>OY754330.1:122804592-123457625 GCA_963573305.1 Pyrrhosoma nymphula
GTGAAATGTTCCACCTCCCTTTTCCTCCTCCCGCAATGGAAAGATCTCCCCCCGGCCAAAATAGCGACGAATCCAAAACTTCCAAAAGCGAGCCTTTTCCTTCCCCCCTCTCGACTGGGAAACAATCGAAAAACGGCGGTCACATCTCCGCTCGTCGAGCACATGTGAACGGACATAAGCCCGCCCTCTCTCTCTCAACACACGAGAAATAGTCTCTCATTCCTCCGCCCCTTACTACGGGATGGCGCCGAGGCTTTCGACTTCAGCAGCGCCCATCGCCCACCACAACACTCTCTATTCTCTCCTCTCTTTCACTTATATTCCACACAACCACCATCCCCTCTTCCCCAACAATTCTTCATTGTTGAGCCACTCCTCTTTCTGGCAAAGCTCTCGAGTCAAATCCTATCCCATTTGACTCCCACCATCTTTTGCCGCCTTGCACAGCAACCTTCGAACGATTCCTACCCACACCGGGGACACAAGGCTACGACTCTTTAGCAGCACCGCCGCCCACAAAACACAGCCCTTTCTCGTCTCTTTCACTCATCTTCCCCTTCAACCTCCAGCCCTTCATCGTTTTCCTCCTCCACCACACCCACTCCTCCTCCTTTAGCGAAAGCCCCGGCGCGGCGTCCGATTCCAGCCCCATTTGACTCTTAACCCATCTTGCCGCCTCACACAAAAACCTATGGCGGCGCGATTCCTCCCCTATTTCGTCCACCCCCCCCCCCCTGACCGCCTCTCGAGCAGCCATGCCGAATGCCGACAAAGAGATATCTTCTCTGCCACGCCCCCCTCGTCCACCGCGAGCACCCGAAAGCGGATATCCATTTCGACGGGAGCGAGCGCGAGGCTCAGAAATAGCTGGGGATGCCATAGGAGGAGATAGAGAGGCAGCAGAAGGAGATAGGGGTGCGGAATAGGGGTTAGGGTGGGAGACGTTGGATTCTCCATTCTCCTTCCTTACCCCCTTTGCTGAATTCCCTTTGTTTTTAATCTCGCCTCCTCCCCATACCAACCTTATTCTACTCTCATTTTCTTCATGCAAGACTTCGGCGGTGACCTCTTTACACACAACTACCTGTCGAGTAGTTCACCGATAATTTTGTTTTGGATATTCTAACACCTGATAGGTAGGTTTTTGGGCACACCCTATCCTGTCATTCCAATTTCTGGGACACCTTCCGTTTTTTCCGCTCATGTGTGGCTCGCCATAAGGTCTCTGTTTAAATTCCACATGTCTTCCCCTCCTTAATTGTGCAGAATCCCTATCCTCTTCCTTCCTTTTCCACGCTTCTCCAGCGTTCTCCCCTCAGTCACCCATTTTAACATGCCCTGACCTCTTAAAGCGTCCTCCATCCACCTTTTCTGCCTTCTCCAAACCTTTTCCACCGGCATCCTTTCCTCTTCTACTATATCCAGTACCTACTCGTTCGTCTTCCTCGCCACCCGGCTTACCCTCCCCATTCTTCTCAAAATTAGATAGCGTTCATTTTTTCGTCGGTGAATAATTTTGGCTGCAGCATAAGGGGCGCTAGGGAAACGGGTTAGTAGGATGATGGTGGAGGCAAAAAATCGTCGGAGACATTTAGGAGATGAGGTTAGGTATACGGAGCAGGACGTTAGAGGCTACAGGATATTTGAGGTCATCAGGTAAGGGAGAATGCTGAGAATAGGAAGAGGCTGTAGAAGTCACTTTGGGTATTACGGAGCTCAGCGAAAGGCATGAAAATTGAGGAGAGAACTAATTAATGAAAAACAAAAGTATTGCAGTGAGGAAGAACGTGAGAACAATTCCCCTGGTCAAGTGTTTAGATAAACGATGAGTGAGACGAGTGCTGATGAATACAACTTTAATGCCACAAGCAATGCGCATATTTTCGTGTTTGTTGACTCAGATAAAGGCGATATTTCATCCTACGTTTCGGAATCCATGTGATTGCGTTTTCTCGGAGTTAACGCTCAATGGAATTTACAGCAAGGATTTGTAATCGTACCGACAGACCATGGCACTCCCTGTTCATGCACAAATGCGGGCTTTAGTCAGGACTGCCGAGTAGTAGTTCAAATTAAGTAGTAGAAAAAAATCGTAGTTCATCTTCTGGGTAAGATTTGGAGCGATTCCTCAGCCAAGAGTATTTTAAGTGGCAACAGAACAGAGTGGAATGAAAGCTAGGATCGCTAAATAAGTGTATTCAATAGGGTAAAGAGAAAAGAACCAGTTGGATTGGTCACACTCTTAAGACACAATGGGTTTGTGAAGAGTATAATTAAAGGAAAAATATAAGGAAAAATCCGAAGTGGAAGGCCAAGTAGGTATAAATACATAGACCAAATTAAGAGAAAAGTACATTTATGAAAAACTACGTGGGAGTATGGAAAATATCTTTTTATAGCATTAGATCTAAGGGAGGTTGGAGGGCTGCAGTCGACCAATCTTGGGATTTAACGTCCAATGATGATGATGTCCCCTTTCCTTATCTAATTGGACTCTCAAAATTCACTTTTCCTCCACCCCTGACAATCCTCCTCCTCCTCCCTCCCCACGCTCCCACCATCGCCCACCCATTCCGCACTTACGCACCCAATTAACCGGCATGCCAAGCGATCCAAACTTCTCTTTCTCTCTCTCTCTCGCTTCCTCGGGCACAAGCACACGTGGACACCAAAAACGCCGCCAAGAGGCCTCGAGAACAAGCCCTGACCACACATTCCCCCTCCCCCCCATGGATCGTCTCTAAAACCCCCCCCCCATTCCCACGAATCCTCCCATTATTACATCCCTTCTGCCCATCCCTACGTTCCATCCTCATGCTCCCCCGAGTGCTTGGTCGCTTCCTACCCCCAGCATTCATGATGTTCATTTCCCTTTAGCTTCTCACTCTCACCCTCTCTCTCCCCCTCTCAGCCTCTTCCACCTCCCAAATCCTTCTCCTCGCCTACTCTCCTCTGTCCATCCTCTCCCTCTTCCATCCTTTGAATGTGATGCATATCCCTATTCCATTCGGTTCGGAAACAGAAACGCTTTACCGAGAAGGACGTGTGCAGTTCCACCCAAGTCCAATTTGCGCAGTGCAGTCAACCAACCCCTCCGATTAGTGGAACCTACTGTATCTCCTTTGTCAATGTAAGTACCCCCCGAGACTTTAAGATACGTGCACAAGAGCATATGCTGGGGATTGGCGCGCGCTGGCGATGGGTAACACATTGAACGCGATCTTATGGTAAAATTTCTGAAGCTGGATAATTTTCACGGGCTGCACTACTCAGTTCTCTTGAATTTTGTGTATTTTTGCGGGCTCACATATTGGAACCATAAGGTCACTATCATCATTGGACGTTAAATCCTAAGATTGGTCGACTGCAGCCCTCCAACCTTCCCTAGATCTAATGCTATAAAAAAATAGTTTCCATACTCCCAGGTAGTTCTTCATAAATGTGCTTTTCTCTTAATTTGGTCTATGTATTTATACCTACTTGGCCTTCCACTTCGGATTTTTCCTTATATTTTTCCTTCAATTATACTCTTCACTAACCCATTGAGTCTTAAGAGTGAGACCAATCCAACTGGTTCTTCTTATCTGTATTGAGTTCCATACGGTCCTTTCCTCTTCTACTCTTCTGTATACTTCTCCATTTCTTATTTTATCCGTCCATTTGATCTTCAGCATCCTCCTGGAACACCAGATTTCGAATGCTTCTAATCTTTTCTGGTCTTTTTTCCATAGGTCCATGTTTCCGATAGATAGACAGAGTGCCACGCTCCACAATAATGTTTTCACATAGGTACTGTTTTTTCCTTGTTTGTAGAGCTATCTTCTTTGAACACAGCAGTTGCCTTTTCGTCATGAACGCTAAAAGGCGACTAATGGGTTCAAAGAAGTCATAACTACGAGCGAGGAAAGAGTACGTGAAAGCATTCGTGCCGACGTGGGAGGGCGTAGTCGATATGTTTCATTATTCCGCTCTGTTTACATGCCATATGTGGTTTAGTGTGTCCTTCATTGGTTTGCATGGGCAGTATTCCACTATTTCGTGATCCGCCCGGATCCCGTGGATTGGAAGACAGAAGTCTAGGCTCCGCATCAATTTGATCCCCAAGAGGAACCCAAAATAGCTGAAGAGGGTTGAGAATTTCATGCAAAACGTTAGGCATCCTAGAGCGAAGGATTAGGAGGAGACAGAGTAGGGGAGGTTCAGAGAGATCCGCTCCGCCAAGGAGCTCGCACACGGTGATTAAGGTGGCTGGAGCGGTAATTGTGGGTCATTGAGAGCACATTTTCATAATTTTTTAAGTAAGTTGAAATAAAGTCTTGCACCACAATTCATTTAAAAGCATCTGTTTATGTGTTTGAACTCACCATACAGGCAATAATGGAAATTATGCAAGAATTACTTATATTTTAAAATTTCTTCCTTATGCAGGTTACTACTAGAATTTTCGGCGCGGTGTTTGAAAGACGAAATGTGATTTTTAGAATACTAGACTCCGCGTGACACCTTTATATGTATTAGCAATAATTATAATGATAAGGAATGTTTTATTTTGCGGTTAGAAGAAAATCTGTCCATATTAAATCGAATTATTATGAAATATATGTCATTTTCCATTAGGCTACGTGTTAAAATATGGATCCAAGTAGTTCCAACTTCGGCCGCAACACAGGATGACCGTTAGTTAGGACTATTTGAATAATATAAACTCACCTTAAGGCGTTATCTTCCACCTAAAGGGAGGAACGTCTTTACTGGGGCGGGATTGAGACATTAAAAGTCCCTTCCTCCATCTAACCCCTCATCATTATATGAGTACCTACAGTGAACATGACAAACACTGAAATATATAGATCAAATGAATAAAACTTAAAAGAATAGAAATAGAATATTAATGCGCATAATGAAGTGTCAGAAATAAGTGTAAAAGATATGTACAATTTTGGGAAAGAAACATGAGGGTTTTGGCTGGTATTTGTCACGGAAAAAACTCAGAGAGGAAGGGGTAGTGCCCCTGGGTGTGAAACTGGGAGTGAGGAGAGTTGAACAGGAGCATTGAGTCTGCGGAGTGGGAGCAGGAGCGCGTTTAGGAAGGCAGAGTTCGTTTGAGGTCGGTCAGAGTTCAGGTGAGGAGGTGGAGGCCGAAGATTTGAAGCAATTCAGGGGGGAAAGGAGGATTGTTTGTGGTAGTGGGCTGGAATGAGATGCATTCACGTTAATACGAGCATGCCAGGGATATCAAACACAGAGCGGTGAGCGAGAGACGCCAAACACACGGAATGGGTGTAGGCATCCTTATACGTCCGCTCTTGTGATCTTTGATACGCCTGGTTTGATGGACGAGAGAATGAATGGCTGATTGCGTCAATGCGCAGTGCGCAACGATTGAAGTAGGAACATGTGGAGGTCCCACGCGTTGCCGTAGGATATTAAGCCAGCCAATGCGAGAGTACTGAATTCCAAAAGAACGCGGGAAACTGAAGAAAGCATTAAATACTATGATTAGTTCTGCGATTGACTCCGCTCAAAATTTCGCTGTAGAATGAAGTTAGCTGAAATAACTTATTCACACTTGCTATAAAGCATCAAAGAATATATAAATAAGAAGAAGACCAACATCCTAGTATGGGGTTGAGAGAGACTGAATGCATAACTCACACTAAGAGGAGAGAAATTAGAGCAAGTGGATTCCTTCACCCATCTCGGTACTACCATCACGTTGGACGGAAGAAATACAATGGGCCCAAGCTAAGAAAGCGCCCATGATTAAAAGGCAACTGCTCTGTTCAAAGAAGATAGGACTACGAACGAGGAAACAGTATGGGAAAACATTCGAGTGGAGCGTGGCACTCTACGGATCGGAAACATGGACCATTGGAAAAGCAGATAGAAGCATTCGAAACCTGGTGTTGGAGGAGGATGCTGAAGAGCAAACGGACGGATACAATTAGGAATGAAGAATTAGGCAGAAGAGTAGAAGAGGAAAGAATCATATGGAACACAATACGGAAAAGAAGAGCCAAATGGTTTGGACACACCCTGAGATAGTATGGGTTTGTGAAGAATATAATTGAAGGAAAAATAGAGGGATAAGTCCGAAGAGGAGGGCCAAGAGATAAATACATAGACCTAATACAGAGGAAAGTACACTTAAAGAACAACCAGGGAGTATGGGAACTAGCATTTGATACGGAAGGATGGAGGGCTGCAGTCAACCATTCTTAGGATTAAACGACTAATGATGATGATGATGTATCAACTTGAAAACTTACCTTAATATCACTCCAGAATATTGTGATTTTTCTCATTGTATTAGTCATTTGCGGTAAACGTCAAATTTCCGCAGTCCACTTCCGCCATACTCACGTACTCTTTACTTTTTCTACAGCTATATTCATATATTTTCTCGGGTGAATGCGAGGAAAACTTATACGGACGCTTGATCATCACCTTCGTCCGTCTTCTAGTCCCTCTCCAAGTTTGATGACCAGTCCTTCCCAAGAAAGGTACGAATGCTCGCACTTTCTTATTATTACGGTGCAGGGTCCTTCATCATCAAGAGGATTATATACACGGGCTAAAGAGCTCGTTTCAGACGTTAACCTATTTTTCATGTAGCGACTTTACTATGGTAGCTTACGACTTGATGAATTTTTTTCTCCGTATATGGAGAATCGGCGAATGTTGCTATGAATGGAGTAATTTTATCATAAATTGGTTTCGTTTGTTATAAAAAAACAGCGTAACTTATTATTTTTTCTTACACTAAATGGTTACGCGGGTACTCGGTAGTGGAATTGGTGCATAAGAAGAAATACAATCCGCGTGGGGCGATTCAATATTTCAAAATTTTCTCGCTAGACATCTCTTGACTAGGTTGATTCATAGTGTGCAATGACCTTGTGTGAAGAAGGAATAACTCCATTGGTTTTGGTGTCATCAGTAAAGGAAATTAATTGTCCAGATGACTGTGGTTTCGTAATTATCTCACTGAGCTCCATGTTATGAATCCCTGAATCAAAATTGACCAAAATCGAGGCATTTTAAAAGAAATTTATAATTTCCCGAAAAATTGAAAAAAATGGCGTTTTAATGATTTAATTTTTCAGATAATATCCTCTGCAAAATTGCTAGGATACGCTTTCCAAGAATACGTGAATTCATGACACTTGGCTCGTATTGAGTGATAGCATAGTGAAAAAGTTATACTTTTAGGAACAATCAACCTTTACCACTCCCGTTTCCGTCGATGTTTGAAGAGTTCTGTATTGGACATGCTCGACCGGACCTTGGCATCAGTGCGAATGCTGCCAGACTGTCTGACTAGCAAAACAAAGGTCACACGGGTGCACTTCGCGTGTTAGGCTTCCGCCGAGGGACCGAATCTTCTTCTTTGGAGCCGGATCTGCGCCGACTTGTTGGCATTGAGTAGGTCCGCGAACACAAGAATCTGAAAGGTAATGCATGGCCTTTCGAGGAACGCGTGCCTACTGACTGCGCATGTCAAGTCCGCGCAGGTCCGACCGACGAGTACAAGACCACTTCGGGGCCATGTGCAAGCGGGCGGACTCGGGCGTACTCACTGTGAAGATACGGGACGGAACTCGGACTTATGCTCGGCTTTTCGCTCGGCAGTCCAGCCTCTTTTAGTACGCCCGATACATAAATCTTATTACAAAGAAGATAAGAAAATAAAGAACCGAGAATTAGCTGGGTATGAATATTAAGAAATACGTACGCTCAATGAAGCCGGACCATTTGTTCCGTTTGGTCGTCGTAAGCTATAATATCTTGAGGATTTCACATTTTGAGATAATTTCCTTCTCGCACATCTCTACCCGGGGGATGATTAACCGTTCTCCATCCTCCCCTCCCTCATTACTCTCCCCCCTCCACTAATGTCATGCCTCACAAATCTTCGTCCAATTTATCCACACGCCCCTCCCATGAGATTAAACCGCTCCTGAATGAAAAGAAACCTTCTCCCCACAACGATCTTCCCTTTATCCCTCCCAACCATCCTCTCCCTTCTCTCTCATTTCGTCGGCCATAATTAAGAACGCCTTCCACCCCTATAGACTCCCAGTCAAATTCCTAATTTGCGACGTAATCACCGTGTCTTATAATTTCTTAAGGACGACCTAAAAAGCTCACGTCACTCAATCCTCCACCCTCTTTTCATCTTCTTACGTCCCCCAGTCAACTTCTTTCTCGGTTCATCCCTCAGCCTCACACCCCCGTGCCCTCAGCTCACCCTTTGTCCCCCATCCCCTCGTATTTCGTCTCCCAATGCATTTCGCTCGTCGTAACCGGGTGAGGGAGAGAAAGAGGTGTTGAGGGAGAAAGTGAAGTACAATGACCACAATACTTTTCAGCTCTAGCCCCATTTTTCTCTTCAATCCAATCTTTCAATTACACCTCGGAAAAAGATTTGTGAAAATGGACGGGAACTGGTCGCATACGTTTGAGATGTGAGTTTGGAGGAGGAATGGAAAATATGCGGTGGACGGAAAAGGAACCCGCGTCCTTAATGTGTTGGGTGAGGAGAGGAAACTAGTATTAGGGTGATTAGGGTGCTTCGACGACTAAGGTCATTTGCACGAGAGAGAGGAAACTTGAGGAGGAGATTAGAAGGAGGCAGAGTATGCGATGTAGATTTATCATCTAGGACATATCATACAAAATGAAAAATAGCAATTTTTGAAGTTGATAATAGAAGGAGAAATGGAAGGCAGAAGGGGAGTTGGGAGAATGAAGATGTCTTGGAAGCAAAAACATAAGCAATAAATGGGGTTACATGATATTCAATCACTGATATACACACCGCAGGAAACGGAAAAGCGATGGAAAATGTGATCGTACAAATCTATTCGTATCTATTATTAGATACCTATCCGTAGGAAGAAGAAGAGTAAGTGATTGAAACGGGTAATGAGGGGCGAGGGGATACTTAAGACCGAGATAGAGTGGAGGATGTTGGGTAAGCTGGGATGGAAAAGTAAGAGAGAACAGGCTTTATGGACGGGATGAAGATTATCATGTGATAAAACTGCCTTCTGAAACGTTTAAATATTATTCTATAGCTGTGTCTGTTCCCAAATTGACAATATTTGTCGAACTCATTCAGAAAGAACATGGTAGATATTTTAAGGAAATAATTTTTTTTATGCAATCAAGGATTTACGCATTCGCTCAACATGTTCATGTTTTTACAAACGTGGTTACCAAACATTAGCTAGCAGAATTTTTTATTCTTAGCTCCGAGTAACCTCCCATAACTAAATAGTAGTGCACAGTTTTTTTTATCTAAAGCGCCTTATTTGCGTTTAGTTCCTGTTTGGTCATGGGCAGAGAATAAATAATATGTTTTATAATACTCTCTATGATTTACTGCGGTCGTCTCCAATTTATGTCAATTATGCAATGAATCATGAATTGACTTAAATGTTATTTTTTCTCGGACGTGCTTTTCTTTGATCCCTCGTAGAAATGTAGCAGAACCGTTTCATCAAGTGTTAATAATAACTCGACAAATACGCGATTGTTCCCATTCATATTATTTCTATCTTTCGTTCGAATTTTTTAACCATCAAGTTTGACAGGAATGTTATTATGATAAATTGCATTAGCTAATAAGATAGGTATTTGAGTTGGAGGTATAGGCTATTGGAAAAATTGACGAATCAGCGAGGAAAGTGAAAATAATAGTCTGGTTTAAGCAAAAAATTCAAGCGCACTGTGATCTAAACAATTGAACAAGGATAATACACGTGGAGTGTTATCCGCTTACTTTTGCACTGTTTAATTTGTATCATTTAACTTACAGTTTAACAATTCGTGATTTTCGAAAAACATACTTTTCTCACTCTCTGGGCAAATTATAAATTAGACGTGCCAATACTTCCCTCATCTTCCTTTTCCGTCTTCCGCTCGGCCAAACGAACACGTTCACTAATCCACACACACATGAACACACACACACTGTTCCTTCAAATTCAGCCGGGCGAGGATGAGGATGTAGGCGAGGAGATAATGAGAAATAATGAAGTAATATCTCCTTCCCAAACCCCTTTCAGTAAAGAGGGAGAGAGGGAGAGAATGAGGAAAAGATGGAGAGAGGGAAGGAAAGGAGGTCGACGGAGGAGTATGAGGAGATCTCCAAGGGGAATGGGGACGCCGACAAACTTGCTTTCCCTTTGTAGCCGGGGGAGGACGGGGGGAGGGGTGGCGACGACATACTAGGAGCACCGCCGCACAAGGCATGGGGAGGCTCATGGCTCATCTTCTTCCCCCTCTACACCAAACACCACCAACACCGCACCAGCGCCACCTACACACAGACATTCGCCCGCCCGTTTCATCCCTTCCCGAGGCAATTCCTTTCCTCTCCTCCCTTCTGTTTGCTCTCCTTATATACAGAAGAGAGGAAGGCCTTTCTTCCGCACCTCTATACCCCCCTCGATCCCTCCCATCGCTTTAATCTCGTCAAAAGACCCCGTTGAAAGCACACAGATACACACACACCATTCACAACCACGCGCGGACCCTAAAAGGAGGCCTTCACGAAAGGAGGCCTTCATGAAGGAAGCCTTCACCGGCATCAAGGAAGAGAAGAGAGAGAGTCGGTGTGGGTTTTATGGGAGGAAGGAGTTTTAGAGGATATCCAGAAACGAGGAAAGAGAGGAAGGATGATTACCAGGGCTTCTGGTATGGAGGTGGGGGTCGGGTATTTTTTTTGGGAAAAGGGATAGCGAGCGAGCGTGCAAGAGAGAGAGGGAGAGAAAATGGCGGTAATTTACACTCGCCTCAAGATGGCGGTCAATGATTAAGCTCGATGGGGAGGCAACTTGAGGGAGCGGAAGCAATTCCTTTCATGGCTATAGTTTTGAACTCCACCAGGGTTTTGATCTTTATCCCACGGGATCCCCGAAAACGGATTCAATCCTCACGAGCATTTTGTCGTGGTTTATTTGAAGAAGGGGGGAGGGTGGGATTAAATCCCGGGGAATTCCGAATGTTCTAATGAGAATAACTTCATGAAATTTCTGCGCCTCTGCTCTCCTGCTCGAATTAGCTGCGGACGCTTGGGTAAGTTAAATTGAGGTCGTTCGAAAAGTGACTCGATCTTTTTCGTTGAATTGCTTCATTTACTAATTACCATCCCTGAAAATAATTTTCCTGAACATCATGTAAAATATATGGTCACATTTGCATAGTTAATCTTATCGTGAAACCGTTTAACTGAAAAGATAAAAAAACCACAAAAATTATACTAGTTATAACGAAAATAGTGAAATTGAAAAGAATTTACGATAAAGCATAGTAATAAATAGTTCACGATTACAATTTAACGCTTAAAGGAGGTAAAATTAAGCAGTATGTATGGAAATTACTATTCTTTTTTGGAAATATTTATACTTATTTTACATGATATATTTGAACTATAACAGGTTGAATCATGGACAAGTATTTTTTTCCCAATTGAGTCGAAATTAACCTCAGAAGATGGATAGTATTTTTTTTCCGTTCATAGCCCCTAAATGATTCTAGCTTTCCCTGAATCCTCAATTTTTCCTAATCATTCATTATTAAATACCCCTCCAGACCAAGTTTGAAAATTGTCCCAACTCTTGTAATGAATCTTACAAAGCAATCGCAGGAAAACAATTAATGGGAATCTGTTGGTATGTTAAAAATCTCCTAAATTCCTTAAACTTGATGAGGAAGGATACAGAAGAAGAATATTATTATTAATGTGAAGTTGATAGTGAGCACTAGATGCACCGCTGAAATTATCAAAATGGCCGGAGCGGCCATTTTGATCATTTTGAAAATTTTATCATATCCCTTTCACATACTACAAAATGAAATATCTTGTAAGAGCGTAGCTTTTAAACACATTTTAGTTGCATGTTTTAGTATAAATTCTGTTCATGATAGACAATGGTTTACCAAATAATTTCATACATACTTATAGGCAACGCAACGGTCATTTTGACCCTATCTTTAAATCTCATAGCTATATCATTGATGCCATATTTATTTCGTAGTTGGATAATATAGATATATAGATTTATGAAATATTATTGTTAATGTGTTATTTTTTTGCTTTTCAAGCCATCATTAAATGCATATCATGACATTGGTATCGGAGTTCTACTAAGTATTGGGTCAAGAAGATTAATTTTACATAATACTTTTCGGTGTCATTATGGCTTATTATTCTATAATATAAACTGCTCTTCAAATAATACTTGTTGTTTATTGTTCAAAAAATTTTTTAATTTAAGTATTATTGTTCTATCCTAACTTCTAAGTCATACACTTCATCTTAAAATTCACTCAACTCGCCCTCTTTCCTGTCTTCTGCTAGCTACGAAAAATGTTGAAATCGGGCGTCCGAAAATGAGACGAAAAGTGAAAAATACGCACGCAAATACAATACTCTCCATGGGATTTAGTCCGTTTTATAGTTTTGTGACGGCCCTGATCGGGATTGGTCGGGTTGTTGTGCGACTGTGGAGAATTTATGGAGGTGAAAGGAAAGGACGAAAAAGAGGACGAGAAGAAGAAAGGCCAGTAAGGACTCGAGTGCGCCGATTAAGGTGATTGGAATTATAGTTGTTTACGTACAGATTGGCGTGAAACATTGCATACATGTTTTCATTAGTAATGCCTATGGATTAAAGTGAACAAATTGTATCATACGGATTTAGTTTTTCGGAAATTTAATGCTGTTTTAACACGTAGCCTAACGGAGTATGATATATGTTTCGTAATAATTCGATATCGTACGTGCACATTTTCTTCTAAACGTTAAATAATACTTATCAAATTATTATAATTGTTGCTAACTAATATCAAGAGGTCACGCCTAGTGCGATTTTCGAGAAAAAATGTTTCAATATAATTGCGTCTAAATTTCGATTACAGCGCCGAAAACTCTGATCATAACATGCTTTAATTAAGGATAAAAATTTCAAATATAAGCCTTGTACCATTTTCTTACTGCCTGTAGGGTGAGTTCCAACGTATATACAGATGCATTGGAATGAAATGTGGTCCAAGAATATTTTTGAATTATCTTCTTAAAAAAGTTTAAAAAATGTGCACTAAATGGCCCAAGATTACCACTCCAGCCACCTTAAGATGACAAGTCACACAGTGGTTAATGGCTTCACACAGTGGTTAATTTACTTGTGAAGCCTACGTAAACATGAGGTCATTTAGTAAAGTTTTTAGGTTATTTATCTCGACCAGCTATTCAGGTCTGCTGCAGTCATGCTTTCACAGTCAAGGATCTTCCAAATGGTTGCACCACATAAATAGGCATCTAAATGTCGAAGGACGTAAAGGCGTCGCTGTTTGTGTGGCAAGTTACGAAATAGTATTTCGATCTTTTTTTATATAATAAACCATTAATTGAATAGAAATTAACATTGTAATCTAAGATGAGTCTGCAGTAGAAGGTGTTAGAACACTAGTATAGATTGTATATCTGAAAAAAATATTTTGTGTCAATTTTCGTAAAAAAGATTTTCTGTATTTTTCCAATTTGGAAAAGCTGAGTGCTTTTCTCGTTTCTATTGTCGTAGGTATGTATGAGTCTGGTTTCCTCGAGTCTGGCGGTTTAGCCACTTCGTTATGGGATGTTTGGAGAATGGTGTGTGGCACATGGCAAAACTTTTTCATTGGTCGCCTTGTGATAGGCCATGGAATATTCGTCCGCAGGTTTCAGCGGAGTCGACTGGTGAATATCTCAATCTTCCGAGTCTATTCCTATTGCCTGGTTGGTAACAACAGTTTCGTTGGCACTCCTGCCATCGCCTTAAGGTCTAAGTTGCGGGACCACTTGCATCGAATGACTCGTCTCTTCTTAACTGTAACTGATGTACCTACTAAAACCTGAGCTCTCTTTAACACCATGCATAGGCTTAAAATGCCCTGTTTTCTGCGTGCGATATAAGACCACCATAGCTGACGTTGAGACTTTATAGGTTGAGGTTATTTGATATTTAGTGCCACTAATAAGTTGATTTACTTCTATTGCTTCTGTATTGTCATTCTAAGTAGCATGTACTAACAGCAGGTCACTCATGCATCTTGTACAACTCTCGTCTTTCTGTGAATTTATGCAGCTGAAAAATGCATTAATAATCATAGTTTCAATAACATTTATGTAGTGCATACTAGAGAAAATTCGTACCTGTTACATATTTTCAGATATTTGCTTATGAACAAACAATATAATTCAATGATGCAAAATAACACAAGGTATTTTCCACTGAATTGTACTACTAGATTCAACGCCTAGGCGTCATCTTCAGGTACCTAGTGTTCTTTTTCACTATTGAAAATTAATTTCCACGGAGTCATACCAAAAAATTACCTGGTTATTAAACGCTATAACTCTCGACAATACCTATTTGGAGCATTTAGTGTAGTTGAAGTTGGTGAAAATTGACTCCCTGCTATACACCCTTGAGGTGTCTTGCAGGGAACTATGCGGATGCAGATACATTGGCTAATGTTAACGGGATATCATTAAATTTAACCTTATAGAGTGTACAGGGTCGGTAGAGGAATGAAGGATTAGGAGGGGTAAGGTAGAGGGGATGGATGGAGAGAGGAGGTTACTAAGTAGTCATCCCTCCTTTGTGAGCCATGATTCTCAAACCCCCCTCTACCACTCAGCTCTTCTTCCTTAAGACAATCCCCCTTGGGCCATCCGTAAGACAGAGGAGAGGCAGCGTTTCGTGTCAATGAGCCTGTGCCCGACTGGACATTCCTTCCTCCTGCCTTTGTTACGCCAGTCCAATCCTCCCCTCGTCCTCTCATTGGACCCTTTCTCCTCTTGCCACCCTTAAAACCCCCTCCCCACCAACCCCAACCTTCCCTGCATTCCCGCCCAGTCTCCGAGTCCTTTCTGCTCCCTCTTTTCTTCTCCACTTCTTCCTTTGAGTCCTCCTTCAGTCGAATTCGCAGGTCTATTTGTATTGAAGTGAGCACGTTTTTCAGGTAATTTCAGCGAGATATTACCTCATATAAAATTAATCGTGTTTAGTTTCATTGTAAAAATCTTTATCCTATTTTTCCAATGATTAAAAATATCAGCCACTTAGCCCTTTCCTGCTCCCTTCTTTCTTCTCCGCTCTTCCTTCAGGTTCTCCTACAGTCGAGCTCGCAGGTCTGTTTGTATGGAAGTGAATACGTCTGGTAGTTTGAGCGAGATGTCACTTTATATAAAATCACTAAATATATTTGGCCTCATTATAAAGAAATGTATTATAGATTTCCGATGATACCATATATCGTCTTAATGTTCGAGATATTTGCCAAAAAAATAGATTCCGTTTTTCATAGGAAATGGTACGTCCACTTGCTCCAGAGAGAAGTTATTATAGAAATGAGGAAGGTCTACCACATGGATCGCGTTAGAGTTCAAATAGCATGTGGTATGCATGTTTTCTCAATAATAAAAAAATGTATTACTCACTGTGGTAATTTTCACAAAATTGCAAAAAAGTATTTAATTGTGGATGCGTTTTCAGCGTACAGCGTGAAAAATAGTCAATTCAAAGTCTTAAAGTATATTTAGCTAATTACCGAGAATTTCAGTCACACAAAAAATATTTTTTGTGTCGTTCATTTTACAATGTTCACCAACTGCTTCTTACAGCTAGGTACTTAAATTTATAAAATAAAATTCTAATAATGTCTCTAGTATGATGAGAGAAAATCTCGCTAAAAATACCTTAAACTCAGTCCGGTAGTGGTGTTCCAACAGCGCTATTCTGTGTCTCCTTAAGGCATGCTGACGACGTTTTTCAAGTAGACTAACGAAAACTGATATTCTGAATGCGGTATTTAACGAGTTTTGTCGGTAAAATTGTCGCCAGAACGCAACTACTTTCGTTTCCATGTAATTAGATACCGCGGAGGTTATAAATACATTTAAGATTCCGATGCTCTCTCGACAAGTTGCTAAAGGGTTAGAGAAAAGAAAACGGCGATGTAACGCTTGCTGCGGGTGATCGATTCCGACTGCATGTGACGAATGAAAATTTCGTGACGAAAGAAACGATTAAAATGAATGTGGTGACACTCGAATGGATAAACGACTACGCAGTAAGACATTGCCGTATACTCGTAGGCGTATACCCAATCGAATGTGACCGCATTCATTTTGATCGTTTTTATTCGTCACGAAGTTTTGAAGTCTGAATTGATCACCCAGCAAGCGTTACATCGCCTTTGATGTAGGGGTGACCTTAAGAGGTTCCACTGCGACTTTTTAAGTCAAATAAAATACTAAATTCCGCCTTTTTGTTTCTTTGTTTGAAAAAATTTGCTTTTATTGAT
Source organism: Pyrrhosoma nymphula (assembly GCA_963573305.1). Lineage (NCBI taxonomy): Eukaryota > Metazoa > Arthropoda > Insecta > Odonata > Coenagrionidae > Pyrrhosoma > Pyrrhosoma nymphula. The sequence continues at coordinate 122,820,952 of OY754330.1, forward strand.
GACATGGCTTAACTATTAACAACCAAAATTATGGTACTAACAATGCTGGTAAGTCTTCGAATATATTTTAATGAATACATTTTCCCAGCCATTAGATCCAACTTACAGCGCCATTTACACTGGACTAGCAGAGGGACCCGGCATCTCACGGGAAGCTGCGAAGTATTGGAACCGATTGCGTATAAAGGAGCCAGGATAATGCTGAGCGTTTTACTTTTACTCGGCGAAAAAGGTTTATACTTGACATGAAATTAGAGCGTTAAATTCGAAAATATTCAAAGTGACAGGTAAGATTACTGCAGTTTGGGTCCAAAAATAATGCAAAATAATATTAGTAATGGCAAGATGATGGATTCCCGTTGGATTTCAGCGTGTGAAGTCGTTTATCTATATGAAGATAAGAATCAATGTGACTTGCTAAATGCAGGCACTATTTATCAGCCATATACCGCACTTGGGGACTTCGTAGTGATCACAGTTCATTTGGTGACTTGATAGGGACAAAAAATTTCGCTTTGGCACCATTTTTGTAGAGATATAAAGTTCGTATTGCTAAATGACTTGATTTAAATAAAAATCTCCAGCATGAAAGATATGAAAATTTGTATAAAAACATAGGTTAAAGACGAAAATGAATTGAACCAAAAGGTACGATAGCACGTGGGAATAGTGAAGTCATTAAAACTCGTTTTCGGCCATGTTTTATAGCCAAGCCAGAAATAATTATTTCCGGAAATAAAACAAAATTTGAACCACCAAAAGAGTTTTCACTGTAATGCACTGGTCATCACCGGCGGAATTGTCGCGGCACCGCAATGATTTATCCAGAAAAAATGCAAAATGGAAATGATTTCCAAAAGATTCACTGATTTTTCAAATAAATTATGGAGAATTAGTGCGCGATTTCATTGTTGAGTGGATAACTATTTTGCAAATAAAGTATAGACTACAATTTAGTCCTTCAAAACGTCTCCTTTAACCTCTGACTGAAATCAAGTGGTTACTTTGAAAAAAAATTAAACAAAGGTTGTAAAGGGAAAGTTTGCAAACACATATAATTGGAACTTCGCAGCTAACTGCCCATGAAAAAATTCCTTTTTTTAATATCTCTAAGTGCAACATACTCTATGGTGCAACGCGGAAAAACTTGGGACGGAATTGTATTTAATTTGAATTTTGATGAAATACTTTCTACATAAAAATATTTTTTCAAAACTATATATGTAAAAATATTCTACGATTGTACATGTAAACTGTAAAAGCAATTTCTTTAATTTACGTGGCCATTTTAATACTGTTATACTGCACCCGCGGGTTCTGCAAAGAACACCATGCGAATTATCGTCGCGTTTTCGTCGAAGTAACATTGTTAAATGCCGCACGAAGTATTATTTTATACGCTATTATCGAATAGTTTAAGCTTGCAATACTGCAACTGCTAGCGTGGGTGATTTCAATTTGCAAAATTTCCGGCGGAATTCCTCGTGTTGGCATAGGCATTCGCAACGATATTGCCTCCTGCAGAGTGCCTCACGGCAGTGAACCGTCATTCCATTAAGGGAAGGCACTCCATCCTGAGTTGTTCCTCGAAATTCCCTCCCTTTTCTTGCCCGCCTCATTCCTCTCGGAGAGATAGAGAGGGAGACAAGGACCACAAGCGGAGGGACTACTAGTAGTAGGATGCGGAGCCAGGAGCGAGGTAAGAGGAAACTCTTCTTTTCAGTCCCTTCTGGCACTTTTGCGACCTTTCCCCGTCCTTCCCAGGGTCCTCATCTTAACCTTTTTCTCTCTCTCTCTCTCCCTCCTCATCCTTTAGCCTCTCCACCCTCTTAAAGGCCTCAACTCTTTCCTCCTTTCGACCCAAGAATGCCTGGCCTCGCCCGGCTTCCCCTTGTGTGTTTTCCTTCCTTCCCCGGTGTTGGAGGAGGAGAGAGATGAGAGCGAGCCGGCAATCCTCCACCTCCTGGGTCCCCGGCCGCCGCGCTAATTAGCAGCGTTATTCTGCATTAAAGTGACGTCACCGGGCGAAGTTAATTACAAATTACTTTAATAGAGCAAAGGATTTAATGAGCCTAGGAGCGTTCAATTACGCTGTCCCCCCTCCCCCCACCTACCCTCTTCCTCCCCAATCCCAATTTTCTCTCGGCAGCAATAACTCCGCACCCCACCTTCCGCCCCACGTTGGATACATCCATCCTTATTTCGTTGTCCCCTACCCCCCACCCTCAACCATCCCTCCACTAAGTACCCTTTTATCCATCCGCTCCTCTTCCTTCGGATACTTCCCTCGGATATACCCTTCCTCATGCATGGAAAACGGAAGCTCTCGCTCTCTCAATGCCCTCTGACATCCAGTCTTGTGTCCTTCGCCACTCCTTCGCAACTGTTCTTTTGTCGCCGTTTTCTGATCTATACTTCGAAGTCTCGGTACCTCCTCACTTAATCCCTTAGGGACATCTTCTGTTCCCACCTCTATCGTCAGCTAAAAAAAATACAAATTTAAACGTGCTTGCTTTTCCCAATAATCTCTTATTCACACACGTAACCGAGAAATATTTTCGGAATCTTATTTGCAGTGTTATCCATTAAACTCCGGAGAGGAGATAAATCTTATGAGAATTTTTAAACCATCAAATAAATATAAAAACTAAATAAAAGTATTCGACTAATTTTTAGTTGAACTAGCACATTGATTGAATAAGCTCAAGAGTGCAGACTGTAGGTAAACCGTAGAGATATGCCTTATAATACTCGTATTATGTTCTTTTTTGATGTATGTGTGAATATATATTTCTTTGCTATTGCATTTTTTCTATTTTGTGTAAAGAAAAAAGTTATATTTTTGGTCTAAAAGTTATATTTTAGTTTATTTGTCAGTTTCTGAAACGAACATATAACAAAAATATTTCTTGTATGCTATATTTATCTCTTTTTTTATCTACATTTCTTCACAAGATATGTTTTTGCCACGTGTTATATTTAATGCTATATATTTATAATGTATTTAAAATTAAATTTTTGGTGTGACTAGTATTGCATTAAAATCAAGGATGGTAGCTTCCACACTGGTGTTTAACCACTGAAGCTACCTAAAGCTCCTTCATTGTTGTTACAAAAAATGTACATTTAAGAAATTTGGAGTAATAAATTTATGATTATTATTATTTTCGTAAGGCCGTTTTACGCGAGGCATTTTATTGCAAAATTTGAAATAGCATATGTTTTTGAAATGCGAGAATGCAGGCTCAGAATTAGAGCAGGATCTCTCGTACTATACTCGTATCTCGTCTCGTATATACTTTTTAACATAACTATGTACCAAAATTGTAAGCCATATTCAATGGATGTACAATACGCCCAATAATTTTCATTGTAGCCCTGAATAAGCATGTATTCAAATGCGATACGTCGGCCAAGAGAATAAATATTTTTCAAATTAATAGACCTATATCTCCAGATGGAAGAAAATAAATTACACAACAAAAAAGAGACCACGATGAGGAATCATCTAGTTAAAAATTATTAACAACTTTAAAAAAATACTTTGAACAGTTCTAGTGTTTTTTGTTATTCTGTGATATGGAGGAAAAATTCATTTCTCAATAAAAATATTTTGTCCAGAAAGGGTTAACATAATTGAAAAAAATACGGTAAGCCGAGGAATTTGCACTTACCAATGAGCCTTCCATGGGAGATAAAAATGTCATGTACAAGGCTTAAGCTTTTTCGTCCCACTATATTGCGGAAGCACCGTGGATTTCAAATCCTGCCTGCATTGTGTCTCCTCCTCTAACGATATGCGAAATGCTGGAATGTGACGTTTTAATTCTGCGCGGAGTTAAGGAGCCGGGGTAGGGAAGCGCATCACAGGCTTGCATTCCAGGGAAGAAGGACAAAGTTAACAGCTATTGTCGGCGTAATACATCGCTTCGGAAAGGGGCGTGAGACATGCGAATTAGTTTTCGGGCGAGAGAGAAGACTTGGAACACACAAACAGAATACATGCAAACTTGCTGCTTCAAGTGACTCCGTCTCTGGACGAGAACAACTTCCTTTCTCAGGATGACATTCCATGTCGGCTCCTTCCCTGTCTACACATCTTTTATATATTTATGTGTGTGTGTATATATATATATATATATATATATATATATATAAAATATTGATCGACGCTCCATCGAAATATGCCCTTATGAAATTATGCGCCTTTGCTTGTGTCTTTCGTGCGTTCATATATTTTTATCAGCCACCCTCTTGGCATATCCTGTTTTTATTATCATTCGAGTAATCCTTCTCCATTTGATATATATATATATATATATATATATATATATATATATATATATATACATACTTATAGACACACACACAGAGGAATAAAAATGGAGAGAGAGAATCCAGGCCGAGAATTTACATCAAGTTGATTGCGCTGTCCTTAAATTTCCCATTTTCCCTCTCATTCGGGAAAGAGTGAAGAGGGCGTTTGTATGTTTGTGAAAGAGAGAAAAAAGCTCTTAATTTCTGAAAAAGCAAGCCGGGGTCTTTCGGCGCGATAATTTATCCCTCCTCCTTAATCTTCATCCTGCGCATTTCCTCCTCTTTTTCTTTTTCCCTTCCATCGTCTTTGGGAAACGTCGCAGTGAATTTGGAATGCACCTACTTAAAAATCCATTCTCTCTCGAGACCAAGGGAGTAGGGGGAGGGTCTTCAGGGGATGGATTGGGAGGGGAGGAGGAGGGGGGAGGATGGGTGCCCTTTTAAGGGTTTGGAAGTGTGCTAAAAAGAGAGTGGCGTGGAAAGGACGAGCGAGGCTTTTTAATTTTCCTTTTCTCCAGATCCCTGCCTCTCCCAGAAGGGGAATCACATCCCTGATTTCTCTCCTTGTTAGTTCCCTTCAACATGGCCCCAACCCATTCCTTCGCGTTGGAGATACAAGCTGGATGTGATGTGTGATGTAAGAATTACTGTCCATGCAAACAGTCTAGGCTCTTCAACTCCTGTGTGTTCTATACGACAAATACGGTTTCTATAATTTTGAGTTCCATGAATATCTTTTATTGCGTCAGCGTCAATTTAGCCGTTTTCTGTGACGACATGTTTCTTTAGGTGTGTTCACACTGGCACGTTTATTTCTCAACTTTTGACGTAAATTGCAACCACCAACGGCCGTACAAGTCCGCTTTCAGAAATTTTAAAAGTTATATACATATTCTGTTTATGCAAATGTAAACAACAACCAATTCGTCTTGCACCAACTCATGAATAAGTTTTCGTCAGAGTGAAATTCCCCACACGCTCTTGCAGAATAAACTAGCGGAAGTAGCTTTCCAATGTAAACCCACCCTTGTAGAATAGGTTGCAGTTGGCGGTAATGCTATAAAGGGTTAAAAACCGTAAAAGAAACAAGCAATCAAATAAATGTCAAGCACTGGGTCTGAAGAGGCTGAGAGGTTTATTGGAATGATGCAAAATTTCGAGTCGTTTATTAGCTTTACAAAGTTGGCTCGACGACTTCTTCAACTTCAAATCAGCAAATTTTTTCAATCGTGGAATCGAGAAACTACCCCAGCATTGGGAGAGAATCATAGATAATGGCAGAGAATATACTACAGATTGATTTCGGTATGCTATTCACCTCAAATAAAAACTTTTTTCATGGCCAAAATAAGCTGCGAACTTATAATTATATCAATCCAATATCTTAATAATCATTGAATCAATAGCAACGAAATATACCGAATATCGAAGGTTATCAATTTTCACCATCCGTGATTGGTATCAATGAAATTGGCTTCGATGGAATAAGTCACCGTTTTCGCTACCGACAAAACGGTAGCACCATTTTGAACGCTAATAGATTGAAACTCGCGCAACTTCTATGCATGAGATCTTAAGCAATATGGGACGCAAGGAATATAAATATATGATATGGAAGCAGATTGTGGTAACAGGAAAATAAATGCACAATTTTGAAAATATGAGAAGAAAATCGCTTTGAGATGATGAGAGTTGGTCGAAAATCACATGATATCGCATGCATGACGGGTATAATGAAATTCATCACCTACCCCACGCTACTGCAACTGCACCGCTGATAACATTGCATTGTGCGTTGAAAGATATACTGTATGCGAACATCGGATTTAAAAGCAGTATCGCATGATATCGAATGTCGACATCGTGTAAAATTTCGTATGTCACACGAAATTGCATATTATCGCGATAGGGTACATGAACTTGCAAAAAAAATGATGAAGGAAGGTATGAACTACTTCATCACGTTGGCAGCGCATTCCAAAATAAAATGAAATTGGCCTTCACACAGGTGTAACCTCCAAGGTTGCCGTAAGGTTACATTTATTGTTTATAATATACAGATAAAACACTCTTTGGCTCAAACTTCTGGAATTCGGATTTTCAATAACTCGAAAGAAATTTCAGTGACGTTATTTGTACTGCACTAACTTTTCTGTGACTCGAAACATTTTCAAGTCAAACGTTTCTCAGTCCCGGAGGCATTTGGATGTATCGTAATTCGATTGCATGTGCCGTAGTGATTATAAAGCCCAGATACACTCAGGAGTTGACTCGTAAAAGATCGATTTATATCAAGTCGACAACGATGTCAGACTTCACTTGGAAGATCGATAGCGCCTACACGTAACTTACCTTGAATCTTGTATTTTTGGAAGTTGATAGCACCGCAGTGTCATCATGCGGAACCTTTAACAAAAAACATAACTAAAAAATTAGAGGCATAGGTGTTCTTGAAAATATGAAAACATAAAGAAGAGCCGTAATAATAATAATATTTATTTATCCCTTAGAATCAACATTACAAGCATATTTTACATTTAAAATAAATAAGGATAAATTAATTAGGAATCCCTTTAGGCATTGCCTGTATTGGGATACCTCAAGAGAAATTACAATATGAGTAATTGAAAAAAATAAGTAAACTGAGACCAGTTACGAGACATAAATAAATGCATGAAAAGATAACAATTTGTTTTTTAGTCACAACCTGTCGTGCATACAAAATATAGTGAGTATTAACCTTACTATTAACAAAAAAATACATCTGAATTTTCTACATTAAGTAACCATTTCTTTACTCTTTTCAAAAAAGATGTTAAACTTTTTGAACCTCTTATATTATCTGTCAATCTAGAAAATAATGTTGGCCCTACATAGATAAATGAGCGTTTGAACACGGTCAAATTTGGCTTGGGCAAATTGTACATATTTGAAGATCTTAGGTTGTATACATTGGTTTTTGGTTCTTCCTTAGGTTTATTACCACTTCTGAGGTAGAACAATTTCAATACTTTGTAAACGTAAAGATGACGTAAAGGGAGTAACTGTAAATCCACAAATATGGGGAAGGACGGTTAAAATTGACATTTTCTAGCAATCAGTCTCACTATTGCTTTTTGGAGAATCAGCATCGGATTGAGCGAATTTTTGTAGGCACCTCCCCAGCAGATTATCCCGTAGTTTAATTTTGATTGCACTAAAGCATGATAAATTAAGCATTGTAAGATTAATACATTACATTAGTATTTTTAAGAACATTGTAAGTAAATTTTTGGGATAAAATTCACTTCAGTAAGTGAGCAATACATGAAAATACAATGAAAAAATTACACCACAGAGTATCACACCATTATTATAACTTTTAAATTCATTTAAGAGAAGGCTTGTATTAAGTTTATTTCAAAACTCGAAATGAATCGACAACCTTTTGTTTGACGTCAAAGCACCTTTTTCAATTTTTAATAAAACCTTTGGGCTTGTTCGTACAACTTGTAACTCACCGCCTCGTAATCCTTCTTAAGGGGCAGCTCATCTCCGAATAAGGTTCTTAACTTGCACCAACATCAACTTGAGTATGCAAAAATTTCATAAATACCTCAATGAAGGTTTTTAAAAACTTTATTATCATCAACTTGAGAAGGCAAATCATTTCCATATCCGTCGTATTTGAGGTGGCCACCATTTTAAACGTACGATTTGCACTCGGCCGACTGAACATTTGGTCGATAATCGCTTCCAATACGAGGACCGCGGCTACTCCGTCCAAGTATCCAACTCCGACGCTATAGCTGGCTTACTATTATAGGAATAGGTATGATACACGTCCTGGGGGGTTGAGCTTGAAACGTACGAGATAATTTCGATCACGTAACAAAGAAGTCACGTGGTACAATCACGAAGGGCTCAAGATGGTGGTGCATTTGAACCACTCGTAAAAATCTCTTGCAGCCTTCCCGATCGAGTTTTTCCCACGGGAATATTGTCGATGGAGTCGAATATGACGATTAGAGACCAAATTAACAGTATATCAGACGCATAAGTTATCCATCCGAGTGGTTAAAACCATAGAGTAAGTATACTTACTCTATGGTTTTATGGTTAGAGTAAATATGCTTACTCTATGGTAAAACTCACCAAAATCTCCAAACATCCGTTGTTGTACGTATGTACCACGTGACTCCCAATTGCATCATCGGGATTATCTGAAACGGTTCGAGCACAACCCCCTCCCCTGGGAGGTTATTTTGTAATCTCACAAAATGTGAGATTACAAAATGTAATGTGAGAATACGTCATAAAATGTGGAAAATTGCGTAATTTTTCGTAGTTCAACTCCGCCACCCAGGTGGCGTGACCATCTTCGGCTCTCAAGTGGTGAACTGCCGGTCCATTCGATTCATCCGCTCTTTCGACTCTTGATCCGTATCGTTCGACTCTTGATCCGTTTCATGTGGCTCCGCAAATCATTATTTCCATCTCACCTGTCGTAAGGAACGTGAAATGGAGCCACCATCGGACCTTGGCCGATCGTGAGCCGATCACTAAGAGAGCGAAACGGATCTCCCGCCTTCCCGCAAAGAAACGTTAAAAAGATGAGATTACAAAATAACCCCCCAGGTCGACCTTCCATGTGGACTCGTGTAGGATCCAACTTCTGAGTTAAGTAAGCCATAAAAATAATATTTCTCGAGCACAACTATCGAACTGCGATATCACCCGAATATCGTGCATCGAATTCCACATATATATATATATATATATATATATATATATATATATATATATATATATATATATATATATATATATATAATGTCTTGGTAGAAAATCGCTCTCGGCGACGATGCACATGCATAAATAAAACAGTGATACACTAAACAAACACAGAAACACACAAAAAGGACACTCACAAAAGAAAACTTGTACGTTTCGGCGTCAGGACGCCATCGTCAGCGGTAGAGGAATGATGAGTCCGCTCTGATCCCTTGGGAAGGAAAGGGCAGAGAGGAAGGAAAGGGGGGGTAAGTGCGAATGGATAGTGGTGGGGAGAGAGAGGTGGCTATTGGGCTTTTAATTCAATGGGCTAGGTTTAGCCCGGGCTTTTCGAATGCTCTTGTCACCCAAATATGGGCGTATTCACGAATTTTCACGTCAACATTACCGGCGGATTCAGGAAGGGCTTCTATGATCTCTAGGGAGAAACAATCGTCAAAATTTTGAGAGTGGGAGGCGGTATGTTTGGGAATGGGATCAAGAAAAGGTGGAGTTTTGGTGGCATGGCGGTGATTGTTCATACGGATATTGAGGGGGGTGGTACATTTTCCCACATAGAAGGCAGGGCAGAAATTGCAGGAAAGGCGGTAGATGATGTTGCTGGTGGTACAATTGGCCGTAGAGGAAGATCTTTTGAGGGAGGGGGTGGCGGAGGGGCGGAGGAGAGAGCAGCATTTGCACCTCGGGCGTCCGCATGTTGAGGAAAGTGGCGGAGGGGGGCCCGCGTAATTAAAATACGCCGTGGTATTTGTATCATAGCGTCCAGTCTGGGAGAAAATTAATTTAACCTGCTTCCCGATCACCTTATACCACCTATTTCACTTATATTGTTACGCTACATATGCGCATTTACCTTTCGTTTGCTTCATAAATCCTTTTTCTTTCGTAAACTATTCACTTAAACCTGTGATGTAAATCTACTTCTGGACGCCATATTGGAAATACTGACCTTTACTCCTAGTTCCCCCAGATGGCGCAGCGGTCAAGCAGTGTCTTCATTTTCTATACCCACCGCCCATGACTTTTCCCGCCTTCAACTTAAAAGTATCCCCTCTCTTCGACGGCTTTATTACACTCAGGAGGGACGGGTAACCTCTCGGAACTACCCTATAATCTTTGGAGGTACTTCATTCCACTGCCTCCATACGGAATTTTCATCACCAACTCGCCTCTCGCCGTAATTTTACGCAAACCAATCACCATTGGGGTGGGTTGGTTTAAAAGGGTATTAGTGAAAATAAATCGTAACTATCTGCCAAATAACCTATTTTTCCGTTCAGAAATGGCCTTCTCAACGCCGCGTACTGTCCCACCTTAGCACCCCTGTTTCATTCCACAGACACGCAACGTTGTTGGGGGGGGTTGGGTAAGGCCATATTTCAGACGTGATATTAGTCCGTATCCCTCTACCGGAAATTCCAAAAATCTCGCAATATGGCGTCAAAATATCACAAAAAATACGCGAATTTGGTCATTTTCAAACTTTATTTTCACCAAAACTAAGAATCTCACGCCTTTTTTTTCTTACATTTAATAAATGCGCATTCCTTTCACTTTCCTTTACCATTCATCTAATACCCCTTACTTTTCTACTATTCTCACACAAGAAATCGTTATTGTTATGAAATGAAGAATTGGTGAGTGTGGAACCGATTTTAAATTTTTACATTGTTTCTTATGGAAAATACTGCTTCGTTTAACGTTGTTTCGCTTAACGTCTACTTTTTCAGGAACGAGTTAACAACGTTAAACGAGGACATACTGTATATATATATATATATATATATATATATATATATAAAGGAGAGGCGTTAAAAGGACACTCTCATTTTATTTTCTTTAATCTATCCTCTTTCTTCATCCCTCCCCCCTCCCGGTCCCTCTGCCGCCGACTTCTTTCAACACCGCACGCCCTTAAATCTTTCGGGTCTCCTCATTTCGCCCTTCACCCTCAAACACCCCTCCCCCATGCTCCTTTGTCCCTCCTGGCATTCTGCCCTCCCCTCCTACCCCACCCCCTTAGCCACCTCAGACGTTCCCTCCTCCATCACCCCCAAGCCCCTTGTCCCTCCTTCCCCCGAACCCCCAAGCTCTTTTTTTCCGCGCCGATGATCACCCATGCCGAGCGACTTACAGCGGCAGCGAAACATGGTGGCAGTTGTGTAGAGAGACTCTTTTCAGAAATTTTGAAAGGAAAGAAAGACTCCTTGAAAACAGATTTCCTAGCCGCAATCCTCTTCGCATAATTTTATTTTAAAAAGCCTGAATATTTACATATTTTGTTCAACAATATGTCAAAAACCACTATTATGACTAAGTGAACAGACATGAATTTCATTTAATATCCCGCTCATCGCACAAATTGCTTCCAAAAATTATTCCAGTTTGTACTGTTTAATCTCTTGAATACTCTCACAGGCGAGATTTTAAAAAATTTCTTATTGAAATATCTCAAGTCAAAGATATACAGTCTTTTGTTTAGTGCCTCATTATGAACCAATTGTAAAGTGTGCAAAGATGTTTATCTTGTGTTTCTTCAATTGTTTGTTATTATTTTTATATAGTTTCAAACTGTATTAATAGCCCATTCCGACAGTATGAATTAAAAATGCATGTATTTATTTAATTCATCGTTAGTGGTACTATTACATGCTGTAATAATCATTAGTTTTACGTTGATGGAACTTATAATTATGTTTTTGTTTCTGCTGTATTGCCTCGTCGCTCACAGCGGATAAGTGTTGGTTCGTGTTTTCTAACATTTTAATTAATTACTGTAAATTGTTTTTGTTCTTAGAGGACATACGCCCTAGAGCCATACATTCATTTTCTTCTCCTTCAGTGAAAGATCCATTGCTTACAAACTGCTTTCGGTTCGAAAATTATGTAGACTCGAGTTCGGATCATCATCATTTATCTACCGGTTAAGGTAGGTAAAAATGAAAGTTTGAAAAACATTCTTCAGATTTGTACACGCGCCGTGCCTATCTACCTCTAGTATTTCTTTCTTCATCTCAGCGTCTGTACTACCCATCGTCATCCTGTACATTAAACCTATTCTCTTTCTTCCACTTACCACATAATGTCTTGGCTACTATGCCCATTTTCTTTTAGTGTACTACCCAAGTAATTAATTGGCTCTAATTTCTCCAGTCTGTCTTCCTACCTTTATGACCAGACTTTCTTTCTTTGCCCTTGAGAAACTCATTACTTTTGATTTCTTATGATTTTTCTACGTTTCGTATTTCCCGTACTGAATTCTTTCCCGTGCAAATTCCAGTATATCACGCTTGAGACAACGGAGTATATTATTAATATTCTGTCTGCTTGAAGAAAAAGGTACCCATTGTATGATGTATGAGCAATTAAATAAAACCTTTTCGCGCTATTTTTTTTACGGAAGTTGAACATTAAATTATATGGGATACTAAATTCGAGAAGGGGTGAAAGACGGGGGAAAAGTATTATTTTCCTATTAAACATAAATGTCATTTTTGCGAAAAACTTGAAATAAATTTTTTCCTTTTATTCCGTACTTGGTCTCCCTCGTTCAATTTTTTTTACATTTGTCGTTTCTTCCAATTTGTTCTCTATAGAGACTATTGTATCTGCAATTATGTCGAATTTAGTGGATACCGGGACTAGCCATGGTATTACCTTTACGGAGGCACCCCCAAGTGAGCAGGTCACGCAAGTGCACTCATGTGCGTATTCCCATAGAGGAAAAATAATTCGCATTGACCGGGACTCGAACCTGGAACTGGTCAAAAGAGCGAACAGCTCATTGTGCTCCATGTTTGGCTTGAACCTCGCGGACGGTAGCGCTAAGCGCACCCTTCGGACTACTTCTGCAACATCGTATTCCGGTAGCATATCCGGAAGTTCTGAACAACTTACTCCATTAAAGCCCTCGAAAATTGACAGGGGAGAAGGACGCCTCGGTAGCGTAGCTTATGCCTGTTGCTCACGGTAAAATTTTCGGTAAAACGTTTTGTAAAACCGACTAATTTTATAAAAATGAGCTTGCTAACGATAAAACCGTTTCATAAAACCGAGTTTTATAAAACTTTTACGGAATAGGACAGGTTCTATTTCCATAAAACCGTTTTATGCAACAACCAATGAGATGTTCCGCTCATCGCGAAGGTGAGCTTTCGTCTCGCACTTGTTTTTGCGATTTTCACCCACTTTAAAAAGAGATATCGGAACCAAATTCACCTAAATTATTATGCAAACTTTGCAAATTTGTTTAGCACTTTCAACACAACAATGCATTAACTACTTTAGAAATGGGAAACTTTCAAACCTGAGAAGTGCGATTTTTCCTCTCAGCCATCTTGTGAAAAAATGCCGTTTCCTCTTATCCACTGTACGTGGCGCAGCGATCGAGCAGTTGCTTCTCTAGCATATACACACATCTCCTACACAGTTTATTCCCTCCTTCCACTCAAACTCGCCCCGCAACAGCCATTTAACACAATCATTTTAAGACTATAAATGCTTGGCCTCCCACGCGGTTGCAGCCCCTCTAGCGGCCGAAGTTGGAACTTGATTTCTTTCGCGGCCGTTGATAACACGATCGAAGTAGGAGATAAACGTCCTCTTATAAGGTTCTTGAGTTTTACCGTGAGCAAGCTAGTACGTTTTACGTTAGATTCATAAAACTTTCAATAAAAATTTTTATAAAACTGTTTTATGGAAAATTTACCGTGTGCAACAGGCATTAGAAAAAGAATTGCTCGATATCGAGGGGTCTGGGTTCGAGTCCCGATCAAGGCGAATGATTAAAAATGAGTCCACCTTGTTTGAAGCAAGTATTTTCTACTTCGTACTGCTCGTCGTAAATTCTTTAATCAACCTTGCGGATGACGCCCTGGAAGTAGCACCACAGCTAAAATTCACGTTTAACTCGAAGTCCTCCTACAACTAAAAGAGTTACTTACTAAAACGCATAAAGTTCAAAGTTTGACTTTAACATCGTGTGCGGTGGCGCAGTACGCACGATTCGACTGCTTTCGGGCATTATTAGTCCGGCAGTCGGGAAAAATGTAACTTCTTCAAAGCCAAAATTAAAATCCACAGGGGAGAAGGACGCCTCGGTAGCTTAACTGGCTGAAGCACTAGGCGTGATATCGAGGGATTCGGGTTCAGGTCCCGGTCGATGTGGATACTTTTTCTTCTTAGGAATCTTGGTACTTATTTGCACTTGGAGGTGATGTCGTATAAGTAATATCGCGGATAGTTTGCGGTGTACTCGAATTCTCAAACGGAACTCGTTATATTCTCCCATCGTTAACGTCAACTAACCAACTGTGTGGTGTAATACACATAACTAGAACTCTCAATTAACATCTAGTTAAGGAAAATTCTATTTAATTTTACGTTTAAAGTAAGCAATACCGCTGCTGGTTCTCGGTGTACTCAAAATCTTAAACGGAACACGTTACGTTCTCTCATCGATAACGTCAACTAACCGACAGCCTAATGTAATACACACAACTAGGACTCTCAGTTAACATCTAATTAAGGAAAATTCTACTACATGTTGAGGTTAAAGTTAATGAGATCTTATGAAACAACTGAGCTTAATCGAGAGCGGATAAATAGCGAGTTTACAAAATTGAGATTGTCACGCTGTGTCATGTTACTAATTTCCACCATTTTCAATTATTCCCCCGTTATCCATTACACCCCCCTCTTTCAGCGGAGTAGGGAGTTTTCTTCACTCCCTCGGTCCTTTATTAGAGAGAGCCCTCGATATCTCCCCTTCCAGAGGTTCAAGCCAAATCATAGAAACGCTTCCTTCTTCGTCCCCGCACTCTGGGACCCTTATAACCCTTAAAGAAAAATCCCGCACCCCTCCCAAGTTCTCTCTCCCTAGGAGGAAAATTCCCTGTCTCCTCCGACCTACCCTTTTCTTTTACCCCCTCGATCCCCCGAACCAACCCCCTTGGGCCGAAGCAAAAAGGGCAAAATTACGATCGGCTCGCAAGACGTACGACCTCCATCGGAGAATGCAATTTAAAAGTTTTCGCCCAGATAAAGCGAGAATCGCTCCCTTACCGGCTACCCTGGGGGTTAATTCAAGTCTCTCTCCCAACCCTCCCACCTCCTCCTCCTCCCTCCCAGTCGGTATCCTCCCCCTCTGCCACCCTCCTTCCTTTCCAAACCATCTTTTCTTCTATTCTCTCCGTCTTCACCTTTTCATTTCTCTCCCTTTCCTTTCGTTCGTTCCTTCACTTGGCCCCCGGCTCTTTCTACCTTCGTCCCGTATCCCTGCCTGTGGTTCCGGTTCTCCGGAATAACCTTCGCTTTCCCTCTCTCTGGAAACCCTCTGGACTATGCTTACTTCGACAAGGCGATCGACAGCTGAGGTTATGAAGGATCAGATGCTTTCCTGGCGAAAAATTATTATTAGGGGACCACATTAGCACTTTCATTAAGGGATACATTTCCACGATGATTTCATATAGTGGCATACATCTAACTTGAAGTAAATAAATAATTACAAACATTCATACATACCCACCACACCATTCTTTTTTTTGGTAGGAAAAATCAAAGAACTTCGTTATTTTGTTGACTCTTAGATATCCGCGGCGTTGATCGGTTGATCTCTCCATTGTTTCAGGGTTTTTCACCGCGTTCGAACTTTATTGATGACGACAGTTTCCATGGTATTCCAACCAGCGTCCTCAGGTCGAGTTGCCGGGATGAGGCGTCCAAAATCTCAGCCCTGTAACTCGACCTGTGGACGCTGGTTGGAACTCCATGGAAACTGCCGTCGTCAATAAGTTTCGAACGCGGTGAAAAACCCTGAAACAATGGAGAGATCAACCGAAGTTAGTTATTGCCGTTAGCCCTAGAAAAATGACTGTCTTTTAATAATTTCCTCCTTAATACTCTACTCATTGCAAACTTCTTTCACTTCTCTGACACTTATGCATTACTTCATACACGCTATCGTATTCCTAAGTCTCTTGATATTCCTCTTCTTTAGAGCCTCTTCCACAACATCCACCCATGGCGGTCTATCTTTTACTCTCACTCCATTCGCTCTAATATCATTAATCTGCTCCGTTATTCAACACTCATCCACTCTCTTCAAATGGCCAAAATAACGAAGCACACTGCTTTCATATATGTCCATTACTGGAGCATCTAATTCCCGTTTTTTCATGGCCCACTCATTCCTAAACCTATTCATTCTACTTTTACCGCAAACTCGTCTCAGGTACCCCATTCCTGCTGCATTTTACCTAATCTCATGCTTATCCTGAAATAAACAAGTTTCTCTCCCATATAATAACTTCGGTAGTGAAACACTTTTGTACACAGCGATTGCTGCTATCTTAAGCAACACCCATTCATAGATATCCTCCGCATACTACCTACGACTTTCCTACCGGAATTCGCACGCCTCACAATCTTCCAACCCAACCTTCCATCTTACGCAAACATTCGACCAATGCACGCAAAAATAGTTTACTTGTTCAATTACTCCGTCATTTTCAAATCATGAAGTAATTTAACATTCAATTGAAAATATACTAAAATTGGAAAAAAAACTCGGAAGTTGAAATGGGTCGCATTGACGCGAGGTCGCTGCCGAATTGCGGGAGGGTAAAAACGTAGCGGTATACGCGCTCGGTGCTTCCTTAGCGGCGTATTTAGTGACGAGAGATCCACGACATAAATGTATGTCATATTGTCATCCACCTCAATGTAAAGTCTCTGACGTAGATAATTCTTTCCATCCACTGCACTTTTTGTATTCTCCTCCTAACCCCCATCCCAAATGCCTCCCGCCTATTATTGTCAACCAACTCACAGGCATTTGGTGGGGTCAAAGGAAAAGGTTGATTCCAAGAATATACCATTTTGTAATCACCTGAGAAATCGGAGAAGGTGTAGGATATATTTAATTTTCTAACACCACTCTGCCTCGATCGGTTTTTCGAGGTGAAATTGTACGCGAGGATGCAAGGTGAATTGAAGAATACGATTGCTTGGCAATAAGTAAGCTTGAAGTATTTGGAGACTGTCCAAGAGGTATTTTTATTCAGGTGTTTAGTCGCTAACTTCCAGGAAAATAAGAGATCGTTGAATTCTGAAAAAAATCCTCAGTGGGCTCCGTTTAAGTCGATGGAACACCCTAGGACTACCCCAAGGGAGAATGAAAGTAATATTGAACCTAATGGAAGATTGTGGTGGGTGAGGGGTTAAAAGGAGAAGATTCATCAAGGTTTCCCTACGCGGCAACACAACTCAAATTTCACGGAATATTTCTGGCAAAGGCCGATCAATTTGGGTCATCAGATATACAGAGAAGAGTATTCACACAAATGCATGCAAGGTTTCCTCTATATATTTTATGTTGGATTAACTTTGGAATCATAAATCAAAGAAAACAAAAATAAATTAAGGTGTTCACAAGCTCGATAGTTAAACACTAAACTTTCCCAGAAAGAAATGCTACGAATGCTCCTGCCAAGAATTATGATTTCAATCAAGGATTCTGTTATGTCTTTTATGCTCGTGAAGAAGTTATAAGAAGTGATATTTTTATGTCAAGAGAGCCAAAAGGCTCATGGAGATGAGAACGCCGACAGCGCAGCGCCCGTGTGGGCGAACGCGAGGCACATGGCTGGCGGTCACCGCACGGACAGCGGATTCACAATCAAAAGTCTTTTCCTCTAAAAGCATTTGTATCAAGAGGCTAAAACCATTCACTCAAACCGCTCACAGGCGTAAATAATAAATATTTCGTTCAAACAGGTGGTGAAAGAAAGAGGATAGGAAACATATAAAATTGGACAACATTTTTTGGCCAATTTTATATGTTTCCTATCCTCTTTCTTTCACCACCTGTTTGAACGAAATATTTATTATATATATATATATATATATATATATATATATATATATATATATATATATATATATATATATATATATATATATATATATATATATATATATATATATATATATATATATATATATATATATTATTAAGGATAATTTCCCGCGCTGACATTACCCATGTTTTTCCCATAGGACGAGACTTGCCAACACACTGAAAATTCCCTCTCCCGAGCTCAAAATTTCCGTACGCGTTTCTCTTTAAATGAGGCTAACAAATTTTAATGATACGATTTATAATAATATATTCTTCATAAAGAGGCGTTAGGGTACATTTTCTTAAAATTTTGTTCCGCCTGGATAAAAATCAAACGAAAAACGACAGCTCTAATTTATAAGTTTTAACTCATTAAAAAAAAAGTAATTTTTCAGTTTTTCTGAATTTTATGGAAAATCTGACATGTTCATGGAAAAACATTATATACATTGTATTCGGAAACTTTCGGTCTATCCAAAAACGTTTTTGTTGACTTTAGTCCAACATGAAACTTTTTCCTTTAGTACACGTGTCGTAGCGTGGCATGTCTTTCCGTCTGTGGTGTTACGTAGTGTTGCTTAGTATGACGTTGCATGGTGTGTCTTTCGGTGTGTGGTGAGCTTTAGTCACTCTCTTTTTTACTTTTTTAAGTTCAGGCTTCCAAGGTTGGATGAGCCCGTATTCCACGTATCCATGGAAGTTTTAAACCAACATGTTCTTGAACCAAATTTCAGCCCTGATGACGACCGCAGAGTTAGCCGTCGAAACGTTGACAGCAGCTGCTTCCCAGTACCGATGGTAAACGCTCTAAACCAAGTGTTTGTTATTACTAATTTATTCACTAATCGTTTTTCATTTGGGTAGTCTACCAGCTGATTGGTAGGTTTTTGGACAGTTCCTATCCTAAAATTCCAAACTCCGATACATCATCTCGCTTTTCCTTATATGGATGGCTCGCCATCAGATCCCTCTTGAATTCCTCATTCGTCTAACTCATATTTTTCCGTCCAGAATTCCTATCCTCTTCCTTCCTCTTCCACGCTCCCCAGTTTTCTCCCCTCTATCACCTACTTCAACATGCTCTTTCCTCCCAAAACGTCCTCCAATCATCCCCTAGGTCTTCTTCGAGCCTCCACCACCTGATTTCTTTCTTCTACAGCCACATCCAGACCCTACTAGTTCGCCCTCCACGCCACCCAGCTCATCCTCTCCATCATTTTCGCTAATCGTCATTACCTATTTATTACCAAAGTTTTTCAAAATGAGGAATAACACTATGAAATTAATGTAAAATCTTATACTTGCAATTTATCCAAACGGCTTGCAAAACGGATATTTAAAAAGCTTATTTTCTAATGCAAAAAACATGGAATTGTAATTAAAAGAACGATTAGAGAAGCGTGTAAACACAAACGAGAAATGTAACTAAGTTATGCATGGGAATTTTCATGTTAAATCAATGGTGAAGAACAAAATTATATGATCTAAAGACGCACAAATTTAATATTTATTTAAGTTAGTATTTTAAGAAATGAAAGAACTCAACTGCAAAGACGATAATGCCAAACTGACAACTTCTGAAATATTGAACTCCTAACTTAATTCATTGTCACTATATATTTTTGCTGAAGATGTCTCCAGCACCGAGATAAACCTTCCCAAGTCCTCTTCCACCTTCCCTTGGACTACAATCTTGAGGTGATGGAAGGGATTGCGCGTTCCAATGACCCCTACTCCCTACCGACCCCCTAGTAGACCTAAACTGGCAGGAGCAATTACTATTGCTCCTGGTAGGGAAACCCATGCCAGATAGGTCGATGGGTAGGAGATAGACGAAAGGTAGTTCACGTGATAGCGTCACGTTAAAAATTGTCACAACTACAGAAAATTGACCTCTGGCAACTATGGGACGCCACGGCATTAGCTTAACAACATAAACCATGTAGATCAATTTATTTATTTGGGTTGCACGTTAGAAGAAAATGGGCATATTAAAAATGACATAATAGGAAGAATAGCGTCAACAAAGGAAGCATTTAGTAACAGAAGGAGCTGATGACGAGGACCTTGGGTAAGGGTATAAAGAAGAGACTGGTGAAGAGCTTGATATCGAGTGTAGCGTTGCATGGGCAGAAACGTGGACTCTGAGAAAGGACGAGGAAAGGCTGCAGGCGTTCGAGATGTGGCTGTGGAGGAGGATGAAGAGGGTGCAGTGGACGTGAAGGACTTCCCTTCCTTTCTTCCCTTCTTTTTGGACACGGATCTAGAGGATAGAAGCAGTTCGATGATCTTCAAACAACGGGTATATATATGGGTCAGTAAAATAAGATGGGCCTGTCGAAATACACGCAAAGAAGCGTATTCCATTAGCGGTTGGAAACAAAAGATGCTGGGAGATTGAAAGTTGAAGATAATTCGAAGGAGGCGGGGAACGAGAATGCAGAACATTTTAGCAAGAGTAGGATGCAATAGAGTAAAATAATAGGCTTTCTGTATTTGGGCTAGGAGAACAATAAAATAATGAAAGCATTGCATAGCTAGTGTGCAACCTCCATAACTTATCTTTACTCGGAAATGAAATAATATCTTATTATATATTTTGATACTGAATTTTATTAAGTGAGTGTGATTGATTTTAAAACGATGTTTAGTGATTCAAAGTCTGAACAATAATTGTTAATTTACTCGTTTAAGAAAAGGTAAATGACTCGTAAACAATGATAGCTGAAGCGTCGCAAGGTTGATGCAATTAAACAATGCAAGAGTATGCTACTGATCATTTTCTTTCAGTATCTTCTTAATTATCAGTGTGTCTGAAAAATTCCTGATGAAAATAAAATAGGAAAAATAATTCAACTCTTAATCTTACTCTCATCCCTTTTCTCTTTTCCCGTCCATCTTTGTTACGATCCTAACCAGATATAATGGAACCACAAATTTGTGAATGTTCCACCTCTCGCAATATGGTCTTCATTTATAAATGCCCTAACACAGAGCTCTTTACACTTCGTGTAACATTGGATCGCTCATCTCGAGTTTAATCGTTTATCTCTCTCAGCCATTCTAAAGTCGAGCAAGTACACTTCCACCCCATCCTACTTGCCTTTTATTTCACGCCTGCACTGACAATTGAAGCCGTTTCACAATCTGAACTTAACGAGACGCCGACAGCACTTCTTGAGGATGGAGGAAAGGAGGAAATGTTCCTTTCCTTCGACAAATGGAGACTCGAGAGAATGAGTATGATAAAGAGAGGAAGATACTGGGGAACCCTCCCTCCCATTCATCTACATTTACGTAGTACCTTTCAAGCCAACTCAAGGATGTGTGGTATGGGGTGAATTTTCATCAACATGCACCACACTTTATGCTGAGAAATGCCTTCAGGAATAATGAGTAATAAACTATATGTAATTGCATAAATGCACATAGATACAAGAGTTATAGAGGAAGCATGTGAGACGTGCTGCTGGTTCTACTTAACAAATTAAGACACATGTGCTAGAGAGAAAATCAAATTAATAAGATACTTTACCTAACGAAATGCCTCAATGTTTAAAATGTTGCTATTATGGTCTTTTATCGTTCTCGAGAAAAATGACATTTGAATCTATCGGTTCCGAAATCCCTAATTTTATGCCTACGATATAATGTACTGTAGTAAGTCGGGTTTGATTAAATGTTTCTGACTTAATCAGATAATACAACGGCTTAAAAATTACTTAAAATATGAAGTCTAAATTTTAACCGAAGTTCTGATAGCAATTCCCATCTTTTTTGTTAGTTGTTGCAGTAGGCTTGTTATACTTATGAAATCATCTTAAAAATGTTTTACATGCAAAAATGATGCTCTTGTGTGGAGAAGGAAGATGGAGGGGAATGCAAAGGAAGTGGTGGAAAGGGCTTATAGGAGGCCTCAACATTAGAGCACCAAAACCACCACGTTTGAACCAACATTGACGACCTCCGGAGCGGAGAATATTGGCTTTGTGAGGCGGTTATGACGTGAGGTGGAGAGAGAGAGAGAGAGCGAGGTATGAAAGCGTTGAAGACTGAAGAATAATGAAAGCAAACAATATCCACATATTTCCTCTAAAATAAAAAAAAGGCGTACTATCCTGTCAACCACTTCAATGATGTTCACCAGGGGGTGAATTTGTGCACCTTGCACTTTGCAACGAATGTAACCGAAACTACGTATTAATGCATTATGCAAGTACGTGCAAATTTGTGGCAGGGGTGAATCTTCACCAACGTGCACTGCAATATATGTTACGATGCCATCGCAACTATGAGTTTTAATGGATTTTGAAACAACAAAAATTCACAAAGACACAAAAGTCTTGCAGGAAACGGGTAATACGTGCTGATAGTCCTTTTTTGCATATTAATAAATTTGCATTATTAGGGAGTACTGTGGATGATCCTACGACTTCATAGGCAACAACATGCTCAAACTCCCTTTTTTCTTCAGATATATTTCAGCCTCCTCGGAGCGCGATCTTCCCAAATTAATTGTGAAACATTAGAATATATCCTGGTGATTGCAGCATAAGGACATATCTAATTCATAATATTGAAATCAAGACCTAGAAAATGGTTCAATTACCGATGTTCGCGGGTCGTGGTTCAGGAGATAATGTAATTTCATAAATAGTTTAATAATAGCTAAACGAATAAAGTTATTGATGCATCATTTCATACTTGTACGTCTTAAGGATTTAGATTCAAAGCGCACATTGGAAATTTTCCCCACTTTCCTAATTTCGTCATGATGAAGCACCAAACACGTTACATATCTTTAGGATCTCGAAAAATGGGCCCTTTTGGCGTTCTTAAGGTAATAAGGATTACCAAAAGTGGTTACTATAAAAAACGCATAAATTATTAAGCTTAAAGTTTATGTGCGAAGTCAGTACTGCAATAGCTTATCCCGTATATGAGATATTACGGTGCAAACTCGGGTGTCAGAATATTAAAACTGATACTTATTGAAAGAGGTCCCCCACATTCTATGGCTATATCAGGCTGTCCAATCTAAGATATTTATCCCTTGACATACAACACATCCGCGCCCGATGCCGGAATCAAATAAGTGGCGTTTTGGTTGCCAAACCCGGCGCGTTGCCAACCTGGCTGCAGAAGGCGGTATACTGATGTCTTAAAGCCGGCTGCATCATGTCTGGTAAAGATTCTTCTTCCGTTAAATCGTAATTTTAGCCGAAGTGATTTGTGATTCGAAACCAGACATTGTGCCACGAAAACCTTTTGGATTTCAGTGCGGTTCTACTACAAACAGTTTGATTCAACTGGTGGAAATAAGCATTCTAAAATTTCAAGCGGACCATTGCCGGCCTCCGCCGCGCCGGCCAGTAGCAGTGGGGTGACGTCCTCGCCTGCTAACCCGAAGGTCGCGGGTTTGAGTTCCGCCTGGTTGGGTTTTCTCCTCTCAGGGCACGGGTGTTAATTTCTGATATGTTATGAGTTAATTGTAAGAAAGGTCTTTAAAGACCTAAATTCGCTCATAAATAAAAACTAGTTTTTATTTTTATTATGGGTGAAGTTATTTATCGTGGGAAACAAAGTTTAAATGACGACAAGTTATTTAGGCTCCCCAGATCAATATAACTAGATCAAAGGTTCTGAGGAGGTAGGGTGATGGCGTAAAGTGGATATTTATTGAGTACTGAGGTGCATTAAAAGAGTAGTTGGTATTATCTTAATAAAGGAGAACTCCATAATAACTAACTTAATAAAATAAAATCATTGATGATAAGTTTTAGCCACAGGCATGAAAAATTCGTTGATTTGATGGTATAAATCTTTTACAAATGTACTGTGTAGTTCAATAGATGGAATATACATATACTCTGAATGGCATAGTTCACAATTTCCATTCTCACTTACCTAGTTTTATAGTAGAAGAAAGACGATTATTGGACACCTTCTGGCACAGCCTTCTGAAAGCAATAATGAAAGTAAAAATTAATAGAAAGAATAACCGAGAAAGATAATGGAAGGACTACTCGAAGAAAACTACCGGGGATATTAAAATAAGGAATTATAAAGGAAGGATGAACAGAGAACGGAGTGGAGACCTACAGCAAATCAATCTCCGGATTAATGCCCACCGATGCCAATAACTTAATTTCGCCATATTCCCGCTGTGTTAATGGCTACATTCAGCAATTAACTATTTAACAATGACAAGGGTTGGGAATTCTAGGAGCAGTGGGTAAAAAAGATGAAATGGACAGAGGGAGAGGTTAATTTCAGGGAAGGAAGGGGTCATGCCATGCATGAGAGGGGGTTGTGGTTTCCAACAGCAAGCGGATGAAGACGACAGAGAATTCGGAAACCTTCCCAACCCCCAAACCCTTGAAAAGATGAAGCAGGAGAAGGGGGTACTCTCACCCATCCTCCTCTCACCCCTCCTTTCCTTTTAGCTCAAAAACCCTTTCTCCGAGGAGTCTTTGGTAGAGACAAGAAGGGAAGGGGTAAATATTGTGTGTGACCGTGGGCCGAGGGTGAAAATTAGGCATTGTTAGGATGCTGAAATAAAACTAAATAGATCGGTTGACTATCTCTATTAATCTTACACGGAAAACATTATAGCAAGAATTTAATAAATTTGAATTTTATATAATCCATGTCTCTAATTTTATTATTATTATTATTTTAATTTAGCGTACTTCGAAGGCTAATACCGTGTCGTACATCATGTCTGTCACTTTCAAATAGGGACAACAGCACTCGGACGAATCGGAGGATCACCGAGCCGAGCCCAACGATGCCATCGGTGACTGATCGGGAACCGGAGTTTTTATCTCGGCAGATCGTTGCCCGCTTCAATTTAAGGAAACGAAAATTCGCACAAAATAATCTGAGTTGTTCAGCGGATACTTAGTGCATTTTGAACAGCACAGTGGAAATATTCCTTGATTATACATGCAGATTTATATATATATATATATATATATATATATATATATATATATATATATATATATATTGGGAGCGTGGTGGCCTAGTGGGTAGAGCGCTTGGCTACTGATCGAAGGGTCCCGGGTTCAAATCCGGGTGAAGCCTTTGAACGCCCCCCGAACAAAAATCCTCGGAGTGCGAGGTGGCCCAGGGAAAGGAACTGGCCCCCCTACCCTGAATGTGTGAAATCCACACGCCTGTGGCTTAGTCCGGGTTGAACTCTACCCTAAACTATCCGAACCAACCTTCGGGTTGAATCACTGAGTGAGTGATATATATATTTTCAGTACGAATTTAAACTGTACCTGACGATGTCGCGTTTGTGATGAAACCGGTCGACAACTAGTAAATATGTTGTGAAAGTTACAAAGTTATTTTTCTGATTCAGTAACGGTGAAGATTGTTATGGCTATTATTTTCAATTTAATAAATGCTTGTTCCCGTGTATGCAACATACTCCAAATTTTCAACAAATACTCCAATAAATAACAAAAAGCAACAACAAATTCCGTCCTCGCTTTAGGCTATCGCCTCATCAGGGAATGGTTTTTCTTGTCTTCGGGAGGACAGTAACATTTACGGGAGCGGTTTTCGCTCGGCATTCACCCGCGGAGGGTGAGAAACCCACAAAAAAACACTTTAAGACCACCTACAATAACATAGGAGCAGCAACAAATAAATAAATAGAATATATGGAAAATAGAATATGTAAAGTAAGATAAGAATTATATTCATAGGCTCTGTAGAAATAGAGCGACACATGTTAAGAATGATAAAAATTATGCGAATTTCACAAAAGATAATTTATTCACGACCCGGGTTTCAACACATTATGTCATCTTCAGGTGAGAATACAAAGTTTTATTAATTGTCAATTATTGTGCAGCAGGTCAATTGTTGTGCAGCAGGTGAGAATACAAAGTTTTATTAAAACTTTGTATTCTCACCTGAAGATGACATAATGTGTTGAAACCCGGGTCATGAATAAATTATCTTTTGTGAAATTCGCATAATTTTTATCATTCTTAACATGGAAAAATTTCACATAATACACCCTGAAACCGCAAATTTTCTTAAAAAGAGCGACACATGTTGGGTACAAAGGGCCCTTTGATCCCTGGGGATATTTATGTCTAGAGAATGAGGTCTATTTGAGAGAAGGAGAGGGCTAGGTCCGAGACGGAAAAGTATCTGTGATTGGAAAGGAGGGATATCACTTAGGGGGAGGGAGGCGTTTATTCGGCAGTCGTCTTTCTCCTCCACACTTCCTTGAAAAGATGAATCTTGAAGAGGGAGCTGCATCCCCTCACCCTCTTCCTCGAGTTTAAACCCTTTCCTCCCAAAAGGGTTAGCTGAGGAGAAGTCGTCTTCGGCAAAGGGAAAGGGTAATAATTATGTGCGACGGTGGATCGGGGGTGAAAATTAGACGTAGTTAGGGAAGGCTGAAATACGGGAGCTTTATGAGAGAGGACAATCAAGGCGGTGAAGAAGGACTTCGCGGGCGAAAGGAGACTACTAGGGGGAACAAGATTGTTTCCCCCGGCGGAAGAAAGGGGGGGGGCGGCGTCTAAAGGAGTCGGGATGGATGTATACATATATGTAGTCGAGTACATGCCCACTTATATTATATACACGTTCGTGTTCACGAGTACATATTCCTGAGAGCTGGGTTGTGTTGCGTTGAATGGGGCCTTCCTTAGAGAGAAGGAGGAGTAGTTTTCGAGTGTTTGAATGGGGGAGGAAGGGAGGGGGGAGGGGTAAGAGAATTAAGATTGCCTGCCCTTATTATGGGAGCGAGGGGGAATCCTACTTAAGACACAGGCGCACACTTAGACCGGGGAAACGCAAATTGGAACGAGTGGCATATAAAGTTTGAGATCTCGGTTCCTCCAAGACGTCTATAAAACCCTTGAGATCTTTTCTTTCTCCCTATATGTGCATCTCTCTCACTCTCTCCCACCTTCTCATTCTCACTCGCTCCTGTCTTGATCATCGTGAACTTGGAGGGATTACAAATTACGTTCGAGGGAGCGGAGGAGCGGGAGTGTTTTTCTTTCGAATGCTCACATGCTTGCGCCTGCGTGTACTCAAGACGCCGTGAATGCCTTCTGAATGAGGTTTACTGTCACCTAAGGAGGATGAGGTGGAGGAAATAGATGAAAGCGATAATACTGCAGTCAACGACGTCTTTAAAGCCCGTTTCACAGGATACTTGATGCAACAGAAGTTCGAGGGTTCTCGCTAGTATGATAGCTTTCCAGTATAGCGTGATGCTGAACGAGCATGCTGAATAACTAATATGATCGCTTCATATCCGCTGAGCTGCATGATTTCACAATTTATGCAGTGCGGTACTTGTTTACTTCCTCACTCCCATTTGGATCTATTACCTGTCGACCAATCACACTATAATTCACAGTGGCTGTGCGATCTTCACATTTTTTAAACAGCGCCACCCTCCGAACACGTATCCTTTGCCCTATTAATAATATAATATTACCCCTTGTTATTTAAATTTAGCTGAAATTTGAATAAATGATTTGTAAGTATAATGAGATTAGTAAGTAAGCATATAGATTGTAATATCATATAAAAGGTATTTATATAGCAGCTTGTATTCTGAATAAGCCTGCTGACTCGTTTCTAGTCACTTCCATTAAATAGATTAGTTTAGACTAGATCTCATGTCTGCATTGCGTTTTTTCAAGTAGTTTTTATTCAAAGCTTATTTAATATTAAAGATGTTCGATGGAGGAATCATTACACAGTGCTATTTATGCAAATATTTTTTTAAAGGTAAAGTTGATTTTTTCCCGATAAGTTACGTCTATGAGCTACCTCGTTAACAAAGCATCGTTTACGACGCCTTCTCCGTCAGTTATTCTCCTTCATAAATTACGACACACGTTTAATATTTCAAATCCGTATCAATAACAACAGATACGAGTTTAAATAAAATAACTAAGAGGCTTTTTCAGCATGGGCTTTATTGGTGTTATCAGCAATCTTTCCTGGCCTGAATTCACATGCCTGGAGTTGTCTCTGGAGACATCTTTCCTCGCCAACAGGGTCTTTTGTCAGGCTAACTAGCGCTCGGAGGCGCTTCCAATCAGGGATGGCAAATGAAACGAAACGAAAGTCAAAATCAGTAAATTTTCAAAAGTTTCATTGCTGCGAGCGAAATGTAGAAGCGAAACTAAGTGGAATGAAACCCGAGGAGCTAAACTCAGGACGAAACTAAATCGGAGTCAAAACTACTGCGGGTCGATACTAAACAAATGCCCCGGAACGAAACCAAACACGAATTAAGTTCCACACTGGTGGGACCTCGTGCTTCATCTTCGCACGGTTTAGTTTCGCACCACGCGTGGAATGGAGATTATTGCCTTAACTGACGCGTATATTCACTTGTCTGTACAGTGATCATGCTTAAGTTAAAATTCGTGCACTAGGATATGAAAGCATCGTTAATGTTGGAGGATCCAACATGATGATTTTCACAATAATTTTTCATTGCTTATTTTTTTTATAAATCAGGTTAGCATAAATGTAGAATAATATAAAGCAAGGAACGTTAAGCTGTCCACTGCATCTTTGAAACTGAATTATTTATTATTAATTATTTGAAACTGAATTATTTTTCGTTAGAAAGTCGGTACCCGCAAGCAAATAGGGAAAGAGCGAGCATACAAAACGAGATTTCAAATAAAGTAAAATACGAGGTGGGAAAAGAAATAAATAACATATTTCTGCTTATCTTAAACAAAAAATATATCTTTGAAAATTGCATTTCATTTGTATGCATGGACAAAGTGACATTAAAAGGGCATATTTATTAGTTGGAGATACAAGAAAAAACAATTTAAAGAGTTAGCAACAGTAATAATAAATCCCACCCTGGTCGGAATGGAATAAAAATATGAGAAAGTCACATAATTTTTCTATATACATTTTATTAAAATTATACTAGCTTTTTTTTGCATTGACCAAGGCAGGTGCATGACTGTCCCGGACATTCAAAGTTTATCGGTAATTACGTAACTTGGAAAGCAATGTTTTGGGCCCTCATGCCCACTAGGGCCCCTTCATTACTACCAAACTATAAATCATTGTGTTCATATAGATATACATATATACTAAATATCGCGTATATACACTGAGTTTAGGTGAATTTTACAACTAACAAAGGACCCAATTTGGGGCCCTGAGGCCTTTTTTATATATTCTATAGCACATCTTAGAATATACTAAAAAAGCTGCAAAATTTCCGGTCAATCGGTGAAGTATTTGCAAAAAGAAGAGTTACGAACATACAGACAGACACCCATTTTTATGTAGATATTTTTGCATAAACATCAGTAACAATTAACTCAAGTAGCTCAACTTATTATGTTAATGAAAACATCAAAAAGGCTTTCATATTCAATGTAACGTATTTATGCTATAGGCTGTGCAATCTTCATAAGAGCCAACGTTAAAACTAATATTTTCAAGGATTAATTACACAGATTACTTCAATTACTTTCTAAAATCAGTTTTTTGTAACATTGTGTTTGATAAAAAGTGCATTGAATAGTTTATGGCAATTTTGAAATTTTAAATAACTTGACCTAAAGGCAGAAGGATCTTAACCAGGATCATTATAGCGAAAGCAGGGATAATTGAATTTGAGAAAGAATCGTGATTTAAAGTAGATCTTAAATGGAATTTATAATTTCAAGTACTTAGAAGAAATTAATATGCATGATGTATATCAGAAATGTTAGCTTCTTGGTGTATCCTGTTTTAATTAGAAATGTGCTAAAGTGTTTGCAGATAAAGCGGAAGATAAAATCATCCAGCATGGTTAAAATAAGTCCATTCCATGTTTATTTAAATTTCAACACGGTGTTCTCTAAAAGAAATTGAAGGTTTCACGTTTATTGTCCTTTTATCCTGTACTACTGTTTTTCTACAATAAATCATCTTTCGCATTTTGGAAAATTCCTCACTGGTTTAAATTTTTAATATTTAAAGTGAATTTTTGAAAGA
The DNA here is from genome assembly GCA_963573305.1 of Pyrrhosoma nymphula. Classification (NCBI taxonomy): domain Eukaryota; kingdom Metazoa; phylum Arthropoda; class Insecta; order Odonata; family Coenagrionidae; genus Pyrrhosoma; species Pyrrhosoma nymphula. The sequence goes on from OY754330.1 coordinate 122,850,959, forward strand.
GAGGCTATTGGATTATACTAGGTACTGAAACGTTTCCTATGATTTTCTTTAAATTATTTTCCAGCCAAATAAAGTATTAGGTCTATTATATGTAAATTAAATGTCCGTTGAAATATAACGGAGTCTTAAAAATGGCAATGCCTGTAACCAATTACCTATTTAATTATTTAGGTGAGCCTTATTATCAGGTTTATATTACCTACCGATCCAACGATTATTGCTTTTTAGGTTTGTACCTAGTCTTAATTCTCTTGTTCATTCGTGAGCATAACATTCATGCGAAGTGCCTACACCTAAAGGTTTGTGGTGACGTTGCGAGGCCCATTTTGACGCCGACCTCTAGTCTCCTGCGTTCCTCACCCTCCAGCCTCCACGATGTGTTTCGAGGTTTCGAGAGCCCCCTCCAACTTATTATAGAAGTCTCGGAGGCGGATATATAAAGGCGCCCTGCGTGGCGTTAAACCAGTTCGGACTCGGTGCTCGACCCCGCGCGTCCTTGTGACTTGGCCAATCATCCTTCGCGATCCCATCTATAGATTAAATTCAAAACAAACGCTAAGAGACATTGATGCTCGTGTACCTCGTGTATCGCGCAAATGTTGGCAATACTCTCGGCTAAATAATGCTGTTTACAATATTGGTTTAGCGAGCGCCAACAAATGGATCTATCAGGACATTCCCGTGCGTCTCATGCTCAGTATTCAGTAATACTACGACGAATATAGGTAAATGGTAACACTCAATGTTTTAATCTAATCTCCTTTCCTACAATCACTTATAAATGGGTCAAAACTATTGCATCTTTTTCCCCTCCACTCTGCTTTTGAGGTAGAAACTAATCTACTTGCAAGGGAATTTCGGACAGTTTCGTTTCGCTCCCGAGAGTAACGTTTCGTCCTGGTTCGAAACTCAACTCCCAAGTGCATATCATTTCGTACTGGGATGAAACGATACGTGGAACTCTTATTTTCATTTCACTCCGGATCGAAACGAAACATATTCGTTTCGTTTCGATTGCCATCCCTGCTTCCAATACCTTCTTACGGTAACCCCCTGGCCATGAAATAATAAATAGGCAAAAATGTCAGGACACATGTGTTGGCCACCTGCTACAAAAGATGGGATAAGGTAGCTGGAGCGGTAATCGTGGGTCATTGAGTGCACATTTCAGTTATGTTTGAATTAAGTAAAAAAAAGACGACCAAATTTCATGTAAGTAAATCTGTTTGCACGGTGAAACTTATCATACCTGTAGTAATAGAAATAACACAAAAAATATTTGCTTTCAACCATTATAATAATATATTTATTTTTTTCGCGTTTAGAAGAAAATCTGTTCATATGTAATCGAATTATTACGAAATGTATCTCATGTGCAATGAGACTACGTATTAAAATAGCTTTGAATTGGCAAAACACAAAAACGGTAAGATGCATTTATTCTTTTTTATTTATAGATCCCCATCACTAACGAGAACACGTATGAATAGCTTCGTATAAATCCATATAAAGACAAAAATATCACTCCTGCCATCTTAGTTTTAAATTGTAGTGAACGTGTTTTTCTTTTGATTTCAGGCTTTCCCGGTGAATAGAATGCATGAAGGCTTCTCGTTGTTGGTGAAGACGCGTGCTCGTACATCGCAAAATCGTCTACGTACCATGATGCTTTCTCGCAAGTACAAGTTCAGCGGTCATGTGAAACCTTCTAGAATGGCACCAGTCATACTGGATTCCGTCCTCAATATCAAGTACCACTTGGTACACTAGATCTTGTGCTGGATCAAGTATCGTGTGATAGGGACCCACCGCAAACTGACTTAAATGTCATTTAATTCAAATTCTACCTATCTATACCTATCCACAGGCTACCTATAGAAAAACATGCTCTCCGCGCGATACGAACAACAATACCATACTTTTCCACGCTAAATGAGCTTGATATTACATGGTGTTAGATGTGAGAATGGGTAAAACACGGGAGAAAATATTGTTTTTCTATCTTATTCAAATGCCATTTTTGCGAATAACTTTTCATAAGAAGCAAAGACTCTTAGGGAATCGGACAAAAACACTTTATTGGCGCCTTACCACATTATCCTTTTAGTTATTTGCAACTAACCGCGATAATTGAAGTCCACGGTAAGAAGGCGGTAATTCAACAGAAATGGCGATACAATCGACTACTATGGCTGAAAAAAGTGTTACTTAAAAATATATTCGTCGAATAATCTGCATATTTTGTTTCAAGACTCTGTTTTTTAGTAGCTAAGTCATTTTTAAACAAAGCAATCAAATGGGTTTAGTTGAGTAATTGTTATGACTAACTATGTCGCGGTGGAAACTCCTTATGATCGGGTAACCGGGCGTACTTGAGTGCGGGGTCCCTCGATAGTGGGGCCCTCGCACCAGGGTTTGCTATATTTGCTATTGAACACATGTAGTATATGATATAAACTTCTTGTATGAAAAAAAATTAAATACAAATTAATGTTGTATTTATCTCCATACATTCCATGACTGCCTGTGGGACTCAAACAGAGCGATGTACAAATGCATTGATTGCCGAAATTGGTAGACTTTCAACTTTGCCATGTTCATTGCTTACTTCTGTCCTTCCTTTAAAAAAATAAACCGTAAGCAATGTGTAAGGGCGGGTTTACACTCTGACGAAAATTGTTCACAAGTTAGTGCAGAGAAGGATTGGCTGCTGCTTACATCGGCAAACAATACGCTACAATGAGAGACTTGGTGAAATGTTTTAAAGCTCTACAAGCGGACTTGCAGAGCCTTTTACATGCGCATTTTACGTAAAAAGTAGCTTTCTGCAAGTAACATGCGCAGTAAACTTGCCAGTGGAAACCCACCTAAAGCAGAACGATGCCCTGCAAGTGTCGATACTCATACAGGCATCAGCACATTCTCTACACTTCCACAGAAATCAACTTCCATCAAATAAGTCGCCTTTATTAACGGTTAACGTTTCAATACGACGCCAATCGTAAACCAGGCACTTTACATCTTCACTTTTTCCTCCAGAAGTCTCGAAGATGAAAGGTAGATGGAGAGTAATCGTCGTGTTCCCTTCTAAGCCAAAGAAAACGTCGGTAGACTCACATAACATAAGGAGGTTTATCGAAGCGATAGATGGATGAACGGAGAAGAAAGGGAGGGAGGAGAGAGATCAAGTGATTAAAAGCCTTTCCCCGAAGTGATTAAATAAGACGACAGGGACGGGAGGGTGGAGGGGCAGAAAGGATAGAGATAGGTTCCTTTGTTGAGCTCCTGTTCATTTCGTTGTAATTATGGGTGCGGTGTGAGTTTACGGGATACTGTTCCCGCCCTCGGCGTCGTCTCGGGCTTGTTCTCTTGCGTCAATCGGAGGGCAAAGAAAGCTTGTTTCGCGGAGATGGGATGAGAGCCGCAAGAGATGAGGTGTAGAGGAGGCAAAATGGTAGTGAAGGCGAAGACTTATTCCAAGGATCATCATCAAAACAAGTATAGAATTAATCGTTTCTGGTTGTCTCGATGGCGTTCTCAAATTTGAAGGGGAAATTTCATTATCTTCCCTGAAATTTAGAGAACGTAGCCTTGTTTGATAATGGGGAGCATTGGGTAATTGGCAGGTGTTTCCATTCCCTCTTATTCTCCCTATCTCTGTTGGATTAATGAAGGGATCAAGGGGCGAAAAATAGGAGTCCGAAAATATTTGAATAAAATTCAAATTGAAAGCACAATTTTAAAAAGTCACTTTGTATTAATGTTTTTGGTACATATACTTTAGTTTCATTCTGATGATTCCCCCTATTTTTCTTCTTCCTTCCAGGATTAAGTAGTGTGCCTGTTCGTGCTTCAATTTTACCATCTGATACTTGGTCTTCCGATTGTTTACTTTCCTGATGTCTCCATATTCTTTAACTTTCTTTGGAATCCTCTCTCTTGACATCCACTGATTACATGTTCTTTCCATTTTTCTTTGTACTCTTTAATTGCGTGTAATGGATTGAGTACGTAGCTCTTCTCTTATGTCTGTCTTTCTAAGTTTATCTGCTTTGGTACAGCCTTTTACTGAACGGAGGAATTTCATTTCCGATTTTTCTATTTGTTTTATGTCTTTATGCTTGTTTTCCAGCATTCTAATCCATGGTGAGAACAGCCATCACTCATAAAATTTAATCTGAGTTTCTCTTCTTGTATTATCTTTTAAAGATTCCACATTACATTTTTAGCAATAAGGATTTTAAGGATCAATCCATATGTCCTCTGGAAAACGTTAGCTTTATTTATTAACTGTTTGTTTTTTTCTCGGATCATGTCACATACTTAATATTGGAATTTTGATGCCTGTTCTAGCACGTGATTTTAGATGATAATTTTTGTTCTTACATGATGGTCTCCTAAGAATTCCAAAGTGTTTATTTTAGCTAACGAGATTTTCAGGTTATATATTTTACTCAGTTGCTATAGCTACGTACTGCTAGTTGCACTTTATTTTCTCTATCTTTTCATATACTCTGCTCATTGGAGAATAAAATTGTGTTTAAGTACTCCGAGGTTCCTAATTTTATGCCTGGAGGTGTGTGCTCTAATTGTATTTCTCCAAATGGTCATCTATATAAGGATAAAACAATAGATAGATGTCTTTTAGACATAAATTATGAATTACCATCTTGAAATCTTCACTAAAGTTGTCGTTGAGATCTCAGTGGGTGTATATTTTTTCGATTTTATTCATTAAAGATGAAAGGCATTAAGGTTTTTAAAGTAATTACAGCAAAACTCAGCCTATAGTCGTAGCAAAACATGATGGTATTCGTATGCGCAAAGGATGACGTTAAGTAGGGGAAGTCTCATATGGCTATTGAGTGTAGGGGAGAGGACAGGACGGAACATAGTAAACAACGCTGCCAACATAATTGCATTTACGTTGAGATGGTGGGAAAGTGTCAGCAACACCTTTCACGACAAATGTTGACAATCCAAGCAAGAAACAATGAAAATACGTTGGTACTGGTACGTGGGAAGGAGTAATCTTTGTATTTGGTTTTGGTACCATGTTTCTAATATGTGTTTCGCGACTGCTGATTTATAAAATTATAGGAATATTAATATTAGTCAAAACTCATCTGATTTTATTGACGATTAGGATTAATCTTTAATTTTAATTTAATAGTCAAATGCTCTCTTCCTGAATTACAAGGCATACCATCTTGATTCGCAATAAAATATAGATGTGTGTCGTAAACATCGAAGGACTCCAATACCTCAAAGCTTTTTTTTTTTGGAAAAGAGTGGATATTAGACCCGTGGTATATAACTTCGCTTAATGGAAGAGGAAATGAAACTCGGAGCGAAAAGTAAAACCTCGAGAAAAAATTCCAACCACTTTCCTCCGTTGGAATATTTTCATAACCGCCGCCGAGGGCGATTGAATCCAATGAAACGAGAAGCGTCGACGGGCGATTCATTTGCTTGCGAATTTTATTTTCATCAAAATTGCGAGAAGATCCTTTCATCCTCAGGAGTAATAAATGTATATATAAATAAATGTGTGTATAAATGTAAATGAAAATATGAAAAAATAAGTGAATCTCTTCGGCATGCTGGGGCACGGCCACGTGGAACTCGTAAAAAATCGGGTATAAAATATTTTTGCATGTAATTCTTCTACCTACTCTTGACGAGTTGGGATTCCTACAGACAGACTACATACATATCCATCACGTCATACCCTTTTGGGGTGGGCAAAGTCAAATAGTATAGTTATAGCTGTTTGGCCCAGGAAACTGTCTCTCTTTCAATAATATCCTCCATAATGCCTGATCCTTGCATACATCTTTCGCTTATATTTGATTGATTAATTGCTCCATACACGCTCTCCTATTCTTAAGACTCCTAATATTCCTCCTCTTTAGAGTATCTTCCACCACTTTCACCCATGAATTACTTGGCCAACCCATTCCTTTCACACCATTCACTCTACAATCATGTATCTATTTCGTTATTTTGAAATTCATTCATTCTCTGAACATGGCCAAACCAACGAAGCACCCTTATGTCCTATGCTTCCTTTACTGGAGTATCCAAACCACGTTCTTTCATAACGCACTCATTTCTATCATTATTTCTCCTAATTTTACCGCAAGAAATTCTCAGGTACCTCATTCCCACTACGTTAGCTTAATCTCCCGCTTATTTTCACATTCCCAGGTTTTACCGCAAAACATGCGCTGCCACAAAAACATGCGCTGCAAAATCTTGTTTTCGTCTCCGTTTCGATTGTCAAGTGCATTTTCCGGCAATTAATATATGTATCTTCATGTGTATGGCACAGACAGAAGGATAAAGAAAGAGATATACTACGAATAAAATAGGCAAACACAACGTGTTCCCTATCCATTTCTTTATCTCTCTATGTTTGTACGATACGAATTAATGGCCCACCGTCGCAGGGCGGATCCGTATCTGTATAGTTAAACACACATGTTTTTAATCAAAGTTCTGAAATGATAAAAAAACGCTGAGGATTCGTTTGCATGAAAAGTTTAAAAAATCAAATTATGAGAAGACCCTCATACCATGCTGAGTACCATACAAAAATATTTAAACATTCTCCTTCGCCAACTTTGCCCAGAATTTTATATCGGTCTTTCTGCTACCCTTCTTAGCGTCCGCATGAATTGATATCGCTTCTGTTGAAACAAACCCCCTACCCTCTCTATCATCATTCATGTTTCCTCCTACTACTCTTATTTCAAAAATTCTTTTATGTTCTGTTTTCTCGCCTCTCTGTTGACCCCTCTTCCTCTCCTCTTCGTAGAAGTAACTTCAGATGGCTAAATTTGGGTATTCCAGATCAATGGCCTATCAGGGTTGAACAAATCACACTAACAGTTTTATACCCATTGCCTCCCCTTCCTTCTTCCTCCTCTTTCTTCTTCTCCCCGTCCATCTTCCACGGCTTCGAATGTCGCCTTTTTCGGTTTCCTTTCCTTCCTCAAAAAAGCTGGTTCAGCCATCGAAATATATTGAAAGTTCTTAGTGTCGTTTTTGTGTGTCTATATTTTTATCCAGCACCCTTGTGGCACTAATTAGTTTTTGTCATCATTCGATTCTTCACTTTGCCCACATCTATAAAAATACAAATATTTTAATCTAATAATTATATGTATACATATATTTGCTTATTTATTAACGATTGCATAAATCTCCCCCTGGAATTTGGGGACACGACCATAAACGTGATACCATAACGCTCTCGATATAAATCAAATATGAAAAAGAAATAATTTTTCATATCCTTCTTTCTCGTTCCCATGACGAATATGATACCCACAAAGACACGGCGTACACGCGAAGAAAAGTGGTCTGAAGGGAGTCGAAAATGGGTGGTGAGGATAAATAAACGAATATGCTAGAGGGAGAAAAAATGCGCCTCCTATCGCTATTAATCCTTATTCGAATGCTCTTTTTTTAAATTTTTTTATTTCGTGGAATTCCATGAAAAAAGAGAGGGTGAGATTATTGAAGCTGGAGGAATGAGGGGGTTCTGCTGGATGCTGGGGAGGAGAGGATGGGTATTGGTGGGGGAATATCCGAGAGCCAGTGAGTTGGGGTTGGGCGGCTGCGGGTGGTTATTGGAGGGACTAGAGGTAGAGGGGAGGAGTGAAACGGCGGAAAGAGAACTTTCATTTGAATTATAAACGTCCTCGATCCCCGGAGGGAATTAAAAAAAACTATATATGTATAGTCGGGTGGGTGGAGAAATATTTCCGCAAGAATGCCAAGACAGATGAAATAATGGTCACTAGGGAGGGTTATCAAGGGAGGGCTGGTATGGGGAGGGGGGGAGAGAGGGATAGGAGTGTCTTTTTTTAGTATTACGACGAGGGGGTGTGGAAGGCGTGGCAGTGCTGGTATGGGTAGCGAATGGAAACTTTTGGGATCTTTCCGTTCAAGTTGTAGAAATTAGCGCAGATCGGAACGCATTAGCGCACACGAACGACGATGAATGGAACACTGTGCATAATGAAACTTTCAGCAACTTACCGGTACCATTCTTTAGATACACAATAGTCACGCCCAAATTTTTCTGCATACTTATCGAATTAGTTCGTAATAAAAATTTAAAAATGTAAGCTGTTTACCACACAGTAATTAAAAGCTTTACATTATTCATTCTTCAGTTTGTATCAGGTCGTCTTCACTACACTGTGAGATTCCACAGAGGTGTATGGCACGGGGTGTTAGGACACCAGCCATGAAAAGGGGAAGGAAGAGGTAAAAGAGGGCTGAGGACAGAGATGAATTGGATGCTAACGGAGAGTCTTAGTGCAACGTTCCCTTTTTTAAATTCACTAATCGTGCGTGGAAAGAAGGGATTTATCAATCTCTTATTTCGTCTATAAGTTCTAGAAACACATATAGTGCGGGGTTCAAATTATACACCCCCGTTCACTAAATATTTCCAGTAATCTTAACCTAGCGTCTAACCTCCGAATCTCCAGTGGCTCTCAATCTAGTCATTCCATCAACTAAGCTAGAATATATTCACCCGAAACATTTTTAAATATTTTCACTGTGAATTGTCGCTCAATCATATAATCTCCTCAGCGGGTGAGGTGTCTAATGCTGCCGCCGCGCTGCGGCGCGCCGTGGCTTATTTCCGCAGTCCTTAGATTCGTGAGAAAAATGAGAAAAAATTGGACAGTTTGGAAGGGCATGGAGTTGAATGAGGATTGCTGGATGGGATACGTGGGTTAAATTGAGATTGGGAGCACCTCAGGTCACAATCATATCCGCGTTTAGATATGAGAATGGGAAGGGGAGAGAGAGAGGGGAAGATAAAAAGGGGAATAATCTCTAGAGCAGTGTTTTCCAAACGTTTTTCGAGCCACTTTAGTAGCACAGGCCTATACCCAATTGTAATATTAAATATCATTGACTACATGACACAATTAGGAAGGTTACAAAAATAAAGTTAAAACAGTTATGATTACATTAATGTTAATTTTAAAACCAATAGATGGATGATCTATCTATCCCAGGATATGTAGGTATGCATTTTCACCGTTCGATGAGGACCCAGCCTCCAGCGCCCCCCTGCTGCCCCCTCATTTCCCTTCACCCCCAGGGGGCGGTAGGGCCCAATTCCGGAACCACTGCTCTTGAGGGTGGTGATGGTGGCCATGGAATAAAAAGGCGGAAATCTCCGAACGAACCGAGCGAAGTAATGCGCGCCTTGCTTACGCGTACCCTGGGGGTGGTATGGGGGACGAAGAAGAGGAAAAGGTGGCCGCAAAAGTTCAGGCGAGAGATGGGAGACCCTTCTGGTATGAAAGGGGGACAAGAACTACTAAAAGTGGTTTGAGGGAGTATGTGGGGATGGCAACAGAGGTTGTAGGAGTAAAAATGGCTGGTCATTCCTATCTCCTGCCTTCCTTTCTTGACTGCCGCACGCGCGATACAAGGGGGGTACAATTGGGGGCACACAAGTCAGGGTGGTTAGATCCCCCCTCAGACTCTCCCTCAGATTCCCCCTCGTATTCCCCACCCATCATCCATTAATCACTTCCCTCTCACAAAAGGACCTCCCGTCCCCTACCCTTCAATGAAGGACGTCCACTACGCCGCGACCCTATATCACCCTCCTTGAATTTTATAAATCTTTGTACACGTATGTATGTCCCCTTATCGTATCCGTATCGATCTTATACAAATAGTCGAGTGCCAAAGTGTATCCCAATAGGTAGAGCATCCGGATGCAGGCTGGCTGGGCTAAGGTTCAAATGGCTATGAAGCCTGTGAGGACGTCCCAACGTTAGAAACTAGAACTCCTAGTGGAGGGACTGTGCAGACACCGTGACTCCCTGCGTAACCGCAGTCAATGAAGAGAAAAGAACTAAGCTTGCTTCAAATTAATAACTCCAAGACTATTTTGTGTAAGACAAAGAGAGATCTACGTTCTTCTATGGGTGAACAACCTTCTCTTCACCAGCAAGCGAACTTTTCATGTTATTAACAAGCTAAGATCACACATGCATTATTTAAATACAGACATAGTTAAATAAGCTACTAAACCTAGATAAATTTGGTGATTTACGTGATCATCGTAAGTGGATCTGGGGGATGCCTCACCTGATGTAGATCTTGTCATAAAAATAAAATGCTTAAGGATATTATTTTAGAGTATTGATCAAATGTTTAAGAAATAACACATTTGGATGTAGCCAACGTTTCGCCAAATTGATTTCCTCAGGTCTCTTGCTTATTCTGAGTGTGTGAAATAACTATTTTAAATTAACCAAGCAGCATACATCAGTAAACAATTTAGCATAGTTACAATAACACTTCGAAAAAAATATCCTTAAAAATATTATTAGTGGTAAAAAAATAGAAGTAAAAAATAAAGTTATATTAGAAATGTCCACTACGGAACCAATATATCGTGAATAAGTATGCATATTAACTTCAACATTGAGGCATTTACGATTCTTTTAATAGTCCCTTCATTTGTTCTTTTAAATAAAATGATAAAATTAATCTCGGATGAAGTTCATTTGCTTAAACGTAAATGTAATAAATAACCCCTTTGTTGCTACACAAAAAGTCTTTTCCAAACCTTATTTTCCCGTGATTTGGCGTACGCGTCCATTCGGCATCAGCTATTTGAATCAAAATTTGATTCTCTTCTGGCCCTTCAAAATTATTATGAGCAATAAATCATTCAAGAATGCTTCGAGTAAGTGGATAATAGTTATAACGTACTCTTCACTAAAGCGAACCTCAAACAAACTCTTGCGGGCGAGTTATTATGCTCGGCCAGCGTCCACCAACGAATAAAGTCTCACGAAGATGAGATTTACCCCACCCTCAATTTACACTATTTTATCTCATCCTGCTTGACCAAATATTTCGTGAAGTTTACATCCACATACTACCCTACAAGCCACTTCAACGGTGTGTTGCATGAAGACCAATGCGTACTACACCATATCGTACATTATTTTTGAAACACTATTGCTGAATTTGCATAAAAATTAAAAAACCTGCCAGAAGCAGATTTCTCACCAACTATAGTTTATACTATCAATGTTACAGAAACTAGGTGCATTAATTTAGATGCAACTACATGAATGCTCTGAGATACAATATTCGAACAAAAGCATGCAAGACGTGCTCTTAGTACTCCTTATCAGATTTAGAAGAAAGCGTTCGAGAGAGAGTCAAATAATTAGCTGCACTACCTGTTTAAAATCCTAATTATAACGTCTCAATAGCAGAAATTATACACTGGACGTGCCAGGCGAAACTTTATGGAACTTGCTTAACATTGTGAAATGAAAGCTGTTACTTAGTAATTCCACATAAACTTTATTTACGACCTAGGTTTTGACTTATGAAATCATCACCAGGTGGACCTGATGATATGTCGAAACCTAGGTCGTTGATAATGTTTCCGTGGAATTACTAAATTACAGCTTTCATTTCACAAAGCAGCTATTATAGTTTCTCATCATCCGTGGAAAAAATAGCGTTTAAAAAAACCTGTCGTTTTCTAAAATGTTTTTGACCTCAGCTAAAAATATATTGGCTTGGAACTTAGTTAAGAGATGTCTACATATAAACCGACGACATGAAAGCGATTCCTATCCTAGTTGTTGCAGTATTCTTGCAATACCATTGAAGTTATCGTAACGACCTTGAATTTCTTGACGATCTTAAGTCTTTCCGGACCCTATTGAGGGAGCACGTCCTTAACCCTGTAGTCTACGTGTCATGACCATCCTGCGGTGGACCGCTGACCGATAATGACACTTCCGACAGTGGTCGGTCCAGTTCCGTCACCCACTCATTCGCTCCGCCTGCGACCATCCCATTAGGAGAAGGTAAGGAAAAGCCACAGCTGACGGCCGTTTGTGGTGTATCCTAATGAGTAGGCTTTCCACGCTCGCAGCAGACCAAAACGGGAGGTCAAGATCTCCGAGTGAAGGGGTTGTGGGTGGATGGGTTTGGGAAAGGGGAGAGAGGGAACGTGATAATGTAGTGAGCGTGAAATTAGTTGTCATCGAGGGGGTTCGAGTCCACCTCCGTCCAATCGCAAAGGGGTCAACCGCGTGCCGGATTAACTCCTGGAACGGGCTCCAAAGGGGACTGAAGTGCTCTTCACGCTGAGAAGCCACGGAACGCGTTGGTCTCGTGGCCTCGGATGTTGTGAGTAGAGGCGTTTTTGCTCCTGAAGCTCCATCTGCCGAGAGAATCTACACGCAACACGTAAACTAGTAGTGACTCTTTTCAAATCACTGCGATTGCACAAATGATGTGGTACGCAGTCACGCACATGGGTGCAAAGATTGTACACCAAAGAGGGTGAAATTCGTCATGAAAAAATCATCATCGTCCCGGTCACGTCAAATGATTTTTTAATGACAAATTTCACATTCTTTGGAGTGGTATTGACTCTAACCCAGTAGTTCCAAACCTTTTTATTCCCCACATCAATTAAAAATTTTAATATGTTCTTGCACCCCTTAAAGTAATAATTTATTAGAGAATAGAAATGAAGGTGATCAAAACAAATGTGTATAGGTAGTCAATTTTAATAATATATAAATATCCTTGCTAAGGCTTCCGCGGAGTGGTGAAAGTGAAGATTCTGGTCTTCTGCGTTTTCCTCCGCGTATGTCCATTGTGTTGGGACGACAGTTTCGTCCGAGTTTCAGTTGGCGTCTCCACTGACCTGATCTGAAGTAACCGACTGTAACGCCGGCGAAACTGTCGTCTTAGCACAATGAAAAAACGCGGAGAAAAACCCGGAAGACCTGAATATTCAATATATAGGCATTAATAAAGTTTATGAAAGAGAAAATTTTTAAAACAAATTAAAAGTTGCATAAACTCTACAAAATGTTATCTTGTACCCCCTGGAATGATGTCTCGGACCCCCAAGGGGTGCGAGCACCCCTGGTTGGGAAACCCTGCTCTAGCCCTTTTGCTACAAGTGCCGTGTTAACACGTCGCAGATGTTTCATCCCATGGGGCGAACGCCTATTTATATTAGGCGTAAAATTTCCTAAGCAAGAGAGCAAACGCCGTGTTGACACGGATCTGCGGTCAAGCAACATGTAATCAGGAAAAGATGTCCCAAGAGTCAATATGGACCCCACCCTGATGAACGCGGGACCCTATCCTCGGTCTGCGGGTGGAGATTATCTGGACCCCTTTCTCTTAGCGACAGCCCCACGGGCAATTATTTGTTTACGCTGTGGATATACTAACAAGCCTATTAGTTGCATTCTTAGAAAATATGGCTCTGAAGTGCGTACCATATGTTCCACAGAGTTTTTATAAATTTTAAATGAAGATCTAAAATTATTTCAGCCAAAGTGTTAGAAGCATCCTTTAAAAAAATTTAATTTATACTCTTGATTTCGTTTTGTAATTTATAAATTCACAGCGAAATATTAGAAATAAACTTATGAGTTAATATTTTCCGAGTATGGCACAAATTTCTTTTTTGTTAGTCGATGGTGCAAACACAAAGGTGACTGTGGACACATGATGCGAGTGTGGCTGGCTCTCAGACGAAGGGTTGAGGTTACCTCCGCCCACAAATCAAGTTATAAGGTTTGCCTTCCTGAGCACTTGGATTCCAAAAGGGACGATAAGCATAATTGTGCAATTTCTTACCACAATAGAGCTCCTTACAGAGTAGAATGAAATGTTCATAGTAGTCGTGTCAGTAAAAGCATTTCCTCTCGCCAGGCGCCGATTCGAAAGGGTAAAAGGCAGTTTTACGCGACGTACAACCTTGCGAGTGATAATTGGGATGATCATGCAAATGACGCCCATGTATAAAGTTAAACGGAAATTAACGCGCATGAAATATCATACGCATGATCATTAAACCAAAATAAGAATATGTTCTATTTCTGATCACATGATCTCATATGAATAATCGCACGATACAAGTGGAAGACGTCCGTCCATCTTGGTTGTTTCGATCAACTTAACCACCGAAATTCCACAGGAGTAAGAAGAATTTGTAATGCAGAACTCACCACGTTCGCTACATTTTAGGCCATATTTTCATCGAAGTTCGGAAAATTATCAATTATTAGGGAAAATGGTAGATTCATAATATTAAACCTCTCTATCTAGGCGTTATCAGGCGATATAAATAAACTACCGACCGTCAAAACAACTTCGTCCGACAGAAATCTTCCGTGAATCGATATATACTATCAATAGGCGTACCATTGCGCATCGTTGCAGTGTAGGAAAATCACGGAATCAATTCTTCATGTAAAACAGAAGCTATTCAGGCCGTCATGTAAATTAATTCGCGAATAATGCTCAAATGGTCATTTGCAAGATTATTTGCCATGTGAAACTGCCTTAAAACCAAAAAGATGACTCCTAAATATTGCTTTCATGCACCAGTCCTGTGGGTATTGAATGCTGTGACCCTGTAGTGTAGACGAAGTAGATACTACGAAAAATCACTCTCAGTTAAAATCCAATGAGTTTGATTAGTGAAATGTTTCCAATGCCATTTTATGTTATTTTTCATAGCGGAATCAACGACAGACCGCAATTAGTCCGTAAAGAGTTTCCCCGTAATCGTAATTACATATAAGGCAAACATTTTCAATAATTGGCGTTGGAATCACTCCGTTATGAGAATTCTATTTTTTAGGGAAGTTCCTTACCACCTTTCTTACCTTAAGTAGGGGGTGGAAATAATTTTTCACGCACTAAAAGTTAAATATTTTGGGTAATTCAGGTGATTCTAGCCATAAAATAACTTACTGATTAAATTTGGCAAAATATTTCCCTTGTTTTTTCGAAAAAATAGTGGTCGTTATCAAAACTTCCACCCAAAGCTGCAATAGTTCAAGAATTTTTACGACGAATTTTGACAATTTTCAGTGTATTTTTACATAATTTACATATACCTTATGGGTTCTGAAATGAGCTCATTCCAACACCCAGTCTTTTGGGATGAAATGTCTCTGAAAGCGAAAGTAAACCACACTGTCTTCAAATTTTGCTGACTCAAAGCACTAGAGATTCCAACTTGATCGGAGAAGTGATTGTAATATTATATACACTGGAGCTTGTAACACGACTTATGGAAAACTGAGTACAAATCGAAATTTTGGGCAACACTGTGGCAGGTATGGAGAGATTCGTAAGAATTTGCTCATGTATGCAGAGGGACAGGAAAATTGCTTCGCGTCCTCAATCTTTCTTAGTCCATGAGTACAGAGTTTAAGACATGTCGATAACCATTGAATCCATTGCAATCAAATTGAGTACATAATAATATTATTCAATGTTACATTGTTTAATTTGAGAGGAAAGATTTTTTTAAACAGTTAGATATTTTTCACAGGTCTTGGAATGAAAAAGTCACAGTTTTCACCTCCTTAATAAAGGTGCCACCACTTTGAACCATAGTTATTTGAAAACATTATATGTAACGTTTCTAAGACGGGTACAGTGTCGAATATTTTCAATCGAAGCCCCATAAAAAATATCTAAGTATATGTTTCTCCTTTTTCGGGTTTTCACCGCGTTGGTTCTATTCATCCGTTTTCGTTACCATCAAAACTTCAACCTGAAGATGCCCGTTGTAATACTTGGCAAAATATTGTCTTAAAAACAACCAACGCGTTGAAATACCCGAGAATGGGGGAACACTTGCTTCGACGGCGGGGAAATCTAAGAGGAAACATATAAAAACTATTATTTTTTTATTGTTTAAAGGATATATTTTTGGAGTATTGGTCAAATATTTTAATCAAACACTCAAGTAGACATAACCAACGTTTCGTCATGTTGTACTAACCTCCTCAGGGCTTTGACTAATTCATAGTGTGTGAAATAACAGTTTAAAAATCAGAATATTTCAGTAAAAAATTATTTTTATTGTACCTATACAGATGTACGCTGCTTTTTAGACTTTTATTTCACACACTCAGAATAAGTGAAAGCACTGAGGAGGTCAGTATATCATGACGAAACGTTGGTTGTGTTTACTTGAGTGTTTGATTAAAATATTTGACCAATACTCCAGAGAAATATTCTTAAATATATTTTTCGTGGTCGAAAAAAATAAGAGGTTCTTAATTTTTTGTAATATCCGCACTTATCACAGATATAAATAATAAAATACTCTTTCATTTACGGTTCATTCTACTGCGATGATCTCGTTGGTCATCGAGACATAACGTCTCAAACTGGGGTATCTCAACTTTTTGCGTGGATAGTTGGGAATCATTTTTCCACCTTCCGATACCACGCCTTTCCCCCAACTCCACTCGCCATTATATTTCCTCTCTTCGCAACAACCTCTCCTTCATCTCCACACGCACGCACTCCCCTTCATAAGCGTCCCCTTCATCCTTCCTCACGCGACAAACTCATTAATAAGCGTCCCCTGACTATCTTTTCATTCTCCGTCGCACCGACGGCCCTTCCCCTACCGCCATCTGGACGCGAGTGACTTATTGTTGAATATTGGCCGAAGGGACCCTTTTGTGCGGCGATTCTTTTAATTTTTTCCCCAACAGCTCTTTCCCCCCTCATCTCACAGCCGCCCCTCTTTGTGACACTTATATGAGAGGGGGGAAGCCGTCCATAAGGAGCTGAGCTCTCTTTTTCCAAGCGAAAAAAAAAAGGATTGTGACCCTCCCCCTCGCGGAAGAAAAATGAAGGTGGCAAATAATGAAACAACAAAGGGAAAGAATGAATCCCGCGTCCGAAATTTTCAAAGGCGTCCTTTTGTTGGGACTGAAATTTTATGATTCTGGAAAAAGCGATTGGTGGTCACTTTATCTTATGCTAGACGTCGAGGCGTCTCAGCGTCATTCCTTTAGGCTTAACGGTGGCAGGCAATTTAAAAAAAAATGATGAAAATTTTGAAAATCGTCAAACGATGGCTCATTCGTTTTTTTTCCAAGACGTGTCTTCTTTAATTAGTCGACCATCATCGATCACTTCTGCCCACTCATATTGATTAGTACCGAACTTATCTTTAGAAGTCGTGACGAGGACGCTGTCTTTATATTTTAAAACACTTTTAAATGGTAATTGTGCATTAGCATTTTAAAAAACATTCAGAAAAAGTCGGTTTTCGTAGGAGACAAAATCTATTTATATCCTGTCGCTAACGTTATGAATTCCCTTCCGAAATTTTACTATAAAAACCTTGAAAGTGATCATTAAGAGTGCTTACAATATCATTTTGGAAGAATTGATCGCGTTTTATCTGCTGAACGAAGTTAACTATGCAATGGATTTTTTATGGCTAGCTCAGTTCTCAAAATCCGGCGAAAGAGATTCTAATTTTTTTATATTCAGCAGTCAGAGGCCTCTCCGTCAAATCTTCACAAAATGTCTGCATCAAATCTTATTTACTATCAAGTGTGAGAGTTAATATCATCTGCGGCTGTTACAATTTACACATTTACTTCCAAAGGTTTTATCCCTTTTGTTTTATCCAAAATGGTAGAGGTTCATGCCGGATCAAGATTTTGGATGTACATTATGGTTACTCGAGCGTCGCTATCTAAATAAAACGCGATACGGAAGTTGAGATCATTCCCCATAAACCTTCGTCTTTTCCTCCCCTAGCTACCATTCATATCGTATTATTCCCACCCGATGAAAATGACGCAGTGTCGACGGAATGGTTAAAAAAGACGCCACCGGCACAATAACCCCCTTCCGTGAGATGGAGCCACCTATTGAAATTAGTGAAAATCGTCGCCGAAAGTTGTTCATCTGTTTCTCATTGGGAGATAGCCGAAAAGGTTGATTGCTGGACGCCTCGGTAACCGGTCTCGCCTTGCCCTCTATCCCCGCGATTTAATGGCGTCAATCAGAGAAACCTTTCGCCTCAATCGAAAGAAAGATTTATATTCCTCATCATCATCACCACCACCAAAACGTCGTCATCATCAAAAACGCCGTTCCTTTTCCCGATTAATTCGTGTGGCCACTATGGCCATTTTTATACTACCGCTTACGTAACCACACATGTGTTGGCTACTAATATAATTCTGGGACACCAAAAGAGGCTTCCGGTCGAAAGACGCATAAGACCGCCGAAAATTTCATTTAAATGTTTTCCAATCATTCTGTATTTGCCTAAACAGTTGACTGAGCCATTAGCTTCCATATTATCATAAATATCATACATTATCACTCCGTTTTTGCGACAGTTTGCTGATTTACGGGAAAATTATTTATTATTCATCCTCGTTGGTGAGCGGTAAAACCCATGGGGCGAATACTTCTAACTTCAGCTTAGATGTATATTTTTGAATACTTCAGGAAATCGTACCTCTTCTGTGTGAGCAAGTAGCTTGAAAATTCTGCCAGCAGGATGCAGAAGTGTATGAAATCAAACCAAGGTCTCCATAGTACCACGTAGAACGAACGATAAAGGCAAAAATATTTTATGAAATTTCACCAAAATAAATGCCTGTGGATAAACAGAGGCTGGATCCAAATTAGAAAATCATGCTTTATGTTCGGTGCTATCTATAAAAATATAGCATTAACGCATCGTTGATCGGAAAAGCCTTGGAGAACCTTAATTCCAAAGGCTCCTAAAATAAAGCGTAACTTAAAATAAAACTAAAGACTTATACGCATGAATAATGACAATAACTAAACTTCAATCCACAGAGCTTTTACTGGTACTAATAGTTTCAACTCTACGGCGCGTCGTCATCATCGGGTAGCTGCGTCGCCACGATGAGTGCAGTAACTTTGAAACTAGTGGTACCAGCAAAAACTCAGTGGATTGAAACAAAGTCGTTATTCCCATTATTCATAATGGACTTCCACAAGGTTACGCCTAAAAGGATTGAATTCACTTGAACGCTTATTTGAAACTATTCTTGATGCTCGGAAAAGCCATCAACATGGAACTGATATTCAGCAAAAATGTAACACTGCACTATGCGAAAACATTATATTAAAAGGTCAAGAGCGATAGTTGTAACTAATGATATGTCGAGAAATCATATTCATTTAGGTTTCTGTACGTAGGTTTTTCGTGCCTTTTAATAGCCATATTAGCTACGAAATTCAGGTCACTGTTGCATAGATCTTGGTGACGTGGGAAATTCTGAGTTGGACTTATTTCTCAATCAAATGGAGAAATATTACGCTTCAATGTAATTGGCCTCCGTGGACGGCCAATCAAGCAATCAATTAATTTTGCAGGACCTTATTGCTTCGCAGGGAACCTCTCACAGGTGATAATTTCGCCGGGGGTAATTTAATGCTCGGCACACACGGTCCGCCTCCAGGTCGGCCATTACGGTCGCATATTTTTCAATTAGCGTCATGTGCCGCCTTCTCTCTTTCTCTCTCTCTCTTTTTCCTCTCTTGAGTGATTCTCCAATTCCTCGATTCAATCATAGCATCACTTTTGAGTGCGCGTACCGAATAGCTTAAAAACTGATCGCACCTTGCCGTCTCCGTTTCCGCTCGCTTCGACCTGCCGAGGAATAAACTTTATTGGGGCGACCACGTGGGGAACTAACGGCTCATTATATCTCGTTCAGTTCAATTACAGAAGACGAGAGAATGGACGAGAGTCGAATAACGAATCAGATTTACGATAGAGGAGTGATTGGTGTGAGAGGAAGGGGTAGACCGGGAAACTCCCCAAGGTCGGCGATACTAGAGCCAGGACTGTTTATGGACCTACCATATTTCTGTGATGATATCTGCCTCCTGAATTCTTCTTCCACCTACTTCGTACGCTCAAAAATATATTAAAAATAAATCTTCTACCAATAAGGAATCATATTAATATTCCGGGTTGTTCTTTGATGAGATGGGAGGATAGATGATGAGATTAAAGGCATGTGAATGATGGAAGGAGAGGATACATGGAATGAGTTCGTAAATTTTTCTTGGGTTTGACACCGGGTGAGAATGTTGGAATTCATCAACGTTTCGATGGTTGACTCAGCCATCGTCATCAGGATAATGAGTCGAGCGAGGATGCTGGTGGTTATGTATAGCCACAGATTCCCCATTGTTGTGGGAGCCGTTACGAGTTCTTTGAATATCTAAAATTATCGGTGTCAAACCCGAGAAACATTTACGATTATAATTCGCCGGTAAAACCTTAAATCCTTTATAGGAATGAGTGTTTGTCTTTGTGAGAAAACATCGCATTATACAAGACTTTACATAGTTTATCCATGGTCCATAATTTGAGTTTATCAAATGTTTCCACAACATCCATCATGATGGCTAGGGCATGGTACTACTAAAACAAGGTAAGTCGTTCCTGGGACCAAAATGAGCCCGTTCTGCGCATGACGTCACCAGCCTCCCACAAGCAGACGAGAACTCGCAAAACTTACGGAGCTGGTCGTGTATTGCCGGTATTTTGGTTTGAATTTGATCAACAAGAACGGTATAGAAATGAATTATAAGGTATTTGGTAGTTGGAAGAAGTATTAACCTTTACTTAAACTTCGCATTGCTGAATTAATTGTGGTAATGTCACCGAAGAAACATTATATCTTTACTGCACCCAGCGATATCTATCAGGTGCGTACTTGCAATCGAAAAAAACATCATTCCTTCGTTCGTGTGACATTAAATACAATTACGTACTGAAATATTCTTTGTCTTGATCATTGTATCAAATATTTTACCGACCATCTAGAAGCAAGCAGTGAAAAATAACCTGTTGATTATGAATAACCTTACTTCCCTACAATCACAAAAAATATTGTCTGTATATTTTTAGGAAAGAAGGATACTTGCTAATCTATACATTCAAGTACAGATTTAATCTGTATTAAATCTAGATTCAACGCCACACGAAAAAGATTAAAGTTGTATATATCGGGAAAAATTGGATATGGGATAGACGCGCACTAATATACAGAATTAATCTATATTTAATCTCAAATTTCGCTATCCCAGAGCACTTAGGAAGTTGTAAATGATGATTAAGCGTCCGTTTCAAGAAATTGCATCGCAGTGTGATATATTTTGTGAACTACAAATCATTTAAAACATACTATTCTTGGACTTCAAATGTGAATAGTTGTCTAGAATACTGTGAAACGCATTGGAAGATAGTTTCCATCGAACGTATTTTTGTATTTTTTGCTGTAACGATTATCCCAGTGGATCATTTAATTTCAAGTTTTAAATAAGGTAGCATCACTAGGTTTCAATCTGAGAGAAACAACTGTCATTTTTGGTGATAATATTTAAACGAAGGTTTTTCGTGTGTTTCGAATGTGTACGTTGAAGTATGCCAGTAATTACAAGCGTTATTTATGTGCTTCGCTGGATAGTGTGTCTAAGTGGTGATATTTTTACGTAAATTAGTTGGAATTGATCTTTTTAAATAATATGTTATGACATGAATGGTATTAAAAGTGTAACAAATATGCAGTCAGTATTGGAGAAGACGTAACAGCAATCAGTTCGTTGATTCTACAATTGAGTAACTTAAGATGTGGAATCTACTTAAATTGAAGTGAAGTTTGTGACTAGTTGAATTGCTCATGTCTTTTAATTGTGTCTGTCTACGTCCCAATGAATGGCTAAACAGTGAAGTGTTTTTTTATTCTTCATTCAGTGAAATTTGCCACCCCAAGTGTCATCTATTAATTTCATTGCATTATTGTGTCCAATGTGATTTTGTTGAAATAATTTATCCGTCTATATTTAAGGCAGATTATGACTAATTAAAAATAGGCATTAGGATTTGTCCTTGGCAGATATTATTATTATTGTAGAATATCTTAAATTGTGAGTGTGGTTGGTTGTTTACGTCCAAGGGAAAGGATGATGATTTTTTGTTTATAATTACGCATTTTATGTTATTTCATTATGCTTCATTCAGTTAATTTTACCACCTCAAAAGTTGTCTTTTCATTTACTCAACTTGATGTCAATATCATGGATTGTTCCTCTGTTTGAGTGCCGCTGTGTGTGACTGGAGAAATAGTGGAAATGATTTAAGGCTTCATTATGTATCTCACGGTAGGTATCCTTGTTTGCTACAAGAAAGCCCTTCACAGGCGATAAACGGTCTTCTAAAAGTGAGTTACGTAGGTATTTCTATTCGATGTGTTGGGACGAAGGTTATGTTAAAATAGTAATGAAGGGTGGTTAGTGCGTTAATGCCGGGGACTAGCTCGAGGATAGTATTTAAGTGTTAATAAATATCCAAATCAAATTATGTCATAAGTTATATACCAAGGTGTCATATTTGTCTGATCGTAGTTATGGTAAATGATCTTAGAAGTGATAGGATTGAGTGTGGGTCACCGTTAAATGCTAAATCAGTATAGTATAAAAAAGTATATAAAATGTATACAGATATAGGATATAATCCTTGTTTAATCTGTATTTCCAGAAAGGATAAAATCAAGATTATTCATAGATAATATATGAAAAGTAAAGGACATTTGGTAAAGATTTTTAAAGATTTAATCCAGATATTTTGTAAATGCCTAGTATACAAGAATCTCTGTTTATCCAGATTTAATCCTTTTTGTGCTACTAGGGTTGTAACACGTCAAAAATCAGTCCTGATTGCGTATTTAGTGAAAAATAACTTGTTGATTATAAATTACCTTACTTTTATAGCGTCAAAAATAATTCCTGATAGCGTATTAAGTTAAACCGTCCTACTAAATTCAATTTATTCTCACATTCACGCAACCGTTTTCATCAATGGTGAATTATAATAAAGTGATTATAATCACTTGATTCACGATTTAAAAAATATACGAACTGATGTTTACTAATGTTTCGTAAATTAATATATAGCCTCTGCGAAATATCTATCTACAATTGTTTATTTTTTTACAAACAAAAACTTATACCTATTATCTCATTTGGTATTGTAATTCACTCACATTAACCATTAATTTTCATAGGTTTTCCGACAATAATTGTCACATTAAATGATATTGAGGTAATAACGCCTCTTTTGCATCGACTTTTAAACAGTTCTGAGATCTTTAAGTTTATTTGTGAGTTGCAAACGACTTTAAAGCAACTCTTTTCAGTTTCAATCCAGAGAGGAATTGGAGATGAGTGTGTTTTAATCAAGTTGCTAAAGGAATAATTTACCTGGGACAATAAACGTCATGAAAATATTTTAAAATGAATATATAAGGAAGGTGTAAGTGGGAAAGAATCACTGTAGGTAATGGCATAAACAAAACGGTGAATAAGAATTGGTCAAAGTTGTGTCAAAAGAAAATAATGATTCAATGACAAACAAAGGCTTACAAGGCAAAGATTTAAAATATTAGAACCATTATAATCAAACACAATTGATATGAAATACCAATGAAATAAGCACTCAATATGAACAATGTTTTTTATAAGGTCCTACACCTCAGAGGTAATTTTTCAGATCTCCGTGATATAGTTGAGTCAGTTTGTGAAGTCTTTGAACAAGTTCTTTATATTATACTGTTGCCTCTGACTACTGTGAGAGTCAATGCAGTACTTTACGTAATTTTCAAGTGAGAATGACGTGTAGAGTGAAAACGATTTGATCCTTACTTCAATATTTGTAATAGTAAGTGATAAGTAGAAAAATGTGAAGCAGCTCGTTTCACTGGAGAAAATGACGTGAATATTTCTATTGTCTATACACTGTAGTTTTATTTGTTAATTTCTGCAATGCAGTAGGATATCCTATCTTATTTCCTAGCTCCTCGGCATTCCGTTAATCCCCTACTCCAATAGTATATGCGTTCCTCCAACTAATCCTCTCTCATCTACCGAGTAGGTAAACCCTCCTTCCATCTCTCCTTGAGAAACTCCACACCATGCGCCTCCCTTGTAATCACCTCTAGTTCAAACCCCCTCGGGAGGAGCAATGTAGTCTTAGCAGGGATGGACCGTGATCTCCAGCTCTGACCACTCGCTTTCTTATTTCATTTTAGTCGTAAAAAAATACCATTCCTTAAATAGTATAGCATCCCATTTGAAAACTTGAATGGGGAATTCATACCTTTTGGCAACCCGTGAAATAAATGTCTTCGTCTGAAATGATATCGAATCTTGAGGCCTACTTGGTGCATTCATTAATTTCCTTTATATAAATACCACTGTGAAATATATACCTGCGACCTGAATGAGATTTAGCGGCACCTTGCTCATTCATATTTCGACGGAACGCCGATATCTTTCAAACTATCCGACTGGATATGTCTCAGTCGTAACGATGGATAATCGTGTATTTTTCAGACATTATTTACATAAATTTTACATTAAATATCGCTGAACGGAAAGAAATACCCAGAGGGTCAGGGATAAATATCCGTCTCGTTTCCGAAATCTTTCGGCAAAAATATAAACCAGTCAATTATTACCAATGTATCTGATATTTAAAACCAGACTCAATTTTCGGTCAGATTATTAAAATGATAAATCAAATTGGCCTTCGGCATTTTTTATTGTTAATTAATAATGAATAGTAATATTCTAGTCTTCCAATCCTGGTCTTCGACAAACTTTCAAAAAATCTAAGCACCTCATAGGTAGCTAGCCTCGTATCTAATTATGCATTTTAGACATGTGCTTTCCGCAACTCTTAGTGGTTCCGATTATATTATCTATAAAATACATGGCATGAAACTTTGTCGTTGATTCTGTCCTTATAGAGAGTTTAGTGATTTAACATGCTCATATTTGGTGCAATGAATCGATGAGACGTAGCCTTTTTTAAATTAAATATGATTTTTTTTTTAATCGAATAAAAAAGGAGTGTTCTCTCATTCACGATAAATGTAATATGCTTTGACCGGCAATTTTTCTATGTATTATAAACGCAATTTTTCCTCTAAATGAATTTATTCAAAATTCCAAACAATTCGCTAAAAAAGAGACTGGATTAAAAACCTGAGTGGTTATAAGCCAAATTATGTCAAGTATGTATTTTGGGTAATATTCAGTTGGCTGCTGAAATGAACGAATTTTAATTAACTAATCAATTTTATCAGCGATGAAACAACTAACGATTATCTAAGTGATTCCACATTATTTTATGAAATTACGGTTCATGTTAATGTCATAAAATCCTTTTAAGTTCTGATCCCGAAGCTAATAAAATAAACCTATTTAATAATCATTAAAATATTTCCTGCATATTCAGCCGCGGGAAAAGGTCTAATAAAGGGTAACGTATCCAATTAATAAAACAGCTAATTCGGAATTAGATTGGAAAAAATCTCAGGCGTGCTGATCATTCCACGTGCAGCCAGTCAGGTACTTCGCCTTGCTTGCCTGGCTGCGCGAAGTTGAGGAAATTTCAACTTTCTGCGCGTGAAACACCCAGATTCAACCACAAGGCTGCTGCGCGTATAGTGAAAAATGAAGAATAAATCCAAACCAGATGTTTTAATGATAGTGATAAATTGAGATTGTGGATGAAAAAGTCGTAGAGTATCGGTGTATTCTTGATTTCTTCCACAAACTGTAATCTAAGAGTTGCATTTTTGTGGCCAACTGACCTTAGTACGCAATACCAAGTGGTGCTGAAAAATAAACGTGTTGGATCAAGGAAAATGTGTGTGCCTATTTTACACAAGTTGTCTGAGTTTGAGGTTGACTCTGACCTGACCTGTGCTATGACCACATCTGTGTTGATCAAGGGAATATTTGAAGCAGTAGGATAACCACATCAATGAAAAACTGAATTGATTAAGCTTCCGTTGTAAACGTAAGTTACGAACTGAGATATGGGTAACAAAAATTTGAGAAATAGAATAAATATATCTACTTCTATCCCGCAAGAAACAGCAAGGGCATGTGGTAGGGAGTGTTGGTGTACCAGCCATAAAAAGGAATGGTTTAAGAAAAATGATTTGTGGGAATGATAGTGACGATATGTGAGACGTGTTTTGGTTGAGTTGGCGCCTCAACCAGTTCTTGTCATGGTCTCAAATGATGCGTGGAAAGAAAGGACTCTTAAACTTAGCTGTATGATAGTGTATTTCCCTTTTTTGTTTGTCGCTTTTGTACGTCTTGCTGATTTAGTGCAGGGATAATACACACCGTGTTGACCAGGGGAATGGGGCACTCGGGCGTGTCCATCTCACCTTGGCCTGGCCTTTTTGGCACGAGACACCGTGGTGCCTCAGACGCCGTGTCATCAGACGCCGCAGACGCCGGCAAAAAACACGAGACGCCGTGGAGACCTCAGCATGACGCGGTGCATCTCCGCACAAGACATCTGCGGGGTTATTTTGTAATCTCACTTAAGTGAGAATACGTCATAAAATGTGGAAAATTACGTCATCTTTCGTAGTTCAACTCCTACACCCACGCGGCGTGACCATCTTCGGCTCTCAAGCGGTGAACTGCCAGTCTATTTATTTGATTCATCCGCTCTTTCGACTCTTGATCCGTTTCATATGGCTTCGCATTTCATTAGTTCCATCTCACCAGTCGTTAGGAACGTGAAATGGAGCCACCGTTGGACCTTGACCGATCGTGAGCCGATCATTAAGAGAGCGAAACGGGTCTCCCGCCTTCCCGCAAAGAGTCATTAGAAAGATGAGTTTACAAAATAACCCCCCTGGAATCGAGAACAAGTGGAGTACCTATTCTCTATTAGCCTATGATCATAAGCGGGTAACGTCGTAAGTTCATCAAGTAAGCCGTGCCTAAAATTCCCGCAACATGGAGGGCCTGTGTCAAGGTATATCGTGTCAAAACGGCTGCGCCAAGGTGGCCTCCCCCGAAAGTCCTATCCCCGTCGACCAGTGGGGTTATATTAAAACGTTCGTAACGAATGCTTAAAGGTTAAAATAGAGATGTACGTCTCAGTCGGACAGAATTTCTGAACCGTGGTATTTCTTTGACATTCTTACAACCGGTGAAAACTGTAATATGGAGCGTAGCGCTGTCTGGATCGGAAACTTGGTCATTGCAAATGGAGGATGTGCGTAGACTTGAGGCGTTTGAGATGTGTGCTTGGAGAAGGATGGAGAGGGTGAACTAGGTGACGAAGAGGGCGAACGAGGAGGTATTGGATATGGTTGGAGAGGAGAGGATGCTGGTGGTAGACGTTTGGAGAAGGCAAAAGGGATGGATGGAGGAAGTTTTGAAAGGAAAGCGAATGTTGAAGAGGGTGATTGAGGGGAGAACACTTGGAAAGCGTGGAAGAGGAAGGAAGTGGATAGGAATTCAGAACGTAGTAAGAAGAGGTAGATGATATGAGGTATATAAGATAGTTCTAAATGCGAGACATCTATAGGAGGGAAAGCGAGACGATGTAACAGTATTTGGGATGCTAGGATAAGAACTGTCCAAAAACCTGCCAATCAGCAGGTAGAATACTCAAGTAACAGAGTAAATTTTCCAAAGTTTCCGCCCAAATTTTCCAAAACCTGAACTTAAGCTCAGCCGAATCAATTAATTGATTCAGATGTGAAAATTTAGAAAATATACCCCCTGATGTTCCTGAGATAGGAATTTTCTGGTAACATTAGACCACCGCTTAACCTTCTGCATAAAGTAGCTTCTAACCTTCTAGTAGCCTCTTACAGTAAACAATGTAAAACACAGTAAACAAATATGGGAAAAGATTAGTTAAATGTTATGGGGAATCAAATAAATGCCTGAAACTAATGAAGCCAGATAATGACGACTAATGATGAAAATGGCTTTTTAACAATTAGTTGTTGATTTTTTTAGCGAATTCTTCTCTGACTTTATACCGGGTAAATGTCTTCATAATGGCCGGCGTTTCGATAGGATACTTACCTACCAGATTCAGGGCTGCAGCCTACATCCCTGAAGATGACATAAAAGTCTCCTTTTGAAATTGTGGTTATTATGAAGACATTTTACCCGTAATTCCGAGAAGTGTTCACCAAAATAATTGGTCGGGAAAGCCAATTTTATTTTTTTGCCTTAAAGTCGACTCGCCATGCGAGAGAGAGTCTTTTTTTTTTAGTAAGGGTTTGGCATCTGTATGTTTCCGGACTTTCCGAGCGAATGCCTGTGAGGCGGGTTGAATGAAGGATTGAGGAATTGACCCATAACTCACCCTCGACTCGGAGCAGAAGAGCACAAGATGGACGACCAATATCGATCGATCTGGGAGAGAGCTTCGACCAATCAATCTCTTTGCCTTCTCCCCAACGCTAAGGCATGAACGTCAGAGTCGCTTTTGTTTCAAGCCCACGCACCACATTCCCGATTAGAGCTGAGTCATTCATGAGTGAACAGTTCATGATGAACGATTCTTCGGCATTAATCACATGAATCGTTTCATGTTCTCTCTCTTGCTCATTTCGTTGGTAAAGGACGAATAGAGTGATTCGGGTGGAGACATACATAACTTAAACTTCACAATGAAAAACAATTTCTGTTAAACCTTCTATTATGAATGAATTGATAAGTACGATAGCATTTCAAGTCTTATGAATTGGTTGTATGTACAGTCCTGTTCATTAAAAACTTACCACCTTGGAGCCCTGTTCATTAAAAACTTACCACCTCGGAGCCGAAAAATTTCTAACAAGGGAGACATCGCGTGACTTATGTTCGGGATTCAAACGAGGCAATTATTTTCTGAAACTATAGAGAGAATGCGGGAAATGTTTCACGGCTTCCTTCCACATAGGCCCGGGTTCCATTTTACCATCAATAAGTTTTGAATTAATCGAGAAACAGGTGGCATAATTAACTTAAGGGAGGGTAGGTAGTAACATATTTAGTGACAAATATGACTTCGTCTCATGGGCGTATAATACCTTACAACCGAATCCGAATGAATAAAACCGATAAATAAATAAATGATAATTCATTAGTTTCTATTTTGTGCATGTTTTCCTTTCACTTTCAATTACTTTTCTCCTATGTGACAAAAATTTTTGTATGGTCAAAATGATTTCTTTGAGGGCCGCATTACGCGGTTTGGATTTTTAAATTCTGTCTCGGACGTCAAGTAAACGTCGCACTGGATATGCAAGTATTCGAAACAAACATAATTAAGTAGTTCTTGTTGGACTCTTTTAATGTTTTCAAATTAATAGAATCATTATAGTTCATTAGATAAAGAGATGTTGCTATCAAAACTCGAAATATAACGGAATAGTTTATATATTCAATTCAACACGTTTCAACCTCTCTGAGTTACGCTAATTCACGTTAACTGCCTTGGTTATAGAATCAGTATTGTTTATGACACAGGGAGATGTTATAAAAATTTAATAATATAAATTATGTAATCAATTGGCACGATTCAACCTATTCGAGTGACGATAATTCACGATAATTACCTTTCCGCTTTATAAAAAAGTGGAAGACGCATATGAATTCCAGCGGAGATGTTACCCGTACTGTGATGGAAACTTGATATGGATGTTCTTCCCATTCTGGCTCATGCAAAGCAAACGGAAGCTCGGATCCTACCCCTCCCCTCAGAAATAATCCTTTCGCAGGTCAAAACCTTCCACCCATGCCTCTCCCCCTCGCCAGCTGCCGGGAGGAAGGCCCTTGTTTCGTTCCGTGCGTTTATTGCTTTCGCGCACAAGGGGGCGTGGTTCTGTCTTGTTGTCACATCGGCGTCAAGTCGGGACTTAGAAATTTTTCGAATCCGAGGTGGTAAGTTTTTTATGAACAGGACTCCGAGGTGGTAAGTTTTTAATGAACAGGACTGGCATAAATACATAGTGCAATGGTAAGTACATAATAATAAGTACATAGGCATAAAATTGGTGGAAATAACTTTGCTATCAAATCATGCGTTTCAATTGCACACTAAATAAATGCACGATGTAATTTCAACGTAGTATCTAATGAACCATATAGTTGATCATAATGTGTCTGCTAGTTTTACCATCGTTGCTTGTCTCCCGGATTGGAATTAAAATATTTTTTCATAAGGCATCGTTTGGCGGGGGCTTATTGGAAATCATCGTGAATACAACAATGGTATAAGATAACGGTTCTATATCACTTATGTTATATTTAAAAAACAACTGAAAATATTTGGTTTTATTGTCGGACGTTTGGCTTACTAAGTGCGGGAATACAAATTATGCAAATGAATTAATTTTATTCGATCGACAAATGTTTGATTAAGCGTCGGAAATTCTTTTTACAACGCAGATACCACCGTGTTTAGCCTTATGCCAGTTCCCTTAATCGTAGGCATCATGGGGAAATCGAAGAGCACATGGAAAAGTTTATTTGAGGTGAGAAAGTGTACGGTCATTATTTAGCGTGAATAATCTTTTTAAGGAAAGTTTTGGGATCACATGAATGATACACACGATTTTTTTCTCCTCAAACGAATTTATAAACTTTCTAAAAATGTGCTCGTTTAATATTTAACATTCGAGATTCGTTGATATTAATTCGCAATAATGTAATCAACTTCAATCAACTGACACCAACGTAATCGTATTATAGAATAAACTTATTACGAAGGCATAAAATATGAATCTAGATTACTTATGTAACTATACATCTTCTGGAATCAATGTGGATACATTGCTATTTTTATGTCCACGATTATTTACGGAATATCATAATGTTAAAGCAGCGTGATCATGGCGGCAAAAATATGCCTATTTGCTTTTGACAGCACTAAACAATATATTAAATACCGTAATTCGATGAAATCTACTGATTTATGAAAGAAATTAATGAAGAGTAACCAACGGCCATTTGATGTAAACTAAGGCTCCGTCTATCACGCCATTTGCTTCCCAAGCCGGTATTGAAGTCGTTTACGGATTTGCTGAATTTTTAACCTCCAACTGCGCAATTACGATGATCAGACGATTACGGTGGCTCTTTATGTTCTTTAGATTAATTCTGGTCTTTTGGTTCATTTTGAATGACTTGAAAGATCGACTCGCTGCGATGGAACAAGTCGCATGAATCGAATCATTGAAATGAACTGAAATTCCCAACTCTCTGCTCCCGATCAACAAACAAACTTTAACCTACCCCCTATCCTCCACCTCCTCTGTTGGAGGGAAGGGGGAGGGGAGAGGGAGGTGGGGTGGGGAAGAGTGGTTTAAGCGGTGTAGGTGGAGGGGCTAGGGGGTGGGGTGAGACAGCGGCGAATCGGGAAGCGCTCTACTAAATAACATCAACGCCACAGCATGAGTGGCGCGTGACAAATCGATCATAAAGCCCTCTCCCCTCTACGCCCTACCTCCCCCAATCCTGTCAACCGCGGGTCGGCATTACGAAGGGAAGGGGGAGAGGGGGGGGGTTACAGGGGAGCGAGCCATCAAATGTGAGGGGTCGGTCATTACGAGGAACCCATTCGAGTGAAGCCTTTGCGATTTACTCGTTCTTCGAAATCGATCCTCCACGTGAAAAAAATTCACGTAGGTACACCTATCTGAATGCATTCGCGTGGAGGGTCTTCGAGATGAACTATATCCCGAGATGCTATAAAAATGGTTAAAGATCAATTCAGTCTGATAAAATTGACGTTTATTGCTAAATAACTTAATAAAAATATTTTGGCGATAGTTTACGAGGCCCATCCAAAATATTCACGTGATAGGTAGAGTAATAAAAGCTAAATTGCAAATGTAAGGCCAAAAATGGGTATTTTATTTAAACAATGTAAAAACAAGCTATTGTAAAAACTCAAAATTATACAGACTGTGCCAAAACTTGAACAAAAATTTCCATGAACTTGAATTTTTTCAAAAGAGAAGCCACTTCTGTTCTCAGCTAAACAAAATAGTTTCATAAATCATGTTGTAAACACTTCTCTTTCTATACATATGTATGTGTTACATTTCATAGTATGTAATACGTGATGATGTTTTCCTTGTAATGTTTTTTAGGCGAACAAGCATAATAAATAAAACTCCCCAAACTTCTCTCAGATTTCCACAAAAATAAACTTATAGCTATCACGCAGCCGCTTAATTGGACACTGATACAGTGTCTTTCGCAATCGAGGATTATTTTAAAGCTGCAATTTCGATTTCATTGCTGTAGTCATGGCACTACTAATATAAGGAAGGACGTTCCCGTGACCAAAATGAATCCATTCTGCGCATGACGTCATCCGGATGACACAAGCAGTAGACGACTCGAGAATTTGCAAATAGGAATAATGGATGAAAGCTCCGATAATTTAGTTTTTAGTAAATACGGAATGGAGTCTAGTAGATACTTGTATCCTTAAATACTGATGTACGACATATTTGATTGGTGTTTATAAAAAAAATGTGTAGTTTGAGAATACAATATTTTTTATAGAGGAAATAAACACAGCAACAATTTATTTACAAATGAAAGTTGAAACTCTGACCATTTTCAACATTAAAGTTGTCTTGTCTCCAGCAAACATGGACCCGCTTCGCCCGTGTAGATGTATCAATGGGATATCTACAAAAATTCTCTCCCCTCATTTGTTTCCTCGCATTGCAGTTGCATCCAAATACCACACAAGTATCAAATGCGCAATACACTCCGTTTATAGCCTGCGCTTGATGCAATCCAAACTACGTCACAGCGTTCGACCCAAACGATGCGCAACGACCTACCTTGTACTGATAGGACCAATTATTAAACAATTAACCCTCAGAAGTAGATGAAAGACTAACGCTTGGATGATATAGATCGGTGGTTCCTTTTGTCTTCTTGAAGCTTATTTAAAAAGGTTGGATGACGGTGGAAACATGGCAAGCATATTGGAATCGTCTGCTCACTTCAACTGTTTGGGACAAAAGTAAGGAGAAAATGTTGCTTGTGGTTGCGAAAGTCAGAAAAGGTTTAGTTATGCGAATTTATCAAATCACGCAAAATATATTTTCAAAGGAGGAAACCACGCACCATTCCACCCACGCATACGATGAATTTCTCCCGTTGAACGCCGAAGGCCGAGATACCTTTGAGCGCGTTAAGTAACACCGCGGTTTGTTCACCGAGAATGTGGGTATCCATGCTCTCTCCTCAAATAAATAAAGTGACGTCCGCCGGGCGAAGAAAGAACTCGCCAAATCGAGCGTTCAAATCGCCTTACGCAGTCCGTGCCGACCTTCCCCAGAACAAACCTCCGATCCCCCCGCCACTGAAAATCAGCCAAAACCATCTAAGCCTTTACATATATACGTAATATGTTCTCCCTCTCGCCCTTAGCATGGCCGATTTCACGCTCGGTATTCAGAAGGGCTCGGGGTGCGATACAGGAGGATAAGGGTGGCATACAAGGGGTATCACCCTCCGTATCCCTCGTACCCTAACGCGCCTTCCCAGCAGTACAACCCCCCTCCCAGGAAACCCCCCCCCCAACCTTTGCCCACGCCCCTGAAATACGTGGTTGGGGGGGGGGGGCAGAGAAGATATTTCTCGCGTGCCCAAGGGACGCAACAATCGCAGATTAAGCCTATCAATCAGAGGCTCAACCGAGCGTGGCCGAACCCCTGCAGTATACCACCCCTCTCCACTCCCTGCCAAGCCAGGACCCTTCAAATCCCTCCCTCCTCAACCAGGGGAGCTGTTGCAGGTGGCCTTCAAAGGAGATGTGGCGTCGGAGATAGGGGGTTTAGGAAGAAGAGGAGATGATCTGCCGACAAGGGGAATATTGGGGTTTTGCAAGGCATGCCAAGTCCGTGCATCGACTCTTGTACCCGTTGGTGCCAGAGTCGATGCAGACAGGAGGTGGAAGAAAGGCAATAGGCAACACACTGAAAAGTATATATATATTTATGTAAGTATGTCCTGGGGATCATTGTAAGGGTGGTGTATAATGCTCCAAATTTCCTTCCAACGTACCAACTCATACATTGGTACCAGTTTGGGCGAAAAGCGCTGTGGGAATGCCCGTCCGAACGTGCGTGACTCGTAGTTCCCAACGCTTCTAACTTATAGTGGTAATCGCTGGCGTCAGTGGTGGGAAACCTGAGACATGAAACACGTTCGTGAAATAAGGCAAACACAGTGGAAAAGGATAAACCATTATTTTCTCAAATGGAGTGGGGTTGGTGTCAGATGAATTAAAATACCTGGGAATCACGGAAACCTTACAACTAGTGTGGGGAAAACACAAATAAAACAGTTGCGGCCCTGCTTCAAAGAAACTAGGATATATCAAACGAATAGTAGTAAGGTACTCGGATGAAAAGTCAAAGGGAGATACTTTCACTCTGGCTAGGCCACACCTCCAATACACCTCCAATACCCTGGTGAGAAATGAAAAAAATATATTGATTTTGATGAATGAGAAAAAAATATATTGATTTTTTAAAGGTATTTTCCATTTAAATTTCACTTATTTCTTATTAAATACTAATAACGTTGTCTATGATATTATAGGAGAGTAAAAGATTGAACCGATTATACCATAACTAACAAAAATATGGTCACTTAAAAAAAGTGGGGCCATCTCTCCCGGACTTACCCTATGACTTGACAAAACATCTGCTAGGTTTAAGAAAATGGGAAAGGAAGGTACATGAGAACCTGTTCCTATACTAAACTGATGGAGGTAGGCAATAATTTGTGGAACTTTTCTACGTAAAGCATGGTGAAAAGAAATTACTTAGTATAGTTCCACTTTGTTTCTTCATTCCCGGGTGCATATTAAATCAATTTTACCTTGGTAATGACACATAGACGTTGAAATTGATCGGGAATAAAGAACCTAAGTGGAATAGTACCAAGTGAATTCTTTTCATCATGCTTTTCTTATATGCTACGAGCTTAAGAATCGTCCGACTGCCTGTCACTAAGCCGCGATACGGAATGGCGCTGTAAACATGTGTGATTCTTTACATTAAAGGATTACCATTACCGATGGGCTGACGATGAGTTCTTAACGAGTCAGGAGAAAATAGCACTGCTGGGGCATGGGATACGGGCCCTTCGGTGTGCTTTCATATGCAATACGTGTGCACGTGTGGAAGGGTTGGTTTTGGGGAGTTGGCGTTGCTGCGTTTGAGGGTTCTCCAGATATGGAAGATCCCCCTCCTGCTAAATCTCCGTCACGGACACCCCTCACCCTTCCATATTTGTATACGTCGTCTTCTCCTCCTACTCCTGCCCCATGGCCATCGGAACTGAAAGCATTCCTTGGAGGCATGACCGGACGAATGCCTCGGCTGGCCGCATGCATGGATCTCCTCGCCTTACCCCTTTCCGCGCCTCCCATACATACATATATGTACATTAGAGGGTATGAAAATATGTACGTACATACATGGATGCAGAGGTAGCCGCCGCCAAAGGAGGCGGAGATCGCTGGCTCGCCTTGGTTTCCCACCTCGCCTTTTCCGCCCTATACATATCCCGACATCAATCCATGTGCCCTGAGGTTATGAGACTCCCTCCCTCTCTGCCCCCCTCCCTCTCTGCCCCCCTCCCAGGGCCTTCCGTCACCCTCCCCTCTTCCTCCCTCCAAACCACCCTTATCTCCTCAACCCCTTGCCGGGGCTCGTCTCTCGATTACCCAGCAACCTTTGCGGGGGAGAGAACGACCCCGGGGAGCGATGGTCGGGAGCCACGTAATAAGGTAAGTTGGGGATCTCGGATTGGTGCGGTGGCTAAAATACGAGCATTCCACTTGGAGGGCGCAGGTTCGAATCCCAGCCTTGGCAGAGGTTGACCATTATAGCAGCCGTTTTGACTTGATGATTAGGAATATGAATAGGCAGTGCAGTTAGTTATATGACGATCTATCATATGTTTCGTCTTAATTTCATACTTTGTTCGAACAGCACGTATTGTATGTTTCCTGAGTAACTCTTGTGCATCTGACTGTGGGTATTTATGTAGCTGCAAAATACATTAATACCCATGGTTTCTCTTAAGTTGGTAGCATATGAAGTAGTGTATGCATGGTGAAATTTCATCTTGTGAGAGATATTCGCATGTTTTTGCGAAAATAATGCATCAATAGTAGCAGTTTCATCGACTTAATCGGATGTAGTGTAGGCCAGCGGTCGACAAACAATATGTGAACGCGTGCTACATTTCATTCAAGTATTCTACCAGCTGATTGGTAGGTTCTTGGACAGTCCCCATTTTGTATCCCAAACTAATAGAAATTGTCTCGCTTTCCCTCCTAAGGATGGCCCGTTATTAGATCCCTCTTCAATTCTTCATATCTTCTACCTCCTCTTATTTCGTCCAGAATTCCTATCCTCTTCCTTCCTCTCCCACGTTTCCCCAGTGTTCTCCCCTCTTATCACTCTCTTCAACATGCCCTCTCCTCTCAAAACCTCCTCCATCCATCTCTTCTGCCTTCTCCGAACCTCTGCCACAAGCTTCCTCTCCTCTCCGACCATATCCAATACCTCCTCGTTCGTTTTTCTCGCCATCCAGCTAACCTTCTCCATCCTTCTCCAAACCCACATCTCAAACGCCTCTAGTCTACGCACATCCTCCCTTCGCAAAGACCAAGTTTCCGACCCATATAGCGCCACGCTCCATATTAAAGTTTTCATTTTACCTAAAATATAATTTCAAGCTGGGCGGGTGATATCCCTAGGTAATCCTGTATAAAATACTGGATAATTTATTTTTTTATTGAAGTTACCAGTCTTGAGTTAAATATATCTATAAGTTTTCAAATTGACTAATCTTTTCTCGCCATACGCTGAAAAAGCCTTAAAAACCGAAAGATTTTTTGCGATTCTGTAAAAATAACTGTGGCGAATAATTGATTTATTTTAAAAAATAGTCGAGGAAGCATAAAAAATACAGTTAAATTTCTTACGAGATCAATGCGTTAGAAATTCTTCATTTTTTTTAAAATAGGGAGTCTCTGGAGTGCATATTATTTCTCATGGTAAAGGGCTGGTATTTATTTAGCAAATATCTCGAAGAGTATGATGGTTAGTGGCTAATATTTTGTTATTCTTGGAAATGTGACATCTTTTTCTTTATATTGTGGCAAAATTCATCGAATTTTATGTAAAGTTATATCTTGCTCAAACTACCATGAATGATAGATCGGTTTTTGTAAATTAAATTCGGCTTTAGTCAGTTCACGAGAGCGTTATGGATGGGAGAATGTATCCACATCTATTATCATATCGAAGGTTCCGGGTTCGAGTCCCGGTCTAGGCGAATGATTTTTCCTCTGTGGAATTTCACATGTAGGTATGTACGTACTTATTCATTGGACGATGGATGAATATTCAGTGCCGATAAAATCTGCTTAAGCATTCAGTCGTTTGATGAAAATCCTCTCCAACGCTTCCCCGGCTTTCTATAAAACCATCTTCGTTATTTATTCGAATGCGAAAGAGTTGTTGCTATGCCGCACGAATTAAGCTCGCATCATGCGATCACGAACCATGTAAATGATCGGCCCCGATCAATTAATCAGCGACTAATGAACACGCATTGATGTTTTTCATCGCTTGTTTTTTTTCAGATTTCACCGTCATGCGCCGGCGCATGAAAAAAGTAATTCGCTCTTAAAGGAGACCAAGCGTTGCAGTGGTTGTCGAAAGGGGAACTGTGAGATCGGAAACGCTGGTCGTCCTCTTACTCCCATTTTTGTTTCGGGATCGCATGACATCTTCTCCAACAAGCATCCTATTTTATTGTGCGCAAACCACGAATCAATAGCGTTGGAGGAATAGATTCATGGCTAGTCGTCGAGATTGAAGTACAAAATTGAACTTATATGTTACCATAACTTGATGAGAATCGAATAACGAAGCGCATATGTGATGTATGCTCGAATAACGAAGCGCACAGGTATGACTCAATAGTTCGAGAGGACGGGGTAGACCGAGAAGGTAATGGATGAATGTGGTGGAATATAGAAAGTCTCTCTTAATAGGAGGAACATTGAAAATTAAAAAAAAAACAGGAGAGCATGTATGAACCAATAAATGCACTATGTCAACTTAAATAAAAGAGGCATGCGAGGATTGGGCAGTGTGCAGGAAATTACTAGAGCAGAGTCAGCTTTACCTAGCCTTTCAGAGATGCCTATCACCGGGAATTAAGCTTTTTTAACTGTTCATTTTGAATAAAAACTTCGTTCTTTTCCACACTTTATTTAAATATTGCAACCGGATTCACCTTAATAAGGCATCTTCCGGCACATTATGAATCTTTGAGCATTATACATACACACAGAAAAAGCTTTAAAAAATTGGTGGAGGTTGGTTTACGAAAACTTTCACTGTGTATATATGTATAGCGCTCAAAGCTTCCGAATTTGCCAGAAGATATCATATTAAGGTAAAAGCGGTCGCAATTTTTAAATAAAGTGTGGAAAAGTACGATGCACTTTAAATTAAAAATGGATATATATCACTCCCACGAAGTCAAGCCTGAAACAATCTTATATATATATATATATATATATGATTGTTTCAGGCTTGACTAT
Source organism: Pyrrhosoma nymphula (assembly GCA_963573305.1). Classification (NCBI taxonomy): domain Eukaryota; kingdom Metazoa; phylum Arthropoda; class Insecta; order Odonata; family Coenagrionidae; genus Pyrrhosoma; species Pyrrhosoma nymphula. The sequence continues at coordinate 122,889,327 of OY754330.1, forward strand.
ATATATATATATCTTTTATCTGTGCCTACGCTGAAAGGGAACGGCGTGACCGAAACTAGTGATGGAAAAATGTCATTCAAAATCGATTTTTTGAGCAATCGATTTTTAATCGAAATGAAAAGCTCGAGTTTTCAACAAAAATTGAAATTTGAACCAAAAGATCGATTAATCGAAAAAATCGACGGCTCTTTTTGGAAAAAAATACAGTTGGTACAAAAAAATGTTTATTATTCATTCGAAAAATGCTCATAATTCATATTTGAATAGTAAAAAAATCCCTAAAAATGTACTTAGAATAAATTCTTGAATTATTAGTAGTAAAAATTTACAAATGCACGCACATTAAAGTTTAGGGATCACCGCTTGGAACCATTCGGCTTCACTACAATTTTTAAGAAAGATCAACTGATTGAGATGCTTTCTTGATGATCTAGGGCATGCCTTTCCAATTTCACCGGCCTTAGAGAAAAGTCTTTCACATGGGACGAATGACGTTATCGTACTCAGCACTCCAATCACGAAATGGTACGAAATGGTCAAGATCGAAGTTGAAAAATCGACTTTGGATCGAAACTCGAAGATCATGACTCGATCTCGATTTACTCGATCTTTGACTATTAAAACTCGATTTTCGATTTTAATCTAAATCGATTTTTCCATCACTAACCGAAATTTAAGATGCAATCGCCGGGCTCACTCATTCGGACTGAGAAAATAGACTTAAATTTAGCAACCGTCCAAATTACTTCTTTGATTCAACTACCATCAAATGCCAGATAAATGTGGAGAGCAACTTCTCTGGCAAGTGAATGAGAGAGACTCAATGAGATATATGTGGTTACGGAGGTGCTTTGAAAATGTTCAGTCATCTTAGAATATTTGTCCTTTTCACTGCCTTGCTTTTTGATGCCTATAAAATTCAGTAGGATAGTGTTTGACACTCAAACAGTGTGTGTCAAACATCCTCTCACACTATTTGTGGGCAGTGTAATAGCTATACAAGTATGTTTCTGGGCATAATTCATCTTGAAAAAATATGTGAACAAAAACTGAGATTATCGTCAACCGTGACATTAAAAAAATGATATACCATTTAGTGTCTTTAGACCTCATATTGCGTACGATGTGAGCATCATAGAAAGGTTCTCGAAGTGATACACTTGTGGTTCCAGACTTGGGGCTAAAATTATTTCGCACGTTTTTTCGCAATTATTTCACCTATTGAATTTCTGAAATGAATAAAATACCATTTTAATCTTAGAATTTCGTAAAACTCCTCAGAGATAGTACAGAGTGTGTTACGCTTCTTTGAAAGGTGCTAAACCGGAAGCCATTTGAGACCCGGAGGTTATATGACGGACTGTTGCTGTCAGAAAATTTGAAATATTTTCATCTGAAGCATACGCAGAGTCCCCAGGAATTTAAACTACAGAATATCTATGTGATCAATAAATGTTAGGCCGACATAAGTGACGAAATATGAGAAAAATAACATCGTACCGTTCAAACCCACCGCACAAACGCAGAATAAACGCTAACATAACATGAGTTAGAACGGGTGCAGTAAAGATCGTCAAGATACATTAACGGCCGTTATGACAATTTCGTAAATGTTTCTGACCTATTTCTTCAACTGGGATGAAAATTACTTTCAAACCGTCGGTTAACATTTTGAATTAACCTTTTATGTAAGTTCCAAGCCATTTTATTTTCTGAAGGCATTAATAATATATTACAAAATCCGACATATTTCTGGTAGATCAGACCATAAGAATACAATTAGGGAACTATACTGCGGAACAGACAGATTTGAAATTTCATTTTTCTCACGAACGATACATAACTGCTGCCGATGAGTCTTTTTTAACTAGCCATGAGGAAAAAACCACCATTGTTATTTCCACAAAACTTTATTACGCTGGCACGACGAACGTTTCACCACACTGTGGCATACTCATGTGCACACAAGTATGCCACAGTGTGGTGAAACGCGCGTCGTGCCAGCGTAATAAAGTTTTGTGGAAATAACAAAGGTGGTTTTCTCATCATGGATATCCATAATTTCCACGAGGTCAGGCCTGATATCATCAGTTTTTTAACTAGATTTGTCGATAGGTAGACTAGCTAGTTAGTTAGTTTATTTACTCCCTAATTGTTCTATCCTTATCTACTACCTAGTAGTACTAACAGCGCGCCGTGCATGTTTTCGGTTTACCTAGCTTCTGTAGTTTCTCTAGCATTGTTGACATGCCTATAGTGCAATGAATGTTGGTGAAATGTCACCTACTGACAATTATTTGCATATTTATTAATGCATCAATAGTAATAGCTTCATCAATTTGTTGGAATACAGTGTAGTACATGTTCGATACATGATAATTCACCTCCAGCCAAACACCTTTGTGGAGGCTTGCAGGGTATTATGCAGATGTAGAAGTAGCATACATTTAAAAATGCATCTCAATTCTCATCCATTTTTCAATTCGTTTGTCCTTACCGTTCCTTTATTCTGTGGTGTAATATCCCTGTGGACAATCACCCATGAGATGGCTTTCAGGATACTACATAACAATGATTGACAAATCCTTTCGCCAACCCTAATGAATCAAGCGCCCTCGTCGTGAGAGTATTTTCACATCAGGGTTCATTGCCAGGAAAAAATCGTGTGGCAATCACCCTTAGCCCGAATTCCAGGTGGCCGGGCCTGACGTGGTCTGGGAATCGATTGGTTGCCCATCGGCTGCAGATGAAAACGCAGCATATTGGGGATCGGCTCACCATAGGAGGTTTTCAAAAATCGTCGTCCGAACGCCAGCGCGCGTGAAGAACTGGTGTCAAAGTTTTTCTCATGGAAAATTGCCATTTCATTTTTAACTACATGGAAGCCTTCCACCATATGTCGCCCGAGACTTTCAAGTTAAGGAAATGGAGAAAATGTTTTTTTAAAAGAGTCTGTTACCCTGGTCCCGACTCTAATTCTTGTGTTTCGGTTTAAAAAACCTTATATTTATCGCTGATTAGTTTGTCAGCAATGATTCGAAGTAATTAATTAGTTTTTTTGTTAGTATTAAAAAATTATTCTTGGGATTGTAAGTATTTTTTGATGATCAAGCCGTGAAACGGCTTTCTCTGACATTGTTTGAGGAATGAATACTTATGCCAATTCGCATGTGTGCTTGCGTGGTCATTATTGTTTCATAGCACAAAGAAAAATAGGACAGTTTCCTCAAACTACCACTGAGACTTATATTAGATATTTTGACGTGATAATGCAAGAGGTAAAAAATGTTACTATATATGCTGTGCTACGGAAGAATTTTGCTTTACACGTAATGGGAACGATATCCCGGAAAATTCGTTATCGTACCTAGATATAAATGATTGTGAATATAATTTAAGGGAGTGTTTCATAAAAGTATGCATTGATCATAAGGTAGTTAGCCTGGAACAGTGACATCAGCAGAGCAAAGTATATTGGAAGCAATGCAACTGTGGTGTTATAGAAGAATGATGACGGACACATGAACGAAGATATTCACCAATGAATAAATCCTACGAAGAGTTTATGAAAAGTCTGCGGAAAAAAACTTATTGGGCACATTTGGACTTAAAATAAAAAATTAGGAAAAAATATAAAAAGAATCGTTGGAAAATTTAGGTTGCATGGATTTCTACAATTCTTAATATTGAATAATTCAGTCTTGACGGTGACGACTTCATCATAGAACATAAACGTGGTCCCCGTTTGTATTCCTTTTTCTCCTTCCCCCGTTGCAAGCGAAACCTTTCTACTGTCTGCCATGAGCGTTGATCCCTACGACTTGGCATCTGGGAAGGATTCTTCTGGGAAAGTGCAGGTATAGTCACCGAAAATCCGTTGCACTGGGTGCTTTGGAGAAGGCGATTATAGTGTTTGATGCATGTTTCGCTGTTCACTCATCGTGGATCTTACTGGCAAAGGAATGGAATAGATGGACTGCACTGTGAAGGTTTTAAAAATTAGGAATGATAAAGGAAAATAACGGTTAGCTGAAATGGGGGCCCGGAGAGATACACCAAACCAATTTTAGGAATGATTACTGCTGATGATGATGAATAATTACAAGTTACACAATTGTTATGATCAAAATTGGAAAAAGTTGCCAAAATAGTTTTAATAGTATTTTTTAATGGTAATAGTATTATAAAAAATGTAGATGATAGTAAATGGAGTAGAATTGATTTAAGAATATATTATTTACTTCGTGATATAATTCCATTCGCACAATTGGGATTATTACTTTCAAAGGAATTCTTTTACTTAGAGATTCGTCTATCCGCTTTGTTGAATAATTTATCGTGAAGTTCAATCTCTCACTGAATATTTTGTGGTGATTGCATCTTGAGTATTTCTAGGAACTATAGTACTTTGGCCACCTTATGCGATTACATGATTGCAGAGTTACAAAGCAACTTGGAGCACAAAAACATATATATCGTCTTAATTAGATTTAGAGTTTAGCCGCAACAAGTGCTTTTATCCGCACTTAAGAATTCTTCATGGTTTGATTCTAAATTTTTGACTTAAATCGTAGTTTTTAAAAAATGCCTAATAAAACTATACCTTGCTCATATTTCGTTGCAGTAGGCTGTAATAATCATTATGTAGCGACGTTCAGACGCACCCGAATCAATATTTTCATCCATCGAATACGACGCTCGACTGAACCTGATTTATTGCCGCTGTATTACAGAAATCCGCCGGTTGCAGGGAGAGCAACTACCTGCACCACTCATGCTCAGAGCAGACACCATGCACTCGTCAAAGGTGGTTGGAGCGAATTTGTTTGCATAAAGGTTTGCGTGAAATTTTGCATAAGTGTAATCTAATTAGTAATACTTATGGATAAAAGTGAACAAAATTACAGCTTACCGACTTTGTTTTTGGGCAGTTCAATGCTATTTTAACACAGCCTAATGGTACATGGCATATATTTCGTAATAATTCAGAAAAATGTATACATATATTTTTTTCTTAACGTGAAATTATACATTCATTTTTTAAACTTGTTGCTAACAAATATAAAGGTGTCACGCAGAGTCCAACATTAAAAAAAAGAACGTTTTTGTAATACAATTTCGCTAATTTTTCTAATATCGTGCCGAAAAATCTATTCCTAACATGATTTAATTAAGGAAAAAAAAGATTAAAATGTAGTTCTTTTATTAGTTCCATTTCTGCATGTATGGTGAGTTACAACGTTCAAACAGGTGCACTAAATGAAATGAGGTCTAAGAATTCTTCTTTCAAGTTACTTAAACAATTATTAAAATGCGCTCTCAATGCTCAATGATCCGCGATTACAGCTCCAGCCACTTTAAGACTTAATCACACGAGAGGTACTTGATCCAGGACAAATTCGAGATTACTCGCTTGTATGATGGCTTTCCAGTATTCTATGACACTGAAACGGGATGCTGGCTAGCAAGCATCGTGGAGATAATACCCGTAGAGTTACTTACATAACTGATGTGATACTAGTTTGCTATTCATTCTCAGTAGGATATATAAGCTGTCGATCAATCACGATAGATTTTACAGTCGCTTTGCGATCTTCTATTTCTGAAATCGTCGCCATCTATTCCTCCTTAGGGCCACTAGTATTGTATTGGCCGTGAAATTGCCAATAGATAAAAAAGCTCCAATGGGTATATGGGTAACCTGCTACCATAAATTGGTTACTTAAAATAATAGCAGACATGCACTAGGGTATGAATTAAAATACCGCTTCCTCGCCACTACAAGTTCATATTCTTGTGAAACCTTCCGGTAATTCTACGAAATATATTTATATATATATATATATACACAAAACGAAAATTTCCACAATAGGCCACAACAATAAAAACACTTGACAGGGGGTGGGGAAAGAAAAAATATATATATATAATATGCCAAGAGGGTGGCCGATAAAAATATAGAAACAAAATAAAGGACACTTACAAATTAAAACTTCCGATATTTCGGTGAAGAGTAGCTCCATCTTTCTCTAGGTTAAGAGTACTTTCTCTTAACCTAGAGAAAGGTGGAGCTACTATTTACCGGAATATCGGAAGTTTTAATTTGTAAGTGTCCTTTGTTTTGTTTCTATATTTTTATCGGCCACCCTCTTGGCATATTATATATTTATCACCCGAGTGATTCTCCAAGAATTATATATATATATATATATATGTAGAAATCACGAATATCATCCTCAATGACAATTCTTTCTCCTTTAATAAAAGTTATTTTTACAAACCAAAGGTTGTGCTATGGGGAGAAGGTTTAGTCCCTCCTATGCTAATCTCTACCTTGGCCATCTAGAACAATCTTTTCTGTCCAAATATCCATTAAAACCCCTTTTATGGCTCCGCTACATAGATGACATTTTTCTCCTCTGGCCTCATGGACTGATTCCCTAAATACGTTCATTTCCGCCCTCAATACCTCTGCCTCCGTCTCCTTTACCTCCACGAATTAAAAATCCCAAATAACCTTTTTGGACGTTAATTTCTCCCTATCAGGCTCAAAATTCCACACCTCCGTTAACATCAAACCTAATAATAATCAGCAATGCCTTCACTACAGTAGCTGCCAACCCTCCCATACCAAACACTCCCTCCCCTACCCTCTATCTATCCGTGGCCATCGTATTTGTAGCAACCCAGATTCCCTCGAAAAATTCCTCACCAACCTTCACCACCCCTCCTTAAGCGCGGTTACCAAGAATCCCTCCACAAATTTAAAAAAAATTCAGAAAATTCCGACTCCACCAAACCTCCTCCCACCAAAGACTCCAAAATCCTCTCCATTTATACCACCTATTTCCCAGGTGTACAGTCCCTTAATTCCATTTTGAAAGACCTCTATCCCATCCTTAAAAATCACGCTTCCACCGCCATAATTTACTCTAAACCTCCATCAATCACCAATAGGCGGCCTGCAAACTTGTCCTATATTTTCCAATCCACCAAGCCCCTCTCTAAAACCCCTGTTGCTTCCAAACCCACTTCCTCCCCCTGTAATCGTGCTAGATGCAAACTATGTCCTATCTTTACCTCACCCCCTCCTCCCAACGCCTCCATCCCCTCTCTCCCTCACCCTCCTCTGGCATCACCAGCAATGTGGTATACCACTTAAAATGTAAACTTTGCCCAGCTTTTTATAATGGTAAATCCTCGATTCCCCTCAACATACGTATTAATAATCACCGCTCTAACTGTAAGAACCCTTCCCAATCTGCTTCTCTTCCCTTTGCGACACACGCCTCGCTTCACAAAAAATCCTTCAACCACTGCTACAGTGTTTCAATTCTTTTTTCCCTCCTTCCACCTGCTCCCCCACTTGAACTGAAATCTGTGGAACTATCTTTTATCTGGTTGTATAAAGCCTTTTCAACTCCGGTCATCAATATCTTTCATTAAACTCCCTTCCCCTCTTCCCCCTCCATTCCTCTTCCTGCCTGCCCCTCCTCTCCTTTCTTCTCCCCTAACCGACCTCTTCATCCAGTACTCTCTCCAGTTCAGAAGAAGACAACACCGTCGTCGAAAATTCAACCGTTGGTGTGTTTCTTTTGTTTGTGTCACTATGTTTATATATATATATATATATATATAACAGCGTCGTCGAAAATTCAACCGTTGGTGTGAGTTTCTTTTGTTTGTGTCACTATGTTTATATATATATATATATATATATATATATATATATATATATATATATATATATATATTATAAATGCATCACCCAAGTGATTCTCCAAGAAGTTTTATGTATATATATATATATATATATTTTTTTTTGGTAGAATATACCAACGACGACGACGGATTGACCGTCGAAATGTCCAAGTATTTTTTGTAAGTGTCCTTTTTACGTGTTTCTATATTTTTCAAGTGTATCATGGTATATTATTTATGAATGTGCAGCGTCACCGAGAGCGTTTTCTACCAATGGATAACATATAGATTACATATTTATCCATTATATACATCCATTTTCCTTGAGGGGTTGGGGATGGCGGATTTTCGCTGGGGAGAGAGAGGGTGGGGAGCAAAGGGAGAAAGAGGGGTGAAAAAGAGATGAGAGTGGGAGAAAAGAGAGGGAGGGGGAGTTCAAGCGCTCTTCTCCCCCCTCCCTTTTTTGTCCCGCCAATCAGGGCCTCTTATCCACGGCTTATTGATTCAGATGCGCAGCGGCGTGTCTTCTGCGCCGTGGCGACTTTGCAAAGCTCTCGTGAAAAGCGCCCTCTGTTCCCTATTTCCTTCTCTTTTCATTTATCTCCCTCTCACTCTTTCCCGCTCCGCTCCTTCCATTTTTCGCCACCAGGCGATGTTACCATCGTTTCGGCTCGGGCAGGAAATTGCCGCTAGCTGAGCGCGTATATACAACTATCATCGAATCAAGTGCGACCTTCCGTTAACCTGTGAAGGTAGTTCGAGCGAGATTTTTCTCTCTATAGCGCTCCACATGCAGGTGACAGCATGGGCCTAGTGATGTACGGCGTTGCCAAATTTACGCTCTGTTAGTTAACCTCTACGTTACTCATGCAACCATATCCAGCACCGCGCTAAATTAAAGTAAGCTTCTTTAGAGAATAAAATATGCATATACGAAGACATCCAGATGTGCCGTTAGTGCACTGCATATCAATATGTTGACTTTCCTGCGGATATTGTCAGCATCGCACCTTCGGCTAAATGGAAACACACAAAAGCGAATCTTTTTATTCGCTTTTGTGTAAGAGAATCAAGATATTCGCTTTTGTGTAAGTGGATCAAAAGATTCGCTTGTCGGTGTCACCTGCAGATGGCGCAATTTTGCTGCCTCATTAAAATTGGACTTGACTTTATATTTAAATGCTTCAAGTTTAGATAGAAAATTTTAGACTTTATTAGGAAGAATGCAGAAGTTCTCCAAAGCCCAGATCCCCCTTCGTGGTAATATTTACTACTCAGTGAAGATAATTCACCCGTAGATGACATTGGGAAGTGACGGGTTAAGAAGGCTTCAATAGCTTGAGTTAACTCTTGTAGAATAATCAATGATTTAAAACATACTTCGCTTTCTTAACTTAAGGTTCTAATGTAATGGACTTACTTTACAAATTTCAGGATTAAGCTTGACTCATTTGGTTGTTTCCACGGGCTGAAAACGTCTTCACAAGCGAAGTTATTTTTTACGATTTTATGAAAACTATTACGGTTTCCATTAAAGTTATTTATTTAATTATTGAGAAGATATACGAACTAAACCTCGTTACATTTCTGACACGATCTGTAAGTCAGAAGTTTCTTAAATTTTTAAATAATATCTCTGGAACGCTCAGTCGTACCTTCTATTTTTCGACAAATATGTACCTCTAAAATTATCTTTATAAAAGGCTAGTCGTTTGATATCATCAGAAAGGAGAGATCATTACCTCCATAATGAGGCCAAGTTTACTCAATTGAAAGTGTAGAGATATCCCGATAAAAATCATGCAATCATTGGCAATTAATGATTAGTGGCGCTACTGAATTGTTTCCAAGAAATTATGATGAAACATTTTTCTCCGTAAAATATATATGGAATGCAAACAAATAATTTGAAAAATATTGACATGTTTTCCGTTTGCAACTGTGAAAAGTTCTTAATTTTATTCGTTGGCCCGTTTATTTTTTCGTATATTTTTCCATTTGGAAGAAATACTGGCTACTCATGCTCTGATTCTTACAAACTCTTAAAGTCGTTACGGGTGATATCTAATAATGTTCAATAAAAGAAATCGCCTGCTGACAATCACTGCCGCTGTCAGTTGGACGGCTATCTATTGTTGAGTAAAAGATATTGACAGTTCCTTTTAAGTACTCATCAACGACTCAATCATTATTTGCGATGCTACGACCTTCACAAACCCATATAGCAGCACTCGCAAGAGAGAATAGGTATTCAGCGGAACTTTTGGCATAGGATAAACCATTTATGATAAGGTAAGTCAGTAAAACACTATCTTCTTTTATTATTTTACAAAAATCGCACAGTTAAAATATAGAAGGCCGGAAAAAATATTATTAATAAAGTCAACTTATGCATATACATATATGCATTACAATAAAGACGTTTACCTATCTATCTATCTATCTATCTATCTAATACTTGTTACACACAGACGTCCTCGATATATATGTTTCAGCCGCGATCTCTTAGGGAAAAAGAATAACTTTTACTTTGCCTTTTGAACAAGTGTTTATTTCATATTATGGTAGCTACGGCATCCGTCGATAGGCTGTGGGATATCAGCTATTATGGCCTTGGGGTAAAGTGTAAACTCAAGTATTATGTTAACTTATTCTAATACTATTTATTCAGGAATAATATTTTTCCAAAGAATGTCATCATTTCAGGTATTGGTTTTTTTATTTCAGACAAAATCAGTTTCCCTCTTTTGAAATTCGCATATTACTTTATTTGCAGACCCGTTCAACGCCCCGTGAGTTCATTCGGATAGCGTCCGAAATCCTTGGCAAAACCCTACTTTAAGAGTTGAGTGAATTGAGTGAAGCAGGATGTAATAAACAAAGGAGTAAGAAAAGGATGCGATTTCTCACCAGCACTTTTCAAAATGTACGTAGAAGAGGCAATTAATGCAGCAGAAAAAAAGAATCAAAGGAATAAAAGTAAATGGGGAAAAAATTAATATGCTTTGCTTTACAAATGACATCGCCGTCTTACAATTAACTGAAAATCGAAAAGACCTGCAAGGCAAAAAAATATATGATATGAAAATTAATACAAAGAAAACCAAAATCATGGTATGATGAAGAGAGAAATTGAAGGTAAACGTAACACTACGTTGAGAGGAATTACAGCAAGCGGAATCATCCTCTTACCTTGGAAGTATTAACACATGGGATGGAAGAAGCACGACAGATATAAAGAGTAAAATAGCTCAAGCTAAGAAATCCTTCATGATTAAGAGACCACTACTATGCCCAAAGAAGATGCAGTTAGATATAAGGAAGAAATACCGTCGTATGGAGGATAGCATTCTTTGGGTCAGAGACAGACCATCGGAAAAGCTAATCAGAAAAAAATTGGTCTTAGAGACCTTAGACTTAGGGTGTTGGAGACGAATACTGAAAACAAAACGGACTAATAAAATGAAGAATGAAGAAGTGTATGGAGTGTATATGGAGCTTAGTAAGACAAAGAAGAACCAGATAGATTGGAAACACCTTGAGATATAATTAATTTTTCCAAGAACATAAATCGAGGGAAAAATAGAAGGGGAGATTTCACGTGGAAGATCAAGGAATAAATATGTATAATGGCCAAATAAAGAGGGATTTGGTAAATAAAAAATACCAGGATGTAATAGAGCCATCAATGAATAGGGAAGAATGGAGAGCTGCGGTTAACCAATCTTAGGACTGGAACAACAACGGTAAAGTATAGCTATTGCATCATAATGCTTCGAGTTCCATGAAATAAAAATTGGTCCAGCATGAAACTATTCTGTTATGCTCAAAGGCCATTGATGGGCACTCCAGGTTTAGGATTCCGTTTCAAAACATTTTTGAGGGCCTCCCTTTACCCTTTTTTTTTTTTTACTATTTTAAGAACCGAAAAAGGGAAAAGTCATCTCTATCATAGAAAATCAGCCTGGTTCTCATCCAGGGTGAAGCCTCAGGGTGAGTAGATATTTTCAATGGGATAGAGGCAAGTATTATAATAGAGGAAAATAAATAGGATAATAAAAAATAACGAGATTCTAATGTCACTCTAAACTTCAAATCGAGGGAAACTTTAATAGCTTTGGTCAATTGCTTCCAATTTTGGTTACTCCAAGCACCTTTGCGAAATTTAGAGGCATGTTAACAGCCATTTAAATGAAAAATGTAACTTTATAAAGTTTTGTTTAACTTTTATTATGCCAGTTGTACTCTTCTCAACTGTGGTAGAGAGATTGGTTTTTTTTATCAGTCATCAATTTTCGTTATCTAGCACAATTATTTAGTACGCATGTATTTATAATACTCAACTTTATTTTAGCATGTCTCCAAGTCAATTCTTTAATTTACTGTATGCAGAAACTTCCTTATAAAGGAATATTGACAGTGGACCAAGTTTGATCACATGTAAAAGTAACAAATTATATGTTTACAAAAATGTACTACATGGAACCGTCTGTTGTTAGCGACTGATAGATAGAGTTAAAAGGACAAGATCTAGAACTGATGACGAGTTACTGGTGAAGTGTCAATAAATACTTCCTCTTTATCAATGAGGTTTATTATTTTTCATGATGGAAAAAATATTAAATCTCTGGAGAAGGAAATAATTTGAATGTCCTCTAATTAATACCAATTGAGTTATTGTATGTCAATTCTTCTCGATAACTTTTTGGTATAGAAGACGAAAAACCAAGACTGAAATCACAGAGGAGCGAAAAAGGAAAGCTTCCAAATCCCTTGATTCGAACATGGGCTGAATTACTCAGTTCATTCACCTCCCCCGTCACGTCGACACAACGAGGTCCCCTTTTAGAGTTTTAACGCCAAGCCCCGCCATTAAACGCCGATGCGCCCGCACCCAATTTGGCGGTAATGGGTGGCTCTAGCGCGTGGGACCTGAAGCGATGGCCCCTTTTGAAAAAGAAAGCGAGTGCACTCCCCTCCCCCCGCTGATGGCTGGCTGTGTCGTACGAAACACATACATACACAAACGATGCGAAGACAACGGGCCAACGATGCCACGCAAAGCCGCACAGGGAGAAAACCGCAAAAGGGAAGCCGAGGAAGGAAGGGAAAAGCGTCATCAATCTGGCGGCGCCAAGAACGAGCCTTGCGGAACCCATCCCTTAAGGAGACGCTCGTGAGAGAGAACCGCAGGAACTCCCGCCCAACATCTCACGCTGCCTCCCTCCCTCTTAAATGCCTCAACTTATCGATCGGTTCTCCTCCTTTTCAACCCCTCTTGTACACTCCCCCTCCCTTAAATGGAGGCTAGAGGAGCGGTAGGACGGAATAGGACGAAAAGGGCCGACGTTCCTTGGTCTCCTCTCTCCTCCCTCGACTCCTCTCTCTCTTGAGGGGTGAGTTAAGAGTGAAGGACCGGGGGTTCGAAAGGGTGGAAAACAGGGGGCGGGCTATTTCTCGCGAGACAAGGCGGGCTGGGATATTGAGTGGATGGTTAGAAGAAGAGAAGGGACTCAATTAAGAACGCCCCGCAAGACCCTGTTTATACGCGGAGGAGAGAGCCTGTGTGTGGAGTAAGGGTGGGAAACATGATTACCATGAGGATTTGTGGGGTCGCTGTGGGATAAGGGTGTTCCTCAAAAAGGATATGTGTGCGTCAAAATGATGGAATCCCAGGATAACAATTAGTGCAATAGATAATAATTATGGATACTAGTGGAAATATTTTGTTGTGACCTTGGGGTTAAATCGATCGGTTCTGAGGCGATGAGCACAGACTGATTTTCATTATTCCATCATCTTCCCGTAAATAACGAGTATTTTACGATGGAATATGACAACTTGACCGCTTTTGGAAACAGATTTCTATTCCTGAGTTGCGAAGTAGATGTTTATTTTCATATTTTGTGATAAAAATATAAAAAAATCGGCAAAAATACTGACAAATATTGCTTCATGAAGGTTATTTATGTTCTATTGTGAATTCAACAGATTGTGGCTTTATATGGTGGAAATAATCAATTATATATCAGACACAATTGCGCTTTTCCACAGTATATGTTAATATACTACGCGTTTCAACTCACTGAGTCATCTCCGGGTACAAGAACTGTACCTGAAGATGACTCTGAGTCGAAACACGTAGTATATTAAAATATTCTGTGGAAAAGTGCAGAAGTGTGTGATTTTATATTTTCATTGTATATTTTAAAAGTTACATATGATGGATAATCCGGATATGAAAATTTGTAAGTATTGAAATATAATTAATGCGCTTAATTTGGGCATATTTAAACTAGGTGTTATTAAAACAACGCTAATTATATCACTCTACTTAAACTGTGCGGGAAATTTCCTGAATATGAAGAATGACGAGGTCCTTGACATCTGATGGGCAGGATCAGAAGAGACATAGAAAACACACCAGAGCTTGCGGGTGAGGAGAGAGCACTACTGGAGGGTATTAGGAGCAGGCAGAATAGGTGGTTGGCACTGGCAATTAGGGACAAGGGGGTGCTGAAGATCGTGATAGAGACAAGGATGTTGGGTAAGCGAGCTAGGGGAAGAAAAGGAACAGACTTCGGGGACGGGATGAAAAGAGGTAGGACGTGTGCTGATACGAAGATTGAAATCGTATTATGGGGAAGTACCTCCGCCTGTAAAATAATAGCGTAAGTGTTCCTTCCCCATTTAGAACTACCGGTGGATCACTCCTGGCAAATAAATAATTAAGGGCTCAGAAGCAGAAAACTATGACAACTAGAATGATATCTCAATCAAAAATTCCCTTCGTAAAGTCTTACATTTGAAATCGTGTTGGGTGCATCCCCGGCCAATTAGATGCTGGAACCTTTCTCCGGTTTCCTATACCGGGTTAAAGGATTCATGTTGGCCAACGTTTCGAAGATCCAATTCACTCAACTGCGCTAAAGATGATGCTTAAGTTGGACATTAAAACGTTGGTAAACATGGTGGCTTTAACCCGGTTGAAAACCCGAGAAGTTTCCCTGTATCTTATCTATGAAGCTTTTCGAATATTCTCAGCTGCAAGAGCATCAGAGGTTATATGATAAACACGCTAGCGCGTCTTGCTGAAGTCACTGCGTTGGAACAGTTAATTAGGGAAAGGATGCTGAAGTCCCTGTATTGACGATTGATGAGGGGTAGGATCCATCTACTGCCAAAACGAAATGTGTAATTTTTATTAATTTTATTGGTAAAATAGAAGAGAGGAGATGACCTAAATGCAGAGAATAAGTCCACCTTTCGGAGCATACATTAAGGAATAAAATAGAACTGTAGGGTACGATATGTCCAGGTGAGTATCGAAGCCATTAAAATTCCTAATAGGCCATGTTGAGAAGATCAGTCGTGGAGTAAATAGTTCTAAATCATGCGGTATTAGTACGGTTATTGTCGCGGTACCGTAATGGTTTATCAAGAAAAAATACGAAATGGAAATAGTTACCAAAAAAAAGAGTGCATTATTCTGAAAATTAATTGACAAAGTGTGCACGGCATCCATGTTAGATGGATCATTTTTCACAAAAAATTAGGCTTCACTTTCGTGCGTAGAGACGCCATCTACTCTCCTTGCCATCGCATTCTTTAAGTTAGTTTGAGCGAGATATCACTTCACATAAATTTAGATACAATTAGACTGCACTATAAAGAAAAAGATCTAACCTTTCCAATGAGAGCAAAATATCGGCACTTACCACGATACTTTAGGAGATATTTGAAATATATACAAGCCGTTTTCCATAAGAAATAGTACATGCACTACAGAGGCTATTTACTAAGAAGTAGGGAGTTTATAACGCAAAGATCTCGTCAGATTCGTACTTTGTGAACCATGGTACTACTAAATTTAGTAGTACCAAGTTACTGAACAGTTTGTAATTTCTATGCAGTCTCAACTATTAAAGAAATCAATTACCACAGTAATTTTTTATAGAATTGCAAAAAATCTTCGGCTATGAAGGCTTTGCCAGCGTACGGCGTGAAAAAAATGAGTCAATTTTAAACGTTAAAACATGTATATTTAGTAAATTACTCAGAATTTCAGCAAGAAAGTTTTTGCGTCATTGATTTTACAGAAGCTACTTCATGTCTCTTACAGTTGCTTAAGGTAAAACATTAAATTTAAATATGGTCCCTACTATGGGACTAGGGAAAAATCTCGCTTAAACTACCTTCACCTATGCTTCGGAGAGTATTTAAAGATTCATGGCTCTTAGACTCCATTAATCTCGTGCAGCTCCTCCTCGCTGGGCATTCATAGCTCGATTCCAGGCGATACGGCATCCGGTTGGTAGTTTAGCAGGTACATCTGTTTATACGAGGGAAATGGCCATACATGAAGTAATTTAAATGATGCAATAATTATATTTTAAAAGTTTCCCCTTAAATAAAGCATTAGTATTGCATGAAAGACTTGGATTATGGACGCGGAATCCAAAATGTTTGCGAAAATTATATCTATATACTGTACGCTTTTATTACTCGGCATGATAGAATTATAATAATATTGAACAAGGGTACACTCTATTACCAAGGGTATTAGTTATCAACCATTATAATAATATGAAACATATTATTTCGCATTTAGGAAAAAATATTAGTTTAATTTTATATTCTTCCCTTTTTTATGAAAAATTATAATTTTTTTCTTTTTTTGCAATATGATATGTAGAAGTGCTCTCCATAAAATTGACCTTTTTGATTTTCATGTTTGACTGATGTTTAATTTTTTCCAGTTACGTCAACACAACATGTTATTGTTCATGAGGTATGCTAAATCAATGTAATTTACTATTTCCATTTTTTGCATTAATGTCGTTATAGTGCATATATTGTTTTGGTAAATTACTGAATTAATAAATGAAAATAATAATATGTAGGATCGAATTATTTAAAAATACACGCCAAATGCCATGAGGCTATGTGTGTTAAAATAGCATTGAATTGTAAAGAAACCAAATCGGTATGATGGATTTTTTTTCACTTTTACCTATAGATACTTATTACTGATAAGGACACATGCAAGGTTTCACGCAAATCTGTACGTGGGCAAAAATCGCACCAACCACCTCAAGGGACACGCAAAATGGTCTCCCTTCCGTCGAGTGACGCCCCCGATTGGCTGTACATGGGCTTCGCAGGGCCGATTGCGTGTGTGTTTCTCTCTCTTGACTCGAGTGGCGCCGCCCGACGGTGATTTCTGACGGCCGGAGCGGACCAGCACGGGTGGGGAGTTGTGGGTGAACAGGGGGAGGGATTATTTGGGGAAAGGGTGCGAGAGAAGGCTCTCGGCGGGATGATTAGGAACTGGGTACGCACTATCTCGCCATATCCCCCGCCGTGTAGTGGGTGGCAAACGGGTTGTTGTTGAAGGGGTTGCCGCTGTGGGGGGAGTACCTAAAACCAGATTCCCACTCTCTCTCTACATCGCGTCGGGAGTGCATTTCACGGCTGCCACCGCCTACCTAACCATTTATCAGGCGACAGACGTGAATGGCATCGTTTCCCTCTCCCTACCCATCTCTCCCCCTCCATCTCTTCCCACGGAAATGGCTCGTGGCCTTGCGTACCTAATGTACGCCCGGTCGCTCGCATTTCTCACGCGCACCCACGGATTCCCTGTACGCGGGAGTGGTCACTCTGACACTGACGGAAAAATCAAGGCCATTGTTGCAGCTGTTTTTATTTCTGCCAGGCTTCTTCCACTGCTACGGCATATCGCAAACTTAAAAGCACATATCACAAACTTAAAAATAGAAAACATCATTCAATTTAAATGTTGACTTCTCATTTTCAATGAAGAGCCTCTGCTATTTGTGTCATATATCCGAAAAAGCTTTCGAGAATAAGCGAGTTGCGGGTGAATGTGGTGGAAGACACTTTTAAAGAGGAGGAATCATAGGACTGCCAGTATCCTCAGCATTTGTGAATATCATGAGTCTTAAGGTGGTTCCACCTTATTGCTCATTTAAAATACATTTGTGGAATAATCTGCATTTTTTCTACTTTACTTTTGGTTTTCTGTAGGTAATGCATTTCATCAGCGAAAGCAGGACAAAATATAAAAAAAAGTGGAATTTAGTATTTGTTTTGACTCACACAGTCGCGGCGGAACATCCTTAAGAATAGGAGAACTTTGATGAAGCAATGTATGAGTGCAATAGAAGTGAAATAGGTATGCCATGTGAAACTATGGAGAAAATTCTTCTTGTACTGTGCCTACCCCGAATGGGAATGGCATGAGGGTATATTGAGGATATGGCAGCATATATTTAGTTTGCGACAGCTTATCTCCTGTCTCAAGAATATTGTTTGTGTTACGCCAGTCTTGACGAGTCTTGATGAAGTCAATAGGAAGAATAGAATTTATAAATTGTTATGTACCATTTCAGCGTTGCTCTTCTTTCAAGGATGAATCCTCCTGACCTGAAGTTTCCACAATATTTCTGTTTGTTTTTTTTAACGCTCACTGAACCGTCATTTTTACTGAAAAAATAACACTACTGCGAATGGTGTATCTGAACGCTGGAAACCCTAGGTTATTTAAAGTAAGTAAATTAATTGAGTTTCATTTCATATTTGTTCAAGGTTGCTGTAATCTCAGCAGGGATTCATCAACTCTCGAGCAACTTAAAACACGCGTATTTCCTTTGGTAGTACATTTCAACATCTTTTACTCAATTTTGACTGGCACGAGTCTCAATTGAATTGTTTAAGTGCCACAAGTCCCTATATCATTTACCATGACAGTAAAATTGCGATTAGCGCCGATACTAAGCTGATTAATCGTTTACTTATCTCCTAATGTCTGATTAATTATTGGACGGCTGCGGAATATATCATTAATAAAAGCTCATATCCATATTTTTAATTTTAGAACAGAATCACTGTACTTATTAATATAAAATGATATTAAATGTCACCGCCACCATTGGGGCCAACAGATTATTTTGACTCTATATTTTACTTGATAAATCATGACGAGGTACCGGGACTTCCGCCATTGATACCAATCTAGTCGGAAAAACATCGGCGTAGTAAGTAAGCAACTGATCCATATGTAACATGTCCGATTGCGCATTCGAATGGCTTCAATATTCCTCAGCGATATCTTACTGTAAAGTTCAATTCGATTCTATTATTTAATATATATGATTTCCAAAATTCTCGCCAATTTTACTCAAGATTTGTCAGTCGATATTTCACTCAGCAGTGGTCTAGGGTAAAAAAGCAAATAAATATTTTCATTTCTCAAAGAAATATTTTTGAAAGGAAGCAATTTTCTTTCAATGTACTGAAGTTAGCACAGTTCTGAACACATTGGCGCACTTTTGCGCACACAAAAAACGTGGAATGGAACGATGTGAGTTGGCGAAACGTTCAACAACCTACCGGTAGGTAGTATTTTGTAGGTACACATTAGTTTCACCCGAATAATTTGTAAATGTTAATAAAAATACGTTCAAACTATTTAAATTAAAGGTTAATAGAAATTTTCAATGAAAGCAATAAGAATTTAGACTCATATGCATGTATTTCGCCCATCACCATCAACAGGGAGAGTTAAAATCTTGTAAACATGTGCTCTTTGTCCAAGGTTTAAGTCCGAGTCGGACTTCTTCAACTTCAGGTGAGAGAAATAGCACTTTTTTATTTTATCCAGCTCTTTTTTTTTCAATATAATCCCACTGTGCGAAGTCCCGGATCACGCCATACATGTTTCAGCATGCGATGATTATTGATTGGAAAAAATCGAGTGGTCGTGTACCATACGATACATACTCCTACGGAATCATGCGCAAGTCTGCTGTTTTTCACGCGTGCGATAATCGTCGCGGAATTTCGAGAATCGATCCCCTTTCATGGTTTAAATCACTCCTCGACATCATTCGCTACAGCACTACAGTGGAGAGAGGTCATCGTGAACTCAATGCATGAGGGAGCGTCACATTGGGAGGGGGGGTCTCAAAATGGTTTAAGAGGAGGAGGTGGGGCGCTAATGCTCTTTTCCCCGCGATTGTGTGGGTTAGGGGAGTGGGTAGGGGGGGGGAGGATTCAGCCCTCCCCCCCCACCACCCACCCTCCCGCCGCCGACACGACTGATAAATCATTCCAGCCGACAAAGTTTAATTCAGCCGGGGGAGAAAACTGCAGCTCCATTGGTCGATTGCTCCATTTCGTTAAATTACTCGGGGCCCTCGTCGCTGGTCGGGTCGATCGCTGCTCCTCTTTCGCGTTTCGCATTTCCGCGCTCAACTGTCTCTCTCTGTCCGTTCGTTTGTTCGTGCGCCGCGCGATATAATTTACGACGAACCACCCCCATCCCGTCCCGAACCTCACCCGTCCCATTATCATGCACCGCAGTCACTGGCCCGGACGAACAAAAAATATAAAATAAAAACATTTTTCTTTCATAATCTTCCCCCGGATCGACCATAAAAGCGAGACAGAATTAATTGCGCTCCGAAATGCACGGGACAGAGTCATCCGTCTATGCGGTTTTGATGCTCTTGCCGTGATTTTTATTTTAAATCCTCCTCTTGTTATTTGCCGGGCTTTGTGAGCCCTCGCGCATTCGCAACTTTGCCAATAATTAACTTTACATTTACCGTTTTTCCGATGATACATTTCCTTGAAATGAACGTTGCCATTTATTAAAAAAAATGAATTTCGACGATGATATTCGGGGCCAGAATGGAACTAGTAAATCAGAAATTGGAAACAAAAATCACCTCCAGTTTTGCGTGGAGGAAGAGACCATTATTGGTGCACCAGAGAAAATGTTATAGCGAGGACATTTTGATCACTTCTAATTTGAGATACTTTTGTTCCTGGAGCATGCACGAAGTCTGTTTTGCAATTCACAGATACAGCCTCATGGCGATTGCTGGAAAACGATATTCTATTGTTAAGTTAACCCGAATTAATTAGCGCGATTTTATTATTCACAGCGTTCAGTGAAGTAGAAAGTGCCGGTATAAGTATGCATAATGCATTATAAACATCAACTCATAAATCCTAAGTCTAAATCTAAAGTCTAAGGCTGTCTAAATTTTTAAAAACCTTTCTATCCAAATTAAAGAAATAAGAAACTTCAAATAGTATTTATATCTATCCTAGGTAAAACCTTTACTCCTTGAAATATGTTCATTTATATTGATTGACCTCGACAGTTAAACAGCCATTTTTGAGGTGAAGCAATTCCTTGAAAATGACTCTTGAAACAGTTGAAAAAATGAGCGGTCAATAAAACTTAGTGAGGAATATTACGGTAAATGAGTATTTCATTTTGAACCTGACTTCAAATTTATAATCGCATTGACATGCCTTTGCTATAATATACTAATGAACTGATTGTCACTCAAAGAACTTTACCGAGGTAAGAAATAAAGTATGATATAATTTTTCCTGGTAGCTAAGCAAGATTAACAGTTACGATTCCTTCATTGGCTATTTCCTCTCACTTACCCTTTTCTTGCTGGTGTCTCAACACACCATGCCATATGCCCCCGCGGTGGCTCACAAGGTAGTATGTAGATGTATTATTGCTGGTATAAGTTCATTAAACTAGCAATTAATGTTTAGTTAATCATAATAGCACCCGCCAGGGTGGAAAAGAGGTATAATATGTTGTATTTTGTAAGAAAGTTTACTAATAAAATAAACGACATCTTTGAATGAGTGTCTTTCACCCTGCTTAACCTCTTGATTCCAGTGAAAAAAAAATTAATTTGGAACCAGTGACAAAGTTTCCTTATATTTTGTTATCTTTTTGCAAATTACATTTTTGATAACGATCTATTTAAACACATTTATTTATGACTGAAGACATATTCGCAGTTTTCCACTAAGAAATGTTTATTGCGACTGGTACCGATGTTTGACATTCTATAGTTCAGGTTAAATTATATACCTTGATGTAACCTTAACAGCGGCTTGATACTGATGTCAAACATCGAAATCTGACGCATTAAACATTTCTGAGCGGTAAACTGCAAAGAGCTTTTCACTCGTTTTGCATTAGTTCTTCCTCATCAGTTCTGAGATCAAAAAGCAATTCACTTATTGAGTTGGCCTCGCAGTGGTTTTAAGGTTATACCTCCACTACTCGCTTGAATACCTGGGCGATACCTCTCCCAGAGGTCATGCATAATATGAATAGGTGAGCGCTATTAAACTCTGATTTAACTTTAGTAATAGCACATGCCCTAAAGAGGAAATGTACTAAAAAATCGGGGCGCCATTGTGACATTGTTTGTATATATTTTCTGTTGTTGTTCTGTTAGAATGCATACTTTATGTCTGCCAAAATGGAAAAATATATGCCTAGTAATACACTTGGCTTGAATGTATCTTACCAGGATAAGGCTGAGTTGATAGCAGTTTTCTAAGTCATCACTGCCTGCAAAAATTTAGATGTGCCAGTGCTGAAGAAACAAAATTTATATACCTATTACTTTTATTATTAGCGACCTGCTGGGATTGCTAATAAAAAGTGTGGAACATACAAAGTCAATTTCCCCAACAATGCCTGATAAATTCCACCATGGAAACTGCCAAACCATTCAAGTTTGCCAGAAGAGCCAGACAGCGAGAATTTCGACAATTCAGAAGCCGGTCAATCGTCATCGCAAACCCTTTCGACAGTCGCATGAATTATCGCTCGATTTGCGAAGACGCTACGGATGCCATGCGGGTGTGTAACGTGTGTGCATATGTATATGCGTGGCGTTGAGCGTGCGGCACGATTGGTGTTTGTGGCGCTGCCGAGCGCTCAATTCACTGCTGGCACGCGAGCCTCGAGTGATTTGTCATAATTTCTGATGAGGTTGGGGGAGGCGAGTTAGAGCTAATGGAAATGCTCAATCACTCAATAAACCGCGACCTCTCCCCACCGTTAACGGAAACCCACTTGCTTGCCTCCGGGAGGAAGCACACTCGAACCGGGGGACGACGTGAGCTGACCGCACTCCTCCTGGGCGCCGCGCGTCGCCGACGCCACCGACGACGGCCGCCATTTGACCGGCTGACCGAACATCATTAACCTCCATCGAAGCCGGCGTGAAATTTTGCCTCATCATAAAAGTAGGAGGGCATAAACTGGCGCAAGTAGAGCGATTTAATTACTTGGGTAGTACGCTAGAAGAAAATGGGCAGAGCAGGAAAGAAATTAGGAGGAGAATAGCGTTAGCGAAGGAAGCGCTTCGTAATAGAAGGGGGCTGATGACGAGGGCCTTGGGTATGCAAATATGAATAAGAGACTGCTGAAGAGCTTCATATGGAGTGTAGCGTTGTGTGGGGCATAAACGTGGAATTTGAGAAAAGAAGATTAATTATTGTAATTTTATAATAAATTTTGCATGTTAGCATGACTGTCGAGGTAGTAATGCCGGAAAATGCCGCTAGGTTGACTAGATTTCAGAGTTAAAATTACAACCACCCACAATAAATGGGTATCTATCTGTATATTTACCTCGGTATGTCCGTCTGTTACGATGCAAGGGGCGCCATGATCGAGCTGTCATTAACGCCTGTTTGAAGGTCTTGCAGGTAACCTAGGAAGTTGAAATTTGGCAGAAATACTGGACGTTGTCTAAAACTATCCGGAAAAATAGTAAAACCCCAAAACAAAAATTAAAAGGGTTTGTTTTTACCCCGAATAAGTTATCTTTTAGCCCTCTAAGAAAAGCGTTGAACTTGGTGCAGGGGTATCTTTTTTGCTTTTTTAAAAGACTTGTACTCGAGACATAAGGTTTAAACTTTCACTTTCAGATGGCTAAAAAAATGGGCATCTTAATTGTTGCATTTGATTTTCCTATACGCTTCACATTTGTCTAAAATCGGTGCTATTGAGTCGAAAATAATCCATTTTTTCACTTTTTTTCACAATATCAGTTTTCTAACTTCCTTGACAACCGCAGCATAGGCTTTTTATGGGAACTTATGCCTGCGACCTTCATGAAGTAATATATGTGATCAATATGAGAACTGCAGTGAGGATTTAGTTGGTGTATGCTTCACCTCACACTCACCATGGGTGATTAATGGATGGTAGATGGTATCCTTAATGGAATTTGCAATCTGCACGTCACATCATGGGGATTCTTTTAACCTTATAAAACTGTTTTAATTTTTTCTTCTTCCCGTTGAATTTCAACGGGCATCCTCTACTAGTCTTTTTACAAAGAGGTTAAAATGAAAGGGAGGTGGCATAACCGTGAAAGCTCATGAGCGAAGGTGAAGCAAGAATAGGGGTGCTTGGGAAGGGTTTTGTGCCGAGTAGGTGTTGCCAAAGAAGCCACAAAACATCGCCTTGCCCGTGGTTTTTAACTAAGATTTGACGAAAATCGAACGCGACCGCCGGACACGTAAGCCAGAGGAAGGTCTAAACTGTGCCGACTGCAATGATGGAATTGGCTTCAAGAATCAAGTGGTATGTCAACTCCATTTCTTTTCTAACCTCCTTGTCTTTTTACTTAGCATAGCGCTGATTTAATTTTCATGCTGGTATGGCAACATCGCGCCTCCAGTCTTGTGGAGATTTACAAGGGAAATTAATCTCCGTAAGTGCTTGAAATGGTGGAGAGGAAACTTGTGGATGAGATTAGGAGAAGGCAGGGTAGGTGGCTGGAAGCGGTAATGAGGGGCGATGGTTTGCTGAAGGCCGTGATAAGGGTAGGATGTTGGGTAAGCGGGGAAGAGGAAGAAAGACAATAGGTTTTATGTACGGGATGAAAAAAGATAGGAATTATGCTGAGATGAAAAAGGAAATACTAGATATGGATAGGGTACGGCACGTGTAAGAGTCTGTTGGATATTCTCTGACTTTCATCATGACCTACCTCTAACCGGTAGATTACTCTAATGAATGAATGCAAGAGCCAATGCAGTCAACTAAATGCGGGGTGCTCTACACAGACAGGCTTTAAAAGGGCACGCTGCGCTGCTAATGTTTTTGTGTCCGTTCCAAATTACAATCAGCATCTCGTTTTGCGGTGAGGAGCGGTCCACGACGCAAAGGCACGTACGACCCGCACTAATTGCTGGACCGGAGTCTGAACTCGAGGTCAGCAGCGGACGGAGGGAGGGTTTTGGTTCCGTCAAAAAGTTCTCTTGATGTTGGGAAACCGCGAGTCGTGTTTATTTTTTATTGTTGAAAAACAAATGAAGGGCAGGGAATGAATGTGGGACGCACGCGAGCGGAGTATAGAAAGGAGAATCCTTCGCCACCGCGGAAATCGAACCGCAAACCCACGGATAGGAGACGGGCATTCTATGAAGGAGGGGGAGGAACAACAAATGAAAAAAAATAAAGCAAGCAATAAAACAAGAGATGAAAAGGGCGGATGTCGAAAATGACGCACCGTCGTTGACGTCATTCCGCATCTCTTTTTTAATTGGATTTCCGAGTGTGGTCGCCGCGGCGAAAGAGAAGCGTAATTATGCGCTTCCACGGAAAACTTTTACTCGGGGAAGCGGAAATGAACTACTCAGATGAAAATGAGGAATGGCATTGCTCTCTCTCGTTCTCTCTCCACGTGCTGTTTCTAGCCAGAAGGCTTATATATTATTTTTTTATTCATACTTAGCGCACAAATAAACATGGCGTCATGACGAGGTTAATTTCAATGAGAAGATACGGTTTCTTCCTGGTATTTCTTCTACGTACGCGCATAATGCTGAAACAAAATGTTATGCCATTGTTTAAGTCAGCTTCCTCAAGTCAATGAAGTTAAGATGCTGACATTTTTACCCGTATTATTTGTAAAACTCAAAGAGAATGCAATTATAAACAAGGAAGCAGTGCATGAAAACCTTCGGATGGAGTGTGGCACTCTATGGGTCAGAGACTGGGACCATCAGATGAGCTGACCTGGGGGGCTATTCTGTATGTTCTCGGAATTCCCGAGCCTAAAAAGTGACGAAATTTTGACGACACATCCTCTAAACTTTCAAATAGGGCCATTCAAAAGTTGATATTTGTCGGGGGAAGTGACGTCACATTCACGGATTTTCCGAGGTTCGACCATGTCGAGTCCTTACTGAATAAGGCCCCAGAAAAGAATAGAAGTCTTTGAGAGCTGGTGTTAGAGACGAAAACTCAAAACAAAATGTTCTGATGAAATGAAAAATGAAGACTTGTACTGAGGATCCGTTGAAGAAATTCGTATATGAAGCTTAGTAAGGCAAACTCTTTCCCTGCCAAATAAACTTAACTGATTCAGGCTACACTTCGTAGACGTTCTGAACGTTCGTATTCATAATTTTCTATAATAGTTTACTAGCACGACTCGTTTCGCCGACTTACAGCTTCGTCAGGAAGAGAATATGTTCGTTTAATTATGTTTATTGTTGTTGTAGTTACGGGGGGGAGGAGTTGTCTTTCCCAAGGCAACTCCTCTCCCCGTGGACACAGCAACAATTAACGGAGCGTGTCGCGCTATTAAAAGATTGTATAAAAGTACTAATTATTTTATTTATTTATGAAACGAATATATATTTCACTACCTTTAGTAATTTTGTTACAAATAATTGTCGAAAAACATCACAAAAAGACAGTCATCAGGAGTATACGGGGCAATAGGCGTGCGGACTTGAATGTGTTGATGGGCCTGTGAAGTACCACATAAATGCTATTAATGTGGTATTTTTAAAAATGTTCTTCTGCGTCAGGTGAATGGTAATTGCATGTGCGAGAGAGAAGCTAATGTTAATGGCAATTTTCCAATAATTGCGATTGCACCAATGATGTGGTACGTAGTCACGAGCGTGGGTGCTAAGATACACACCAAAGACGGTGAAATTCACCATGAAAAAATCATTTGACTTGACCGGGATCTCGGGACGAGAACAAATTGTTCGTATAAACCCCCGCTGAAATTTACCTTGAATTAAGATGGCTTGGTGGTGTAACTGGTTAACACACTTGACCGGAAATTAGGAGATCCGGGTTCGGATCCCGGTCAAGTCATATGAGTTTTTTTCATGGCGAATTTCACCGTAAATGTAATTGGATTACTCAAAGGGCTATCGTTTTTCCGATTTCTCCCTCTTCTCCTCCCCCACCGCTTCAGGAAACTCGTGAACTCATCTAATTCTCGTCGCTATCAGTTTCGTCCTTCCGCGGATTAGCGTCGGGAGAATCTGGTTCCGGGGTTTCCGGGGTGTGGCGGGGCAGTGGATTAAAAAAGAGAGAGGAGAAAAATATTCAGACAGCCGGAGGCGTGTGGTTCACATGCGGGTTCCATGGAGTTCCTCCCCGTGGTACTCTCTTCGCAAGCCCCCTCCGCAGACGTCTGAGGTCATTCTTCCCTCTTCCAGGATTTGCTGCAGTCCCCATCCGCCGTTCCCTCTCCTTCAATACTGAGGAGGGAGGAGACCGCAAAAGATGACGCCGATGAAAACAAAGGAACCGCAGTCATATTAATTATAATTTTCGCCAAAGAAGGAGACCCACGGTGATGTGAGAAAGAGGCACCCTGCGAAATGAGTTTTAACATTAAAAAATATATAAAAAAACAAAGTGCATACGAAAAAAATGGGTTCGCCAGGCGTAGAAAAAGACTGAAGGGGTATCGTGGACTCTTTCGTTGGAACGTTACGGAATACGAATGCCTCCTTTTTTTGTTAGCTCGTGTACGTCACCTTACGAGGGAGCAATTTTTATATTTCTCTCCCTTTTCCTGGCGTGTTTTGGCAATTTTTCCCACTTTTACCCCTTTCTCGTTAATTATTTTTGTTTTTCATTAATCTGTCATCACTGCCAGTTTTAATATATCGCGGGCAAAGAAGACAGCGCCCTCATTTGTGGAGCGAGTCGTCGAAATTGGTTGCGGGCTCATTTTCGTATGTTTCATGTATCCGTAGGCGTTTGTTAGAGAATATATTTATTTCAATTTTATTTAATGGTCCTGAGAAATTAAAAATTACGTTTCAGAGACGATTCCCGTTGCTTGGGAGGCCGTATAGTTGGGAGACGTTGGTTATGTAGGGAGATTTCCATTCGCTCTAGTCCGCTGCTTGCTCCGCAATACATCAGCGCAATTGCTTTCTATTTATTTAAGACCTTGCGCACTTAAAAATAGATGGGGAGATGATATGTGTGCTAGAAAATAAAAAGAAATTTAATAATCGCATCCGTGATTCTATTCCTGGCGTTGATTTTCAGTCATGGCGTTTCAGTCAAGTTTTTAATCACTCTATTGTGAACATTTTTCGTTTATAATCTCGTATTTGAAAATTTTTTTTAAATATTCGGCTGCGTAACGTCGGACTTTTTTATGACTTCTGCAATCCATAATATAGTAATTTC
This sequence comes from Pyrrhosoma nymphula, assembly GCA_963573305.1. Classification (NCBI taxonomy): domain Eukaryota; kingdom Metazoa; phylum Arthropoda; class Insecta; order Odonata; family Coenagrionidae; genus Pyrrhosoma; species Pyrrhosoma nymphula. Next base: position 122,917,363 of record OY754330.1, read on the forward strand.
TTTATAATCAGGGACAACCCTCTTGCAGGAGTCCACAGCACATCCGTTCTCTCTTCCTACACTCCCAACAAAATGCTCCCTTTTCTTCTTCGTCAGAAAAACCCCTCACCACCAACCGGCCAAACTAAACATTGCAACAATGAAAAAAAACTCTTTTAAGGTGAATCCACAGCAAAAGGAAATTAATGTCATTTCATTAATATTCTAGATACTTATAGAAAAACAAGTCCTCTATATAAAACGAGCAACAAAATGTTACCTTAACACGCTATTTTTCTAGCACTTTGAACTTGAATTTACATGGTGTTAAGTGGGCAAATGGGATAAAATAGGAAAATTTTGCGTTTTTCTATCTAATTTAAATGCCATTTCAATGAAATACTGTTTGTAAGAAGCGAAAACTCCCGGGAAATTGATTGAAATTAAAATAGATGCATATTACCACCTTTTTTTGAGTCATCAGCTAATCACTGTGTGAATTGAAGTCAAAATGTGGTAATTCCATTGACATGTCGCTGCATTCGGCGTCTATGGGTATATAAAAGTGTCCAATAAAAATATATTCGTGGAATAATCTGCAATTTTTGTACCTTATTTTGGTGTTCAATAGCTAACGCAAGTCATCAGCGAAAGTAGCATTTTAAAAATCAAATTACCAAAGAGTTTGAGTTTAGTATTTGTTTTGACTCACACTGTCGCGGTGGAACCTTCTTAAAGTAATCAGAAAATAATGAAACATGAATTGAGCGAGTCCAAAATCAAGACGCCGAAGCATCAAACTGCGAACCTACAGAATGCTGCCCACCGGTAGATTACTGAAGGTTTCGCATCACGTACATTGTTCCATTCGTGTTACTACTAATACAAAGTAGATATTTGCGCATCTTTTGGGTCGAACGCTGTCACGTAGTTTGGGTTACATCAATCGCTAGCTAGGCACGGAGTTAATTATGTTTTTGATACTTGTGTGGCATTTGGATACTACAGCAATGCGAGAAAACATATGAGGGGAGAGAATTCTTTTAGATATCCTACTGATGCATCTACACTGGCTAAGCGGGTCCAGGTTCGTCGGAGATAGGGCAACATTAATGTTGATAATGGTTAGGATTTCAACTTTCGTATCTTTATTAATTGTTGCTGGGGTTATTTTCGCAGTAAACAAGTTTTATTTTTAATCTACACATTACTAATTATAACCGATGAAATATACTGCATATCAGTACTTAAGGATGCAAATATCTACTTGAGTCCATTCTTTCGTTGCTAAAAACTAAATTATCGAAGATTTAATCCATTATTGCTATATGCTAATACTCGAGTCGTCCGCTGCTCATGTCATCCAGATGACGTCATACGCTCAGCGGTGTAACGTCTGCAATTTACTTTAATGTTTGTTTGGATTTTTTTAAATTTGGTGTGATTTTTGCTTAAATATCTTAATGAAAGTTAACATGTTTCGTACTCACCTCGTTCAAAAACATAAAAATTCTCAAAAATATTAATTTTCGGAGCCATATTTTAAATTTTGACGAAATTATATCGAAATATGTTTTCTCCGAATATTGAACTCGGCGTGGCACCTTGGCATTTGTTAGCAGCAGTTATAGCAATAAGAAATGAATTATTTCGCGTTTAGAAGAAAACCTGCACATTTTTAATTTTGGTTTAATTTTTTCGAACAATTTCGGAATGTATGCCATTTGCCATTTGCCACTACGTGTTAAAATAGCATTTAATTGACAAAAAACCACATCGGATTGACGAATTTTTTACTTTCATTTCTAAATATCACTAATTATGCGTATGCACGTATCATTCTAAATCACATTCTAAATCACTAAATCACACGTATGCTAAGTTTCAAGCAAATCTGTGCATGGACAAAAATCTCTCCAACCGCATTAAGTTATCAAGAGGGGACTCTCGAAAAAATTGGAAATGGCACGTGGGCTACTTGAAAATATCAAGAAGGTTACTGCTTGAAAATATGATTTGGACACAGGAAACGATATTGTAGCACAGGAGACGGCATATGCAAGACATGTCTCCTGTGCTACAATGTAGACTGTGGACGAGAACAACTTGAATAAATTCTTCACGGGATTCCCACCAGGTTAGATGTTCAGCCAGAGCCGACGTTTCAATGGCTAACTCTGCCATCGTCCTCAGGGCGTTGAGTGCTGGGTCAAAATTTGTCTGGGTTTATATATCTTCCGGCCGTGCGTCAGGTCGTTTCTGATTGGCCGTTGTCGTTCCTGTGGATGTTGTTTTTTCGCGCCGTCTTAATTATTTTTAAAACTGGTTTCCATGCATGGCTGATCGCGTATCCCGTATCGCGGTTGAAGTTTTTATCCGCCAACCTTATCTCAATAGCCTCCTTTGTCAACCGGTCCCAGTATCCGTTTGATCTGCAAAGAAGTTTTGCGTCGTCGAATACGATTCGATGGTCCCGGTTGATACTATGTTCCGCGACGGCTGACTTCTGGGGGTGGGCCAGTCTGATGCAAGTCTTGTGTTCCTTAATCCGGAGAACAACTTGTTCGTATAAACTCCCGTTGAAATTCGTCTTGAATTAACCTGACCGGCAACTGGGAGATTCGGGTTCGAATCCGGGTCAAGTCAAATGATTTTTTCATAGCGAATTTCACCGTCTTTGGTGGTTAAATTATATCTAAAATATTTATTAGCGGAACACCTGGACTGATTGATTTAAGGGCATCTACTAACACCGCCGCCAGTGGTGGTACAAGAGCTGCATCTCTCGATTTTGAAAGGTTTCATCATTGGAGGACGTAAGGGGGGGGGGAGGGGTACAGGGTGTGTAGGGTGATGGGTGGGAGGTACACCTTTCTGATTTGCAACTGCGCGTGCGCTGAGAGGTGAGGGACCGTCATAGTGGTGGGGGGTCGGGAGGTCGTTGGGGTGGCTCGGAAGTGGGGGTGTTGAAGTTGGGGGGGTGTCGCGTTTCTATGGGGTTTACAGTGGAGGAGCTTTAGAAGAAGGGTGGCTCCAGAATAGGGGTTCGCATCGTTGATAGAGCGTAGCGATAGTATCGGATGAATAGATTGCAGTTAAAAATGTCATTTTTTCCGCGAACAATAAGAGACCATAATAATTGTTCTTAAGACTTTATAATTTGGTTTTTCCAAAGGTAGTGTAGGTAAGTATTAGATTCACTATCTAACGCCTCTGTCGTAATATACTGAGTAGACCTAGTAGCACGTCTCGCGAACTTCCTGTGTAACTCCTGTATCTCTGTGCATACATGTAGTTGAATATACATTAATACTCATAATTTCAAGGACATAACATGGATACCATATAGTGAATGCATAGCACGTTGCTGTAAATTACCCTCCTCAATGATATATAAGCAAGTTTTTGCCACTGCATCAATTGTCGTATTTTCAATAACATTGTAGGATATCGTGCGGTGTATGTTGATGAACACTGCCACACACCTTTAAGATGGCTTACAGGGTATTATATAGATGTAGAATCTTGTCCGTTGGTAACCCCGATAAGAAAGTGTACATTCTCATTGATAAGAAAATACAGTAATATACACACAAAATACTAGTGCATTTACACTCTGTCAAACTCAAGTTGGCCGATGGACCCGGGACTACCTGAGGCCACCCCTATAATCCCTCGCCGCGTCCGCTGGGGCTGTCCGCTGCCTAGGTGATGAGTCACCTACTGGCTTTGTTTATACAATGGTACACTTTCTTGTCAGAATAATAATTTAACATTTTTAAAATTATATTTGAAATCTACTCAAAAAGTTATGAAAAATAATACCAAACTCGACCTAGGTATTAGAACATTTAATAAACATTGTCATTCGTTTATAAACATTGTCATAATCAGATGAAATCTTGTAATACCTAGGTCGAATTTGGTATCATTTTTTATAACTTTTTTAGTAGATTTCAAATATAATTGTAAAAATGGAAAATTATTATTCTGTTAAGAAAGTGTACCATTGTATAAACACAGCCAGTAGGTGACTCATCACCTAGGCAGCGGACAGCCCCGGCGGACGTGGCGAGGGATTATAGGGGTGGCCTCAGGTACATAGTCCCGGGTCCGTCGGCCAACCTGAGTTTGACAGAGTGTAAGTGTTGTGGAAGTACAAAGATAAATGCGACGAAGAAAATATTTGCTATTCGAAGTGTATGCATATGTACAATGATAAAATAACTCATTTTAATATTAAATTTTACCAAAAATATAAAACTTTCAATGAATTCATTGTTAAGGCCGTTTTACAATATTCTTAGGACAGTACTGAATTCAGTAGGCACTGAAATTAGTGCCGAAAACTCGGAACCAAATTCGAGACAAATTAAATTCCATGCCTCGGAGCCTGTGCTTGCCCGATGCTTATTTCAGTGCGCAGTGGTGCTGTCCGGGCATTTGATGAACCATTTTATGTAAATAAACTGCGGCATATTCCTTTTGGCATATTTAAGCGATATTATGGCATCGCGGAATCATTGTACTGTTCTTAAGCTGGTCTGAGCGAGATAGTTCCCTAGTCATAATGGAGATGATATTCACATTTAATTTTTTTATTTCAGCGTCTGTAAGAAGTATGAAATCAATATTGTAGTACTAATGGCGCAAAGATATATGGCCAAAATTCCCAGTAATTAAATAAATAAAGCAACATAAGTATCTAACTTGACTCATTTTTTCCCGCCGTACGCCTGAAAAACCTTCAAAACAGCAGGTTTCTTCGCGATTCTGTAAAAATTACTGTGGTGAGTAAATATTAATTTTCATAAATAGTTGAGAAAACATACAAACTATACACAATTATTTTGACGAAATCTAGGTGCTAGAAGTTCCTATTTTTTTAAAATATTCTCCCTCTGGAGCGCACAGCCGTAATCTATCCCATGTAAAACAGGTTAAATGTGTAGGCAAATTGTTCGAAAAGCAGTGCGGCAAACGGCTTATATTTTGATATCATTGGAAAGATGATAGTTTTTTCTTTAAAATTAGGCCAAATTCTTCAAATTCTAGGTAAAGTGATTTTTCGCTCAAACTATCTTAACAATTCTGAAAAATTCCTCGTGAGATTATTTTGGCCTCGTTATATTGGTGGATTCCAGCGCCACCACCGGTATTCTCTCAAAACGCTAATTGTACGAAACGAACTAATAGTCAAACGTAATAATAGATCGCATTCGATTCTGCAATCGGATGCGATCACACCCTTTACACGGTACGATTTTAAGCATTCCCAGTTCCATTTTCAGTACTGAAATATGCACCGTGTTAAACGGCCTTAAGAGGGATACACTGTCGAACTGGCAGTTACAAAAATTCCGCCTTTCCACTCACCATTAGTGATTGTAAAAAAAACAGATTCACTCTAACTTAAGGTGGTTCCGCCGTAAAAGGATAAAAATATCATTTCATTCATATTCTGAATACTTATAAAAAAACAAGTCCTCTAACTGATATGAAAAACAAAATGTTGCCTTTCCACGCTACATTTCTAGCAATTTGGACTTAAAATTACATGGTGTTAAATGGGAGAGTGAGAAAAACTCACGGAAATATAGTATTTTTATATCTAATATGAATACCAAATTCACGGAAAACTGTTTATAAGAAGGGAAACATCACGGAAAATTGATTGAAAATAAAATGGAAGTATCTTAGCACCTATGTTTCGAGTTATCAGCTAATTACTGCGTTAATTGAGGTCAAAATTAGGTAATTCCATTGAATCGTGCTGCAGTCGGCGTCTGTGGCCACGGTCGCTATACCCAGGTATAGTGACCTTGGTCTGTGGCTATAGAAAAGTGTTTAGTAAAAATATATTCGTTGAATAATCTGCAATTTCTGTACCTTAATTTTGGTGTTCAATAGCTAACGCAAGTCATCAGCGAAAGTGGATTTTTTTAAACCAAATAATCTAAGAGTTGACATTTAGTAATTGTGTTGACTCACACAGTCGCGGTGGAACCACCTAATACTCATTGTTCACACGCAATTCACTTCTGCCCTCACCTCCCTCATTTTCCTTATTCTCTCCCTCCCTTTCCCTGGCTGGTGCCGCAAAACCCCCTGCCACACGCCTTTGAGCCAGCTCTCATGGTTGTACGTGGATGTAGATGTTGATGAATGGTCTACAGAACAGTTTGTACGGAATTTCTTTTACGGGTGACCCGTTACTCCGCAGCCAAAAGGAGTTACATCCCCGTGTCCCTTCCCTGCCCATCTTCGTCCGTCTCATATCCCCTGCCATGCGCCGCAGAGTGGCCTGCGGGGAATGGAAGTCGATGTGGAGCTGAACGTAATAACCTGCGCTTTCAAGAGTGGGGCGTCTCTTGTCTAGAAGAGGGAAGAGTGGAGGGGAGGGGAATTAAGAGGGGGTGAGGAGGAGGGGAATGTGTTCAGGATGGGGGGGGGGAAGAGGTGGAATAGGGGAAGGAAGGGGAATAGGTGGGACGGGTGACGCGGAATGAAGGGGGCGGGGGAGGAGGGGCGGAAAGATTAAGTTTTTGCCCCTCCCCCTCTCCAGCATCCCCTGTGGATAGAGGTACCCAGAGAAACGTGCGGTTTTGCGGCTTCTCGAGAACGAGATTTCGCGCTGCGCCATCTGGCGGGGGTTTGGATAGGGGGTGTGTTGAGGGCGGGGGCTCCAGGGAGGCTGGCTGTGAGAAGCAAGAATGGCGACCAGTGGCGGAGGGGGGAACTGGAGTGTGGATAAGACGCATCATTCGGTGCAGTGCAGATATTATTCAGTCTTGGAGCTGACCTACTGGTTAAGGTAAGTTTCAAATGGAAGGTGAAAATTAAAAGTTAATCCAAATTTTCAATGAAAAAAATAGGATATATTGCTCCAACGCATGCATTTCGGTCATATAGGTGACCATGGACAGGGAAAGTTGATAGCTCGCAAACATGAGTTTACGACATAATTGTTTATTGAAGCTTTCACGGATCATGGTGATCAAAATGCTTTTTCGGGTGTGCCGCGTGATGATCAGGTTTAGCCCGACGTTTCGTGACTTCCACTGGTCAATTCTTCAAGAGGGAATTTATGTCCCCGTTGCCGGTGAGGGATATATATATATATATATATAAACACAGGCACACGAAAATTAAAAGGACACTCACAGAAGGACAGACTCACAGAAAATTAAAAGGACACTGACTAGTTAGTCTCTTGTCGTTGACGATGGCGGCTTGCCCGTCGAAACGTCCGCAAATTATTCTGTGAGTGTCCTTTTAATTTTCGTGTGCCTGTGTTTTAAAAGTATATTTATATTTGTGGTTTTATTCGCCGAGTGCGGTTTCTCAGAAGATATATATATGTCTCAGAAGGATGAGTTGGAGGGGGAAGAGGGATGAGGGGTGGAGGGAGAGGCACATCAAAAATATTTATTAAGTATGGGCATCCAAGTGTGGCTTATTTGGAGGCCACCATCTATCTCTATTGAAATTTTCTTTGTTCTTCTTTATCTCAATGGCCTCAAAATAAAGCTTGAGTTTGGACCTGTGGACCTTGGCGATTAAAAGTAATCAAAAACAAAAGTAATCCTGATCATCACGCGGCACACGCGAAAAAACATTTTGATGAGTTTACGACGTTTTGACTCTCCCTGCCGATGGTCACCTAGATGACCGAAATGCATGCATTGGAGTCACTTATCCTATTTTTTTCATTGAAAATTTGGAATAATCTTTCATTTAAATTTAAATGCCAATTGTTCTCTTCTTGCAAGGAAGAAGGTGTGTCAAGTACAGCTGCGTGGGTCAGCGTTGAGCAACAACAGTTTATCCTCGATCACAGGAGACGTATTCAAGTCGATGTAGTATTTGCTGGATATTTGGCCGGTCCCTTGTTTCCCTTTGTGGCTCCTGAGCTCTGATTGGTCGAGGCGCAGAACAGTCTTTTCCTCGTCGGGGCCAGCGAATGCTAGCCTCCCTGCTGAAATTCTCCGGGTTCTTCATCATCTCTATCGCTTCTTGAATACCACTTTAGGAAAATATCTCTTTTCTTTCTCGATCGCTGTTGTAATTTGTTAAATTATGCTGTGGAATTCTGTGAAGGCTGAGAGTCAGAACTGTTTCTTCTTCAGTGCTTTCTCATGTTCTCTTATTCGGTATTGTGCTGCTCTGCCTGTCTGCCCAATTTAAAATTTCCTCCTGAGTACTTCATGTCATAAACGCCTCTGCTTAACTGTGGGGATAGGTCATCCTTGGGATTTGGTAGAATAGATCCTGTCTCTCTGACTACCGTGAACCGATTTGTCACATTGTTTTTTTTATATTCTGGATATTTTCTCTGATGTGCCTGCTACGCTTGGGATAGTGGTATATCATGTTGTCTTGTCTTTGCCCTTCTTTGAAAGACGCCTCCTTCCTTGAGGGGCCCCTCCATCTCGAAGGTCCCCGCTTCAATTTTGACGAAATAATACCTACCTATGTACTCGTCCTTCACAACCGCAAGCTCCTGTGTACTTTCACCATTTCATTCTAGAACAAGACATACGTCTTACCCGCCTTCATTCCGTACAAAAAGCCTATACAATACCTTCCCCGCTTACACATAAACCTCGCCTGCTTGGAATAAACAGCAACAGTAACTCACTATTACAAAGTTAGGCGCATGGACGACACTTGATAACTAGCTTAGTTTTTCACAATAATGCTTATGGTACAATCGGTACGGATTTCATCTACATCTACATACTACCCCGCAAGCCGCCTCAATAGGCGTGTGGCGGGGGGTGGTAGGACACAAGCCGTTTACATATAAAAAGGAAACGCTCTAATGAAATTACGCCTTGCATTTATTATAGTCCCTTATTGTTCGGGGGAAAACGAATTCCCATACCTCTCCGTTCGGCAAAATATCTCTCTTAATTTATCGTTTCTGTCGGACCTGGAAATATAGTGGGGTATTAATATGATGTTCTCCGTGTCGCTCTGAAAGATATCTATTCTCAATTGTTCAAGCAATCTAAGCCTAGCGCGCAGCCTCCGAGTCTCTAGCGGCTCCCAGTCTAATTCGTTTAACATCTGTGTAACGCTGTCAGTACGCCCGTAGCAGTTTTTGACGAATCGCGCAGCTTTCCTTTGTATTTTATTAAGTTCCCGGATTATGTCTTTCTGCACCGGATCCCATATGCTCGCTGTATATTCAAGGTGTGGCCGGACGAGTGCGAAATAGCACCTCTCTTTTACTTTTTCATCCGAAAATCTTCCCACAATACGCTTGACGAATCCTAGCTTCTTCAGAGCTCTGCCACAAATATTTCTTATATGTGTTCCCCACGATAGGTCCGAAGTTATCGTAACTCCTAGTTACTTCACTTTCCCTAGATTTCTCCCGAGACAGTATCTCACACCTCCCAAGTCAGTAAAACAAACAAAAATACTTCATTGCCTTTTTTAACACGTTAATGAAATGGAATAAGTTGCAGGGGGCCATTGAAAAGATAAATATTTTACGATGATTACTTTCTCCGGAGGTTATCCTTGACTTGTACATGTTTCCGTTTCTAACCACAGTTTTCCGTAGAGGAATTGCTTTATTTCAGGTTTCGCTAATACCCTCGTAGAAATTGAGCATACATTGAAAACGGTGAGGTAAACATATACTCGGCATTATGGGCAATGTAAGAACATGAGAATGGAAATCATATAGTGAACATGGATGAATGATGCATTTTTTTCAAGTTCAAGAGTAGGTAAATAATCCTCGTGATAATTAAATAAAAAAAACATTAATAATTTCCCGATTCGGAACTACAGCCAGTTCATGAGGATGACGATAGGAAGCATCGAAGCTTTCCGTAAATATGCTAGCTTCTAAGAGGAAAAGCTATGAAAATTATTTACCATGTAGCATCGGCAGATCTGATCACTGAATGGAGATGGACATAAGTAATTTTGCGGACAATTATTTTTTTTTCCCTCGCACGAGTTTAGGTTCAACAGAACCACGTAAAAACACAATGAAATTTAATGCATAAAAGATGATTACACAAAGAAAACACTTTATTCATTCACCGTAGCACAAAAGGGCTACTTCTGAACCGTCCCCGTGTGACGGATGAAGGAAAAAACGTAAATGCCGATAGATTTGAATGATTCTTAGTTTAAATCAAGGAAAATAGAGAGAAGTTCTCTATAACAGAGAAGAAAATGTCTCCATCCTCCTTGGTTTAAATAATGAAACGTGCGTCAAAAAGTCAATCGTGCCACACTAAGAAATTCAGAGAACTGCACAGAGCGTGCTCAACGAGACGGGATCGCCGAGCGCAAAGCTGAGTATAAGTCCGAGTTCCGTCCCGTATGTTTGCCGTGAGTACGATAAATCCGCCCGCTTAAAAACCGCCCGCGTACCGAAATGGTCTCGTACTCGCTGGTCGGAACTTCGCGGACTTACATACCCGGTCGGCAAACCCGCGTTTCTGGAAAGGTAGTACTAAGTATGCTACATACATTACCTATATCTGACTCCACCGTGAGCGGGCCAACTCAATTTCGTCCAGCCTGCGCAGGTCCGACTCCAAAGGAGACTCTGTCCCTCGGCGGTAGCTTAGTACGAGAACTGCACCCACGTAACTACTGCTTAGCTAGTTGGCCGGTCCGGAAGTATTCGCAAGGGACTTTAAGGTCTTGCTGAGTACGCCCGATGTAGAACTCTGCTGAGGGGAAGAAGCGAGAGGCCAAAGTTCCTTTGTAGCTGTGGGATAGGTAAGCTTAAACTCAACTCAGGGTCCGTGCAGTTCACCGATGGGGTTGATGAGAATCCTGGAAGAGGAATGGAGGTTGAGCGTAGGGGATATATTGGTAAGGGTGTGGGGTAGTGATGGTAAAGGTTCAAGGGATGGAGATGTGGAACGGGGGTGGCAGGAGAATGGCGACGGGGCGGGGGTAAACATCCTGGGGAGTTTACGGCGGCAGGGGTATACGGGCCCATTCCCAACTTCGGAATTGAGAGAGTCCGGGGAGGGGGGTTTGGAGAATTTCGGAGGTTTCAGGGGTGGGTGAGGAAGGGCGTTGGCGGCAAATTGGAGCATGAAAGGAGGGCGGAGAGGTAAAAGGTGCCCCCCCTGGAGGCGAAATTGAGTGGTTCGGTGAGTAACAGGAGCAGAATGAAATTTCGGGGGGAGGTAGAACAATGCCTCGGGATTCCGTGGCATCCTCCACGTGCCATTACCACGGACTTCTGAGCCTAGCTATCGAGTCTTAACCAACGTCGCACTGTTGCACATTGTTGCACTGGAAATATTTTTTTTGCAATCACTAGCACTCATCTTGTTTCCTCAGAAGGCATACCGAAGCTTTTGAGCTATATTGCTGCCGTATTATATCTAATATATAGAATATAGAAATATCGAAGCGCAGGTTCTACCTTGAACATTAATTCCGGTCAACAAGGCTTGAAGGCCATAAAAAGGAATAAGGTCAAGTATACAACGTTGTGCCCGTCGTCCATAGGTACTATTTCTCTAACTCTAATGAAATAATATGCTATCCATTTCAATAACTCTTTTCTTTTGCCCAATCAGCATGCTATGAACCAATTATTTCTTCAGACGATTTCTCAGCGTGCTGGTCAGCCATTTCTCCTAGCTGTACTGAAATCAGTTGTTAGCTTGACTAATTCTTTAGATTATTTATTTTCATTCCTGGACATCATTTTCTCGAGCACCACCTTATCTATTCAGCGTGAAGCCATTATCAGTCAGTGCTATTTACTCAAGTGATCATTCAAGTTCAGCCATAAAGGAATTTTTCTTTCTTTTCCTTTCCCGTACCATTAGGAATCACAAAATCGATCTATTCCACCAATAATGTAAATGGTAGTCATAGACAGCATTGTTTTCTTATTCTCTTCAATATTTCAGTTTTTTAATTTCTACGTGACATGCTAATTTTTAATGGGGCTGCAATGTTTTCATGATTTTTGCATCTCAACGTGACTGAATTTAAATTAAAGATAAATCCAAATTGTCAATGAATGCTAAGGGTATGCATGTTTACGAGATTTTTAACTCTCTCTATCGATGGTCTCCTAAATGACCGAAATGTATACTTAGGAGTCAAAATTCCTTTGCTTTCATTGACAATTTGGATTAATCTGTAGTTTAAATTTACTTGGCAGGTACTCACTTCTTGAGTAACATGACTGAACTCTAGCAAACGGTCCCCGTGATGGATGAGTGCAGAATCCATCGCACATGAATAGAATATTATTTCAAGGACGTATTTCTAGCGAAATCTCTTTCGACGTGCGTTAATTAACTGAACACATTTAGTTAAATGCCTAAAAAAAAGTGTGATGGTGTGTTTTTTTCGGTTAGTTCATTCCTGGTGTGGAGTCATCCCGGGCGCCATAGGCTTGAGGTGGCTTGGAAGGTACTGCGCACATGTAGATCCGTAATCATTTAGTAAACAGCAGAATATTTTTGATCATGCTTCTACTTATTACCCTGCGAGGCCGCCGCAGAGGCGGGTGGCAGGGGGTGTTAGGACACCAGCTATGTGGATGGGAGGATATAGGGAAACGGAAGTGGGAGAGGACAGAAGTGAATTAAATATTGGCGATAAATACCTTATGTAATGGTTTCGCTGTTTTTGTTATAATTATTAATAGTGCAAGGAAAGAAGCAATTTTTGCACATGTGAGTTCGGCAGTCTATATCCCTTACTGTCATTTCCATCAGTTCTAGAGAAGAAAATAATATTCTCCATGTTGTTCTAAAATTCACCAGATCTCAATTTTTCATGTAATCTAAGCCTAGCGTGAAGCCCCCGAGTTTCTCAACGGCTCCCAGCCTAGAACTTCCATCAGCTGTTCTGCAGTTTCTGTTATCTCGTAGCAGTTTTTAACGAAGAGTAAGGCTACCCTATTTTATTTACTTCGCGAATTCAATCTTTCACTTCAGAGTCCCAAATGATCGCGGCGATGAACACGCTGACATTGAAATGGACTAAAAAAGATCCGCTGTTCAATATTATTGGTCGAATGTAATTAGGGGGAATTCACTCCAAAATAGATGTGTATTTTTGTCTCTAAGTGAACAAGAATTGGTTTTCAATCAAGGATTTTCCCAATTTTCAGTAGCTGATAGGCTATCCTGATCCCTAATTCTTTATTTGTAAGGCTTTGTTTTTGTTTTTTACTTTAATTTTGGTTCTTTCCACGCCATTTTCTCCATGTCTTCCATGTTTGAATTGTTCACTTGCAAGGCAAGACACATTCTTCACGTAATTACACTAATGTCTTATATAAGACCAGATCAGATTCAGTTCATTGAATCGTTTTTAAATCTTTTGTGACTCTTAAAAATCTAGAATGGTCATTTATGTGACCCTATTGAAATTGAAACTGTACTTTTTTCGGTGATTCAGCGGCGTTACCCTCTGAAAAACTTAGCTTCTATAATATATGGAAAATCAAGTAAAGTCAGTCTTTATGTAGGAAAGAGGTTTTTTTCTCATCAGAACTGCGTATAGCATAAAACACTTAAATATAGTATAATATTGGCAAATAAGACTAACATAAATGCAAAAAAGAAATTTTATAATTTAAATGAAATTGATATCATCCACAGTCATAGGTTTAAGTTCTACTTTGTGTAATTTCAGCATTATGGCAGAGAATACCAGGTAGTGTTCTAATTACGTGATTCTTTAGCATAAAAACTGCAATCGATGTTATAAACAATCCTGAGAAAATACCAAGTGTTCTCTTTCGCCATGCACAGTGCCAGTATTGCTTTTGTCGTTTCATTTGCCGCCTTATTTAAGTCCAGAGTTAATCTTGGACTTTCCTTGCAACCCCTGCAACAACGCTCTTTACAGGTTTCCTCATTGATGGAAGAATGTAATACCTAGGTTTACAGCATACAGACTTCATTGGTGCCATGCTCGATTGAATATATTTTGAGTCTGCTCTAAGCTGTTACCCTCGAGGCTAATTATTTTCAAACACACAACGTTCTCGTCCACAAAAACGTAGTTGAGGCATTTAACGGTCATCTTCAGGATAACTCCCTTATTATTACTCATCAATCTTGGATGGAGGATACATTTACAGCAGAGCATGAAGTAATGACAGGGCTCGAAATTGCCCAACGACGAAATCGACTTCTGTGATACGAAATCCTTTGACGCACAAAAGGGAGCCATCAGTTTTAAGTAAGAGCACTAATAACGTGCTGACGACACGAGGATGCGGTTCTGGCCCGTAACGGACGACGTACGAGAAGTAAGGAGATGGAAGAGGAGCTGTAAACGGAAGCAGTTTAGCACGTCAATGACCTGCCGGGATATTAACGGAATCCCCTCCCCTTTAGGTACGTGGGAGGAAGACGTTTGGAGGAAAATTCTGCTAAACCGTAAGTTCGAACGAGGCACGAAAGCTTTGTTGTGACAAAATTCAATAGCTTCATTAAGAGAGAGGAATCCGGAACGGAGGAGATGGCGAGGGATTTCGATTGGATACCCTCTCAAATGAACCACGCAATATCCTCGGCGTGTTGAGAAAGTTTTACGGCGGCCTTCGTGGGGGTGTGTTCTCAGGAGCTGTGTGGGGGAGTGCGAGGGTAAAAGATCGGAACCCCTCCCATTCTCCACCCCAAACCCTGGCGTAAAAGGGAACATTCACCATTTGAATTCCGGGGGAGCATGGTTGGGGGGGGGGTTCAGCTAGAAAGTAGCAGAGGTAGTAGAGGGGTAGACAGAGAGAGAAGAGGTCCATGGATTTCCCTGCGTCCCTCCCTTTATCTCCGCTCTTTTTGACTCGCGCAACGTTTCGTCTCAAATGGAACATCACCCGTCCGCTGCCGGGACAAAAGGGGACATTCTCACGAGCGACTGGGAAATATCATCAAACGCCCCTCCTAGCCTTTTGAGGCCGGCACACACAAAGCGTGGGCGATTTAAACAGGCAGGGAGAGAAACAAGAGTTTCAACTGAAATGTAAGTAGATGGGAGCAGTGTTCACGGCAGATACCAGGTTATTTCAGTAAAGACTTGGAAAACCTACCAATAATATATATGGAACGTGATGTACCTTTTATATTTTGATAATGTTATCTCAAAATAAATGTCTCGTAAAGAAGAATCTTCCGTTTTTATTTCATAGTAATCAAAAAATCAATTTATTCCGATGAAATGATTGGAGTCTTGGATCAATTAATATACTAGACAGCAATTACCATTATACAAACGATTTGTTATAAAAATAATGTTGCAAAAAATAATATATCATTTATTTGCATTATTTCATTATAAGCTAATTATTTATCGTGTGATCTCAATTAAATGTTTTGTAAGAAACAAGTTTTTCTGTTCATCTCATAGTGATCACTTTTTTCATTTATTCTGATGAAAAGATTGGTTATTTATTTAATATCCTAATCATCAGATACCAGTATGCACACGCCAGAGATATGATGTATTAAGCAATGTTAACGATGAAATATTGATGAATTAAAAATAGTCGTTGAAGAAAATTCGTTCAATGAAAGGTTTGTCACCTCTACCGAGCCTCGAACCTGGATCCCACGCTATCGCGACGAGCGAGGCATTCTTATACCCTGTGGATTATTTTCACATGGAGCTTAGGAAGGGCGCATAGTCATAGAACAGTATGTATTTTGCAGGCCATTGGTATATTTCGAACAATTAAAAGATTTTATGTATAAAACAATATAGGTTTTACGGACCCGGTCAAGGTAAATGATTTTGTGGAATGATTCAGGGGAATTTCGAACTCATGTGCACTTGCGGGTGACTCCGTAAAAGCTTAAACCGTGGTTAGTCTCGGTATCCTCAAAATTTGCCTTTCCGAATGTTTTTCTGCGACGCTATAAAAATTATTTTGGCGAGTAATTCAGAATAATAATGAATGCATTTTTTCTACAATCAAGAAACACACCGTTACATTAATGACGTTTTCAGTGCGTGAGAACTTAATTTTTTTAAAGTAATAAAGATAGGGCACAGATAGCCCATGTTCAATAGAAATCGGCTTCATTTGTTTGGCAAATATCTTGATGAGTAGGGTAATAAGTGGATGATCTTTTGCCATCGTTAGAAATATAAGATTTTATAAGGAATGAGATTTGATTCTTTGAATTTTATGCGTAGTTGATATCTCGGTCACACCACCGTAATTCTAATCCAAGTTCAAGTTTCCCACTGAAGGGTGCGTAAAATTCTACTGCCAGACCATGTGCGTCCCCTGGTTTGAATTCACTGATTATTATCTGAGTATTTCCTCGTTTGCACGGGAATTCTGACGCAATTGCCGTTAACTTTCAACCGCTCATTCCCACTCCGTGATTCCTATCTTACCTAAAGGAGTACATAATCAACTCTAGAGGGTGGAAACAGCGGAATTAGTGGCATCGTTCCTATAATTCCTACTACGAACACTATAACTATAACACTCTAACGGACAGATAACAATGCATGTATAGAAACGCTTATTGATTAAGGTGGGTAGAGTGCAGGATAACCATTAGTATTATTATCAAAGCTATTTATTTGTCTATTCTTCTTCCCTAACAGTTTTACCATAGAAAAATTCAATTTTACTTACTTCCGTACTTTTTACCTAAAGAAACTCTTCAACTTCCGTCTTGCAAACGTTAGCAATTCCTTAGTTTTCACTTTAAATTGAGAAAAATATCTTCATTGCAATTAAATCATTCCCTTTCTTAACTCATAGACTCCCACCAATTCGTGAAAAGAATATGGTGGTGCGTAAAAAACATATTTTGTTTTTCCATTTTTTATTTCGGGTCCATATATCCAATTTATTATGCATGAAATGCATGTCGTTCTATGACAATGCGTCCTTCTTGAGATCCATATCAAAATCCGTAAATTGCACGTATGTTATTTAATTATTGTTCTCGTTAGTCTGTTTATTTATCCACCTTTGTTTATTACGTAAAGCATGATCGCAAATTAGGTTGTCTTTTTTGCTTAAAATTTTCTGGGAAACAATGGATGAGCAAGAACTACCGAAACATCTGCTTTTAGCAGAAGTTTAAATATTTAATTCATGATGCCATAACATAGAGGGCATTTATATTTCATTTTCTTCAAAATATCGAGAAGAGATTAGCCATTAGGAAGCAGAGAAATATTTATCCATAGAATGTAAAGAAGTACATTGAAGCATAATTAAATGGTGGTCAAAATCCTCCAAAATCATTATCTTCTGAGGCGGATGATATCACAAAGAATATATGGTATTCACTCTATGTTAATAATAATTGGAAACCGCACGATATCAGTAACTGGGGCGTTATAATAGTAAAATTTAGTCAAAGGTAGTCTGACAACAGACGCGATGACTTTTTTCTCTACTCTCTAAAAAAAATACGTGATCCCGTGATTGAATGGAATTATTGATTCGAAACATGTACACTTTTTTAAAATGAAGCGACACATATTGCGGACATTAACCGAAGAGAAAACTTCAATATATACTCCGTTAAATGCATCGGTATTTGAAAGGCGTTGAAGGGCTGAGTCGGGTATGTCATTGAATATTCGGATCATCGGGGAAAAAAAACAAATGCGAGTGAATTAAACCGGGTTCATTCACTTCGGGGGTGACTTTTTAACTCTCTTAAAAGCAAGCTGGTGGTAAAATAATTATAACAATTTTCAAGCTACTTAAAAATTTATTATAGACGCAATGTAAATCTATTATGCTTTAATAACATAAACTTAAACATCCACCAAGATTTACTCGATATTCTCAGGCTCAACTTGACGGAAATCCAAAATGACTGAATTACTACAGCAACTTCGTAATTTTCACAATAGATTTATTAGTTGTCAACCAGTCTCTTCCCAAAGGAGACAAAGTCAGGTCTGACCAGTTGATAAATAATAAATCATCAGTGAAAATTCCAAAGTTATTATAGTGATAAAGTGCACCAAGACTTTTTGCAATACAATTGATATTTTTAAGACTTTGGAAAATTGTAATTTGCCTCATTTAGTCCGAGTTAACGTGGTTAGGAGGAAGGTCAAATGTAATTTAATGTTCTTTACCGCATCATTATCTCCATTCCTTACCCACAAGTCTTATTCAAATGGCATAACTTGAAAGGACAGTATAATATATTTTGTATAGACCTGCACATATTACAGGTTTTTTTAGAGCGTGATGGTATACTCTAGTAATTTGTTTGTATTCAAGATATTCTACCATTCATAATACTAAAATACGTACTTGCGATTTGAAATAAGTTTGGAAATTAAGATAGTTTGTTATCGTTAGCTCATTTTTCAGTGTAATTAACAATGAGAATTGAAAGATATTATGTTTTCCTGCAGTATCATCCGGATGAAGTCTTTTCTATTAATGAGAAGTCGTTTTGAAATGCATGAAAGATGCATCTCGTCTTAGCATTCCATGAAAAATAAGACGTGACACTTGGTAACCTCTCCGTATCTCTTGGAGATAGTTTCATCATCAAATAACTTAGGAATCAAATTTCATTCCCTACCAGCCACTGCCTTATATTTTTCAATGACTCAAAATTATATGGAGAAAAATACCGGGGTAACCTTTTCGGAGAGAGGGCTTCCGCGGAGATGTCCACTGCGAAGGTTTTCCGGGTTTTCTACCACGTTGATCCATGTCATTTTGACGACAGTTTTGCCTGCATTCCAGATAGTTTCTTCATATCAGAAAAAAGTTAATTTTTTAGAGCTGGAGAAGCTAGCTAGAATGAAGGCGAAATCGTTGCCGAAGGACATGGGTCAACGCGTAAAAACCTCCACCACCAAGTAGTGACGTAACAACGGGGGGATTGCCCCCCCCCCTCTATAATATTGCAGAGGGTGCTGAAGGCGTGTACTTCAAACTTTAGTGTGTATTTCTCAAAATACTCGCAGGAACGCCTCTTGCAAAAGCTGAAAATTGAAACAGAAAACTTCAATTTCGAGTTTAAAATAACAAATTTTCGGATTTTTGAGGAATTTTTATTAAGTCTGAAAGCATTAGTTGGGGGTAGGGGGCACCATTTGGCTGCGGGGGCGCCAAAAGACTTACCCGCCCCCCTCCTCGAAATCCGCTACGCCGCTGCCATCTAGGTATCAAAATGTCCGTGAAACTTACATCAAATGATCCATGTGGTCCTAAACACCCGGTGGCCAATTTCAAGCTTTTTTTTTAGTGATTTCGGGGACTCAGAAAGGCTTCCTTCAAGAAATTTGAAAGGATTACGCAATCTCCTAATCAGCGTATACTAATACGCCTCGTGACTTTAGACTCCTCAATACCCTTCCACACCCTGCGTCTTCCGGCCACGATGAATACTAATCACTTCCCCCCCACAAGGAAGAAATAACGCCCTAGAACGTCCATCCGTTCCGCCTTGTTTGCTGGAGCCAATCGAAACGACAAAAGGACACACAGACAAGCTTCCCTCACTTCTCCCATCGCCCTAGCCTCATCCACTTTTATATTCCTTTCCACACCCACCCTAGGGTCTCCCCCTCGTGCATCCATGTAGCAATAACATACACGAGGGGTGCAAGGGGGAAACATTACGAGCTCACCCTCTCGACCTCCCTTTTCATAACGCGTGCGATCAAGGGCCTTAAACGGGTGCCCCTGCCTTACCCCCTCCCCCCCCCCCACCGCGCCCCCCTGGTAAAAGCGCATCGACGAGCATGTTAATATAACGGTCGTCGCAAGTGTTTGTCTGCCATATTGATGGACAGCCACCCTCTGACACCACATACTTTTTTATTCGTGTATACACGCAACCCCTGCTTGGTTTAGGTTGGATGGGGAAGCCCCCCTCGAAGTGGGTGGTAAAAGTAGAGGGAATTGTATGGAGGAGGACCAGAGCCATTCGCAGCAATGGATTTGAAAGATATTTGATATTATACTTGATTTAATATTGACCCTAAATTTTTATGAAAAGTATAATATTTTTAAATTTATATATAATGGCTACTCCAACGGAATTTATAGTGGGGAAGGACAAATTGAAGATCAAGACAATTGGCTGAAGGATCAAAGATATCGCAAACTTTACTTGAAAAGTGTATTTTAAATTTACAATGTTGTCTGAGCACTGATGTGGTGGAACTTGTATCGTACATCACGAAAGAAGAACTCACCGCTGTTTTCCACTGAGAAATATGTAAATCGCCCAGCACTTCATTTGAGGTCATCGTTAAATGAGTGGAAACGGGATAGCAGGTTGTGGTGAGTAATCCCACATCTCGAAGCACTTGTGTTGGAAGCAATAATATCCATTTTCCCCACTCATGGTGGCTGACCTTGAATGCGCTGGTGTCCCAAGGTGAGTAAAGAGTACCTTGTGGTAGTAAGGTGCTTTAAAGTACCTTGTGGTGTCCTTTCACTTTCCCAGCCAATCAAAGAAGAGCGGCATGGAATGCATTGAGGGGGGGACTCAAGTCTCTCTCCGACTGCAGTGAGGTTGGTCTTCTCTTCGGTCACGTATCACTTCGGTCTCGTACCGCCTGTGTTGCCAAATTTACTGCGTGTGAGTCAGACTTTGTGGGTTAAGACTCAAAATCAGTGTTCAACGCGACTCCTCGCCGCCCATCGTGAATTTATTCACAAGAACTGACAACACTGATCGGACGGCGGGAGCCAGAAACTGAGGTAGAAGAGGTAACGCCATTCATTGGTTAGTCACTCTGTGACGTCCATCCGCCATGACTTGGGAAAAGGGGCAAAGGAATGTTCACGCTAAACAACCTCCCTCAACCGTTTCGCTGAATTTTCAAAGTTCCGTAACCCATGTCCCAAAATCGTTCACTGAGCTAATGCCAGGAACTTGGGCGAGGGGTGTACCCGGTATACCGTAGGCATTCTCCCCACCCGCTTATCTTACTCCCCTCTCCACAACGTTGGCTTAGTTCTGTTCCTCTTTTCCCATCCACCCTCACCGTTTATTTTTATAAACGTATGCTTCACCGTGAACCCTCCTCCCCCTCAATGTTGGAACTCCCCCCATTCAATCCCTAGGTCCTCCCGCCGCGCCCGCCTCTTCTGAGCCCAACCCCTTTGTGGCTAAAGAGGGGAGGGGTCGACGAAGGCGCGCACGCCGCGTGGAGAGTCCGTCGAACCGTCCGCTCGTCTACGCAGACTCCAACATGTGTTCGCGCGGATGGGGAAGGGAAGGGTACGGCGGCTCAGGGGAGTGCAACCTAAGACCCTCCCCTCCACAAATTCCCTCCGTTTTCACGCTCCCTCCTCCCCACTTAAACCCTTAAACTTAACCTAGTCTTGCGTTCCCTCGTCACCCGCTACAGCCTGAATGAGAGCGCTCAAGCTGGTTGGAGCGATTTTTCTCTATGCACAGATTAGCATGAAAATGTGCATGTACGAGTTCTCATGGGTGATATCTAAAGATAAATGAAAAAATGGCTTCATACCGATTTGGTTTTTTGGCAATTCAATGCTATTTTAACACGTAGCCTGTAGGCATATTACAAATATTTCGTAATATTTCGATTACATATGTACAGATATTCTTCTAAACACGAAATAAAATATGCATTAGCATTATGATCGTTGCTAACAAATTTGAAGGTGTCACGCAGAGTCCAATATTCGGAAAGAACACATTTCAATATATTTTCGTCTGAATTTCGAATACCACCCCGAAAACATTAGTTAAGTTTTTTACGATAGCTTTGCACTAGAAATTCGCCATTTTTCAAATTAAGTCTCCCTGGAGTGCATACCCGTACCATTTCTCATTGACATTGGCTGGTATCTTTTTGGAAATATCTCGAAAAATATATTGGAAAGTGGCTTATATTTTGTCATCAATGGAAAGATGGCTTTTTTCTTTATTACGAAGCCAAATTCATCGAATTTTAATTAAAGTGACACCTCGCTCAAACTACCTTAAATGTCATTTTATTATAATTCTGGCAGCTGATAGAAAAATTAATCCTCAATGTGATATGAACAATAAAATCGTACCATTCCACTATCTTTTATTCTCAAAATGAACTTGCAATTACATGGTGTTAAATCCGAGGATGGGTGAAACAAGGGGGAAAATTTTATTTCTTTGCCTAATATTTACGCCATTTCGGCGAAAAACTGTGCACGAGAAGCAAAAACTCCCAGGTAGCTCAATGAAAATAAAATGCAAAAACCTAATCAAATTCTATTATTTTTTAGCTAATTACTACTGTAAATGAAGTCCAAATGCCGTATTTCAGTGTAAATGACGCTGCAGTCGGTTTCACTCGTAGGTGACCGAAAGGTCAACCTTATACTTAAGTAAATTTCGGATATCGCAAACGATACATTACAATATCGTACTTCTCTAGAGGAGGGTGGTGCTGGATCATTCAGAGTATCCTAAACCGGAAGGGAGGAAGAGAGATAGCAGGGGAGAGAGCAAGAGGAAGGGAGCAGCTAAAGGAAGGCTTATGCTTCTAATGCCCCTTTCAAACTAATAACGTAGCGACCGTGATTCGAACCGTCGCGACGCGTCGTAGGCGCTAACCAGCGTGAGAACATGCGTTGGTTACCGATAAGGTAGTAACACTTAACAGTGGTCAGCGCTGTTGTCGCGAGTGCAAACCGGAAATGATGAAGGACGATAATCAAAAATGTTATTCAAAATAGTGAAGGACATGGTGCTGGTCTAATAAGCAAAGAGGAGTGTAATTTACTTTTTACAAACTGGAGCAAGTGGAACAATTCAATTACTTGGGTAGTACGCTAGAAGAAACAGGACATAATAGCAAAAACATTAGGAAGAGAATAGCGCTGGCGAAGGAAGTGTTCAACAATAGAAGGGAGCTGATGACAGGGACCTTAATAAAGGGTGTAAAAAAGAGGCTGGTGAAGAGCTTGATATGGAGTTTGGCTGGTGTGGCGTTGTATAGGGCAAAATCATGGACCTTGAGAAAGGAAGACGAAAAGAGGCTGAAGGCGTTCGAGATGTGGGTGTGGAGGAGGATGGAGAAGGTGCGCTTGGACGGAAAGGAAGACAAATGAGGAAGTGCTTGACATGGTGGGCGAGGAGAGAAAACTTCCGGATGAGATTAGGGGAAGGCAGTGTAGGTGGCTGGAAGCGGAAATGAGGGGAAATGGTTTTCAGAAGGTCGTGATAGGTCAAGGGGGGAAGGGGGAGAAAGAGAATAGGTTTTATGGACGGGATGAAGAAAGGTAGGACTTACGCTGAGATGAAGAAAGAAATAATAGAGGTAGATAGGGCACTGCACGTGTAAGAGTCTGTTGAATTTTCTCTGACTTTCACCATAACCTACCTTTAACCAGTAGATTACTCAGGTGATGATGATGGCTTGGTTTTTAAACCATTTCGAAAGCCTCATTACGCCACATGGGTGTGGCAATCCTTATTCTGTTCGCTTGCTCCGTTCTTGTTCGCGATTCCTGGTGAGGCCGGAAATGACTTACGATGGTAGTGTAAATGCGTTTAGCGTTTCTACGTTGGTTCTTACGATAGTAGTCTGAAACGGGCAAAAGGGTATCATCTCTCTTTAGAAACGGGGTTTTGGGCGTGTTCGGAAGGGTTAAAAGGACGTCGCGCGAAATAGTCGGCGCCGACGACGTTTCAATCATCCGGAGTCGGGTCCAGCCCAGTAGGGGAACGAGCGGAAATAATAGGGATTTTTTAGGGTCGCTACAGTTGGGATTCAGGAGAGGGAGAGAAACAGGGCGTGTCTTAAATGGAAATTCGTAACGAGTGAGAGCGAGAGAGAGAGAGGGGTGAAGACGGCTCATGAATTTTCCGTCGCGTGGACCGTGGGTTGACCTCATTCGGTCATGAATATGCGCGTCACACGCCGTCAACGTGAGGGCGATGGGGTGATATTAATGGGCTGAAATGTCCCTTGAGACCTGCGGTGTGAAGATCGGGATGAAGAGGACATTTACTATTGGTATACAGGGAAGAGTGGAGCGATGAATGGAAAATTAAGGGTTATGCAACTCTAGAAATGTAGAGAAAGATTTTATGTTAGTAAGAGAGATCAATGTGTCAAATGATAGTTCTTTTAAGCTGTGAAACTGTGAGTGCTTATAGGCATAGGCAAGTGTTCACATAAAAAATGACACCATAGCCCAAAGATTTAGCGTGCAAAAATAACAGACCCATTTTTCCAAAGACTGCTATCTATTCTCTGGTGGGATCATATTTCAAGGTGATCGATATTTACCAGAGGAGGAATTTGGGTATTTGAGACAATGATATAGTTACATATAAAAAATACAAGATTCTCTTTACGCAGTCTCAGTGAATGTAGGTGTCAGGGCGATCGGTCCAATATGGTGGAGTTAACAGGGATAACCGAAGTTGAGATGGTTTCCTTCTCAGTGTTTTCGTGAATATCTCTACACTGGAAATGATTATGCGTAAGGGGTTATAGGGTATTTCAAATGGCTGTTGTTGAAGCGCGAGAGAATGCCAAATGTTTCGAAAATATTATTTGGCAGATTTTTATTACGTATTTTGATGGGATTCCGTAAACTCATCGGTGCTATGTTTATATGCTTTGAATATTAAATATGAGTAACGATATGTTTTATCGATATACGATTCGTACATAAAATATTTAATTCATTTAAACGAAGCAACAATGAGTTCACTGTTACCAAGTTCAGCTAGGCATGCTTGTCATGGGAATGACCTCGCGTGATAACTTGTTTATAACTTGTTTATTGGTAGGGGCAGTCATACACTCTATGACTGCGAATATTAACCATTCCCTTTTCTGAGCCCGATACCAAGCAGGATTTCAAAAACGACTTACACAAAGATTACAATAATTTGTTTATACGAGGTAGCCATATTAGTAGCGAGTGGAATAGTTTCGCTTTCTCTTTAGATTAACATCGAAGGCTAGACGTTACTATGGAACTTAAGTAACATATACACGTAATACCAAGGTTTACAGTAAAAAGCTACTGAAAAAGGTTGTTCTTATATTATTCTAAAAAACAACCACTAAATGGCTTTCTCCAGAACCCTAGGGTTCCGAATATCACCCTTACAGAACCGTTGAACTTGAGAATGACGGGAACATTTTTAAATCCTGATCCAGAAATTCAATTAAAACAGAACTAGATATTCGAAAGATAAATAGAGGTAAGTAACAAGAACAGAGGTAAGCAGTAAGACTATCGAATGTTAAATGTGAAAATCGGATGAACATATCAAATTCATTTGGAAACTAAGGACGTATTCGAAAATGTCAAATTGTGCAACCTTCGCTACTTACATGGAGAGTATCGGGCGGAGATGACGAGAAGAGCACATCATCACTAACGCCGGAAGTGTGTATATTCTCCACCTATTGAAGGGACAGACCGAGTAAATGAAAAAGATGTCTTCTTATGCTCGTTTAATGTATAGTTGGAATTTTCGGGTGTAATTATCGGGTTATATGTGGCAAATGGAATTGGATAAACTTTCAAATTCATATTGCCTTATTATTGTTCCATATATTTGCTCAATATTTGTACATTTCTTGCATGAAAATGTTGAACACACTTCATGTTAGAGGATTTACAAGAATGAACTTACTGCTGAAGTGACTGTGACATACGAGTACTGTGAGTTTGATAGATATTCCGTATATGTTTGGCCTATTCCGACCACGAAATCTATTTTATCTTCTTGCTTTCAGCTACACTGACTGTATTTTTAATAAGGGCGAGCTATCGACGGCCCTTCTGTCGGCTCCTTCAGGCAATAATTCTCGAAATCTATTATCCTTACACTGGAAGGGATAAATACCTTCCACAAAAGATTTTTTATGTACTGAAAGATACTCATAGGTTGGCTATTATTTCATCGGCAGCATCAGCTGAAACTAACTAAAATTAGATTTGTTAATACCGCTGGGAGTCATCGGTGAAGGTTTACCAGATAAAGTACATTAGGATAAAAATTAACCTTTAATGTGAATATAACTAATTTTCAACCTCAGTATGTTAATGCCAATCCAGTAATTGACCAGTCAACAAGTGATAAATCGTAGGTTGTTCGTTCACAGTGTGATAATGTATCCGTTATGTGTTTTTGTCAAATGCCTCATTTTGTATAACGACTTCGTTAGTTATAGATCCGTGATGAAAGATAGTGAGGAGCGATATGCCTTTCACTTTAGAAGTAAAGTTGCCAGGCCGTTCATTTTAATCCCTAGCAATCAAACCATATCCGTTTATTTGCCATACTATGACATAAATGAGTTATTTTATACATTAATCGAAAGTGTTTGTAAAGTATATGGCATGAATCGTCATAAAAGAATGGGAAGCTTTTGAGAGAAGTAATTTTCTTCAAATATCCAATAAAAATAATGGTATCGGCAGTACCTTGGCATAATTCCTTCATAATGAAATGATAAATTACTTAGTTTTCCACATATATATTTCGTTTACTTCACGACCCGGGTTTCTGTCTCTTCTCGTCCGTCGTTGAACGGCTCTGTAAGTGTCAAGTGAAAATTTTACTGGATCTGCCTAGGGATCAAGATAACTTGAATGGCAGTGAACCATGCGTTTGAAAATTTCGCAAACGACCAAAAAGTCATGGCGTTCGAACTAGAAACCTAGACCATTCCTGAAAACGGTGCTCATTATGTTAATGTTAGATTATCTTAGAATCGCTGTTTTACTCTTCTGCAATTACACACTCAATTTTCTAATTGAATATCATTTATATAATTTTACGAGGAAATAATATTTGAAAACAGCCATACTAGCATCAAGCTGTATTTCTTCAAGACAAGACTTTCCGAAAACAAGCTACAAGTCATCGGAAGATTAATATTGATGAATTCAGTCGCTAAAATGAACAGAGATGTGGACAAACTAAAAGATCAAGAGATGATTGATGCAATGAATGGCTTATAAACTTAGCATATAAGGCTGAAGGTAGCCGTTAAAAATGGTGCTCAACTCACTATATTAAGCACCGACTGCCAAATTACTGATAGTTCAGCACAACCTCAGCTTCGAGGTTGAGATTCAGAACAAAAATGCAACTTAGCTTTTAAAGCCCGCTAAAGTATTAAAATTTAAGGGCTCAGTGGCTCAAAAACAAGTAGCTGGAATTAATAACCGGGCCGTAAAAGTAGAGGAGTTGCCATTTAATTCAACTGAATAACACTTTATTGATTCCGTTACCCGTCCGCTTATGGTAGCTCGTTTTTTTTCAGAGCTCCCATTTCCCAACTCCCGTTTGGTAGCAAGCTTATAAAATGCCACGGACGCGGAAGTTTTGTAACTGTAAGATAAGATGCATGCGAAGAAACTAATGTCACTTTTAATAACCTATAAATGACATAAAATATCAACCTAGAAATATTGCCACTAAGATATTAGATAAGTCTGCCGAATCTGGAAAGGTTAGCAATTCCTCAATAGTCATAAAAGATAGATAGATATTTATTGCTCAAGTACATGAAGAGCATACACAAATATGAATTAAAACATACGAACTCTAGGTAGCTTGAAAGAAATTCCTGCGGAGAGCTACTGACATGAGTGCTAAATAGTAAAAATAAATACAAAGTAATACAATTAATATGAAATACCTACGTTGTGACGGCATGAGTGTGCCCCTATGCCACCTCGTGGGGGTCACCACTATATAGGGGTGGGGGGCCAGATCGCGTTGTTTGGAAAAAATAAAACAGGTCTATATAATAGAACAAATATATCATTGCCATAATCTCGTTAACAATACGTAAAGCAACTTTTACAATCATGTATGGTGGATAATTGAAGTAAAATTTTCTCAAATGCTTCCCGTTCTTTTACGACGATTTAGAAGGCCATTTTTTTACAAAACTTTTCGGCTATTGTATAAAATAATTCATTTATGTCATAGCATGACGGACCTGAAAAGAGCCAAAAAGAGGCGAAAAAGAGCGAAAAAATCATTCATGAAAGGAGCACTGCGAAATTTCAAGGTGAGTGGACGATAATATAAGACTTCTAGCCAGGTATCAGAGTGAAAACAGAAAAAATATTGCCATAACTGAATGAATAAATAAATACAGCACTAAATTTCCACAAATTAACAAGGTGGCTGGAGTGGTAATCGTGGACCATTAGGTGCATATTTAAAATAAGTTCATTATATAAGTCGTAAAAATTATTTTGACCACATTTCATTAAAGTCCATCATTTTATTATTTTCTTAATTCAAGCATATTATGACTAGAGTTTTCGGCGTGGTATTCGACATTTAAACGAAATTATATTGAAAATTATGTTTTTTTACGAATATTGGATTCAGCGTAACACATTGATATTTGTTAGCAACAATCATAATAATAAGAAATGTATTATTTCACGTTTAGAAGAAATTCTGTACTCATGTAAGCGAATGATTACGAATTATACGTCATGTGCCATTAGGCTAAGTGTTTAGATAGCATTGAACTGCCAAAAAAACCAAATCGGTAATGTGCAATTCTTTTACTTTAATTTATAAATATCACTAATGTAAATACGTATGCAAAGTTTTCACGCAAATCTGTACATGAACAAAAATCGCTCCGACCACCTTAATAAAATCACCGCCCACGGGTTTGACTCGTATTATTTTCAAGGTAGGTACCAAACACATGGGAGTTCGTAATAAATAATTTCAATACTAGAAGGGGTCCGGTCGGTCCGTTCCCTAATCCCTCACCCCTCCCTACCTTCTGGTTCTAAGTAAAGAATTGAGTAGTCCCATGTGTTTGATACCTTGAAAATGAGACTACGGGTAGAGACAATGACCGATCATTATTGAGGTAGTTCCACCGTAAAATGACCTGTCATTTCGTTCATAATGCATTTAATTATAGAAAATGCATCCTTAATCTGATAAGAGCAACAAAATTTTACCTTTCCACGCTATTTTTCTCGCAAATAGAACTTGAAATGACATGGTGTTACATGTACTATTATATCATATGGAAATAAACGAGTATTTATCGTAGTATTTTTCCATGTAATACAAATTCATACTCCCGGAAAGCTGTTTATAAGAAGCAAAACCTCCCGAGTAATTGGCTAAAAACAAAATAGATGGTTCTTACCACCTTATTTTTTTTAGTTATTTGGTAATTTCTACGATAACTGAAGTTAAAATGTGGTAACTGTATCAAAATGGCGCTGCAGTCGGTCATATGGTTAGATAAAATTTCGTTATAAATACATGTGATAATAATCTGAATATTTTATTAATAATTTTTTTGTTTTTAAAAGCTAAAGCATGTAATCAGTGAAAGCAGAAATGTTTTAATCAAACAAACAAAAAAGTGGAACTTAGTATTTGCTTTGACTAACAGAGTCGCGGTGGCACCTTCCCAAAAGAATGTGGATTTAAACTGTTGTATTTTCTCCAAAGAGCGTTTTACACGAGGCGCTATATTGCACAGTTTGAAGTAGCATCTATTTACACAATGCAATAATGCAGGCTTGGAATTAGAGGAGGGGCTCTTTTCCCATATTTCGTTTATGCATTTGCGCATGCATTCTAGCAATTGACTGCTTTACACGACGCAATTTTCAATGCACATCAATACGTACATTAGATTTTGCCATAAAGAGCCTCGTGTAAAACGGCCTTAACAATGAATGAAGAATTAACTTATCCACCAAACTAAGCCTGAAACACTCCTAATTGCCTCATATTGCATTTCATAAACCTTTCCCCTTTGAGAGTTCAGTGTGTTTTGTGCATAAACCTGGCGTCCAAACACGGTCGAAAAATAATTAACATGCCTTTTATAATTTCTGTGCACTTGTAGAGTCCCTGATTTGGGCACGATTTCGATGCATTAAAGGCAGTTCGGGAATTCCACGAATGCTATTAGAATCTGCGCGGTCAGCCATCCGACGCCCCCTCACCCACCCCAGCAGGTAGCGATGATGGAATGGGAAGCATCCAAGAGACGCAGGAGAAGAAAGAATATCGAGAGGACACCGAGGGAAGAGATTGCATTGAGTCCGTTTGTGAGGAAGGGATGCGGCGAACGAGGGGAAAAGAGGAAGACTCGTAGGTCAGACCCTGAGACATGTGACGGAGTGTCCCCTGGGAGGGGGAACAGGGAATGGAGAGATGAGACGGTGCCAGGAAAAAGGGGACGCGAAGAGCTTTAAACAGGGTCCCACCTCAACCCTTCGCATCCTTTTGCGAAAGGGTGAACACACCACCCCAGATCACACGCATATATACATATATATATATGTGCCGACCCGCGTGGATTTGTATTCCCTGGTGTGTGTGTGTCTGGTCCCTTTAAACCAAAATCCGTCTAAACTCGCAAACGAGAAGGCGACTGACGACAGAACGGCGTTTCATTCAAGGATTGCTGATCCACAATGGCGACCGGCAAACTACGCGACGCACAGACTACAAACAAACGCAGGGACAGAGAGAGAGACGTTATCTCCCAACCATGAAACGTGTATGAGGCTACATCAGAGGGGACAAGCGGCATCCCACCACCAGGCAGGAGAACAAAGACCTTTCCATTTTTTATTCAATTCGGGCGAGGGACGAGAATCGTATACAACACGGTTGAGTGGTGATGTTGGGTTGGAGCGCGGGGTGTTTTCGGTACGTGAGAGAAGCTGGGATTAAAAGATGTGGTGGACGAGGACGGCGGTGGAAGGCTTTAGGTGACCAACCGATGGAACCCAAGAGGAAGAGAGTGGCCCTGAGGTCCAGAGAGTATAGGGGGGCGTCACACGAAAAGAGAAGATTATGAGGGAAAGGTGTGAGCGCAGATGTGTCGGCCTCGTCGGGATGAGTGAAAGGTAAAGAACAATACCGTGCCGTCATCTGTACCGGGAGAGAGATGAGGGAAATTGGGAAGCTTCGCGTAGTCGGAGAAATGTTTTTGTGATTCTCGGAGAATATCACTGCAATGAGAGAGAGAGAGAGGTTTGGGATGTGTGTTAAGGGTGTTATTACGCATGGAAGTTCACTCACATGGAAGGGGCCAGCGCATCAATTTCCCGATGTGTATCGCTACTTGCAAGGCTCCGTCCTGCCTCCACCTTATTTCCGGCATGTCCACAAAAAAAAGAATAACGGAAGCAAATAACTTATACGGCAATGTGAAATGTTTCCACATTTCGACGACCCATCGTTTTGACACCGAACTACTCCGGTTCTACACGGCTTTCGTAAAATTTGTAAATTTATGTAAATTAAATCAAATATAAATTACGCATAAGTAGGGTATGAAATCTTAGAATTATTTTATTCCTCATCATCCGAGAAATGAGCTCTTACAAGCCTTTATCTTGAATTATCTTTAACAAGGAACATCTTTTAGTAATCATAAATAGTTTTATTTCTTTCTTCGATAAATTCATTTGTAGTTTATAATTGAAATCACCGCTCTCTACCATGTGATCAGGATTTCACCGAATGTTTTGCAATATTATCACAAAATTGAAATTCCTCATGCAAGCAAAATTGGTGGTTGTATATACCTATCCCGAATAAATACGAACCGCGGGAAACAAGGTATCGATTACTACCCCTATCGATCTCTACTGTCTTTAAAGTGCGTAGTTACGCATGAAAGTGCTACTTGCAAGGGACTAATTAGGCCTACTATACTCCTCTCCGAATACTCCTACTGTAGAAGTAATTTCCATGATTAAAGCCACCTTTATCATAAATGTACATCGATAAACTGTACGATATCCCGGGGAGATATCGTTTTATCGCATACATTGATTTATTGCACATATCTTGATGCATATCACAACTGTCGATACTTTACACAAATCACCACATACAAACGTCATTATTATACTACGGGATCATTCTAGTTTCGCGTCACAGTATCCTAATTGTACGCATAATGCAACGTAATATCCAATTTTGCACTATAAAACAAGACGTGTACATTTTTTTATTTGTATTTCACGTACTAACGGTGGAATCCAATTAAAGTGTGTTCCACATTTAGTTGACTTAACGGGCCTTATGGAGGAGGACGCTGTTGCCAAACACACGCTCCTTAGAGCGTTTACTCTCCTCTGGGCCGAGAAGGCAATCATTTCCAGGACCGCGCTAAATGAAAGTAACCTAAGTTAAGGAATTATTTGCGTATTGGAAGAATCCTTGGTGTGCAGTTTGTATGCTGAAATGAACTATATTAATGATACTACTCCGATTGGAAACAACGTGCCCCCGGCTTTATGGAGATTTACGCAGGAAATGGATCCTTATAAGAGTTCATACTAAAACTAACAATAAATGTATAACGCCCTATATCAATCTAATTTGGGCAAACCGATGGTCCCCAGGAAAATAAGCTGTAATTAAAGCTATTGCGCTGAAAGCGGCTTAACTCCCTGTAGATTGAGGAATTGGTTTTTCAGCAAAGATCTTTTCAAGATGGGCACCAGTAGAACGACACGTGCATCTCTCGCTCCTCTAGCTTTCAGAGTTTTTGTGATTGCATCGCTACTCTATGTGAATATTTCACTGCGTGTTTGTGCTCTTTGGTGTAGTGATCACTCCCATTATGTTAGCAACCAGTTAACTCAAGAATATTTCAGCTATAGTAGGTAAAATTTTTCCGCCTTCTCATCCTGTGGCTTCTCCCGACGCTGTCTTCGTTACCCCGGCGCGCCGGGGTAACGAAGACAGCGTCGTTGCATTGTCGAGGTCCCGGCTAAATCTCGGGCCCTCTCGGGCAAACCTCACACGCGCCCCTCGGTGTGAAACGGTCATCCTGCTCCTTGTGCTACTCTCTGGTGACGTCAGTCTCAACCCTGGCCCCTCTTGTGCCCCCCAAGTGCAGTTATACTATGAAAACACCCGAAGCATAAAAAATAAACAAGACATTTGTGACAGTCATTCTCAGGAGCTCTCTCAGTTGGATATTATCGCCCTAACAGAAACCTGGCTCAACCCTTCAGTCTCCGATTCTGAGTTATCTTTCCTTTGTTCCCACACTATTTATCGTCGAGATCAACCGTCCAGAGGTGGTGGAGTGCTGCTTACTGTTAACACTCACTACCCATCCAAGCGCCGCCTGGACCTTGAGACTGACTGTGAGATCGTTTGGAGTGAGATCTCACTATCCTCAGGTGAACCTATGAATACTTTCATCGGTTGTTTCTACCGGCCCCCCATCAGTGACATTTCAACTCTAGAACTATATCTTGATTCCTTACATATAGCCATTAACCTTGGCACTGTAATTCTGGTTGGTGACTTTAACCTATCAATTCGTTGGGACTCACCAACTACTGGTTGTCCTCATGACGCCCTCGATGACTATTTCATTCAAAATTTCATAAATACTCGTGGCTTTTCCCAATACTGCCTCCACGGTACCCGAAACGCGGCAACACTGGACTACGTTCTTTCCACCGTTGCCCCGGAGGCAGTCACCCCCGGGTGAAATATCTTCGACTCAGACCACGATTCCCTCGATGCAGTTTTCCTCCTCCCCCGTTCCAAGAAATACCGCAGGGTTCCTACTCCCCCCTCCCCCCTAAGCCTTTCCCTGCTTGGTTGAAGGCATGTTGGGACGACATTATAACCGCAGACTCGACCTCATCCCCTGGAATGTGCTCACTTCCATGTCTCCGGATGAAGATGTGGACTTTATTTACACTATCCTTGGGAGTGCGGTTAAAGATTTTGTGCCCATGGTCAAACCCAAGTCCAAAACGTTCCCTCCTTGGTTCAAACCAGATACCATTCACGCTCTTGGAAAAAAGAATCGTGCTATAAAGGTATCTATACAAAGCTTACCCGAATAAGAACACTCGGAAATCATTCAACGATATCCGCCGCTGCTCTAACAAGCTAATCCACCGTGATCACAAAGTATACGTGCTGGGCCTTTCCTCTTCCATTTCCTTCAACCCAAAAAAATTCTGGTTCTATGTTAATAGCCGCCGTAATCGTACGCGCATTCCCCTTGAGATGTCATATGAAAATGTCAATGCGGTGGTTCAAGATAGACCAAACTTATTTAATAAGTTCTTTACAGATTGCCTCGCCCCTTTATCTAATCTTCCCATTAATCTTGATCACTTCCTCACTCCAATTCGTGACCACTCCTTATCCATGATTAAGACAGATCCTCGTGAGGTATTTGAGTATCTCTGCAAAATCCCTCTCCATCGTGCTCCTGGTCCTGATGGCCTCAGTCCCATACTCATCAAACACTGTGCATCCTCCCTCTCCCTCCCCTTGTGCCTCCTCTTTAACCATTGCTTTTCCCTCGGCACTTTTTCTTCCCAATGGAAAATCGCAAACATCAGTCCCATTCATAAAAATGGCCCTAAAGATGAAGTTTCTAACTATCGTTCAATATCTTTAAAACCAATACTATCTCCAGTTTGTGAAAGGATTATCCAAAACAGACTCTACTATTTTACTTCCCCCTTTCTGTCCAAGAATCAACATGATTTCCTTCCTGACCGCTCCTGCCTGACCAACTTGGCAGTTTTTCAGCACCATGCAGTCAATTGCATTTCCAACAAAACCGAACTTGATGCTATTTTCTTAGATTTCTCAAAGGCCTTCGACTCTCTAGACCACTCTCTTCTCCTTCAAAAACTTTCTCATCGATTTAACCTGCATGGTGATTTCCTAAACTTAGTTGACTCCTTCCTCAGCAACAGATCCAAGCGGGCAATACTTACCGGCTCCTCATCCCACTGGTCACCTGTAACGTCTGGGGTTCCCCAGGGAAGTGTTCTCGGACCATATCTTTTTATCTTTTCATAGATGAGCTGCCCTCCCTAGTTCCCTCTTCACAAGCTCTTACCCTTCTTTACGCAGATGACTGCAAATTTTTTAAGTAAATCCACAATTTCACGGACTGTTGTGATCTTATGGATGCTTTAAACACGGTCTCAGGGTGGTACAATACCTGGAAACTCAAATTAAACCCAAGAAAATGCAATGTTAAATCTATTTCCCTAAAAAAATCCCCTATTGATTTCAGTTACAATATAAACTCACTAAATCTCAATCGCGTCTCCTCCATTAAAGACCTCGGCATTTTGATGGACCACAAACTCAACTGCTCTGACCATATCCTTTCAGTTAAAAATAAAGTAATGTCTCTGCTTGGCCTCCTCTACCGCTTCACACAAATTGCAGATCCACTAGCCTTATGGTCATATTTTTCGACTATTGTCATCCCAATAATCATGTATTGCTCCCCCATTTGGTCCATATTAGCTCCTTCTAACATTCAGACCCTTCAGCCCGTTACTTCTTTCTTCTGCAAGATAGTTAAATACAGAGTATCTCATTTTAGAAATATGCCAACTGAAACTATTATGCCTACAGTATCTATTCTTAATCTCCCTAAACAATTTCTCAAATCTGACCTGAAACTCATCCTCAGCATCCTCAACTCTGCCATTGACTGTCCAGAACTGATTGACAGTGTCAACATTAAAGTTCCATGTAGACCTACTCGCACACATTCGTTACTCCACATGCCCATTCCCAGATTATCCTTAACCAAGCGCTCCCTCCTCCTCCACCTCTCTTCCCTGATAAACTCACTTCCAGACAATAATGACCCGTTTTCAATTTCTTCCTACAACTTTAACAGCCGTGCTCTTTCGTATCTCACTGGCAATTTTTAATTGCTTCTTCCTTTTTGTGTGTTTATTTTTATACATTGTTACTGAGCTCATTGTTTTTGTTTGAATACATTCGTATATCTTCTTCTTGTCTTGTTGTTATTACATTGTGCCACTGTAAATTGGTAAGCATGCTTTATGTGGACAATTTTTATAAATAAATAAAAATAAATAAAATTATTTGCACTTTACGACTTGAACAACTGCCAAAAATATTCCTTATTTTAAAATTTCAAAATATTTGTCATCAAAATACGTGTTAATCAAAATATAATATAAATACTCGAAATATTCATTTAGACCTATCGATGGTTAAATAGGCTTTATTTGTTGTTTTTCACAAAAAAATGAAAACAATCGCAATTTTATAAATGTTTAAATTATAAACTTCAGTTTAAAAAATAACAAAGTGACAAATCCTCAATATGTTATTATGTAGTAAAATTAGAATTAACTAAAAACGCGCCGACTAAGAGCGGCTCTAGCGTTGAAATAGGCAAGAAGGCGCTCAGGGATTAAGGCGCTTGGGGATTTTGAGGGGAGGTAACGAGTGGTCATTGGAAGGGAAGGATGGGAAGAGCCACACTGCTCCTCGTCGTGTAAGGGGCAAGGCATTCGAAGGACTCCATCGAAGAGTCAGCGCTAAATGTTGACGGATTATTCACTCCAACATGTCTGTGATAGCAATATTTCCTTTACCAGTTCTTCGCATTAATGCTGCATGAACGAATTATTAAGGCCGTTTTACACGGGGCACGTAATTGCACAATCTGATGTATGTTCGAACGTGCATTTCAAATTGCGTCGTGCAAAGCGGTGAAATGCTAGAACGCATGCGCAAATGCATGGACGCGAGATGGCAAAATAGCCCCTGTTCTAATTCCGAGCTCGCATTCTCGCAATTTCAACAAATTTTTTTCCGATAGATGTCGCAGTAGTAGGGACCGGAAGAAGCTGAGTGACGATAAGTGTTTGTTGTATTGCATTGTGTGCAGTTGTTGTTGCTTGTTGTCCTTTGCGGAATAAGTATGAGCTGGTCACACAAGGACGTGTGACAACATGTCAACAACGATGCGCACAGAATTTCGTTTCTTCTTTGTCCTAACAAGTAACTCGCTACTCGCGC
Organism: Pyrrhosoma nymphula; assembly: GCA_963573305.1. Taxonomy (NCBI): domain Eukaryota; kingdom Metazoa; phylum Arthropoda; class Insecta; order Odonata; family Coenagrionidae; genus Pyrrhosoma; species Pyrrhosoma nymphula. The sequence continues at coordinate 122,954,136 of OY754330.1, forward strand.
ACTCAACAGACGACGAAATTCCGTGAATGAATGTTTGCTTACGAACACCGTGTAACGCGGTAACGCATTCGTCTGCGCAATAATTATTGCACGCAAGATTGAGAAATGAATGCAGTGCTAACCTGCGCAATGACGTGCCCCGTGTAAAACGGCCTTTATATTAATGGCTTTCGGATCCCGTGTTGCATTCATATCCCATCAATCTCCACTTAATCAAGAAGCTTGTTTGTCCAACGATGCATCACATTTCTATTGGCTGCTTATCTTTTTCTTCTTCTCCGTTTCCCTAATGCCATTGGCGTGGGGGTCTCAATGAACCTATTCCACCTCTTTTGGTCTCCCGTCATTGTATCCATCGCATTTTCTGCCTTTCCTCTTCCTTTCCCATTATACTTGTCAATCGTTCCCACTCATGTCTCTTTTGGTCGACCACTAATTCTTTTCCCGTATGGTTTTTCTTCCAGTACTTTACAGAGGATTTTATTTTGGTCCATTCTGCTGAGAAATTACTACCATCTTATTGATAGTTGGCCTCTCCCTTCATTTGCCTCTAAGAGTGTTTTTGCCTTTTAAGGGCTCCTGGATGGATCTCTTCTAGGATTTTTGCTGCAACCCAATAATAAGAGAAATTCGTCGCTTAACCAATGTGGTTATGGGGTAGTGGTATTTATTTACAAAGCCAATCAAGTAATCTTTGAGAAATTGCCTTTTTATTATAAAATTTAGTTTATAATGGGTAGTTTCCATTTCTACAAATATTGGTTGACCAGTTAGTGTTTGACTTATCTATGTTATTTTGCTTGTATCTTAAAAAGTGTGTTCGTATGCTTACTTGTAAATCGAATATAAATGTTTATAATATATTTGAAGGTATTTTATTCATGTTTTTAGGTAAACTGCTCACTCTGACACATTGCTTTTAAGTAAAACCTAGATTTCGCTTATATTTTAACCCTGACTAATTTAAATAAATTTGCCGAAACGTAATCCATTAGTACATTGATTATGGCATTGTATTAAAAAAACAGAAGATATTCACTTCTTAAATTGACATTAAAATTAGAATGCTAACTGGATTTATAGCTCAAATCAGATTTTAACACCGTAAAGACACTTTTGAAAATTGCGTTTGAATTATACTTAACTAGAATGCAAATAAATAGGCCATTGAGCCACTGCGATCAAGTATGTGGAACGCATTCATGAATTTAAATTAATGTACCAAGGATATCAGGTATACTCGATTTTCAGATTTATTTTCAGCTGAGATTTATATGTTTCAAAGTTCACCCAGTGCGCATGGGCTCCAAAGGATCCAAACTTAGAGTGGAGATTATTAGAGCTGCTTAAGAAGGCAAACGGTCGAGCAATTAGATCGCTAGTTATCTCACCGCGTTCCCTTTGGCTGCTCCCTTGAAAGCCAAAGTCCTCTGGCCGACACATTCCTCCTCCTCCTGCCCCCCCCCCTTAACTCCCTTCATCCCTTATCCTTTCACGACTCCCTCCCCTCCCTCGGTCCCTTACTTATTTGGAGGCCGTCGTATTTTAAGAGCCCCTCACATCCGAATCCATCCTCAATTACCCCTCTATACCCCCCTTCTTACCTAATCATTTTTCTCTCCCTCCTTTTAAAGCTCTCAGAGACTCTCCCCTCCTCATGCGTTTACTGCGATTCATACACCTTCGTCCCCACCTCTATTCCCTCCCCTCCCTATTTACTTCCTCTATTCCCACCCCCTATCTCCCCACTCACCCATTCCACCTCTTTAAGTCCTTCTCCTTCCATTGATTCCTCAACTACTCTATTTTGCCAGTTGCCAGTTCAGAAACTTTTTTTTATTTGACAATTTGATATTTACAACCAATATGCATATATTAAGGAAAGATAATCATACAAATGCTATAAAATTACATATTATTATACATGAGTTTGAAACATAAAAGTGAGATTGATATGAAATGTGATATATGAATCGGTTATTACATACCTAGGTCCTGCTAAGACAATGACTTTTTAGCAGGTGCCTAAAATATTCAACAAAACTACATATTTATAAAACTACAAAACTACTTTACAGTTAATTCATTTACTACTCTCCACCCAACAGATACTTTTTCCATGGTCTCTAGTCCTCCTCAATGGTTTGCAAATTCCTAAGTGAGAATGGTAACTCATTGAAAATCTTTGGTATCAATACCAATATTTTAAATAATTCATCTGATTTCTACACCCATTTATGTTGAAGAACCTTGGTACTTCATAACGTGTCATATCACGTCTTTGAATTGTGAAAATTGATGCCTTTATTTTTTTTCTTGAACTAAAATAATTATGTAAAATAATAATAAATTTCATTAGTTGCAAAATTGGCAATATCTCAAATTTCTTACATATTTCACTTATTTCAGCTGAACTATATACATTATTGATCAATTTCATCAACCTAGGTTTGCTTTAGGTATTTTCATCGCATTTTTATGCACAGTTTATTATTTATGTGTATATTTTCCCAACATTCTACTGCCTTTTTTCTGATCATTCATAAATTTCACTTTTAGAAGTGAAACGTTACGTTTTCAATGTCGTTAGGTATGGCGTAAAGCCCGCCCGATGTAAACACATTCGCTTGAATAGGAATAAAACCATCTCATGAAAGACACGGAAAAATTGACGTCATATCTTTTTATACTAATTCCTGGGCATTTATAATCGAGTTGGAGGGCCGAAGTTTTCAGGAAGTGTCCTTAATCACCCAGTGAGTCGGGAAAAAATTGAAAACTCAGTGAGTCTCCATATTTTGATCGTAGACAGGAGTTTGCTTTTCAATGGGATTAAATGGGAGAAACGACAAATGCCTTTGCAGAACAATTTTCTTTCACTCATAAAAATATGAAAAATACCCCTAAAACGGCGATACATGGATTAAAATATGCCTAAACGATTATTTTTTTATTTTCCTGCATCTGATTTTTATGTAATGTTCTCTAAATTGTGAAATATTTATTAGAACGAGTCATTTCATCGTTTTTCCCTCTCTCACATTATTAGAACTTTAGAAATAACCATTACTTCCCTTGAATACTCAGATATGTTTATAAACCAAAACTACGTATGTCTAAAATGAGTTTGTTTGAGGAACATATATGAGAAGCATTTTAGGAGTTTATTTGAGGTTGGCTCATTGTTTATTTTAAATGATAATATTTCTTTTACACAGTAGAGTCTGGCCCAATACATTGTTAGAAGTTCAACATCTTTCGTACATCCACGAACCGACATATTATTTTTTTTGTTTTAATAGTGGCAGAACATTTACTTCCCTCTCAGTATTTTTCCTCCTTTCCTCGCACTACTGTTTTAAGTTGAGATTTTATTGCATTTTGATACTGAATTATTGATGCGTGTATTTTACATTACTCTTAAGAGCAATTTCTCTTTTCTAATCGTAAATACATTTCATTTTTGTGTCTTCGTTGAGGTATAACATTACTTTCTTTATTAGTAGGTCTTCGTAAGTTTTTCACACCCATCTTCTTGCATGGATTTTTTTCTTTCAGTCGGATTTTTTCAACCCGAACATTAGCCTAAGAAACCTTAGGATCTAAACTTTGTGTACTTATGATGAGCCTAAACTTTGTGTTCACTCTTGGAGAAATTTACTTGGTTTTAAAAATTGTCCCTCTAAATTTTGTATGAAAAACACTTAGTTTTAAAATTAACCCCCAAGATATCCTCCACTATCCCTTTTTACCGCCTTCTTCTCCCTCCTTTCCTCCCTCTCCTACTATTTCTTCGTTTTACTCTATTTGTTTTTGGTATTCCCATTTCTATTTGATACTGTATTATTAATGCGTGTATTTTCACCTTACATTCTCCTCTTTTCTAATTATAAATTTATAAATTTTCCCGGTTCCCGTAAAAAGTGTAAAACTCGGCTAACTTCAAAGGGAATGCCTTAATTGTAACGAATGGGACCATTATTTGCTCTGAAATGCCATCATTATGTATACTTTACGCATATAATTACAGTAGACAAATATTAATAGCATTATCAGGATTGATTTGCTAGTACGTGACGATGCACCTAAGTATTGCGTTATCTCCTTTTACTTGTACTTAAATAAAACTACAGTAATTGTACTGTCCACTTAAATTTTAATGTAAATAATGCACAACACGTGTTTCAACGTTCCTTAGGGCGTCATTTAAAATTTAACTGGACAGTACAATTACTATAGTTTTATTTAAGTACTAAAATGCTGTTCCACCATATATCGCCCGACACTGTCGAATTTATCCTTTTACTTGGTTGACCGAAATTTACTTGGGTTTTGAAAAAGAGATTTAATTGAAGAATGGACTTTTAAAGTAACAACCTCTCCCAAATGAAACATACATTATTATTTATAAAAAAATTCCTACCCAATCGCGAGTTTTTATCGGAACATTTTCTTTCCCATCTCTTGCTATTGCTCTCTTACGTATCTCTCTTACATATCTCATTTTATGTCTGATTTTTGTTTTCAAAACCATCAATATATTTGTTCTCATTTGTTTTAATGTTTCGTTTGATAAAAGAAGTGAGAGGCGTTTTGACCTCATATCAATTTGGAAAATTTCATGCACCTGCTGCTTAAAATAATTAAAATAACATGCCATACTAGTCGTGGCTCTTTCGTAATGACGACTCCTCTCGCTTATCACTAAAAAGTAAAGAAATATGCTTCCATACTACACTGTTTGATGTTTTTTCTCTCCTTCATTATCATTTCAGTCAAGCTTAAACTCTCGCAAACCTTTCTGGGGCACGATTTTCTGCAATAGATGAGCCTTCCGTAATAAAACGAAAGGGTTCATGAATTACCGAAGCATGACCTGGACATACGAAAGCCCATTCTTTTTCCCTCCATTCCTATATTGAAGCATTTTCACGTAATCGACTTAATTTACTAAATCACGGTGAAATTGGATTTGGAGCAAATATGTTCATAAACTAAATCCAATAATTATGGTCTGAGAACGAGAGGTCATAAAATATACGAGAGGTCTTGAAATATACGTCGAGTTTTCAACACAATTCACGCATAATATTTTGGCATTGTCATCGGCTGATGGTACATATGTTTTCGTAAATGAATATATATGCTACCATATTGACGATTGGAAAAGCTTGGGGAAAATTTTAACCAGTAATAAACGCTAACCCAGCGTCGCACGCTTTTGAAAATCTATAATTCTTATATCCCTAGGAGGCGGTGAAAGCTGAGCTAAACAAGCAAATATTTTGTTTCAGGAACCCAGGAAAATCGATTGAAGCATACCATTCCATTCTTATTTCTCCATTGATTGGGAACAATACTGGGACGAGCAGTGATGGAATTTCATTAGCTGCCGAATAATTTTGATTATGAGGGTACTATTTGAAATTTTGCGATTCAATGAGGTGATTCTGGGCTCCCAACGGAATTAGCGAAAGTAATGTTTCATGCATGAGCCGGCATATACGAGATGCCGATATGTATCTTCCACGCATGCAATTCCGGTGGGTATTACTGTTTGCTAGGTATGGATTTCAATCATCAAATTCAAACACTAAATTAAGATATAAATTTCCGAAACAAAGAAGTGTTCAATATTAAAATCCCTGATAGATATGATTGGGTGCACATTCCAGTTCAAGCTGTAAGAACATACGGGCCATTAAAATATATCAAAATGATCGAGATGTGATGTTTGTTTAATGAAATAATGAATACATATATAAATAATTTGAAATAGATTGAAATTGTGTGTACCGACGCTATTGATGTGAGGTTTAACTAGGATGAACAACTTTTTCACTTTTTAACTAGGTTATTGAATTACAAGAATGGATAATTTGCCTTAGCGACTATATGCATCATCCAATACCCTAAGAACGCCTTAGAGACTTTCTTAGGGGAGTAAAACAAATTACTATAAGGCATTGCAATCAATCGTGATTATAAAATTCTAAAGTTTGGCGAGTGAAAAGTTTTGCCCTCCTAATTAAATCAATGCTCCACCTAGTGAATTTATATATTACATATTCAAATTAGAAATAGTACATCCATTATGGTTTGAAGAAGGCTACCGCGGGTTTTGCTGGTCGAAGATGTTCCCTTGAATGGTTATGAAAGTGTCATCGTCAATGGATAACCAACTTGGGAAAGCACCAAAAGCCCTAAGTCATCAACATTGCTCTCATAAAAATCAATATAAAATTTATTGAAAAGTAAATTAACGTAAATAAGTGACAAAAGAAAGCATGAACTGCTATCACTCACTAGAAACCTATGCTGCTCATCTTTCTAATCTAGTTCACAATACAACTGGGATCTTATGACGTAAGCTAAAAATAAATCATAAAAAGAGCTAACCATACAAACAATCGAAGATGATCCTACAATTGAAGTCATCTTATAACTGAGTATATACTGATCGATTTCTATCAAAAAGATAATTAAACTGTTAAAAATACCTTACTCGACCGCACCGATAGTTTCCTAAATATCTACCGTCAGCAGACCATCTTACTGACACGTTTAGTTTGCACCCTGCCTCTCCCTTGCCCCATAAAGTATGAAAAATCTTCCGGCTTCTTTCTTCTCGCTCCTCTTCGGCCCTTTTACGCATTCACTCCACACTCATGCGTCCAAACTCTTCAATATTCCTCTGCGTTCCCTTCAACCATTCCCTTTCACCGCACCACCCATCAGTTTCCCCCTTGCTGCCGCCTTTCAACTCGCCTCCACTTCGTTCCTCTTTTCCCTACCTTATCACCTTCGTATCTCTTCTTTAAACTTCCCACATCCCATCTGTGTTATTTCCCTATCCTTTGTGAATCCCCCCATTTACTTCTCGTATACCTGTCGTAACGCTTTCGTATCCCTTCCGTATGAGGTGAGATTCACTTGCTCCTCCGTCACTATTTCTTAGCCTTTCCATGTCCCTTTCGTATCCCTTGGATATCCCTTTTGTATCCGTTACATATCCCTTACGTCTCCCTTTAGTAGCATTTTCTTATCTTTATCACATCCATCTCGTACCTCTTCCGTTTACATTTCGTATGAGTTGAAATTCCCTTAATCCTCCGGTATCCCATCCGCACCTCTTTGTTATCCATTCGTAGCTATTCCCTATCCCTTTAGTAGCCTCTACGAATCCCTTACGTATCCCTTTCGTATCCTTTCTGGGACTATTCCGAATTCGTTTTCGTAACTCTCCCTTACTCCTTCCGTATCCCTATATTCCTTTCGTATCCCTCCCTTATTCCCGTATACTTTCTGTATCACTTTTTTATTCCTCCCATTACCTTTCTGCATCCCTTTTGTAGCCTTTTCGTATTCATTTTATGTCCCTTCCTTACCCCTTCCCGTATACCTTCTTTATTCCTCTCGTATCCCTTTCCTTGCTCCCGTATCTCTTCTATACTCCCTCCATACCCTAGCTCCCTTCCTTCTCTTTGCTTAGTTCCCTTTCGACCCCATCCCTGAAGATTCTCCCCAGGAATCCCCACCCCTGAGTCCCTAAACCCCATAAAACCCCCTTCCCACCTTCCTTCCTACTGCTACCCCAGCCTCTCCTTCTCCCCACCCTCCTCCCAGACCGTTTCACTCTATGGAATGTCAGGCATTTCAATTAATCCACGAATCAAAAGAGGCGAAGCGGTGCTTTGTGCGAGCGCTCCCCCCACCCTCACGCAGTTCCACTCCCCACTACACATCCTCCCTTTCAACGGTGGAACCACGCTTCCCTCTCTCCTCCGCTATCTCTTTTCCACCGATTCTTTCTTCCTCTCCCATTCCCTGTCTTTTTTTCTCCTCTCTTCCTTTTCCACCTCACCTTGTAGCCAGCTCATATCCCCCGGCATCGCCCGTTCCGTGCCGTTCCCAAAGCCGTGCCGCGACAGTATCTCTTCCCTCTACTCTAAATAGTCTGGACTTGTTCAGGAAGGGCTCGATGATGTAGATTCTTGACAGTATAGAGGTTTTCACATCACAGTTTCACTTTTTGAAAGAAAGAATACTTAGTTTGTCTGCATGATAATTTGTCGATCGACCGCGGTTTCGACGCCATAGCGTCATTTTTAAGACAATAATAGTCATAAGACGAGGGGGGATATTTGATATTTTATTTGATATTTCTTTATTTCATCGAAGGTACAAAAGAACTAAAAAGTCCTGCGAGAGTACCATTAACAAATTCAATTCATACAAAATACAATGTCAGTTAAGTGCATCTCACAAGAGATGGAACGCGCATGCATTATCAAATAAACAAATGAATTGTGACAAATTAACAACCAAAAATATATAAATAAATAAACTTACAAGTGAGCAGTAATACCATGCTGTAATTTAGTGAGGAGGGGGAGGCGGAGAAGGGGGCTGATTAAGATAAGAGATAAGGGAGAGAAGTTTTCAAGGGGAGTGGGAACTAGGCGTTACAAGCATGGACAATAGAGGTGAAAGTCTAATGCTTAGTGGTTACGTCATTGAGGAGGGATATGTTGGGGGAAGTCATCTTAGAAAATATTTAAAATTGTTCCAAGGTATCCAGTTTGTCAGCTTTGCCAAGAATATTAAATATGACCGTTTTAAAAATCACGTCTGTGTCTTTGTTAGCACTATGTGCTCTCAGCACATCATTGAGAAATTGGCATATAGACCAAATGGTTGTCACAATGTTGTTCGGCCAAGGCTAATGAGATAGTTTTAGGAATATTGGGAACACAATTGATTAGGCATTGCGGCCTGATCCATTAAGTGAAGATGAGGACGACGATTAAATATTTTATCCATAAACAACGTTATTATTTTTCATTTATTTATTTTTTTGTTAAAAATACGCTCAATTGGCGCTGTCAAAATATTACGTAAATGAGAATCCGGTGGCTAACGTCACGGAGCGGAATATTGATATTATGCCTTTATATGTAAAGTTTTGCAGTTTTATTGAAACTTGATATAATTTATTTCTATATTTTATTTCCTTTTTGAAAGACGGCTTATAACATTTGATCCTTCTTCTTGACAGTTGTGTAGATAAAAGAATTGAAACCGTGCGGTGATGCTTAGTCATTGCGATACCGTTTCGAACCACGTGACTGATTGGTTGACGGATTAACTTCAAATTTTTCTAAATAACCACGACGGCTGAACTCAATCTGCTAAGCGAAATTTTGTGATTGTTACCATCTTAAGTAACAGCTCAATCAAAGCGGCAAATGTCGACGTTTTATTCAAGAATTCGAAAACGACGGAACAGGAAATATAATTGCTTAAGACCTTTTCACTCTAATGTACCGGAATTTAAATGGGTTAGTAATAAGGTGAGCGATCTTTCCAGCGTCCATGTTCTTTACGAATAATTCCTTTTCTTAGGCCGTTATACACCTTATTTCTTGGCAGAATATGCTCCTACCACCTTAGAATCGCAAGGGCGAAAGAATCTTAGATTGAAAAAATATGAAATATATTATCATAAACCATAGCCATGCAAGTTGATCAGCTCAATGGTGTAACAGGCGGAAGCATTTTTTCAATCCCACTTAGCCTAATTTCCGATTGGCCTCACCTTGAAACGCTAACCGCGAATTGGAGTCTCGAGCTCGATTTCGGTTTGCAATCACCTGACAGCTGAAACTTGCATCGACAATCGTTTTCTATCATCGTTAACGTTTGGCTGAAGAGCATCGGGGATGAAGTCGAACTCCGCAGCTGGCAGATGAAAATATTCATTCGGATATATTTTGTAAACTTTGCAGCAAATTGATTAAATATTTGTTCATTCAGGGGTCAAAGGAAGAGTTAATTTACGTGTTCTCGCTCGTTTCCTTTGAAAGTGATTACCTGAGCATCACAAAAACCGCAGGGTACCTATATACAGAAATAACCAGGCACAACGCAGGATTCTTCGATTCGACGATGGTGTCAATGTTTTCGGTCACACCAGGCGATACAGTGTCCTAATTTGTCCATAGTGGAGGAAAGCCAAGTTGTGGTTAGATTTTTCTTTTCTAGATTTTAGTAGAGACTTTACCCTATATTTTGGTATAAATGTCTCCGTGGGGTTATTCGGTGAACATCAAGTTTTTGTCCACTTTATGAAAAAATTACGTGAAAAACAGTGCATTTAAATTTTTTACGAAAAGTTGCACAAATAATGCACACAAAAAATTCACTACTAAGCATATTTTAGGAACGTGCGCTTTCACAGGATGCCTTTGAAAAATTTGCATGTAATCTCTGAACGCTTAAAGAGCATAAAAAATATTAAACAGTTTTCACAAAAAAACGGGCAGTTGAAGTTTGTGACAATTTTTCCTCAACTTCAAAGCTGTCTCGTGAACTAACAATTTCACCAAGAAGTCAAGCTATACCGGTTTCTTGCAGTTTGGACATAGTACAATTACAAAATACCACTGCCTCATTTAAATAAAAAGTAAATAAAAATAAATTTTTGCCGGTTTTTTTTCCGATTTCAGCTCGCTGTAAGCTGCTCCCGCGCACATCTACTCCCATCCTCCGTCCGGCCAAACCGCAATTAAAGTGCAAGCGGCTCAAAAGGAGCATCCACCGCTGGTCAATAAGAAACTCTCGTCTTAACGTCTATTAAGCTATCAGCGGAGAAATAAACCCATGATTTCTCTGCCACCCTCCCTTGATCGCCGAAAACCTCATAAACCAACCTCTCCCTAGCGGGACTTTCCGCACGACCCCTTCCCCCTGTGCCTGCCTCCCTCACCTTACCTCCCTCCGTCTTCCCCCCCCACCCACGCCTACCCCTCCCCAACAAATCTCCCCCTCCCTCTCTCTCCACCAATAATAATCCTCTCTCTCCTCCCCTTCCGTCGGCCAATTTCCCCGCCCCCTTCGCAAACTCCCCCCTCTCTCTCCTCACTCTAATGTCGCTCTCCCCCTTCCATGCACATCTTCCACCGCTCCGAGTCCACATGTGCTCCTGCACTACCCATGTGTTCCCCACGTCCGTAATTCTGTTCGGTCCCGTTACCAATTACATACGTTCTTCAAGGCTGCTCCCTTTCATTGCTCCATCCACCAGTAACACTGAGGGATGCTCGCCTCAACCGGACTTTTTTCTCGATCGGTACAGCTTTCGTGATTGGACGTGATCTACTGGTTCAAGTAGGCTTAGATGGAAAAAGGATTACCTACTCGTATACTATCAAACGCATGCCCGTATCTCTTTGCATTGTTTGTTTATTTTGTTAAATCGACCAATCTAAGTAGCCATTTTACCGTTTTTGGTTGTATGAGTTAATAAATAAATAAATAAATAAAATAAAATTTCATCTCTTATTATCTCATCATCATTATTCTTGCCCTCGCACCCCCAAGCGCGTTTCTAAACCAACCCTACACTCCAAATTATACTCTCCTCCTAAATGTTTTTATTTATTTCTTCACTTTCCTAACTCTCTTCATCCCGTAAAATCGTACATACATAAAGCCTACTTTCCTTCTTCCCCTTGCCCGCTTACCCAATATCTTCCCCTCTATCATGACCTTAAATCAGCCCTTTGCCCCTCGTTACCTCTTCCAACCACTTTATCTACCTCCTTCTAATCTCCCCCCCAAATTTTCCCCTCCTCACTCACCATATCAAGCACATCTTCCATCGTACTTCCTCAATTGTCTTTCACACCCACACCTCGAACGCATGCTGTCTATTCTCGTCCTCTTCTGTCAAGGTACACGTTTCTAATTTGCGGAAATTCCTCTCGTGTCTTCCGCTGAGTTATTTTGCCTCGTTTCCATTAATAAAATTCAACCATGTTAATATTCGCTCTCATACCCTACCTTTCTTCCCACTTGCAACGTCCTACCATGTAACTAACTAGCTCGTTTCGTGACGTATCTATTGCCAACGTTTCGAACGAACACATTTTATAGGTGCACCACTTTCCGCCAGTTACAAAATTATAAGCATTTTAAATCAATCTACGTTCCAATCTCGGTCAGATCAGTAATTTAAACACCATACCTCCGTTTTAAGCACCAAGTGATACCGCAACACATTCAATAATTTCACTGTCTTCCCATAATTCCATCCAACCGGAATTTTGCCTTACTTGCGTTCCTACTACAAAATGTTACTAAGATAGATGAATTACCAGGATAGCTTAACTCTAGTAATATGATAAACTATCGCTGGCATTTTCAAGCTTTTCCATTGCTAGGTGGCATTACGTGTGTAGACGGTCAGAGTTGTAGGAATGTGGGTAATGTTAACGTGGCATTAGGGTCTCTATGCTGAGAGACGTTTCGATGTCCGACTTGGGCATCGTCTTTAGGGCAGTGTCAAGTCCGATTTTTTGGTAGCATTTCATGTGCAATACTCCGTCCGTCAGATGGGACGTCTTAATTGAGGATCTCTTGGCACCTTTTGTTAAGACCACGTTAATGCCGACGCCAGGTTTCTCTCCAATCTTTATCCTTATTTCTAAGGTTAAAAAGGTTTTTGCGACTTTGAAATGTTGAAGCGATCCCTCATTATATTCTATTTAAAGTGTGAAGTCTGATGCCGCCAATTTACATGGGCAACTCGAAAAAGTTTCACAACCCTTGATTCGCTTGGCAGCTTTGTGTTTTGGTTCGGAAATCGGACAGCCTTGAGAAGATGTGGAGCAGCCGTTTATTACTCTGTTTCCTGCTGATTTGCTCCATCCCTCTCCTTCCATATTTTACTACATTCTAGAGCACACTACGATCTCATGATAGAAATTGAGCCGTTTCCTTCGAAATTCTCAGATTTTCACGCTTGTGCAATTTTCCTTATCAAAAAAAATACTTTACTGTAAACTCTTAATAATAACCCTGGCTTTCTAACATCAAAGTTTTAAGTTACTAAGATGAAAAATAACAATATACTAAGCGCTCAAACATGGGCGGTTATATGTTACGCACCCAAAACCGTGACTTTTAAATAAATAATTTTAAGTAAAAGTGCATGTTGGGAAAAAAATTAATGTGCATCTATAAACCCAGAAATAAACAGGCTGCCAGGTGCATTTCGTTGTAATCGATTCGGTTGAGTCACTAGAAACACATAGTATTTCAAATTCGAATATCTCGACTTTCACTTACAGACAGTAGCTTGCTTCGCATCTGTCTTGGAACCCCCTGCCAGCTCCTGAAAACCCATCCTAGGGCATTCAATTTACTCTTCCCTATTCACCCATCCCCTTCTCTCGCCACAGTCCGACCCTTCCTCTTTTCTTTTCATCATCTTTCTTGCGCCGATAATTTGCTCCAATACATTCACCCCGTCACGCTTTTAAGGAGGAATAGGACAGGGGACGTATCGAGAACACGGTTGATTCCGAAGGGAGAAAGGGAGATGCGAGGTTCATGACGAAATATATATTGGCTCATCTAGATCACACCGAATGACGCGTGTTTGTCTCATTCAGGGATCAGCACACAAGGGCACTGGGAATACCGAACACCAGGAGCAGGGTATACGGAGAGGGAGACGGAACTGCAAGCAATATTTTCATTGTGATTCGTTGCGGTCGTTCCATTTAGTTGCGGTTTATGGGTCGCAGAGTCGTCTATTGTTACCGCTTCTGATGCTTGCCCACTGTTCTGATGAAGCCTATTCACATTGTCCGACCGCGACAGCTATCTTGGTGACGCCTCGGCACGGCAAGACTAAACTCGCAAGTGAGAATCCCTCTTGGAGCAAGGCTGTTGTGTTATTTTTTTAGGATTAAGGTTTTTAGGAATAAGGGCAGGTGGTGTGTAATATTATTTTCAGATGATAAATCAATATTCCAAGGCAGCGAGGAAAAGTTCCTCGCGCCAAGTCCAACCTAATATTCTTATAACGTTTCTATTTCTCATTCAAACTCTCTTTTATCTTATATCTTCCTAATAAAAATGTATGTGCCTTGCAGCCTGATTAAAGAAGTCATTTTATTCTTCATTAGGGCCTTACTTGTCCTAAAAGATGCAATTATTGCTAGCACAAAGCCAATCATCATCAACTGGTATTCTGCCTACTGGCAGGTCCCAAACACCAAAGCTGTCTCCAATTCGTCCTGTCCCGAGCCTCTTCTTTAGTATCCTTGTACCTTATTCTTATCTTTACTTCGTCTGTCATTTTCAAAGACAATAAGACTTCATATTATGGGAGGAAACTGGCACAAAAAGTGTATATTATAATGAACTCTAAAACATTGTCCCATTGTTGTCTGAGACGTTTACACTTTGAAATAAGTCCATGTAATTTTTATTGTGCCTTAAATGCACCTAGTACATACAAAACACTGCAGCAATTATTTTCAGAAATGCACAATTAACGAGTGCATGCAAATATATCCCAATGAATCCTAAAAATAAATACGAAATGACTTAGCGTGTACGCCATTTGTTTCACGCGTCGGCGCGTTGCACGTGTTCAAAGTTGAGCGAATCCCAATTCGGGCGACGCGAAACTAGGTGGATTCACGCGTAGGATACCGTGCTTCTGATTGGATAAAGATCCCGCTTTCCCCTCTGCTCGCCTCTAACGCGTTCATGAAATCGTACATTAAGCCGCGTGCGGCTTAATGTACGATTTCATGTACGAAATGTAATGAACGAAGGTAATGTACGAAAAAACTATCCACATATATTTTCAGGTTTTCAGCTGGCATCACCCAGATTTGCTTAAGTGCTTGGTTCAATAGCCTGCCACCGTCGTTTCCTGACTTATTTCATAAAATATACGCCGGCTTCTACGCTATACGGTGGATAAGAAACGCGTCCAATATGGACGCGGTAACCCTTTCCAATGATCCGCTTTTTTCATACGCCTCTTAGCCTCGTAAAAAAATATCCGAAACCAAGAACTCGCGCTCCAAAGTTATCACCGTCAATGTCATGAAGCCTCCGAAACGGCGCATCGGATCCAGCCTCCTCCTTCGCCCAGCCGGTATTTTATACGGAGTAATAATCCCTCAGAATATCAGCTAAAGGAGGAAAAAACACCACGTTAAATGTCATTTAACCTCCCTCTCGAGTTTAATAACGGACGGACGGGGAAAAGAGCTTCGACAGTGTGTTATACCTTCGACGGGATGTGGTGGCTTGGGGTGATCGAATGGGGCACAAATTTTCTCTTTTTTTGACGGATACGCCATTTTCGCCCCATCAAACCCGCAGGACCGCCGCGCCGCCACCGTCAGAGGGTGAGGGTTGGGGAAGTGCACGATGACTGAAAGAGAGGTGTTTTTTTTTGAGCGATGGATGCGGGACACGCAGAAGAGAGGCGGGCGGGGGGCACGGGGAAGGTAAGGGGGCGGAAAGTGGGCTCCCGAAGAGAGGCCGCAAGCTTTGCCGGTGAAGCGCTCGCGGGTGGCCCCTTCAATGCCCCCTTTCTATAGGTGGCATTGTGCGGAAAAATCATTACTCGCGCGGCCGTTGGGTGGGGCAGCCGTCGTGACGAGAGCGCAGTAGGGTGCTTACCAATTATTATTATCATTGGAGTTATCTACTGGTTTAGGTGGGTGAAATTGAAAAGAGAAAAAATCCTCACCATTTTTAAAAAATCCTATCCTTTTTTTTTCTTCATCTCAGTCTTACCTCTCTCCATCCCGTCCATGAAGCCTATGATTTTTCATCCCCTTCCGCCGTTACCCAATATCTTCCCCTCTATCACGGCCTGCAGTGATTACCTCCTTCCTCAATACCCTCTTCCAACCACCTACTCTACCTCCTCATAATCTCATCCAGAAGTATCCTTTCCTCACCCACCGTACCTTTTCCGTCTGCCTTTCCGCCCACCGTACCTTCTCCATCCTCCTCCACACCCACTACTCGAACGCCTGCACCATCTTCTTGTCTTCTTTTCTCAGAGTCCACGTTTCTTCCCCACACAGCACTACATTTCCAAATAACCTATTCACGAGCCTCTTCATATACCCTTACCCAAGATCCCCGTCATCAGCTCCCTCCTACTGCTAAACGCTTCCTTCGCTAGCGCAATTCTCCTCCTAATGTTTTTGCTACTATTCTCAATTTCCCCCATTACCATTTTACAGGGCGATGAAAGAATAACTAGCAACATATATATGCCGTTGGATAGAGCGTGATAATTAAAGAAAATCTTTCCTAACAATTTTTTCCGATGGTGCGATGGTTTTTTTGCAATTGAGTTTTGAAAATTGAAATAAGAAGCAATCACGGAGTGGCTAGAGAGCTAATACCGCAGACGCAACGGCAGTAGGTACTAATTATACCCATTGAATTCAGACAACAACGATGCTTATTCCAGCATACCCAAGTCTCACTGTCTCATTATAAAGTTGAGAGTTCACATTTTAGCAAGAATTAATACAGGTAAACTACAGTAAATGATAAAGAAACTCACCTTATCTCAGAGCTTGTTCCGTCCGGCAATTTGCGTCGTCTTCGTGAATGCAGATCGATGACTGAGCCGAAAACTGAGAGTGCACGTCGTGGAGTGCCTTCCTACGGTGAAAGTGAGGCTCCTGGCCTCATAAGTTCGCACTAAAGCTAGCAGCGAAAGAATTCAACCGCAGTTGTTGGCCACCTGAAGTCGAACGTCGATGGCCTTGGCCCCTAAAATGGAATCGGAGTCTTTCTATTCGCAAAGCATTAGTCAGCACTGTGGTCTCCATTCCACTCAGTGTGTATTTGCGATATTGTCATGGGACAAAGTCAACGTTAAAGCAGCGCTCAAGGATATCAGTATGGTAGGTTACCCATGCAGGGAATGCAAAATCCTTTTAGGTGGGTACTCTGTATTGTTGGAACGACATCAGCGATAATATTGCGCTCAATATAATTTATAATCCTGTAAGAGAGCTATAATTCATTGATCTTTAAAATAAAATATCTTTTGTACCACCACACGGACATTCAGGATCCTTTTTCTCTCCGGACAGTATTTTTTTGTTGTGTCCTTCCTATTTTAGAATACTGTGCTCCAATCTGGTCGACCGCTTGCCCCACAGCCTTGAATACGCTCAATCGCCCTATTAACTTCTTTCTCGCCATTACCCGCCATCGAATCCCTTCCCTCAGAAACTTATCAAAAGAATACATCCTTTCTTCCCTTTCAATCCCAAACGTCTCTTTCCGTCATGTACTATGCGACATGAAGTTCCTCCATAGCATTTGGAGTGGCTCTCTCCGTACCAACTGCCTTCTTCCTCTCTTTCCTCATCATGTTCCTCCTCGTTCCCTACGCAATAACTCCCTTCTTGACATTCCCAAATTCAGACTCTCAATATCCCAACGCTCCCTATTCTACCGTATCCCAAAAACTTTCAACTCTCTAGCCTCGCAGTTACCCTCCCTTGACCTCTTCTCCACACCCTCCGTTTTCAAATCAGTCCTCAGAAAACATATTGCCGAGTTGACTCCTTCTATTCCATCTCCTTGTCCATAAATCCCAATACCAAGCTTTCTTTCCAATGTATTTTTATGTCATCTTTTACATTTTTAATGGTATATTTTGTTAAAATTTCTATTTATCTGTTTGCTTGTCAACCAATGTAATTAGCCTTTGTGCCGTTTTTGGGGACTTTTTAAATAAATAAATAAAATAAATATCCATGTGATCATCTGTCTAAAAAAATCATTTGACTCTGCCATCATTGGAATTGACTCGAAAAGGAACTAACGCGTGCGTCATGCAATGATATTTCGCCTTTTTATTCAGAAATTTCTAAAGAGTGAGGGTTTGATATAATTTTATCAATCGTAAAAATCGAGTCACACGCCTTCCTTGGTGGACTGCTGCGCACGGAGAGCCGTTTTCGCGCCAGGGCCCAAAACCCTCCCGAAGTTCCACCCCCTACCCCCACCACCTCAATACCCCTTTGCGAAATACTTATGCATTTTGGTTCATTTCAATTTTCAAAAACTATCCACTCCCCTAAAAAATTACTCTCCTCGCCCGAGCGTTTAAAACGGCGAAAAGCCTGGGTGAATGCGTTTTTTCACATTTTTTCGTCATTATTTCATCGTTTTTTTTAACAACGTAGAGAGGCAAGCCTCGTTCCGCATCTTCCAGTCTTAATACATTATGCTATCCCTAACCGGCAACCCTTTTCAAATATATTCAAGGCTTCGCCTTGATGCTAACCCCGCACTCTTACCTTTTAAAACACCCTACTCCTCTCCTGTCTACACACCATTCCCCATGTGCCTCCTTCGGACATTCCCCCGCATTCCTCCACTCTCTGAACACTGACGAGGAAGCCATGATCATCATCCAGCCAGGGTCTCCCCTTCCCACGAGAATAAAAATTGAAAAACCCTGGCCGTGTACTCCTCTTTTTTTTAGCTCGCCTCCCGACTCTTTATCTCGCGTGCTCCATATTGTGTGTGTGTCCCACCTCTATAAACCCTGAACCGAAGCCTGCCCAACCCCCATTTCTCCCGCCTCTCTTCCTTTTTTCAACCTTCCCGCCTGTGTGTTTGCTGATTTCCTCCTAACCCTCCTCCCTGTCCTCCTATTCCGCTAATAAAAACCATGCGCCCAGCTGGGCTGGGACGCCGCGCCGTGGCGTGGCACCCCCATCGTAGTATCGGAGGAATCCCGCTCCAGGGGGGGATGGGCGTTCTTTATCTCATAAGCGACCCCTGCCTCCCTCACCATACCCATCTCCTTGTCTGTTTCATTTTTTTATTATTTCATCAAAACTTTATTCCCTCGATTCTTGGTGGAAGAGGAGGAGCCATCTAAAAAAATCATGAAAAAAATAATCGAGCGTTTAAGTTGTTTTCAATTTTTTTTTCTCTCTCGCATAACTAAAGCTAAAAAATAATTCAGATCTTCATAATCTTTTTTTTTCTAAACTCCCACCTCTTTGCATATTTTTCGTGTGAAGGAAAATTTAGCTCGTAAAATAATTATCAAAGTGATCAATTGCTACAGGATTCACTTCGTGGAAGTTGAAGACCTATCTTCATCTACAAAATACCTTGCTAGCCACCTCAAGGGTGTGTGGTAGGGGCTGAGTAGTCACACGCATTACACTAAACTCTAAAGTTAGTGTATCTACGACTAATGATGTATTAGCATTAATCGCTAATGCTTGTCACGAGGCGAAGCCTCACAAGCATGCACTACACTATATATATATATATATATATATATATAGTCTACAAATGTTAGAGGGACTGTTAGTATTTATATATATTGTAACTACATAAACGGACATAGATTCGAGAGTTATGCTGAAAACATGCACGGCGTGCTGTTAGTACTAAGTAGCAGATAAGCGTACAAGTATTAGAGATTACTACTATTACTAAGAGCTACGCTACCTATCGACAAACCTAGTTAAAATTCTCATTGGCAGCTGCATGGTCTCTTATCGTTCGCGGGAAAAATAACATTTTAAATATGTCCGTTCTGCAGTCTAATTCCCTAACTTTATTCTCATTATCTGCCCTAACTTAGTATATCGGATTTCGTAAAATATTTTTTAATGTGAATCCATCGTGATGCCGTATTAAGAGGTACAAACATAATAAACGTAGGTTATAAGGTTATATATTATTATTATAGATGATACAGTTACAAGTTGACCTTATGGTCAGGTGGTAACTTAGAAATACATATAAAGGGAATATATTAAACATATTCATAAAAAACAATACAAATACATGTCATGAATTAGAGTAGTTCTGGAATAAAGTGTTGTCCTAGCGAAACGGCTGCAGCCGCAACTGTTTCGACCAGACAACTGTTTCAAATAAATGTTCCAAACAACAGGTTAGCTTCGTGATCCTCCCGCAGCGCTCTGTGCTGTGCAGCGGCAACTGATAGCTTTCTGTTTCGTCTTCTATTCCGATCCAGTTGCACTGCACGTGTGGCTGCGTTGCGATTATAAGCTGCAATTTGTTGGATTAGAATCTGTTGCAGGCGGTTGCCAGTTTATTCAAGCCAACACATCGTCACAGCCCGTCGTTGCAGATAGAATTGCAACTGTCAAGTAGGTACCTATCTTTCATGAATCCAAATGAAATTTTTACTTTATTTAAGTGAAGGATTTCTCATTACATAGAATACAGAACTACCAACCATGTTTTAACAGCGCCGATCGATCGCCCGCTATATGGTGTGCTTCTAGATGTTGTACGCAACCGGGTGTTGCACGGAACTGTTTCGTTTTGAAACTGTTTCGGTTGCGAAACAGCTGCAATGAAACTGTTGTGTTCTTTTAGTGCCAACACTAAATTAGAGCGTTGATCCAATATAATTTTTGTGCGAAGCACCGGACATTATTATGGATGGATTGAAAACATTTGCATCTAGGCCATTCCATACATCCACCCCTCTGTTCAAAAAGGAGAATTTCCCCAGTTAGTTCACTGTTTTGGTGGCTCGATTTTGTACTCATGGTCCATCCTAGAGAAGTAAGCAGGATGGCTTAGCCTCCCTGAGATATCCACTCAGGCAGTTTCCCCAACATATGCTTTATATATGGCCTTCAGCGAGATATTCCTCCTCTCTCTCTCAGCGATTCCCATCCTAATTTAGCTATCATTTCACTAACACTGGCGCTTCTATTATAATAACCCATTACAAGTCTTACCGCCCTCCTTTGAACCTGTTATATTGTTTTTATCTTCCCCGAAAGATGTGGGTCCCAGACCGCGGCCCCATACTCTAGAATGGGACGCACAAGTGTCTGGTATGCGAACTCTTTTGTGTTGTACGAGCTTTCCCTCAATGTCCGATTAGCGAAATTTAAAACCTTGGACGCTTTCGTTGTGACTCTATCCACCTGTGGTCCCCAATTTAGATCAGATGTCAAAGTAACCCATAAGTATTTACAATTTTTTTCTTCCTTAAGTGAATCACCCCCAAGCGTATATTTGCTTTCAACTATTTTTTGTATCCTACAAAACCTTATAAGATTTGTTTTTTTAATAGTCATAATCATTCCATATGTTTGTCCCCAGTGCTCTAAAAGCAGTAAAATCGTTTTTCAGGATTTATTCGTCTTTGCTAAACTCAATAACCCTGTAAATGATACAATCGTCTGCAAACATTCGGATTCTGCTTTGGATATTTGGGCTTCATCACTTGTGTATATTAAAAACAAAAGAGGTCTAAGCACGCTTCCTTGTGGAACGCCAGAAGATACATTAATAATTGCAGACAAAACGTTTCCCACCCTAACCCTTTGAGTTCTCTTTGACAGGAAATAATTTATCCAGTTCACTATTCTTTCATCTATTCCCATGGCGGCCAGTTTTGTTTATTAGTATATTGTGATCAACACGATCAAAGACCTTGAAGAAATCAAAGAAAATTGCATCGAGTTGCATTCCCCCATCTTAACAATCAGAAAAATCCTGCATGAGTCCAGACAACTGACTTTCGCAAGAACACTTCTTTCGGAAGCCGTACTGCCCTTCCCATAACCAATTTTTATCTTCCCAAAATCCTTTTTAGTAATCCCCAATAAGTTGTTCCATTATTTTACAAAAAATGCTCGTCATGCTGACTGGCCTTTAGTAGTCAATACTAGTGTTGGGACCGTTCTTATGAATAGGAATAACTCTAGCCTTTTTCCAGTCATCAGGAACCTCTCTGCAATTTAGTGAGACTGTGAATAAAACCTCAAGAAAGGTACAATTCCCTTATGCAAGCGCTTAAATAGTTGCCCATCTATTCCATCTGGTCCGCTGGACGCATGACTCTTCAAACATTTACTTGTGTTCATGTCCCTTAATTAAAAGACTTTTTGTCCATTCTCACTTGATAGAATTAAATCTTCGCCGCTTGAATTTATTCAATATAGCCTCGAAAACACCTCATTGAATGCTTGTGCTTTAGAATAACAATTGTCCAAAATGCACCCCTCAAATTTTAAATGCTGCTGAACTAGAATATTATTGCCTTTATAGACTACAAAGAGGCGTCTGACTCCAGTGGGGCGGCCTCTGACGTGATGGTATCACGTAAAAACACTATTGAGTAAGGCCACGGAATACTATCTCAATTCAAATAAAAACCTTGAAATTATGGACAGTTCTCAAATGATAATGAATCCTGACAACTACGGGACTCGGAGATATCGAGAAGGCGTTTGATCGGGTGGAATGGACGTAATTAATGGGAGTGTTGAAGAAATTAGGGGTCGATTGGAGGGACAGGCATCTGATTCAAAATTTGTATATGAACCAGACGGCGCAGGTTAGGGCAGCCAATGGAGAATCGGGATGGGCCACGAATGGACGGGGAGTGTGGCAGGGGTTCCCACTATCGCAGTTGATTTTTAACGTGTATTCAGAGGAAATGACAAGGGAGGCATGGGGGGAGGAGGAGGTAGGAATAAAGGTAGGAGGGGAGCTGATAAAATCAGTGAGATTTGCAGATGATCAAGCATTGGTTAAGTAAGTCTGCCAAGGGGTTACAGTCAATGGTGAATGCATTAGAGGTGCAGTGCGAAAAGTATGGGATGAAGATCAATCACAAGAAAACGAAAGTAATGAGATTTTCTAGAAGTAAGAAGGTGGGGCTGAATATAAGGGTGGGAGGGCAGAAGATAGAGCAGGGTGAGCAGTTTACGTATCTGGGTAGTATTTTGGAGGAGAATGGGTTTAGTGATAAGGACATCAGGTGCAGAATTGCGCCTGCTAAAGAAGCATTTTCAAAGAGAAGGGAATTGATGAGGGGGGTCTGAGAAGAGACGTGAAGAAGAGGCTGGTGAAAACTTTAATATGGAGCGTGGCGCTATATGGGTTGGAAACTTGGTCATTGCGAAGGGAGGATGTGCGTAGGCCTGAGGCGTTTGAGATGTGAGTTTGGGGAAGAATGAAGAAGGTTAGCTGGATGGCGAGAAAGACGAACGAGGAGGTATTGGATATGGTCGGAGAGGAGAGGAAGCTTGTGGCAGAGGTTTGGGGAAGGCAGAAGAGATGGATGGAGGAGGTTTTGAGAGGAGAGGGCATGTTGAAGAGAGTGATAGAGGGGAGAACGTTGGGGAAGCGTGGAAGACGAAGGAAGTGGATAGGAATTCTGGACGAAATAAGAGGAGGTAGAAGATATTAAGAATTGAAGAGGGATCTAATAACGGGCCATCCTCATGAGGGAACAATATCTATGAGATTGGGATGCAGAATGGGGACTGCCCAAGAACCTACCAATCAGCTGGTAGAAACTTGAATGAAAATACGCAAGCCGAGACAATTCATTACGAAATTTCTTATGGTGCAACGCCCTCACCTTTTTCTTCGGCCTTCTTATTTCAGAATTCTAGTATTCTGGGTCTTGGTTGCTTTTTAACACTTTAAGAGGCACACACCCTTGAGATGGCTTGCAGGGTATTTTGCAGATGTAGTTGAAAACAATTCGATCCTTCGCTTAATAGGTCCTTGAGATTTTTGATATTGAGAGGTCATTGATGTTATCCACAATCCTATCTTGGACGTCTCTTCTCCTCAAAATTCCACTAATGAATATTTTTCGTTTCTGAATTTTGCTTTAGCTGCCCTACACAAATCACAGACACACCCCACCACATGGTCTCTTTACCTTGCTTTCTTTACGTCGTGTGTCCCCACATGGAGGAGAACTACCTCCTCCGGTCGCTCCTCTTCCATCCTTTCTATTTTGTTCTCAAGTTCGTCCGTTCGTATTCCCGGAAGACACTCTACCAAAAACCCTCCACCGCCATAATTACTTCCAGAGCGTGTCACATGCCTCAACAAAGAATCGCCAATTATCCTCACTCGGGTTTGGCCGCTAGGGACCCCCTCCCCTCTCCCGCTGGGCTCTTGCAGGGCAGGGTCACCCTTTTTTTACCTCTTGGTGGCTTGGTCCGCCCATCTGGGGACACTCTCTTACCCTGACACCCGCTTCTTCCCATGTGCCACTCCTCTGCTTCCCCGAAGCCTGGATGCCATGGTTTATGGTCGAGCAGTTGATGCGCCCACGACCTCCTGTCCTCTTACCCCTCACCCTCTGGTATCCCTTCGGCCACTCCCAGCCTCCATCGTTACCCTCCCGCTCCGCATCTTTTTCAGCATCGTCACCTTCCTTCCATGCCTTGGCGTCCCTGCACACCATGCCTCTGGTACGTTCGCCAGCGAAGCCGCTAGCTTCTCCCGTGCTGTACCCTCGATCCCCGCTGGAGTGGTATATTTCACCGGTCTCACTCCTATCGAAGGCTGTTAGCACTGACTTCAGCTCTCCATTCTCCTTCCACAATTCACTGATTTGGGATTCAGCCCCAATATCTCTTGCTCCAAACTCACGATAATTGTCTCCTTCTCCTTAAGTCCTTATTTCTCCGCCGCCGGTGCAGATTTTCTACATTTCCATGCCTCCTTCATACACTCCCCGATCTCGAGCCCCGAGCAGCGGAAATGAATTGCGGAAATGCAGACAGATTCATTCATTGCAGTAGTCTACCGGTTAGAGGTAGGTTGTGATGAAAGTCAGAGAATATCCAACGAACTCTTACACGTGCCGTGCCCTTTCTACCTCTAGTATTTCTTTCTTCATCTCAGCATAAGTCCTACCTTTCTTCATCCCGTCCATAAAACCGATTTTCTTCCTTCCCCTTCCCCGCTTACCCAACATCCTACCCTCTATCACGGCCTTCAGCAAACCATCGTCCCTCATTACCCCTTCTAGCCACCTACCCTGTCTTCCCCTAATCTCATCTATTAGTTTTCAAAAAATAAATTTCTTCCTTTAAAGAAAAATAACCATCGCAATACTACAAATATGGATAGCTATGATGTGCAAAACTGAAGGAAATGTACTTTGAAAAAACGTGTTTGAAATTTAGAAAATAAATATTTATGGACTGGGTTTTAGAATTTTAATAAATTAAATCATAATATTATGTACCGTTGCTTTTTATTTAAAAAAACATGTTTTGCGTAAGTATCATAGGTCCGGAGATGTCAAGGAAGACATCAGACATAAATTTACAAGAGGCTCATTTTTTTTATAATCCCCTAACCAAGTCAAAGGATGAATATTTAACAAAACAATTGGGCATGGCCAATAATGCAGTAAAATGAAACACGTCCTCCTGAAAATTTGGCGGAAATTGGAGCAGGCCAGGGCAATTTTTGTCTTTTTTTGTCGTTTTGACAAAGTATTAACCAACAGGAAAAATAAGAAGCCGCCGAGAAAGAATTCCCTGCGTTGCTTCGTACTGAACCAACTAACCGGCTTCGGTGGTAGTGGTAACGGCGTAATTGAATCAATTGACAAAACTTTATTCCCCCCAAGAACAACACAAAATGCTTGCCACACCAGGGACGAGCAGCGAACGGCAGAGAGAAAAGGAGAGGAGGCGGGAAGGAGGATCGAAGGAAGGGCAAGTTGCACCAGGGCGGGAACGCAGTGCGTTGTGCAGACTCTTCAGCACCCCAGAAGCAGTCGGCTCGGATGAAGCGGCGTCGGGCGATCTGGCAAGCACGAAGGGCTGACACAGACTCAGCCCCGCCGACGCTGCTATATATTCCCTGGGCTCATTCTTCCAGCAAACTCTGCCTCCGCCAAGTTAATAATATTTTACGAAATCCGACGTACTGCGGTAGATCAGATCATGAGAAAAAGATTAGGGAACTAGACTGAAAAACGGACAGATTTAAAATGTCATTTTTCCCACGAACGATAAGGGACCATAACAGCTGCCAATGAGATTTTATCTAGGTTTGTCGTTAGGTAGTGTAGCTTTTAGTAGTAGTAGTACTCCTAATACTTGAATCCTTATCTGTTACCTAGTACATACTAACAGCACGCCTTGTATGTTTTCTACATGGGTCTTGAGTCTCTGTCCATCTGTGTAGTTGCAAAATACATATATTAATGGTCCCTCTCCATTGTGATGACATCTGTAGTGTAGTAGTGCATGCTTGTAATACTTCGCCTCGTGACAAGCATTAGCGATTTATGCTAATGCATAATTAGTCGTGGTTACACTAACTTTAGGGTATAGTGTAATGCATGTTTGTGAATACTCACCCCCTGCCACACACCCCTGAGGTAGCTTGCAGGGTATTTTGTAGATGTAGATGAAATGAAACCACGCACTGCATTTCCCACACCACTCCGTTTTTCAGCTTCTTACGACAAAATGAACACTTAGCCATTAGGGCGTTCAATCGCCCACCCTCCCCTTTCCTGGTCATGTTCCGGTGAACATTCACTTTAGGGAGCAACGGAAAGGCACATCCAACCTCTACGACCGTCCGAGAATATCCTACATTGCATAAAAAATGTAAGCCTAGAACTTATACGTTTTTAATCAACGCTCAGTTTTTTTAGAATCAAAACTGACACCCAAAACACACTTCGAGCTATGCAAATAGTCGCCACTCAGCAGATAATAGGCTATTTTGCGTACACCTCAAGTGTCTCAGGTTTGATTCCAAGTCATTTAATTCAATGAGAAATTAATTTAAAACTTCCTTTTTATTGATTGAAGGCAAATATTATTTCCAATTGCAAAATTAAATTAATGGTCATACTAACTCGAGAGATGTGTTGATGTGATTCCAGCGATTTTTGTTTATACACAGATTCGCGTGAAACTTTGCATACGTGTTCTCATTCGTGACAACTATAGATAAAAGTAATGAAAATTGCGTCGTACCGATTTGGTTTTTGGCAATTCAATGCTATTTTAGCATGTAGCACCTTATGGCACAAGAACATATGTACTATTAATTCGATTACATGTGTCCCGATATTCTTATAAACGCGAAATAGTACATTTCTCATGATGACATTCGTTGCTAACAAATATCAAGGAGTCACACGGAGTCTCATAATCGAAAAATCACGTTTCAGTATAATTTCTACAAAATTTCAAATACTGCGCCGAAAACTCTTGTCATAACATGCTTTAATGAAGAAAATTTAATATATTATTCTTGTATTATTTTCATTACTGCCTGTATGGTTAGAAACTGTTGTCCTAAAAAGCAACCTACGCGGTGGAAACCCGAAAATGCAGAATAATTCATCTGAACGCCGCGGAAACCTACGATGGAATATCGTACTTGAGTAAAATTTAGTCCATAAATTGTTTTTCGACTTTCGAAAAAAAAAGTTTTACACTGTGCTCAAAGACCCTCTAATACCGCTCCATCCACCTTAAGAAAGGACATTAAATGAATTTTATAAATATTATCTTCGAACTTTGTTTTCGATTCGAAATAGCGAGGAATTCCCACCCATTCAGCATCAGCCCCGAGGATGGTTCTCGGCAGATGAAGTGAAGTATCTAGGAGTTACGATAACCTCGAACCTATCGTGGGGAACACATATAAGAAATATTTGTGGCAGAGCTCTGAAGAAGCTAGGATTCACCAAGCGTATTGTGGGAAGATTTTCGGATGAAAAAGTAAAAGAGAGGTGCTATTTCGCACTCGTCCGGCCACACCTTGAATATGCAGCGAGCATATGGGATCCGGTGCAGAAAGACATAATCCGGGAACTTAATAAAATACAAAGGAAAGCTGCGCGATTCGTCAAAAACTGCTACGGGCGTACTGACAGCGTTACACAGATGTTAGACGAATTAGGCTGGGAGCCGCTAGAGACTCGGAGGCTGCGCGCTAGGCTTAGATTACTCGAGCAATTAAGAATAGATATCTTGAAGATCGACACGGAGAACATCATATTAGAACCCCACTATATTTCCAGGTCCGAAAGAAACGATAAATTAAGAGAGATATTTTGCCGAACGGATAGGTATGGGAATTCGTTTTTCCCCCGAACAGTAAGGGACTATAATAAATGCTAGGCGTAATTTCATTAGAGCGTTTCCTTTTTATATGTAAACGGCTGGTGTCCTAACACCCCCCGCCACACGCCTATTGAGGCGGCTTGCGGGGTAGTATGTAGATGTAGATGTAGACTCGAGTTCCGAAACGTCGGCAGCGATGAGAGGAGTGACCCGGTGGCAAACCCGAATAGCCTTCCATCATCCCAGTACTTCCCGCTTTCCCTCCATCTCACCTCTCACATATACTAAGCATCTAATTTCCCTTCCTCCATTTTCTGTTTTTTTTTTCTCTAGCTTTCCAGACCTCATCATTGTCCTTTCGTTTCAAATTCCTATTTTTACCGCTGCTTTCTTCCTCCTCTATCAATTTTTCTTCTTCCTCTCCCTCCTATTCCTTTTATTCTATGATTCCTTCTATTCCTTGTATTCTAACTTTAGGGTATAGTGTAATGCATGTTGGTGATTACTCACCCCCTGCCACACACCCCTGAGGTGGCTTGCAGGGTATTTTGTAGATGTAGATGACATTGTTGTGATAGGATTTCGTGTGACGGCAATCACTGTGGCCTTGCCTCCCCCGCTGCCGGGCACGACAGCCACCCTAGTAGGCGGCGTCCCGTAAAATTTGTTTATTTTAGGTTCAGCCAGAGTTTCGCCGTGCTATTCTGCCGGCATCGTCCGGCTCTTTATGGAAAAAAGCCCGCCGAAGCAGGCAGAGTAGCACGGCGAAACTTTTGCTGAACTGAAAATAAACGAAAATATACCACGGATACCAAAAGATATTTTAAAAAATTCAATAAACTGCAAAAATCTATTAAAAAAGTTAATGGTAGTTGTTGATAGTATGTTTGGATTTATTTTCATTTTAATGGTTTAACGCATCGTACCAATAAAATATTCTCTTGAAAAGCACGCTGTGCCTTTTAATGATATTAGTAAGCTTCCCAGGTCACCCGTTCCCCTCCACTAGTTTTAAAAAATATTTAAAGTTATTTATAAAAAATCACTAGATAAACCCTCTCATCCACCGTTCGCTTCCTCCCTTGAAAAAAAACGGCTGTGTACCTACCTACATCCGGTTTTTACTGCCATGAGGGGTATAAAAAAAATTAAATATGGAAGGAGACGTCCTTTCCTCTTGTTCCTTCTCCCTCTCTATCTCTCTTCTTCCGTTTATTCTCTCTCTCCACGCCTCTTCGTGGATGATGACGGTTTCATTCTCTTTTTAAACGCCTCCATTTTTTCAAAACTTTTTTTTTATTAAATGAATCCTCTGCAGCATCATCCTTTCCTCATATCCTCGTCCAAACTCTCCTTCATATCTCCCTCATCTTCATTTTTTTCCACCACGGCAGAAAAAAGAGTCCCTCCCTTCCCCCTCCACTAGGTATTTTTTGTAATGTCCGTGGATTCCCCCACGCGGCAAAAAACTTTTTTTTTACATATTTACGGCGCGTGTGGAAAGTAGGTTACGGGCCTTAATTTGATGCCTAACCTTTGTTTTTTTTATTTCTCTATCCCGCGAAAAAAATCCCGCCAAGGGACGCGGTGGTAGATGGACGAAGTACCATCCCATCCCCCTTTCCCGTGTGCTTCTTCAAAATGACGAGGAGGGCAGCGGGAGCAGCAGCACCACCTTTTCATTATGTGTACCATTATTCACGTGCGGGGAAAAAGAAAGCGTGGCGAAGATAATTTTTTTTCTTCTTTGAATAAAAGAGGAAACAACAGCGTTCGATGCTTCAAGAACCGGTGGTGTAGCATATCGTGTAAATTATTTTCTCTCTCGTCTCGTCCTCATTGTCGGAAGCCGGAGAACGATTTTTGCTCTCGCAACGCTACCACAACGACGAATCAGCGGGATCAGTGTCGCTTAAACGCGAGAGGCGGGGTAGAGAGGACTTTCCGAAAACAATACCGAGAGGGCGAGATAGGTTAACTATTTTCGGCCATTTCTGGTGTTGGGAATCGGAACTCAAGAAGTCTGTGTCGTGTAACTGCTACTACTCGGCATTAGCCACACTCACGGAGACATTTTTACCCGTTTACGTTGCCATGTTTGATAATTTATGAAAAACAGAGTTTCTACAGAGAATATTTTTGACGGAACATTTAAAACAAATGTAGTTTTAACTAATTTGTCTCACTTGTTTGTACATGAGTCAAAAAAATGTTTATTTCCACAAATCAATTCTCGGTAAACTTTTTCATCCGTGCCGTGGTAGATTCAAAGACTCTTCTTCAAAGATATCTTAGAATATACTTGTATTGAGGCTTGCATTATTTGTATTCCCCTTAACTTAACACATACGAAACACTTGCGGCGCTGCATTTAAGAAACGTGGATTTATCAAGCAAATAGTAGGAAGGGTGAATACTCACCCCCTGCCACACACCACTGAGGTGGCTTGCAGGGTATTTTGTAGATGAGATGTAGAAGGTTCTCCGATGAAAAAGTGAAAGAGAGATGTTACTTTACACTGGTGAGGCCACAACCGGGCGGGCCGGAACCTGGCAGGCCTGCGCACTACTTCACCAGTCGTTGATGACGTACTAACAATAAGAGAGAGGTCATCCAGACCAACGCCACCTACTGACCGTCCAAGAGGGAAGGCCTGCGCAAAGCATGTTGTTTAAGGAGTGACGTCATCGCGAGTGGTGCTACAATATTCCCTAGAGGGTCTAGGGAATAGCTATCATTGCTATAGCACATTGTTGATGCATGGTGGACACGAGGTCACGTTTGAAGTTAGTTTTTGTGTGATCTTGAGAAGTTGTTATCCGTTGCATTGTAGAATATTTAGCGGAGTTGTGACATGACTAACTCCTGCTGTCTTCCACGCTCTCGTGGAAATTACAGGAAGGGGCCTAACGTGTCCGTTTTTAACTTCCCAATGGAAGATGATTTCCGTGCAAAATGGATACGTGCCATCAAAGAGCAGCAAGGTATGTGTTTTAGTTATTATCCCACTATCATATTATTATTTCAGTTTTTGTACCCTGTATTGGTGGCTAGAAATTAGCTTATTTTTCTGTACTTTCGTGGCATATAAGGTGTTTTAGTGGCCATTAGTTTTGGCATCGATCAAATTATCCTGCCTCATATTTACCGCAAATTGTCGTAGTAAAAAGTATGACTATTTACGCGGTGGGATATTGTCTTGGAATTATTTCAGATAAGCATATGAATGAAGTAAGTGGGGCCTAAAAGGCATGTAGATGCTCACCATAAGTGATTAGATTATGCAATCAACGGCTTATCTTGTCATTTTCAATTCTTCCGAATATCGCTTCCCTCCGAAGAAGCAAGTTGTTGGTGTATCATTCCATCTCGGATGAACAGGCAGACATATGAAGTGGTTTCTCATGGAAAATAAAGTACGCTAGCTCAACTTTGCTTTCTAAAATTTTCAATGAAATTGATTTACCTTTGAGACCTTGTTATATGAGGTGGTTTTAAGTTTTGGCATCTTATGCACCGACGATAGGCAGATTTCATTAGTGTTGACTTCTGCAAGAACTATGATGGCAATCGCTTTCAGACCGTCGTCGGTTGAAATAGGTCGGTTCAAGCTGATCTATTTTCTGACTACGTGAAAAGTATTTAACGAAACCCAATTATCAAAATAAAATTAAGGAAATTGACTGCAGAATGGACGTCTTTAAAAAGTAATTCTCCCCGCTTACGATAAGAGGCCATAATAGCTGCCATTGAGATTTTATGTCTCATTGGGATTGTCGATAGGAAGGGTACCTAATTATTTGATTTGCTCTCTAATTCTTGTTTACTAATCTGCGGCATATTATTAATAGCACGTCTGTTATTCATCCCATAGCTCTGTGAATTTGTCTTGTTGCAAAAAACATTAATACTAATAGTTATAACATTGGTAGTATAAAGTGTAGAGAATGTAGGTGAAATCTCACCTCCTGGCAGGGATTTTTTTGGCAATGCAATAAAGTTGTTATTTTGTTAACTTCAGGTGGGCATAGTGTAGTGCATGTAGGTGGAAACTCACCCCCTGCCACATACCCTTGAGGTGGCTTGCAGGGCATTACGTACGTTTTGATATAGATAAGTTTTAACAGTAAACTCTTAAGACCTTTGTGGACTGTAAATTTCATGACCAAGGAAATTCATGCAAGGAAACCATCTGCACCAATTGAAACAATTATTCATATTCAAGTACCCATCATAAATAATGGAGCTAATATATATATATATATATATATTATTACTATTCTGTTCTCACATTGCATCAAACTGCTGGACCTTCCTCCACAAAATACCAAAAATAGTTATTCCACATCTGTCACCAATAATCCACTGGGCCATCACACTAAAAGAATACTCACATTTCCTTTCCTAAAATACTGCCTCCTTCCTTAACCAATGAAAGGAAGGTGTCACATCAGGGCTATTCCTCTATCTCACAGTGTTCAAGTCCAGAATTGCAAAATGTTCATTTCATAACACCAACACATTGAATAAACTCCACGCTCTGCATCACACGATTCATGGACTAGTTCATATTTATCACATTGCATCAAAGTACTGGACCATCCTCCTGAAACACCAAAATAGTTATTCCACATCTTTCACCGATAATCCACTGAGTCATCACACTAAAAGAATACTCACATTTCCTTTCCTAAAATTCTGCCTCCTTCCTAAAGCTTAATTGGACTCCAGTATGTTCTGTGCTCTGCTGTTATTCTGTTTAAAAATTCAGTCTCCTCCCTGTTGTCATGTGTTAAAGTTATTCCCATATACTTGGATTGATTTGTTTTTTTTTAAATTTACAATTCATGACTGCTATATTTTCTTCCTGTTCTTCAAACCTGCTGATCCTGACATTTGTATTGCTATTAACTTGCAGACCAACTTCGGCCATTTCTTTTAGGGGTACAGTAGTTTTATTAGGTCTTCTATGTTCTCTGTTTAAATGGCTACGTTATAATGGCTCTAATCCTCAATTACGACACGCGTCTCTATGTAATAACAACCATCGAATTAAAAGTCGAAAACAAGGCCTCTGGAAGAGACAATACATCCCTTTTTTAGTTCAAAATAGATTAATTACAGAAAGAAAAAAATAAATGCAATAATTTTATGAAAATAAATCAAATTATGTCAATTAAGGAAGAATGTCTATCCTTTAGCCTAACAATCGTCATTTTCACATAGAAATATGGAAAGATTTACCTGATTTTTTCATAACATAAGGTAAGAATTATGCATCACTTACGGTTGTCAACAGCGTTTTGTTTTATTCTGCATCCCATTAGTCCATCCATCAAATTCCACCACTAGTAATTAAGTCTCTAAGAGAAAAAATAAAATACAAAATTACACAATCTCCATACTTTTCCCATCACAAAAAATATCAAGCTTCCAACATTTTCACGAAACTTACCACTACTACATGAACACATCAGTAATCTTCTTCTGCTAATTCGTGTTAGACTCACTCTATCTATGTCACCATAGTCCCCAACCACTTCTTCCCCACAATTTTCACCAGTATTTCCAACTCTTCACAGCCAGAGCTCTCAATAGCGGAAACAGGGTTTTCATCATAGCAACAACCTTCACCTTTTTCCACAGCCCATTCTTCAAGCAATCTCTCCTTGCTCTTAATAATGTCCCTCCCTCACTTGCATCTTCATCATCGATCAAAACTATTCAAAATCATCCAAAATGATTGGGGGGGGGGCATAAGCAGAACGGGAGCAATTCAGATAAACCGATGTTGCAAGCACATTCCTATCCTTCCACATATCTACATGGCCGAAGGGATTATCCTTGCAATGCTGCTCCCAGGTCCCTCAGCATCTTCCTTCCCTTTCACTTCATCCTCTCCTACACTCCCTGCTCCACCGTGCCAGACCCTGACCCTCTCGGTGATCACATCACACCCCCTACTCGAAAGATTATCCTGTTGTTTACAAATGAAATGTACATGCTCCACTCATGTACGATTCAGGTGTCACATAACATAATGAACAGAAGAGCTGCCTCACACCCTTACTTCTGCCAAATGCTATAAAGGAACCGCAATTCCAGTGAAAACGTAACACCCTAGACTGCCTCAGCAAAGTGAGTATCAACAGCCTACTTCTGTGTACAATGACACAGCATGGTAAATAAAAACAGTAGCACTAACCAACGCCCACACCTGCACTTTACAAATGAAATGTATATGCTCCACTCATGTACGAGTCACAATGTTTGCTCTTAAGTATAGTGGAGAATTTTCAGCTTCCTAGCAGCTGCTATTTCCTTTGTTTCTGTCAGATGTGGCTCTATTCCGTTTTTGAACCACCAAGGCAGGGAGATAAGACAAACGCCATTACAGATTTTCTCAGAGTTGAAGGCAAAATGTTCTCCACATGCTGTTTCCAACCATGTTATGTCCACCTCCTCCAGAATGGCGGTGACCAATCGCACTCTGATAGTCTCCAAATGCGGTTCTCTCTCCCTCTCTAATACAGTTGTAGCCCTCCCAACAGTGTCCACAATAAGTGGGGTTGGGTAGGTAAGGCCAGATCGATTTTCACTATATTCTTTGAAAATTATCCACGCATGCTGAAATGCATCACGGTGGCTTGTTGTAAGGGCATTCGTGCAGCTGACACAACTGCTTCCCTTGAGATACCTCCTAGCAATGAATCCTGCGACATAGGATAGGGAGAATGTATCACTTTCTGGGTCAAAATCCCTTGTGAGGACAGCGTTGTCCTCTTCTAAAGGATTATGAACCCCATAGTGTCATTTGTCGTTGGAGCAGGAGCCTTGAGGAATTCGTGGAGGCTGGAGAGGAGACTTGATGGATCACATCCTTCCTCACAATTGGATCCAATTAAATCCTTAAAAGCCGTGCCATTGATAATTCATGCTTTTAAGGCCGATTGGATTTGAGGGACAGTGGGGTTGGTGTTAGACCAACACTGCTGCCGAATGCATCCAAAAAGATACTCTAAAGGGTCCTGGTTTAGAGCTCTGGTCTCGAGGAAGGAGAACCCCAACTCCTTCAGGTGAGCCCAGAGCTTGGGAATAGCCCTAGGTGTCTTCATCCAACCTCTCTGACAAGGTGGTTGGAAGACTTTAGGTTCCCCACGGTGTGTATCACTCTTTCTCTCGAATTTCCAGCTTTGAATTTCAGCCACTGCCTCTTTCCGAAATTGGAGGTGCAATGTCTCCCGCTCCTGCCGAAGTTGACACCTAAGCCCTAGAGCACCAGTAGGCTGAGCTAGTAGACCGTAAAGCTGTCAAACAGTTTATCTGCAAAACCAACATAGTGTGCCGTGTGGAGGGCTGCTGCAGGTAACGAACCTGCAATAACATAACATTCTCACAACTTTTCAGCCGACAGAGAGAGATAGTAACAACCGGAACGCAGAATTACATATTCGAACTGAAAATTTCATTTGAAAATATGACAATGTTACTTCTCATGAGTAACTGCAAAGTAAGTTACATGTGAGGATAGAGAGATCTAGGAAGTTGACCAACAATCAGAATGAAAGATTCCAAGTCACAGAAGGCTTTACGTAATTGATGGGAAATACGACAAAACTGTTAGGTAATAAGTGAAAGGTTAATGATCTAAGCTGATAGGAAATAAAAATACAACAATTGCAACTTACCACTAGCTACAAAACCACATAACGTAGCAGCCATGGAATGGCTAAGCACCTGAGAGGCAATGGATACCCTCATGCTTTGGTATCCAACTGGCTTAATGTGGTCAGCTGAAACTTTGCCTAGGTGACGGTAGTGGGGCTGCATTCGGTCGATGCCATATGCCTGACAAATGTGCTCCTACTTGGCCTTCCCCTTCACAAGCTCCTCTCCAATATTAACAGCTACCGTCACATTATTACGGAACAGCATGTTCCTTAAGCACTTCATAAGGTGTGGAGGATCGAAAAGAGTATATATACACTTATGTTGTGGAGAATGAATGGCTGTGAGTTTGAGGATCCCATCAATTTAAGTGTTATCACATTTTTTGTACCCATGTCGCATATGATAGATACGGCATGGAGGCCACTGTTGTCTCAGGCTGTTAATACTTTTCGAAGGATTCCAACCATATCCTCTGAACCAATGCCACCTCGTGTTAAGTAATAGGCCACAGGCTGTCTCCACTTTCGGTGCAGGCCTTGCAGCATAACTACAAGGGCCTGGTTTGCCACTAGTCCGACCGTGCACACCCACCCAAGTCTTGTAATCCTGAGATCCTGTCTGCCCTAGCATCATACTGAAGATTCTCACGAAGAGACATCTCATCAAACATTAGGGAACACACCCGGTCACGCTTTTCCATGTCCCTCAGACTATGTCGCAGAGATGCAAGCACACGTTCGTCAATGCCGACATCAAAGGGTACACTATTTACAATTTTTATCAGGGTTCTTCTGCTGGTAAAAGCAAATATACCCTGTAAAAGAGTGTACGCCTTTGCGGACCTTTTGTATATTGGCCAAAGCCAACAATTTATCGTTATCAGTCCATCTACGTCCTTTAGGCCTTCGCTTCCCACACCGAACCTTAGAGGCAACAAATTGGGTGGTGGCGAGGGATATGGACTGCGATAAGACTTCCACAGCTTTAGCAGGATCCTTGGTGACATCAGTTAACCTGCTGATGGTTGATTTTGCATCTCTATATTTTTTGCGGAAGGTGCGTAAAGACCGTAAGTTCTTCTTATAGAAATGCAGAAGCACTCTCTTCCTCGGAGTCAATTGCTTCTTTAGTGTGCAACTTATTTGAGCAAGAATTGACTTCCTCTTCTTGGTTGAAGTAGTATGATTTTGGGTTAAATCAAATCTATCTTCCAAGTTTATGAATCCTTCTGCATAGGGAAGCATTTCCCCAATGGCAATGGATGTGCTGGCCTCATCCATATCGGCAGATGTGGAAGCATCACCCTGAAGTGCTGAATTATCTGAAGTGCTAGCCTCAGCCACATCATGGTGGTCAGGGTAGCTCAGTTTCATGGAGCAAGGGCGTTCTCATTTCACTTGATATGTCAGGTTCGAAAGAGATGTTACTCCCGGAAACCTCTGCAGGTGTGGCCTCAAGTGGGGAAGAGGGAGATGATGTTGGCTCTGGTGACATGGGTAGGGATGGTATTGGCATGGAGATAGATGGTGTACACGCATGATGAGCAGCGTTCGATAAGGGTCTCGAAACTGCCTAGCATCAGAATGGCGGGAAAATAGGAAGACCGTTTTGCCATTTAGCGATGGATTTTGGGTGACAGCTGCCCATTGTTTATACCTAGAAGAGGAAAAAACATCTGGCATAGTATAAATAGCTCTATGAGATCCATTTTCAGTGAAATATATTCTTAGTGGAGTGCTTTTTCCTAACAAGTGAGGAAGGTACACAAATTCGTGGTGAAAATAAACTTTTAATATAAGACACCTTCTACGGCGTTACTCTGTGGAACTACTTCATTTTAATAATAATAAACACTTGGTTGTTTTTCCACACTTTATTTAATAAACACTTGGTTGTTATTCCACACTTTATTATATAAATATATATAAAGTGTGGAATAACAACCAAGTGTTTATTATTATTAAAATAAACTTTATTTCAAGTAAAAACTATTATCAATGGTGGTTTGGTTTGGTAGAAGTAGGTCTTATAATTAGCCGTAACCAGTAATCATTCGTAGGTCGCCACTAATAATTACTAACTAAAATTAAACTTTGAATTTTGAACCTTGAGGGAACAAAATGACTCATCCAACATTGAGAACATCACCAATAACACAGGACCCGAGCATCTCATCCCAACTTTGCTAACATTCCTAATGTACGATACTTAAAAATTCATTGAAATAAGCAGCAAAACTATTGTCCACTCAACAGTACTATGTAGTACATAACCGCATGTGTGAGGAATGCATAATTAAAATGCAAAATATCTGGAAGAAATAATAAATATTTCATGACCATTGTGTCGGACTACTAAACTAGAACTAATTTCTCATTTTCTACCACTTTATTATCTGCAAATAAAAGCAAACGTTTACATAATATCAAGACTTAAAAAAAATTAGAAATTAATGTTGATTTCCCTGTTTACACTTCAATTTGTTTCGTGATATGGAATACAAGCACTTGAAATTCCTGTGCAACAATGAAAATTAAATGGTGTTGCCTCTTTATTGAACTAAATAGAATCCTGAAAATTGACAATTTTTATTTTGCTCATTTAAACGGCCATTTCAAGTGCTATTAAACGGCTATAAGTTGATTGAAGGTTAACTTAAAAAAAAAATTGTAGCATGCCTCCTACATGCCTTCCACATATTTTTTTTAATAAATTTATGATGGTCACATGGCACCCCCTGCACAATTTGAGATGGTCATAACCTCTGTCATTCTGTGTCTTAATACAATTTTCACAAATTTTCTGGGCTGATGAGAATAAAAATTTATCACATGGCAGAAATAACCCCGGTCTGCATATAGAAGTTTATAAATTTAACCACGCAGACAGGTGCATATGATATTATTGTACATATTTAATACATAATTCTCTATCACAGGCAGTTCACAATAAATCCATGACCAGTCTCGGAGAAAATATATTTCTTATCATATGCGACGATGATTTGAAATTGGATAACGTTAGCATTCAGAATTCCTCAAAATTTCAACGCCACTACCAGTTATAATGTTACATTCTTAAGTGATTTTCAAATTCTATAACTATGAACGCTAACAAAAGACATTGTTGGAATATAAACGGACGATAGGGCAATATAACTTCATAACTAAAATCATAGCAAGAGAAATGTAGCCCATCCATAAACAAACAAGTGCACAGTATAAAACATTTAAAGAATTGTAAGGGAAAGGAGAAAGAAGCACAAATCGAATTAATTAGTAGGATTTGGTGATACTTATTCAGCATACCTTCCGGGATTGCGAGGAAATACGAAATATTTATACTCGGCAGATACCGAGGTGCACCCAACGGCCGCACACTTCTTGTTCCGCAAATAAAACAAATCCATTGGAAAACAGCACAAAGTCTCGTTGTCAATGGGAATAGCTCCTCGTGACAAATGAACCACGCGTGCCGCCTATTGCTGCTGGGAAATCAAAGAAAAGCAACTGCATAAAAATTAAATAATGCCGTTGGATGAGATATACCTTGATTGAAATATGTTGTCGTTAAATAAAAAATATTTTATCAATAAATGCATCTCATTTATAAGGAATTTGAGATTAATTAGATTGAATAAACTTTATTGATAAGAAATATGTACTTGAAAAAGTGATGTTGGTATCCTTGTGAGGCTATTTTTACCTGAAAACCATCAATTGGTGCCCAAACATTATCACCGGATGCGAAAAAAATGTGAATTTATAATCATAGGTTAAATTGCTATATGTAATTATTTCAAAAATTGATTTTCAAGAGGAAAATCGCGTATTTAGAATTAAGGTGGCTCGTGATAGCAGCTCCATCACCCAGTTCGTTGAGGATTCTTCTAACTAAACCAGCAGTCGACGATATAAAACTTGCTACGTCATACGCCTATCTAGCTTTCAGGGGGCTGGTAGTGAATGTGAAGACTCCTGGCAAGGGTACCAGATTTAATGATCCAATGATGGAACCCCTCACTAATTCGCCATCAGACACCAGGCGTGAATTTTTGAATAAGTTTCTTTCTTGAGTTTCTTTCTTGGTTGGAAGCTTGGGAAAAAAATAAACCAGCCACCGGAATTCTTAGCAAGGAGACTCTCACTGCTCTAAAAATTTCAACTTATACCCAGCTTGAAATAAGCAGTTATTGTGAAAATGAGCTGGGGTTTAAATACATTTTGCCGGGAAAATTCCAGACGGACGTCCTTGAGGATAGATTTGGTAGATACCGTCAACTTTCTGGGTCACAATACCATGTCTCGGCCCGACAGGTTTTCGAGGCAGAAAGCAAGTTGCCGCTCAGTAGCGTAATGATAATCTGCTTAAAAACCGATGATGAAAGCTCGGTAGAAATCAATGGAATTGATATTCATACTCCATGGGATGAATTAAAATTTGATGACAGAACCCCACTTAAATTAGGCCAGGCCAGGAAATTTCAGTTACAGATTAAGATATTACAAATTCAGAAAAAGATTTGCCTGTAAGATCTTACGTAGGAGGATACTGTGCATATTCTGTTTTAAAGAAATTACAGTGTCAATTTTGCAGGGACTATTTGGTTGCTGACAAAGAACTCGATTCATCAGCTCCTGAATTGATTATTCAGTTAGATATAGGGGGGTTATTGTACCCCAGTTAGCCGTTATCAATGCTGGGGTGCATAACTTTGTAATTACAAAAAAAAACTTGTAACTCCTTAATTTGAAAGAGACTTCATGAAGGTTAGAAATCATGGGCAAGTTGCCTCAAAATTAACAATGAACAGCATACTCTCTGGGGAAGGAATTATCCGGGACTATGGCAGCAATAATTACGATGCAGAGAATGTAATGCAAATGAATGTTTGGTCCAGTACAAATATACTGTTGAAAAACTATTGCAAAAATAAATTAAATATAAACATGACTTCCGCTAGTCAGAAGAAAAGGAAATTATCTACGCTGTTGAGTATATATAGTTTTTTTGCAAAAGATTAACGACATTCATGAATGACTTGTATTTTAATGTGAAACTATTAAAACGATAGCCACAAATTCGACATTTTTTCATTTTAATGAGTTTTTTTCCTTTAATTTGATTAATGGATTTTTTCCTTTTTTGAGAATAACTATGGCTTTACAATGCTCATCAAAAATATTAATTTGATGTGCCCCCTTTGACAACCAGACTGTTTTTGAACACTTTACCGCGTACGGTTGAAATAATGTTGAGCTTGTTACAGGATGCTTGTCGGTGGTGTAAGTTCTAATGTAAATAAGGAACAACGTTTTGAGTAGAAAGAAGTGATTGTAAATACACATTAAAGTACGAAATCACAGACGTCTCCAGCTCACAATCAGTCGCCGCGCCATCTGGTCATCGGGGTACTACGTCTGTGGATAGCCTCTCTCTGTGACGTCACAAACCCAGCGCGCAGGTCTGTATGTAAGTGGCGTTGGCCCTGGACGACCGGCTGTGACTCCGTTGTTTCCTCATCAATACGATTCAATGTAACAAAAGCCGTAGAAGAAATGTTTTGTTTCACGTTCCGTTTGATGTCCCTTAGTCTATTTATGACTCTGGGGTCGGAAGATTCCCTTTCCCATACCCTTTCCCTTTTTTCCTGTCCTACTCCCCGCCGATTCCGTTTACCCCTGGCGATAAACGAGAGCTTCAGACCGGGGGTAGGTGACGCTCCCCGCGTGGAGGACCCACGAATCCACTGGTGAGGCAATATCTCGAATACGCCGAGAATATTTTGGACCCTGCAAGGAAAGTTTTGATTCGCAGAGTAAATAAAATACTAGGGAAAGCGGCAGACTTCGTTAAAACTGCTACGAGTGAACAGAAGTTTTCACACAACTGATGGGAGGACATGGTTGGGAGCCGTCCGACTAAGGGAATAGGTTGTGAGTAGGTGGTAACACGCTAAACAAAGATTTTTTTCATTTGAGTATTCTACCAGCTGAGTGATAGGTTTTTGGACACTCCTTATCCAACATCCCAATTTCTTTGTACATACTCACGTTTTCCCTCCTAAAGATGTCCCGCCATTACATTCCTCATAGGGCAAGCCACATTGAAACACCGGTTCCCGTAAGATCACCGAAGTTAAGCAATGTTGGGCCCGGACGGAGGTTGGATGGGTGACCATACATACCTTCCCCGTGGCACTCTTGTCCCGTCTGCATGTGGCAGGCAGGCATGGGGTTGGCACAATGTACCAAGAAATGGGGGGCTCCTGTCGAAGCCCCCCCTACAAACAATCTATCTATCTAGATCGTATAATCTACCTCTTCTTCTTTCGTCCAGCATTTCTAACCTCTTCCTGCCCCATCCACGCTTCCCCAGTGTTCTGCCCTCTCTTAACCTCTTCAGCAAGATCACCTAATACATTTCAGATGAGGTGAGTTTTAGTATGACATAGGGGTATAATATTTTGACACCGCGCTGTGTATCTAGAACTGGAATGAGTGACAAAATAAGAGACATACTCTGCCGAATTGATTGGCACAAAAACCCCTTCTTTCCGAGCACCATTAGTGATTATAACAAAAAAAGCGTGACACTGGCATAAGAGACATCATAAATATATGATTCACCTCTGTCATCTCCCCCCTAGTTTTCCCTTTTCCCTCCTCTTCCATTGATGGTGTCCTAAAATTCCCTGTCACACGTTTATCGCCAAGCTCGCAGGGTAGTAAGTAGATGTAACTAAAGTTGAAACTAGTCACTCTCTCAGTGATTCAACCCGAAGGTTGGTTTGGATAGTTGAGGGTAGAGCCACAGGCGTGTGAATTCCACACATTCAGGGTAGGTAGTCCTTTCCCTGGGCCACCTCGCACTCCGAGGATTTTTTATTCAGGAGCGTCCAAAGGCTTCACCTGGATTTGAACCCGGGACCCTTCGATCAGTAGCTAAAACTAGTAAATTCTAGTTAATAGGAACTATTAGTTACTAGTAATAGTTCAAACTAGAAATAGGAAAAAAATATGAAAATCTGAGATGTGGGCGTGGGATCTTGGCTAAGTTGACGTGGAATGACCACCATTTAATGTAGTATGAGCATTTTTCCTAAATATTTCAAAATAAATACTAGCATCTATAAATAATCAACACGAATGTAGGGTTCGTAATTAATCACAGGCACCATTGCAGTAACTTTTTTCAAGCCCGCTTAGCAGATATGCGGGCATTCTAAGTCCGAGTGATTTGGAAATTGACCATAAGGAAAGTGAGACAGACAGGCATGAACATTTTTACTTTTTACCAATATTAACTTGAGGAAAATTAATTAGAAGAAGATTAATTTGAAGAAAAATCTTACTTAAGTTGTACCGAAACTTTTTAAAAAATCAGAAAGTTTTGTAAAAATCTATCCACAGTTTAAATTAATATGATAAACGAAAAACTAACACCATGAAACAATGAATTCTATAGTTGATATGATACGACGGAGAAACACATTAGCGTCAAATTCACCTATTTGTCTATTTTATTTATTTCTCCTTTTGGAGATAAATTATTATTTATTAGTAAAGAAATAAAATTCAATAGCTACGAAAATCTCTAGACATTTCAAAAAACAAATTAAATCATGAGAGAAACAACAAAATTGTATCAACACGTTGAAGAAAACTGATTTACAAGAGAAAAAGATTCCGACAACTAAGAGGTAAACCTGTAATAAGTGCGGGAAAACAAATCATTACCCAATCCGTTATCGGTGACAACGGTAAATATTGGATATTATTGGCAAGCCTCAGGAAATATTTTAAAATATTATATTAATCATAAAAATTAACGATTACAAATTTTAAAGTAAATAATAAATGGAAACAAATTAAATATATACTTCCACAAACACTTAAAAATTTCCAGTCGGAAATTTCAATAATTTTTACGCTTCTAGTAGAACAGCGAGCAGCGTCCAGTGGTGGATGCCCAACCACGAATATGAATGATTCTATGCCACGGTTGAAAGAAAATGGCTAAAACCATTAGATTAGCCGAAATAATTATGCCAAAAATCCCGATGAATAATGTTTTAAAAACCTTTTCGTATTAATTAAAAAATAAAATATAATTCCGCATTCTTTAGTTATTCTGAGGACGCAGACCGAAAGTCTGTTCAAAGTGAGCCTTATTGTTCATTTATTTCTCCTATGATTTGTTCAAGCTCCAAATCCATTCTTCGAATTTTTCTCGTTTGTAAACCACTTTGCTATAAATCTGAACTGAACTTAGTTATAAATCAATAAAACACTTCCCTCATGTTGTTAGTCATTTCATCGGAAGAGATGGAGTTGATCCAGAATGTAGCATAACGCGATGAATTCGTAATTAATATAGAATGATGATTCAAACTTACCAATAGTTCGAGGCCCCTCTTTGGTCAAGTGATGATGCACGTGGGAGTCGCAACCAGAATCGTCATTAATTATCTGCCTGGGCACACGGGATAAGACTGAAAAGAAACATCCAGAAGCTCA
This sequence comes from Pyrrhosoma nymphula, assembly GCA_963573305.1. Lineage (NCBI taxonomy): Eukaryota > Metazoa > Arthropoda > Insecta > Odonata > Coenagrionidae > Pyrrhosoma > Pyrrhosoma nymphula. Next base: position 122,998,061 of record OY754330.1, read on the forward strand.
AAGGGAAAGAGGGAGATGTTTCAGATAATGACTTGATAAATACACGTCGATAGAATCCCCCAGCAGCAGGTAGCTCACAATGGGCTAAAGCGATAAGCCTCCCGTAAACAGGACCGCGAGAAGAGGGATTTTAACATTTGCTTGCTGGGAGAAATAATTGACGGCAGAGAAAAGGATTCTGTTTCATCAGGGATGGCGAAAGAGAAATATGGAGAGGAGGAGGACAGAAAGTGAGAGCAAGGGTCTCATGAAGCCGCAACCTTTCGCATAGAAAGATATTCTCTTTTTTTCTCGCAAAATCAGGGAGCTTTTTTTCTATCAGACGATAAAGCTCTGAGTTACGTTGTCTCTGGTACTCCATATTTCCGAGTGCTAGGATCTTTCTGAGAGTACTTTTATCTACCCTCTCTTCCAGTTTGTCATTCAAGCCCTTCCTGTTTAGTGAACTATATTCGATGGCATAAAAGGTTTCCGGTCGGATGACTGTTGTGGAATGTTATTGCCTAGTTGACTCTCGTGATGAGCGCTGTATTCTCTGAGAAGTTGGATTCAAATCAGTTTCCGAAACATTTGACCTTCCCTGTCCTCTTTCGTTCCCGTTCCCCCACGGGGAACGATTATATCCGTTTCGCCCCGTATTTCAAGTTGCACCGACCCATACAAAATATATTCCGCGTTAGCTATGAGCCCTTAAGGCCGTTTTACATGGGGCACAAAATTGCACATCTTCCAACAGCATGTTTTTCTCAATTGGGCGTGTGATCATTTTGGAATTCGAGCAGGGGCTATTTTGCCATATCGCGTTCATGCATTCGCGCATGCGTTCTTGTAATTCAAGGCTTTACACGATGCAATTTGAAATGCACGTTCGCACGTACATCAGATTGTGCAATTGCGTGCCCCGTGTAAAACGGGCTTTGCACAAAACCCCAGTCTCTCCATGTCCCCTGATCTTCCTCTTCTTCCTCTCCGGCACACAGTGGGATGGAACCGAAAAAAGCTGGCCTAGGTTATTTTTTAAAAATCCTCTTTTTTCAGTCCGGATGTCGAAACTTTGCATGGTCACTCTCTATTGGTTGGGACATGTGGTATTTCATGCCATTTTTCATATAATTCGCTCATTAACAAGGCAACGGTTCAAAGTTCAGCAAATTTCGCGAAAAACGTCCGCTCTCGTTTTTACCAAACAACTTTCAGATTTAAGCAGTTGCAGAATCTCTTGCAGCAACACTTGTGGAATAATATTGCATTTTGTTTAATAATATGTACAACTTATTGTCTTTATCCATCATAGCACCCTCTATTATAGGCGACACCTTTTCGGCGATATTTCATTTAAGTGCAACTGTTACTGCAGTGAAACTCAACCATACATATAGTAATGGAAATGATACAAAAATTATATTTTACATTTTTAATTTTATTTAAGCCTGTCTTGAATTTAGTTTTCAGCGCGGTATTTGAAATTTACCAGAAAATTATATTCTTTGAAACCATGACAGAAATTTTAAACTCATCACCACGCGTTTAGAAGAAAATCTGCACCCATGTAGTCGAATTATTAAGAAATATATCATATGTGCCTTTAGTAAATATGTTAAAATAGCTTTGAACGGCCAAAACAAAACCAAATCTGTGCATATTTTTTCACTTTCATCTGTATACGTCACTATTAAGGACGCGTACGCAAATTTTTACATGAACCAAAGACAGCTCCTACCACCGTAATTTAAAGTGAGTTTCCAGAGGTATATACGTACATACCTATATGAATTCGCTTTACAACAATATGCAATGGCGGCCCGGTTCGCAGCCTCGACAACAGAACAAAAATTATTATACGGTTGTGACGAAGAGGTTAGGTATTCTCACCGTTAAGCTCCCCCTACTAGCAGGCCGGGGAACCGAGGATTATATGTATTTCCCGCGCGCGCGCGCAGTCCTTACTATAGGGCGGCGCTATAGTGATTGCGCGCCATTTTTCGTTCACACTTTCCCCATCTCTTTCCCAGAGGATAAAAACCACCTCTCCTTCTTCTACTCCACGCGACGGGATACTTTGTCGGACACGACACAAATGCCCCCATTTTGCAGCTTATTGGGTACGGTGCGCACACAACGTGATTAAAAGGGCGGGCTTTAATGCTGCTCTTTAGCGGAGTCGAGCGTGTCCCTCCCCTTAGGGGAGATAAAGGACGCTAAAAAAAATAGAGCCAGTTAAAAAAAAAAGACAACTCCCTGAGCCTCACCGTCCACCTCCGCACACCCTGGACATATTTTTTTCCCCTCCCCGGTCCAGGTCATTAATGGCGTCGTCAATTGGATTTAGATAAGGGGTATGGGTTTGTTGGCGGGTCCGCGGGCTCGTTGGACGACGACGCCTGGTTAGTGGAGCCTTCGCTGAAGGGCGACACAAAGAGAGAAAAACGGCATGAAAATGACGCGCTTTTATTTTCTTTTAATAACTAACCGAACATGCGGAATTTTTTTAAAATAACAAAACAATGCATTTTTTTCGGAAAAAAATTAATCATCACTTCAAAACAGGGATGAAAGAAAATCGAAGCGTTCCCGCCCGACCCTTAATCGTTTCTTCCGTGGATTAAAGGGGTAGAGAGGTATTTTAAATGTTTTTTATATGTAAAATTGCGGGGTTTGCACGGTACGCGAGAGTGGGTGGACATATTACAAATTTAGAGGAGACACATTTTGTCATTATCTCTTCTAAACGAAGATAAAATTTAAAAAAAATCCAAACCCTTTCCTGACGAACTTAATTGTTTTCATCCTCGCTTATAACTCGTTTCCACTAATAACATTCATACAATGGCAACTCCCTACCCGCGTAATCCTATCAATGGAATCGCTCAAAAAGGGCTACCGTAGTAGATCACCTTACCAGGGCCGAGCTTACCTCGTGATTCGTCTACCGAGATAACGTTTCCACCATTGGAGTGCGAGTACGACAAAATCCTGTTAAGATGGGATTATGGGAAAAGAGTTGAATCACGGAAAGTGTTGAGGTATCACTAGGTACTCGAGAGAGAAAGGTGGCGTTCAAATTTCAAATTCACTCTCATAGTGTACAGCAGTGTGTTGAACAAATTCGAAAAGAGGAATAAAGATATATTGAATAAATAATCGTGAAGATTGTTATAACTTAACTGTAATTCAGTTGCAGTTTCAGTAATGCGCTGGAAGTGGTGCGCTTTGCAATATCGCTCGGCTATTTTCTTTTGCGCCGGAGTGCATGGAATGCTGGCAATTTCTGCGTCACGAAACAAGTGATCCACCATGGTATGATGTAGCTACTTGGAACGCAGGTAGGTAATGAGAGCAAATATGACCGCGGTAGAATGTTAATAACGTAAACGAGGCATTGTGGGGAGGACTTGAAGAGAAAGGTATTTTAAAATGACCATTTTTATGTTAAATTAAGGGGAGACGCACGGACAGGGGAAGGGGGCGTGGATGTAATAATTGCCTCGGATTTCTGGCCCGTCCATACACATGAAAAGGGACCGCTGTGCCATGCGCGACCGCTTACTTCCTTTCTCCCTCCCTAAAGGTCCCTCCCCTCCCCCACCCCTTGGTTAAGGGTTCGTTCGGAGGGTTCAGGGAGCGACCGGGTGGAGGGGGTCTGAGTGATGCGGAAGGAGAGGGGGGGATGAAGGCGATTAGGCGGCACGACAAAGTGGCCCTTTTGTCATTGTGCGTGCATACGAAGGAGGGTCGAGGGCGGAACTCGTTCAGGGGTTGGGTCGTGGGGGTTGATCGCGTCGTAGCGGACGGAGTCAGTCATTCCCCCTCCAGTCGATCTCATCATCCGAACGGGGGGTAGACTCTGAAGATCCGTTCACGCACGCGTCACTCCATTTAAATTGAAATTAATAATGAACGTTGATTATCAAGCTTTGGGAGCAAGTCCTCACAACGTCACCCTACTGTCGGACACCGATTCATTCGTGTCTTGCACATAAGCCTTGGAATCTGGCGCTATTTCATTAATCACTGTACCAAGAAATCTTCTTTTATATTTCTGGTGCTTTCTTAAGTGTCGTGCCTTTATTTCCACAACAGAAAACCATTTCCATGTCACAGAAAAACGGTAGGTAGTTGATATAATTCCTGTGCTATTTTTATACACACCTAAAGTTGTTCCAGCATAAAATGCAATCATCAAGGGAGTTATTATTATCATTAGAGCAGCATACCGGATGAAGGATTTAATTCTAGAGAGAAAAATTCATATAGACTTATTTTTTATTTATCTATAGAAATGGCGAAGGCCCAATGTCGTAAAAATATTTCTTTCTTCCTCTCAGCGTAAGTCCTTCCTCTATTCATCCCGTCCATAAAACTTATTTTCTTCCTTCTCTTTCCCCGCTTACCCAACATCCTCCCCTCTATCACGGCCTTGAGCAATCTATCACCCCTCATTACCTGTGCCAACCACCTACTCTTAACTACTCCTAATCTCCGCCAGAAGTTTCATCTCCTCACCCACCATAGCAAACACTTCCTCGTTTATCTTTCATTCCGCCCACCGCAGATCCTCCAATGTCCTCCACTCTCACATTTCAAACGCCTGCTGCCTATTCTCGTCCTCTTACCTCAGAGTCCACGTTTCTGCCCCATGCAGCGCAATATTCCATGTTAAACTCTTCGCCCACCTTTTTTTTACATCATGACATATGTTCCCCGTCATTACATAATTCTTTCTTATTTGTAAACGCCTCATTTGCTAGCGCAATTCTCATTCTAATTCGCCTTTGCCACATTTTCCTCCAACGTATAACCCAAGTAATTAAATGGCTCTACTTGCTCTAGTTTGTGCCCTCCCGCATCTTAAACCAGCCTCGCTTTCCTTGTCCCAGAAAATCTCATTACTTTCGTCCAGGCATTAGCGAGGGAATAGACATCTTCCCTATTGAAATTGTCTTCATTTTTGCTTATTTCAATGGCCTCCCGTATAAGACGTGGGAAATATCTTCTTTCCTCGGAAATTAGCTTAGCTTCTTCAAATTTGATTTTGTGGGTAGGCCCGTCCATGTGTGCTCTGCTACGGCAGAGAGTCGTAGTTGTCTGTTCTTAGTTGCCCTTTGATGCTCCATTAGGCGGCACTTCAGGGATCTGTAGATCTGCCCAATGTAGCTACTCCCACAGCTGCATTTTACTTCGCACACTCCGCTCTTGGACTGCATAGGTACACGGTCTTCTACTCTGACGAGAAGGCTTCTGGTCTTGGGGACGCAATTGAACCATGTAACTACATTGCGTTTGCTGAGAGCGCGTGAAATCCTCTCTGCGGTTCCCGCAACATAGGGGATCATGGCGAACGCGGCAGGTTTCGGTCTCCCCTCCGATGATTGGCCGTCGGTCCTTGTTAGGGCCATGTTTATTTTTCTTTCCTCCCTCAGGATGACGTCTTGGTGGTAGCCGTTCTTCTCCATTGTTTTCTTCATATGTTTCTTCTCTTTTTCCAAGGAATTCTCGTCACAAATAGTGAGGGCTCGGCTAACCAGCATCCTGATTACAGAGTTCTTCTGTAGTGGATGGTGGTGTGAAGAAGCCTTTAGGTACCGCTCCGTGTGAGTCGTCTTCCTGTAGACCTTGTGGCCCAGTCTTCCGTCGTTCTTCTTTTTCACAAGGATGTCCAAGAATGGTAGGCGTTTTTCTTTTTCTATCTCCATCGTAAACTAAATGGAGTCGTCTTGGTTGTTCAAGTGCTTCAGGAATTCATTCAGTTCACTCTCACCGTACTGTCAAATGACGAAAGTGTCGTCCACATATCTCAGGAAGAGTTTAGATGTAATCCTGTAGGTACTCAGCGCCGGCTCCTCGAACTTTTTCATGTAGACTTCACTGACCTGAAGAAGCCGACTGCAACGCTGGCGAAACTTTTGTCCGAAGAAAATGGACCTACACGGTGTAAAACCCGGAGGACCTGTATCTTCATGATTTTAAAATCATCTACCTAAGTTTTCAACCCCATGGATGACCTTCTGGCCAACGCTTGGTCGTCAGCTAATCTAACCGACTTTATCAGTTGACTCCTACTTTCATACCCGCGCCTAGCTCTTCTCATGCCTCTCTTGGTTAAAGTAATTTTGCCAAGTTACCACGCTCCAGAATTTACCGTGAAGACATCACGTACGAGCCAAAATGTTTTACGCTAGGTACCCTATTCCCCGAACTAATATTTATCTACAGTCGTTCTTAATAACTGCCTCCAAATTTTGAAATTATCTGCCCGAGAACTTAAAACTCAAAGAGTTCCATTGATTCATTGAAAAACGCCTTATACATGACTCTGCGCAATGCAGAATGATTTTAAATTTGTTAATATAATTACCAAGTGTCAGCCTATAAAACTCATATCTGTGCCTTTATCTATTCCCATAATCCTTAATTTGGTGTCTAAATTCTTTGTAGCCATATATTTTGTATACATATATTGGTATAAATTTATTTGTATTCATATATATGTAACTTTATATCTGTATCCTTATTATTTTGTAGCTATATATTTGTATTCTTATGCAATCATATTGTACTCCGCCATTTTTCTGAGCCAAATTCAGTTTGCTGTAGCATTTGCTCTATAAGGGTGCAGTGGCGGATACATATGGGGGGCGCGGGGGGTGCGCCCCCCCCTTGCGGGGCCGCCCGCATTGCTGCCCGCGCCGCCCCCGCCAGTCAGCCCGCACGCTATTCGTTCGTGTCTTTCGTCAGTCGACTCTTGAGTCGAGTTATCGAGTAGTTGTACTTTCTTATGTAGTACACGTGCGCGTCCGCGTCATCGTATTTTATACGTTTCTGTCTGGCACATAGATAGCTAACCTACGAGACAAGTCGCGGCCATTCTAGTGATCTCGTTACGTTATTCTGTCTGGCATTTGTTCGAGAAAAGTCGCGAATATTCTACTGTTTGTATTTGTTCACACTCCTTAAAAGTCTGGAAACGAAAATTCTGGCACCGAATGTTCTCGAAACAACCGAGCTACATATATAAGGGAAGCAGAGTCGCTGCCAGGCAGTCAGTTTGGAAGCTACAATCGTCGCGATAACTTGCGCCCCCCCCCCCCCCCTTGAGTTTTTTCTGTATCCGCCACTGTAAGGGCGATGCCCAGAGCATAATAAATATATGCTCTATTCCAATAGTTGTTGGAGGCTTTCCACTCTGGTGTTAGCTTGAAAATATTTATTTAATGCGTACATAGAAAGTATTCATGTAATAGTACAAGTTTAGCTACAATTCGAGTGAAAAAGGTGGATTTGAAAAGAGCTTAGGTGAGGCACGAGGGCCAATTCCGTAATGTGTGCCAGTAATTCAGTAAGAATGGGCCAAGTTTTCCTATTTTTATTTCCAGGGTCGGTTGAAGTTATGGTAAAACTTGGCAAATTCTTCGGCTTCAAAGATACACCGGAACTTTATTACTTAATTTAAAATGGTGGAGGTAGTTTAGCTGAAGGTTATTTACTAATTCAAAATGGCGTAGCAAATTAAGTAGACTCGCGCAATGGAGCCAAGGAATTTGCTAGGTATTTTCATATAAGTCACGGACTAACTTGTTCATTTTGTGTATTATTGCCCCTGAGGCATTTAGAGACATACGGATAGACACGCTTCTTCATCACGGCATTGGAGAGTGATTGTTGAGATTTACGAGAAAACTCGTTTTTTTTCCTTTTATCTAAGTTTTCAAACACTTAATAGGCTCAGGAATGCTTGTCGGGGTTTCCATCGGGTAAAAGGCTCCATGTCTGCCGACGTTTGGATGCCCGAATCAAGTATCGTCTTCGGGGCAGTTAAGGTAGTTTGAGCGAGATTTTTACTTGGTCATAATAGAGACCATATTCGAACATTATTTTTTTAAGCTTCAAAAAAGCCTGAAGTAAATATTGTAACATTATTAGCACAAAAAATGTGCTATTTTTTAATCACTATAGTTCTCAATAACTAACTAAATATAAACATGTAAGGCTTCAATTTGACAAATTTTTTCACGCTTAAAACGCCTTCGTAACTGCAAGTTTTTGCGATTTTGTAAAAAGTATTAAGGTGAGTAACAAATTTTTTTAGTAGTAGAGAAAACATACAAACTAAATACCATTAAATTTCTCACGCAAACTATACGTTATAACCTCCTCATTATTTTTAAAATAAAGACTCACTGAAGCTCATCGACGTATATACAATAGCCTATGGAAAACGACAGGTATTCTTCGGAAAATATCACAAATATTATGATGGTAAGTGGCTGATATTTTGGTATCATTGGAGAGGTGAGATACTTGTCTTTATAATGAGGCCAAGTTTATTGATTTTAATTGAAATGTTATCTCGCTCAAATTACCTCAAGTGATGAGTCGAAGATGATTTTGGAGTCGGACATCGAAACGTCGGCCAATATGCAGTCTTTAATCAACACCAACGAAGTACCGCGCAAGCCACCTTCATGATGTGGGGCCCGGGGGGGGGTCCCACACCAGGCATGCAATAAGGATGGGCGATTACGATATCGATAAATCGAATAATCGATTATTTTTGTCAATTTATCGAAAATTTGGAATCGATTAATGCAACGGCCGATATCGATTATGTATACCCGATTAATTTGACCGAGTATCGATTATTTCGGAATTTTTTGTCTGGTGAACTGTGATGGCTAGGGCGGCTCACGTTCGTCTTCAGTTCGAAAATTCGACAGTGGCAAAACTCTGCGCGACGACGCACGCCATAGAGGTAGAATGCGCATGACGTAACTCAACGCGGCACCTCCTTTTGCCGCCCACTCACGTGTCCTGTGTCAGATGTCGCATCGCCAGGCATAGCCATGTGTTATTTGCGCTTGTTATTTTGATAATAAAAGTGGTTACAATGAGAATTTATTTGTTTTTATCGGTTAGAATGTGTTTATTGGTTTATATTTGGGTATATATAGCCTCGCAAGCCATGTTTTTTATGTTGTCATAATCGAATCGATTAATCGGGCGCGATTAATCGGCTGCTTTCAATTAATAGATTTACCAAATATCGATTATTTTTTTATAATCGCCCATCTCTAGCATGCAATACTCGCTCCTCTGTAGACCACAAATCAGACAGGAGAGCAGTGCATTGCAAAGCCTCGTACAACAAGGCTCGTGTACTACGCAGGCAAACATGCAGTGCAAGGTGGAAAACCCATGGCGTGGGGCCAATAGAATGGCGCTAAAATTATTTATAAAACACAAAGCACTCGCGTTTGTTCTTTGGCATAATTTAGTGTAATTTTCTAATTTTCGGGTTCACTTCGTTTTTCTCTTACTCAGTTCAGGGGTCTCTGCATAAAAATGTCCAACTGGAGCGGCCGTTCATGGGTCAAAGGCTGGCGGGCAGGGCCTGGTCGAGTTAAAGAACCTCTTGTAGCACTCAATGATTAATAATGATGAATTAATTATAAGTATCCCTTGGTTAACGAATACATTTATGACCAGTTTACTTGCTTGTCAGCATTTTCATGGCCTGGACAATGTCATTGAGCATGTTAGTGTTGCAATGCAATGAAATTTTTCGGAAAACAAGTTTATTAGATAATCGAAAAACATAATCACTTCATCATTGCATATTAGAAAAGAAAACAACAAAAGAATGGAAAGAAGTATGTTTCACTGCATGTTTTGAGTAAACCTGCAGTATGGGAGCGCAAAACTGTCGCGATAATATTAATATAAGAAGAATCAAAGAAATAATTGCAGTGAACCAAAAAGAACAAACTTGCATGAATAAATATTTTCTCAAGATACCGAAACGATTTGAAGATATGAGGTCAACAAATGAATTCGATAGCGTTTATTAAAATAAAGAGTTGAGTTAAATAAAGGGATGCGGAATTTTAAAAATTTGACGTAAAAGTTAGGCCCATTTCTAAAAAAAAAGAAATACCTAGGCAAAAAAAAGGGATGTGAATGTTTAAAAATCAAATATACGCGCAAATTTAGCCTTCATTCCCCCCCCCCTCGCAAAATGGCTGAGATCCGTGGTGCAGGCCGATCCTCGCGGTCGTCATGGAAACGACCCTTCCAAATTAGGCGTCACGATTAGGGAGGGAGATAATTTGAGAGGGTGCGCTTAATCACTCATTTCATTTCAACCCCCTCCCCAAGACCACCCTGCACCCACCCCCACCTTCACCAAACCCTCTCTCTCTCTCTCTCTCTTTGCAAACCCCAGGAAATGAGGAACTGTATTAATTAAATACATACGAGAGCATCAACTCCCCCGGGAGAAGCCTCCTATCCTCCTCTTCTTTTAATTTTATAAAGACGAACCGTGATAATTGCACTTAATAAAAATCAACGGTCCCTTACTCCCCCCGCCTACCCATCTCCACCACCGACTGCTCCCATTTGCCCGCCCTTCTACTCCTCAAAGAGCCTTTTTTTCTTTGCCCTTCTGCCTTCAACACACACACACACGTCTTCACACCTCCCAACTCCTCCTTCCATCTTTCCCTTTATTGATTAGGAGGCATCTCCGAGGCTCTTTCGTCCGAAAAAAAAACAAGGGATGTTACGCGACCGTGAAAGCAATCAGATTTCAGGGTTAAGGAGGGTCAGCTCCGTTGGGTGCCCACCCAGACCAGGCCAATTGGGTTGCCTGCCCAGGACTATATCTACTCGGTTAAAATTTAAACTTGAATCTTTCAACCCCTTGAAGTCCTGAATTATTTCCGTTTGGCGAATTATTTTCCATATCAAACATGAAATTCGAGTGAATGTAAATACATATGTAAACTCTGATCCACTTTCGAGTGTAAATTAAAAATAGTATGCTCTACACTAGGCGAAAAGCGTTTCAATTCTTAAAAATGCACATTTAAATTGAAATTAAAATCCCAATTAAAATATAAAACAGGCTTGCAGCCTGTTTTTTTTACCAACTCATCCTTCTCAAAAACATTATTTACATATCTTCCAAGTTCGTCCAGCTTTTCATTTTCCTTCTGGGCACTGACATCTCGAAATCTTCACTTTCTCTTGTCTTCATTTCAGTTTATGTGGTCCTCCCACATACTTATTTGCTCTTTAGCCCATCCGTTTATTGGCTTTATTTTTCATCCCTCAGTTATATAGTTATTGCTTATAGTTTCCTTGGTCTTCCAAGAACTATCCGAGGTTTCACATTTCAGTATTTCTAGTAATCTAATTTGTGTTATTTTTTCTCTCGCTTAAATGCCATAAGTTATCATTGGCCTGACTATAGTTTTATAGGTATATTCTAGCTTCTGTTTATTTTGTTTCAAATTTATTTCCCTGTTTCATATCGTTTAGGACCCCTGTTGGTCATGATTATTTGTGTTTTCTCTTCTTATTGTAGCATACCATAGCTTTAAATCAAATATTAATCCAAATTGTCAATGACGTCAGATGAATTTAGATTCCTATGCATGCAATTTGGTCATCCAGGTGACCATCGACAAGAAGTGATTTTTTCGAGATTTAAACACTCCCAGTCAATGGTCTTCTGGGTGACCGAATGGATGTACGGGAGTCTAATTTCATCTTCTTTTAGAGATAATTTTGATTAATCTTGAATTAAAATTAGTTGTCAATTGCTCTCTTCTTGAAGTATACCATAACTTAGCTTGTGCATACTCCACCCACTTTAGTGTGTCACTTTAAATTTTTTGTTTGGTTTCATTTGGTGACATTCGTCGGGATATCCCAACGGGAAAAATCAGTAAAAAAAGCATTTAATAATTTCTTCCTTTGAGGCAAGATCCTCACTTTTTCCCGGTTGGATTAGGCTTCGAGACAAATGTTGCGTTATATAAACACTCGCGCGCACACCATGAGAAGGTGAATGAGGCGGATTCCACGGCACGCCCAACTGCTTCAGCCGCCAGCTGCGAGGGCAAGAAAGAATGAGACGTCGCAACAGAAACCCTTGACCCCTCCCTTCCGCTCCACCCTCCATCACCTCCCTCCGGATTCCTTATCCTTTCCCCCTCAAGGAGGAGGACCCCATCTCCTCGGCCCTCCAGCATCCCTGGGCATTGCTGCATCGCCCTCCCCCAAAGCTCTCCACCCCCGTCACATTAAACACTCCCCCCACCCTATTCCTCCTCTATCATCCCTTCTCCATTCTTTATATATATCTCTCTCTCTTCTTCGCCTTAATTAAATCCAGCGTCCCTCCGTTGCGCTTTTACGATATTCCACGTATATGACGAAGATGCGACGGTACGCATCTCCGTCTCCACACGTAAGATGCGTGCTAGGGATTGGAAATTTAAATCCAGAATCGATTTTCGATTAATCGACATTCGATTTTTGTTTTTAAAATCGATTTCTAAAAATTCGATTTTTTTTGTCCTAAATAATCGAAAAATCGAAATCGATATTTTAAAATAGTAAAGTATTTATCTACTGAAATACGGATGTGCTGTTGTAACAAAATACAAAATATGGGTTAGTGGAAGCACTAGGGATAAGGACTGAATACGGTTAAATTTATTAATACAATATATTATTTTAAAGATATTAATAAGGTATGCAGGGAAGTAATAATCCATACCAGATAATTACATATAGTTTAGTAGCAATAAGAATTGTACCTATATTAAAAAATGGGCATACCTACCACAAAATGAAAAACAGAATTTTATTTATTTCTTGTTTGCAAAGCCGTGGAACCAGTGTTCCTCAGGGATGGACCTCAAAAAAAACTAACTTATTTATATGTTTCCGGATAATCGATCTCGCAACTGCAATTAACCCGGCGAGAGAAAATAGTCGCTCACACGGGACGGTAGAGGCAACTATTGATAAAATCCTAGTTTGTATACGTGGGGATATTCCCCCTTAATCTTCTTCCAGGCTTGTAATGGATTGGGGTTGTTGGACTTGCGGTCGACTGGAGGGAGGTTTACGAACTAGCGTAGCTCGATTGGCAAAATTAAAATGCTGAAGCAAGCTAAAAATCGAAAATCGGCTAGAACCGATTTTGATCGATTATTCAAAACAAACAGTCGACTTCGATTAAATCAAAAATCGGAGTGTGATAATCGATTTTCGATTAAAATCTAAATCGATTTTCCAATCCCTAATGCGTGCTTCCATTATCCTAAGTGAAATAAAAACTCCATCGCGGTGGAAACTGCGCGTTAATAAACAACTTATTGGATGAATTCCTGGTGATATGTTGCATCTATATCAAGAAGACATAATCACCGTTAAACATGGGCAGCAAAATCTCGCGTAAGTGAAAGAATGTTGCCTCCTGGGAAGCAGGATCACCAGCGATGGAAGAATCGAGAAAGGCGTAGTGAGCAGAATAGCACAATCAAAGAAGGAATTCTACCAGAAGAGGAGTCTGCGGACAGCTGGTAACAAAAGCCTGTATGTAAGGAATCACTTTGTTAAAACCTGTATTTGGAGAATGCTCTTATGGTCTTATAAGGCAGTGAAGCATGGACAATAACAGCAGCAGAGCAAAGGAGATTAGAAGTAATGGAGATATGGTGTCACCGATGAATGATAAAGCTTAAATGGCGAGAGAAAATCACAAACGGAGAAGGTTTACGAAGAGCTGGAGAGAAAAGAAGCATAATGCTGAACGCTCTGTGAAGAAGGAGAGAAAAACTAATTGGACATAATTTGCGGCACAGCAGCCTAATGAACCCAATATTGGGAGGAGAAATAAATGGGAAGAAATATCGAGGAAGACCAAGAATTGAATACATTAAGCAAATCATTAAAGACGTAAAAGTAAATAGTTATGCAGGAATAAAGCGGGTGGCTGAGAGTAAAGTGAAAGAGAGCTGCTGCAAAACAATCTTCGGATTGATGACTACTGATGATGATGACTGAAGATTAGATACGTACGTAAATATTCATCTTGCAATTTTCTGTCTTATGCCAGGGACAGTCAAAAGAACCTTACACCTACATCTACATAAAACCCTGCAAGCCCCCTTGAGGGTGCGTGGCATGGGGCTTAGAGTGATTATCACCATCATACACTACACTATCTCCTACTAAACTTAATGAAACTACGGCAGTGAATGCCTTAGCAAAAAACCTGCTAATACCTGCCAGGAGATGAAATTCGGCCAAAATGCTCCACACTATGGGTATGTTACCAATGTTGTAGAAACTATGAGTTATCCAATGAGCAACATTAATCAAAGCTTAGATACATGTGGTAGGTATACAGTACACAGTAGGTATGGTATATATGTATATTATGCACCAAAGGGATAAAATTTGCCACTTAAATATTAATCGACTTTACCGGAATTCGAACTAGGGTCTCTCATTTGGAAGACCTGCCAAACTGGGTCTATCCTGTTGATTTCTTTCATGCTAGCCCATCCCTAAAAATATCTCTTACGCCTCCGAACCGTCACTCCGTCACCTTTTAGAACCGCCGAATCTTTATTTCATAGCTATCTTCAACGTCAAATGAAACTTTCTAAAATCCTTCATGGATATATTTGATAATAATTTCAATAAGATTAAACTTAGGAGCGTTTCGAGGCGAATTTGGAAAAAGTATACAAGGTTGAGAGAGAGAGAGAGAAATAAAGCTGTATTATTCGCGTTTTGAAAATAAAAAAACGTATCATCATTTCCATTAATCGCTCCGTATTATTTTTTTTTTTAACTTTGCCGACTCCAGATCCAATCCACCCACTCACCCTCGATTTATCTCAAATCGCGTGAAATGAGGTGGATTTCTCTCGAACCTACATGAGTTCGATTACTCGACCCAGCCGATTAATTGTGCCGAAAGGGTGGAACAATAAAACATTCAGCAATCTCTTCCGACGCCTACAAAGGTGGCGCTCGAATAGAACCGATCATTTTGATTTTTCCCTCTCACTCTCCTTCCTTCGCGTAAAAAATTAATCTCATAATATCTCGATGATGAAAATGCCGCGTATGATTGCGTTTTTCACGTTTTCCGCTCCGGGCGCCTTGATTCATTTGCTCCAAGTTCTCGCTTGATTTATATACCCATTTTTTTCATATTTGTATAAATCTATTTTCAGGCAGTATCATTCTGGAAGGAAATTTAATATTGTGGCAGGGAATATTGTAAAAGTCTGGAAGGAATGATTTATTTCCAATAACACGAGGCTCTCGGGGGACTAATAATGGCTTGGAAAACATATCCTCAGATGTCGTTTACAGTAAAATGATAATCCAAATCTTCCGCGAGTCGTAAAATTACTTTTGATAACGTTAATTGGAAAATTTCTCTATTAAAATTCAGGCCATCTTTCGCTTGCAATTGTAAATATCAAATTAAGAACACACTCATCAACGCACCGTCCAACTTCCAAGTTTAGAAAACATGATCCCAAGAATTTCTGTTTGCAGTCGGATATTTTTGAAGTTTTTATATAGCCATTCAAAATCCGTTCGGGGTAGAAGGAGCACATAAGTGGAGTAGACAAACATTTCATATTAAAATATAGCATCCTCAACTTGAATGGAATATGAATTTTTCAGACTAACTGGTAAGGAGTTGAATAGCTGGTTATTATTGCAGTTTCAAAAGACATTCTGAAATGCTTACGTACTCAGGTCGTATGCCGATTTCGTATCTACATATGCTAATTTGCATTTGTGAAATGTATAAATTGGTTATTGCGAAGGGGAGATGTTCGTAAACTTGAGCCGTTTGAGATATGAGTTTGTAGGGTGGAGGTAGGATGGAGAAGGTGAGCTGGTTGGCGACGAAAACGAACGAGGAGGTATTGGATATGGTTGGAGAGGAGATAAAGCTGGTGGAGGAGGTTCGGAGAAGGAAGAAGGGATAGGTGGATGACGTCTTGAAAGTAGAGGGCATGTTAAAGGGGGTGATAAAGGGGAGTGTGGAAGCGTGGAAGAAGAAGTAAGAGGATTTTTTTCTCTCTAGGAGGAGAGATTTAGGACGACCTAAGATGGCTGGAGTGGTATTGGTGGGTCTTTGAGTGTTTAATATATTAATAATATTATCAATAAAAAAAATAAAAAAATTCTTAGACTACATTTCATTTAAGTGCATCTGCGTAAGCGTTGGAACGAACCATGCGAGCATTAATGGAAATGAAACAATAATTATATTTTTATTTTTTTCCTTTAACTAAAGCATGTTATGGCTTGAGTTGTCGGAGCGGTATTCAAAATTTAGACATTTTGTTTTAGTGTTGGACTCGGAGTGACAGCTTGATATTTGTTAACAACAACAATAATAATAGTAATAAATGTACCATTTCGCGTTTAGGAGAAAATATGTACATGTGAAATCGAATTATTGCGAAATATATGTCAAGTGCCTTAAGGCCGTGTTAAACTAGCATTGAATTGCCAAAAAAAATCGGTTTAATTTAATTAAATTTTTTTAGTTTTATCTATAGAGATCACGAATGAGAACACGTATGCAAAGTTTCACGCGAATACATGCGAAAAAACAAAAATCTCTCAAATCATCTTAAGGAGAGGCAGAGGGTATGAGGAATTTAAGAGGGCTGATAAGGAGGGATTCTACGAGGGAAAGATGTCGTCCCAGTAATTGAGATCTACAAATAGGAACTGTTCGAAAACCTACCAATCAACTCTGTGAAAACCCAAATGATGAATGAATGAATGAAATATATTGAGAAAAGTGCACATAATGTAATTGCAATTAAGTAGCACGCTCCCAATAGCAAGGTCATTCAGTTAATGAGAAGGCGATCTTCTTAATTAATAAGGGGGAGATATATATCTGGTTTGAGTTTTTTAAAGACGCCTTGGTTACTACACCACTCTCATAAAAGAAGTGGAAGCTGGAACCTAAAAACAGCGAACAATAGAATTTCATTAAGTCGAGGAAATGAATTACACTCCAAAATGCGCTGAGGCGAGATGATTTCTGGGGGTAAACTTATGGACTTAAAAGAGTGGAAAGAAGGAGATTTTCTGAATTTTTATCTCTAATGTCACAAGATGTAAACGTTAAAACCGAGGCATCTATCTTTATATCTTAGAGCGTCTTGGCCTCGTTATTACCATAGTCTAGAATTTCTGTAGACTGTGGTAATACAGTTGTAAAAAAATCGACACTGATGGTTGTGGGCTGATGGCTGTCCTTCCGGTATGAATTATAGCTTGAGTACGATACCATAAGCTTGACAAGAGTATTACTAAAGTAGGTTTTCGTTCTACTGGTGGTATAGTGGAAAAAGCAATCCGTCGAAATTCATCTGTTTGAGCTCGAGAAAATAAAGGAAGCTTTACATTCGCTCAAGTGCGATGCTCACTTCAAAATACAACGGCGCAATTGCTTTCCATTCGTTTAAGACCCTGAACAACAGACAAAGCACATTTCACAATAGATTGGGAGCAGAGTTGATGTGGGCTACTCACATTGATCCTCTGGAGCCAGAAGTTGAAGACAGCCATTCGGCATACACATACGATGTGGACAGGAGAGGAGCCGACAAAAACTGAAAAAAAAACTACGGAAAACACTTACATCGCAAATTTTCGAGAAGTAATCGTGTCTCGTCTTCTGGCGAAGAGAAGGGGCACTCGTTGTGTGCCCCTTCTCATCGTCTGATGACGAGACATCATCAAATCTCCAAAATTTGCGACGTGTGTTTCATCGGTTTTTTTGTTTCTGATGTCTTCTCCGCTAGCCGCATGGGGTGAGGGAGGGATGAGGAAAGGAAATGATGACGAGACGACCTCGCGTGGCTAAGGGTCAAAACACATCTGATCGGATAATTTGGCAGTACCTTTTCATCTGTGAGACTGAGTACCTAAATCAAAGCCGCACCGCCGCTGATGAAATGACCGGCGCGGCGGTGGCGTGCCCTGCATGGCCAGCAACGCGGCATAGCCGGCGCTTATCTCTAATCAGGAGATGAATTTTCGCCAATATTTATAAACTATATGGTACCAATGTTATAGAAACTGTAAGTATTCATTTATGTATTTTGTAGTTACGCCTATCCCAACCTCAGAACGTCAATCATTTCACTATCAGCAGAACATGAGTGATATATTCGAACGGGCTTCCCTATAATTTTTTAATAGTTCTTTTCATTCATGCGTTTTAAATGTGTCAAACTAAACTGCTATCAGATGGCTTTACGGATGCTAATTGGTAGACTATCATGAAGAAGAATATACTGAACTTAGATCCGAATACCATGCTGCAGTAGAGGACTTCATCGAGAGAAAGGCGCCATGATTTGATGAAATTCCCTCGAGTGACTTAGCTATACAGAAATGAGGACCCGGTATAAGTTAGGTCAAATAATCTGTGGCATTTATTCCAACGAGCAAAGGATAATGAACTTTAAATAAATAAAATCACCCGTAACCTACAAAGAAAATAACCGGGAGGTGTGGTGAATTTACGACTATTAGCCTTAATGCACAAGCGTCGAAAATTTTGAGCAGAATATTATGCAGGAGGACGAAACAGAAGACGAAATATTTCCTGGATTAGGATCGATTTGGTTTCAGCGAAAGCAGGGAAATTGGATGAGGTATTTTAGCCCAGAGACTTATCAAAAGAAGAAGAAATATTTCCTGGACGAATACTTTATCACTGTTTCAAACCACGGTCGCACAGTGGGCCAAACTGAAAAAAAAGCTGGCCAAAATTAATAACTCTAATAAATACCAGTATATATGCAACATGAAGTGCATTTCTAAGGTATTTTGGGCTGATAAACATTATTTTATCATTATTTGTTCAATATATTTTACGGATACAGCGCTATTAATTGTATAAACATTAAATATGCAATGACAAAGCTTAATTTCGATGATTGAGTGGTCTAGTTAAAACTCAAAATTTCCTGTGATAATTATCAAAATACTGTAATTAATAATGCTAGGGGCTATACAATCCGTAAAAAATTGTCCAAGTAGAATTTTAATGCATAATACATTTTAACAAATTATGACTACTGCAACGGAATGGGAGGAATTGAAAATATGTTTCTCGATGGAAATAAACTTGCATCAAGTTAAAATGTTAAATAAATAAAATGTTAAAGCTATAGCTTACGTAGACTACATTTTCACAAAAATATAAATATTTAATTCATTTTTTATTGCAAAATTAGTTTGAAATTGGCTATGTTCCAGTCAATTTCATTTTGCTATACTTTTGTCGCACTACTGGGATCAGGATTCAACATAAATGTAAGCCAGAGGCAGAGACCATGATAATTTATTATTTAAATTTTAATATTAAACAAATATTTTTCAATAATGTTATTATCAAAAACTTGAATAAATATTTTGAATAATAATATTGATAAAAAGTGTCACTCATCCTCTGATGACTCGTCATCACTCTCATCTTCACAGTCGTCATTCCCATAGTCAATTAGTTTTTTCACTTCTGGATCTAAATCTTCCTTCAATTTAATATTTTGAAATGAAATTGTAGATATCAAGGGATCACAGGTGAACAGCAATCTCCGAAATATATATTTATTAGTCGCCTCTCTTGATATCCTCCGCGTATTGTGATGCCGGAATTTCCTAATTACCTTAATCCTTGATTCCAAGGCATCTTCTGGAAGCTGCCCGATGGGCAGAATTGCTTTCTTGGATATATCTGCACCATGAATCAGAAGCTTGTGCACCGTTGGTGGCATATAATACCAAGGGTATGGCTTCACGTATAATTTCGCTGTTGCTAGACAGTATTTTCTGAACTCATTGTGATTGAGTGATCGACTGCTTGAAATTACTTACAAAATATTTTCAAACCTTGAAATCAGTTGTTCATGAAGCCCTGAAAAATATTAAACTAACTAAAAATCTTACTAAACTTCAGCAGCGATGTTTTCTTTAATTTGAAATAGTTGTCAGTTTCTCTTACCAGTAATATTTGCTGATGATTTAGGGACCGAAAAACAGCGTTTGTGTAACTATCGTTTGTGGTGCCATATCCTGGTTTTGGTACATCTATTATCAGGCCAATTAGCCATTTACTATTATTAACTCTGAAGTAGCTCTCCCTTCGCTGCACCTTGTTCCATTTCTTAAAATATCTAGTGAAAAAGCATGTTTGTAGGCACTTCGTCAAAATACCTTTCGCATCGGTATCTCCATTCAATTGAAATTTTTCAATCAAAAAATCAATCACATTTTTTCTCACGTGCCGTATTTTTTTTCTCTACAATTTTTCATGAAGCTGCAACCCTGTCACTTCTCTACTCTCCATGGTTTCTCACAAATTTAGTATAAAACACTACAAAACGAAATTAAAAATAGCAGGCAATCTCTTCCATCGACAGCCTCACTATCATCATTCTTACATGAGTAGCAAAAAACAAATTACTGACTCCAACTCGGAATCCATTTTAAAAATTAAAATTTTTCTTACCAAACTGCTTCTCGTATGATTGGAAAGCAAAATTTTCCTCAATGGATGCGACGTACACATAGTTAAGGCACGACGAAACGGAGACGGGTTCAAGGAGACTTTGGTTTCCAGGTATAAGTGGGTAACTATATTCTCATTTGAAACGGTTCTAACGTTGAACAGGTCAACCCAGTGTTGCACAGCACAGTCACTTACAGTGGATGTTCACTCGACGCTCTCTAGGACAACTGATGCATGTGGTACGCGAAAATAACCAGAAAACCCCAAAGGAAACTAACTAAGCATTCCGTTTGGCGGAACAAGTGGCGGCAAGGGTATGCTAAAAGAGGCAAAAAAGGTGTAAAAAGCATAACTTGAGATAGCTACCAATGGATTAGGGGAAGTAGAAAAGAGTCATTATTGGCAAGGTTGTAAAACCAGTATTGTGGGGCCAGCAAGCACGGAGGGACGCAAGTCCTCAACCAGCTGGCGCGGGCTAATGTCGCTGCACGTGCATGACCACGAGCTTTCCCCTAAATCCCTCGACCTCAGTCTGCTCAACATGCCTGAGGGAATTCCACAATTCATGGAAAATCCTTTCAAAGATATTTTAGCCCATAACTCTGCTGAGAAACGTCCCAACGACCTCCACATCGTAGAATCGCCAGTCGCCAACGTTGCGAGAAGTTGCAATTTGCGACAAGATTTACATTGAATTTAGCCATTTAAGTACAATGTGAAAAAATCAATATGAAAAGTTATTCATAAAATATCAATTCAAATTACCAATGTCATTGAACTGGCATTCCATCGTCTTTATACTCGGAAATTATATACTTGCTTCGCTTAGTGTTACCCCATTAGTGGCCGCCACTGTGGCCCGAGTGGCCGGGGTGGTTTTAAATAAAAATGGTTGTTAAAATTAGAATCGCAAGTTATCGCAAAAATTTCCTTCTGAATATTGTTCTATATGCTTTTCTCTACCATACAGTGCAAATAACTCCGTGTAGCCTGATGTCGATAAAAACGATAATTAACGTTAAACATAAAATTTAATGAAAAAACAGCACAATTTTTGAAAAATTATAAAAATATTAAAATACAAATAAAACGGAACAAAATTTATCTTCATTCATGCAATAAATATCAATTTTGGGCATCATAATACTTTAAAACAAACATTATAAATAACGACTCTTTAATAAAGCTTTATATCTAGCTATTTTCCACGGAAAAATTTCGGTCGCCAAAATCACCCTGACATGCTCTAATTTGACCAGATGTAAAATTTTTCATGGCGTATTCCCTGTTCTGCATAGTACCCTATCTTAAAGAGCATACGCTTAATAATATAAATCAACTGTTTTTGGTTGGTTTGCGCGAACTTCATTTTTGACTTTTGGCCAGCTTTTTTGGATTTTGGCCCACTGTGGGTCGCTACGTTAGAAGATTGAACGGGGTATAAGGGATTCCCCTCTAGTTTCCCTGTACACACCCCATCCCGACTGCTGATTCTATCCTCAACCTCCCTACTCCTCTATTCTCACCTAATATGATGCACGAAAGCTTAAACTCATCACTTGATAATGACATAATATGCCAAAAGTAGTCGTGTGATTAACTTTTTTCTTGTGCAAAACTGCAACATCTGTTTTTAATCCCTCCTGAATAACCTCTAAAAATATAATTTTGGAAGCGAGAGCAGAGCGGGGATTAAGTATGATTCATATGTTTTTCCCAAAGTGTTTCAACTTCTTCCCAGTATGCCAAACTTTAAAAAATTATGAGTGAATGTTGATGCGTTTTCCTGCTCTCGATCAAGAAAATTCACGCTTGAGATGGCAACGAAAAGTTCGGGACACGTGTAGGTCTGGGTGCTCAAAAAGAGGAGATGGCAGTTGCTCCCCTAGGGTGCACCAAAGCACCACCTCGCGCATATTGATATCCAAAGCAACTTTACCCCCTCAGCTACCATCCGCATTTATAAACCTAACGAAACATGAAAACGGAATGTGAACGAAAACGGAATTACCCGAACCGAAATTGCGGGAAGCCGCTTTTCATGTACGCACGTGCAGATATGTAACGTATGCACAAACAAGATTGCTTTCATTCAACCCTACATGCATACATACATTTTTTACGTTCATCTGTTCGATCCCCCTTTAGGCTTCTCAGAAAATAAATAAAAGATAAAAAAATAATGATGATAACACAGAATGCCTCCGCCTGCAATATCAATATATGCAGTTATTAGGTCTTCCTTCTCCAGTCTCCGACGCTGGGAGGGCAGAGGTTGGGGTGAGCGCCGGGGATGAAAGATTTGAGGGAGGAAATTTGCATTAAAAATAGCTGTTTCAAATATATATATACGCACACACATACATACATATATATGCGTTCAAACATGGAAAGAAATGGCTGTTGGTGGTGGATGGGGATACGGTGTGCCCAGGGGGTTGGAAAAATACTATCCACCCACACCCACCCACCAAACTCCCCTCGCCCGTTTTAATAACTACTGAACGGGTATGGCAACGAAAGGAGTGGGAAAATGTGAGCCAAGAAGAAACGGGTGGTCGGGGGCTGGTGACTAAGAGGGGGAGGGGGGATGAGACAGGGAGGCCCATGGCCCAATGCGCCAACGCCGCCTCTATCTCTGGGCTGTGCTATGGTGGGAGAGGGTGGGTGGAGCGGGCGATGGGGGTAGTTAGGGTAGAGACAGAGGGCTCCCCAAAACTTCCTCCCACTTTTGGCGCGTCGAAATTTATGAAAAAAAAAACGCGATGATATACATCTACATATATTTTACTTCCTTCTCCCTTCTTACCCTATTTTTTTATCGCAACCCTTTTCCCTTCCCCCCTCCATTTTTATCTTTTTCTATTTCTTCTTCAATACTTCTTCTCTAGTTCTGATCCTCCGCCATCCACTTCCATTCATAATCATGCCTGTATCAAATCTTTTAAATCGATACAACGATTTTGTTAACAGACGTAGCGGTCGTTTATCACATATCCCTTCAATTCACGCCTCTCTGTTCTGCCATTCGTCTTTACCCAACTTTAACAGTCCTCTTTCCATCTAGTTTTTGACCGGCCCCTCTTTACTTTTTCTCTGATATCCAAATAAAACACACATATCTTTACTCTGTCATTCTCATTGTATGCCAATGACATAACGATTTGCATTATTTTACGTATCAGTGCAGTGAGTATCCACTGCGTCGTAGATATTTTCCGCTCATGAGAACAACTGAGATACCCGAGGTAAAATACGAACAGCTTTGCTTATGTATTCAACAATAATTTGCGAACTATTTTTAACTAATCATTAATTTTTCTTCGTTGCAATGTTGTTGCAGCCCAATAACTATGTGGAATAGACCTAATGCGACCCGCGACACAAGTAATTCGTGATAAATGTTTGCGTATTAAATCTAAATATACTTTTTTTTTTAAAGACGACTAAATTTATTTGTTATTTAAAGCTGATAAATTCGATGGCTATTCGTGTTTGTAGAGGAAATTTTAAACATCAGTGTTGGGTTATATGGAATGAAGAATCAATTGGTAAATTTCCACTCGTTGATTTAGTCAACTGATCGGTTTCAATGTTTAATACATCATCATCCCTTCCCCCCATCACCCTACCAATCCCCAAACCCCTTCCCCCTCCCAATATACCCCCTATATATTGTGACGCCCGCTGTATTGTAAATGTAGTTATCTACATCTACAAAATATCATGCAAGCCACCTCAGGGGTGTGTGGCAGGGAGTGAGTAGTCACCAACATGCATTACACTATACCCTAAAGTTAGTGTAACTACGGGGCAAGGGCCTAGCCACGTTGAAACACCGGTTCCCATCAGAACACCGAAGTTAAGCAACGTTGGGCCCGGACAGTGGTTGGATGGGTGACCCTCCTCCATACCTCAACCAGGCATGGATGGAGAGATGATACTCCCTCCATACCTATACCGGCAGGCCTGCGAGGCCAGGCCAGGCCAAACCGGGCCGGTTGGAGGGAGAACATCCTCTATACCTGGTACTGGGGTGAGGCAGGGGGAGGCCAATCCTCCATACCTCTACCGAGGTGCTCTTGTCCCCTGTCTGCAAGTGGCAGACAGGCATGGGGTTGGCACAATGGACCAAGAAAGGTCTAAGTGCCCGGGCTCCTGACGAAGGCCCCCCCAACAACAATCTAATCTAGTGTAACTACGACTAATTATGTATTAGCATAAATCGCTAATGCTTATCACGAGGCGAAGCCTCACAAGCATGCACTACACTACAGATATACTCAAAATGGAGAGGGACCGTTAGTACATATCTATTTCGAAACTAAACAAAACAACCTAGTCATACCTCTGATGATGATGTAGTAAACATCGAAACCGGTCAGTTGACTAAATAAACGTGTAGAAATTTATCAAGTGATTCTTCATTCCATAATGTCAAAATTCCACAAAGTTACTACCATGGTATGGTAGGCGACTACCATCGAGTTATCAGTGTTACGACCTGATTCATTTAAGGGCCACGCTTTAGATGGTGTGAAAAGTATACCAGGGCTGATAATTCTGATATGATAGTAATCCCTAGAGGAATGACAAGCCCTCTTTAGCCCCTTGATATTTAAATTAAGAAGATCCGTAGAAGATTGAATTATTACCTTTAGAATATTGCTCTGTATTCAGTTAATGCATTTAGCATTCTGGTTATTTCCCCTAGTTCAATATTTGGAAGATGATCCATAAGTGTTACGCCATAGCATCTCCCCCAGAATCCACTTTCCTCCGCGCTCATCCCTCTTGTTATATCGTCTGTAATCGTCCAAACTTCCGAAGAATAGGTGATGCAACTTTCTATATTCCACTGATGAGAACAATGGTATTTTATTAGATATTTGATGGTTTTAAAGTACTGGGTGCAATACCTTTGATATGGCTCTTCCTCGTCCTATTTTCCGGAAGAATTTGTCCCCACCGCTTTCATTCAATTGTACAGCGACATAGTTGTATCAACTTGCCGTCTCTATATTTACAGCTTTTTTATGATACATTGTTCATTTCGTCCTGTCGTCATATACTGCGTCTTCTAGATAAATTTCCAGACTTCATGCGACCTACTCTTCAACGAGCTTCCTTGTCATGTAATTCACACCATCTTCATCCTCGGGCAGCACAACCTGATTTTCTGCAAGAAGAGCAGTGTGCAACTATCTGTCCTCTATTTTGACTCCCATGATGCAGCATTTCCTGATACATCATTAAGTGCTGTGCTATGGTATACCTTATCTCCAACTTAAACCTTATATGAAACATGATTTTATATTCAAAATACCGAAACAAATACCTGGTGCACTAACACCCCCACCACAACATGATTTTACGGCGATGCTTGGGGTTCGAAGTTAAAGTCCGTGGGTACGACGTATATGTCCCCTTCAACGTTCGCTTTCGAATACCATTTCTTCCTTCGTCGGATTTTTTTACTACGCCTACCGCTTCCAAGTGGTGCTGGCTGCAGACTTTTTAGATTTTGTACATGTTTATTAACATGAGTGGACGTAGGGGGCGGTATTTTAAACCACCCTCTATTTCCGCGCACCGGGACATGTACAGAAAAATAACGCCATGTATATTTTGTCTCTCTGTTTTTCTCTGAAGCCTCTTTTTTACATTTTCTTGCCATCCCCTTCCATTTTCTAATTATTACTCCATAGTCCTTTTTCCCCTTCCCTATCCATTTGTCCTACATGATCTACTCGAGGGGAACAAGAGAGGTGTAGATGTTTCATTGAAAATTCAGTGTTACCCTTTGCCTTTGCATTTTATTTATCCATTTATTTGTTTAAATGTGTTAAAAAATAGTTTCAATCGCAGTATTAGGCTTTAAGGTTCTCCAAATGCTAAGACACTAACCCACCGTTTAGGCATAACCTCAAGACGCCGCGGCACTTCCTCGTTTTTCTCCTTCTCATATCCACCGCTCTTTCTACGTTCTCCCCTACACCCACACCCCAAACGCGTGCGGATCACATTTTTTATCTGTCCACAGAGTCCACGTTTCTGAACCATTAACAATACAATTCATATTCCACTTTTCTCCAGTCCTTTCTTTACTATTCAGTACAAGGCGTCCGTAGTTAACTCTCTCCTAATTGTGAACGTCTCCTATGCAAATTAAATTCTCCTTGTAATAATTTTTTTACACTTAGAGTAGGTACATACTATGGTACAAAAATTATCAATCCCATCTCCAAAAAGAAAAGAGCCGTGATGTATGAACACTTTAGGACAATTAGCCTTCATGCATGTTCATTAAATATTATGACCAGAATTATCTACAGGAGGATGGAATGATTCCTGGATAAAGACCAATTTGGTTTCAGGAAAAATCAGGGGAATGATATGAGCTATTTTAGCCCAGAGACTTATCATAAAAGAGAAGAGAGGAGTACAGCAAGGAGTCAAAAATTATTTCTAACCTTTACTATTAGAAAAAAAGTAATGAGATTCTCGAGAACAAAGAAAGAGATGCTGTTCATAAAAGTGGAAGGGTACAAGCTGGAGCAAGTATATAAATTTCATTAATAAAGAGAGTAAAGTATGCTAGAAGAAATTGGGCATGGTAGCAAAGACATTAGAACAAATAGCGTCAGCGAAGGAAGCGTTTAGTAATTAAAGGGAGCTGATGACGGGGATGTAGTATTGGAATGTAAAGAAAAGACTCTGAGGTGAAGACTGATATGGAGTGTGGCGTTGTACGGGGCAGAAACGCGGACTTTGAGAGAATACGAGAATAGGCAGTATGAGATTGACATGTGGGTGTGGAGGAGGATGGAGAATAAATGGGTGGACGAAGAGGAAGACACAACGAGGAAGTGCTTGGCATGGTGGGTGAAGAAAGACAACGTCTGGAGGTGATTAGGAGGCAAATAGGGTGGTTGGAAGCGGTAATGAGAGGAAAAGAGTTTCCGAGGTCCGTGATAGAAGAGAGGATGCCAGAAATTAACGGCCACCATGCACGTCTGCTGCAAGTTTGCACTAGACTTGATTTTCACTTGCCTTGATGGTATGATCAAGGTTAGCTACAAGTGAGTGTCGTTAGCAACTACGTAATATTTCATGTAATTAAGTGCACATCGTATATATTCACGAATAATCACGAGCAACTGCGGTCTTTTACACATTACTGTTGGTATTTGTCCAATGTAATTGGACAAATACCGTTTTTGCGTTGTTTTGGAATAAATAAATTAATAAACTCTCTAATTGGGGTGTTTTTCTCGTCAAACCAACCAGAAGCTTATTTTGTAGATCATCTGGCATCGAAAGATGCGATCTTAAAATACTCCTGCGCGGAAACTTCAAATACCATTGATTGCTACTTCTTTTCTTCTTTAATTACTACGCCAATGATAACTGTATACGTGTAAGTGAGCCAACCGATGAAATCCACACAGTTGTGTGTTAGTTTTAGAGACAAAAGATCAGAAAAAAAACACGCATGAGTATCCTAATATGTCCATGCATAATATAGTCGAAGCACATGAAGTCTGAGCTTTACATTGAGGTGTCAGGGCCGTCAAAATTGGTGGTCCTCTAGCTTCCCAGCTATCTTTCCCGTTTACCTCCCCCAACAAAGTTACGGCCGAAGTTTTTTTCAGCCTCCTCATAACGTCCTGTTCCTCGGCCACTTTCATTTTCAATGTTTAAGGAATTCATTTACTTGGAAGTGGTTTAAACCACCTCCTCTCTCCGGTCTCGGCAGCGCCCCGTTAACTAGGGCACACGCAATCGTATGAGGGGACTTTTCAATGGGTCGGGTCGCTTGACCGCGTGAGTGAGGGGAGGGGGTAGGTTTCTCTCCTCAATGGTTTCCAGATGTTGTCCCAGCAAGCGGAAGGGACGCAAGCTAGATTTTGGAGGAAGAATTTTTCTTGGAACCCTCGGTAACTTTCGAAAGCCCTGAGAGTAAAGATGAGCCTAAGAAAGAGAGAGCCAGAATAGGGCATCGCAAGAGCAATTACTTTGACTGCCGTGCCGGAAGAGAATCGTAATTCATTCCTAATTTTTGTCATCTCCAACGTCATCCGACTTTATATTTGGTATGCTTAGCCCATCATTGAAGTAAAACCTCTGCACGAAGATGTTCTTCCCAATGATCAAGAGATGATACAGTGAATGTATCATTCCGAGTTTCTTTGCCCTCTTAACCTATTCCTATAGTAATTTGACAATAGGAACTCAAACATTTCCCCATATTTTTTTTTTAATATTTTTAAAATTATTTTAAGCCCCTGCCCTGGTCTTTTTATTCATGTACGCGAAGAAGCGGTTTCAGAAATATTTACTTATTAAATAAATAAATTATTTTCATATGAAGAGTATTAGATAGGTATTATTTGTATAGACCCATACACTGACCTGATGTGCTTTATACACTTTCCCAATGTATAATACTGTGGACTATTGGACAAATAAATATATTATCATTATTGGAATACGTATAATGTTTAGTCCCAAAAGCCGATATATCAAATAAGTATATAGATACCTACTTTCCATAGAGTGCGCTAAATAATGTAGACTTGCAGCAGACTCACTGTGCACACTTGCAGCAGACTTGCTCTGCACACTTGCTTCAAGTGCACAAAGTGGAAACTAGCAAGTTTGATGCAGACTTGCAGCAAACTTGCAGACTTGCTTCGCAAGTTTGAAACAAGTTTACCGTGCTATCTGGGAAGTGACTTAATTTTCATATTTTAGAACAAGATATAAAGAATTCGCTAACGATACTCACAAATAATACTTCTAAATGGTCAATTATGTTTCAATTTGAAGTTAAAAAGTGATATGACCGATGTGGAAATGAAATTTACAAAATATTTATTTAAAAAGGCTCTTCTCTGATTGGCTGCCGTAAACGTAGCGTGACGGTAAATCTAGGCTCTGAATTGGTTCACTCATTGTCCTTTGACGACACCGTCAACGTCCGGCGATCGTAATAGGCTCCACAACATAACAATCACCAAGCTCTGCAAAGCACTGTCCGTCTCCGTCACGTCAGGATACGTCGATGGTAATCCCCCCCTAACTCAGCGAACGCTAACGTCCACTTTCGCCACCCAGAAAGCGCCGATCCTGATCCCGCCCTCATGAGGTGGGAATCACCGGCAGGTACAAGCGAGTGCACCGCTGCTCTCGGATGTCCCCATCACCGCACACCGCACACTCGAGAAACTCCGCCCCCTCCTGACCTCAGCCATCCCGCGAGATAACGCCCACTCTCCGACTCGACAGCCCGTGTCAAAGCCGATCCCCTTCGAAAGCTCTCCACGCGCTCAAACTCCCGCCCTCCGTAGCCTGAGATCCTCGTCTCCAGGGTTGATAACATTTTCCCCTCCCACTCACCGCCACCTCTCCTCCTTGCACCCCCTCACTGCCTCACCGACCCTCCTCAGACTCAAGTTACTGAGGTACCACGGAGGAGAGCGCTCGGAGAAGGATGAGCTTCTCGGTGAGTGTTGCACCTCGATGAATGGTATAAAATTGCGATGCAAAAGAATCTTGAGGTTGCGCTACATCCATTTTCCACTCCATGCAAGCATGCAATCATAAGTTTCATTCCTTAAAAACATAGTCCGGAATGGAAGTAATATACACACGTAAATCGATAGTTGACATTTCCTAGGACCACCAAGGCTGAGAAGCTAATATCGAATTTAAAATTGCGATTCGAGAGACTAATAAAGAGATACAGACTAAATAGCTGAGTAGATGGAGTCTTTAAGCACAAATGTGTAGTCTTTTTACGCGAGAAATTATTAACATAACATGGCTACCGCGAACATTTTTTCCTCAAATTTGATAAATACTGCAGTCATTTTTTTATTATCTCAATTTAGCATTTTTGTCAAAGAATTAATTAAGGTAACGCGTCAATTCCGATAATTACACCCATGTTTTCGTAGTATTAATTGCATAACAGACCCATTCAACATGGCTAATTTCATAGTTTAATGGCTTAAGTTTTCCACTCTTCTGTCTTGCCACATGGCCTTCCATATTTATTCTCTTCTTTCAATCTAAGGTGAGGGAAAGACGGACGTGGAAGCCGGTATTATTATCCCCTTTGCGAGTCGGTTGGGGTGGTACCCCTGCAGCGTAAGGGGCTGAAGGGAGGGGGAGGGTTAGTAGGGGTTTTTAGCTGTAGGAATAAGGAGAAGAAGAAGAAGATGGAGATTATAAAAAAAGAAAGATTGAAAAAGAGAGCGAGCCCCCTCTACCTCAGAGAGTGACTGTAATAGGGCTCAAAATTGCGGTTTCCCCACCCGACTCCCTCATGCCGACGGCGCGGTCGACAACGGCGGGGAAGGGAACCGCTTTGAATCCCAGACTTCAAGTCTTCTCCTCGCTCGACACACATACACACACATACACTCCAGACTCCACCCACTCCTCGAGAGACCCCCGTCTCTCCTCCGCCTTATCGTTTAAGACTCTCTATCTCTCTCGCGTATTACACAATATCTTCTCCATCCACTTCTACCGGAAGAGGAGGCAGTCGAAGCCTCATCCACCCACCTACCTTCACCCGAATCCCTTCTTCTTCAATAAGGAAGAGGCATAAGAATAAAATATGGAAAAACAACCCTGCTCTCTCTCCTCCAGAGCAATATCCGTACATCGCCACTTCCGTGAGCGAAGCTAGTTAGAAGGAATAAACAGTGCATGCATAGAAGTCAATGGAGGGAGAATATACACACATTCATTACGAGATAAACATTTGGAGTGTGCATGCGTAAATATGAATACTAGTCCAACTTTTAAAAATTAAAAATAAATGCGCATAAAATTACTGAATAAATATAGTTCTTCCTCATGGCACATTCACACGTGAAAATATGCCAAGACTGTGATAACATTTATTCGTAAAACACAAATAGGAATATAAGGAAACAGGTAGAGGTTATGAATTGGTAGAAATTTATGTAGAAAGGAAAAGGTTGAGGGATGAAGATACAATCACAATCTTTACGCACTAGTATATAACCGTAAGCCCAAATTGAACCTCAAATTGAACTTTGGTTTAATACAAGGAGAGAGCAATTGAAAAGGTAAATTTATGTCTCGTAAACTCGAGATATAAACTCTCCCTGCCGATGTTCCCGCATCACAAAGTTGGAGTGAGTAAAATAAATTTTTATCAATAAACAAAAGATTTTGTAAAACATTTTTGTATTCTCCATGATAATCTTAGCAACTTTTCTTAAAAATGTTTGACATTTCTTTGAAAGGGCTCTAATAGTTCAGCAGGCAGACTGTTCCAATCACCAATTGTTATATCAGGGGTTGAAATATTTTTTTTACATTTGTTCTTTGTGACCGAAATTTCACCTTTTGTCGCTGATCATTCCAATCCCTATGTAATTCGAGTTTCCCACTTCCTTTCTTAGTTCTCCCCAAGCTTTCTGAAAAGAAATGAGAACCCCACTATCCTGAAATGGATGGGTGGTGGGGGTGGAGGAGAAGTAGGATGAAATAGGAGGGGAGGGAGATTGAGACGAGAGAGGAGCGTGGATTTTTAAAAGGTGGGTTGATGATATTGGCCCCACGCGCTGGAGTTTAATAAATAATAAGAAGAGCGCATAAGGGCGGAGGAAAGCATCTTACACTCCCAACTCCTTCGCCCTCTCCCAAACCAACACCACAGCCTTCGGTGGATTTCCCATCTCTCCCGTGAGCGGTGTCTCGGTTTTGGCGGCAGTGTGGTGTGGGGATGCCGCAGAGGGGAGGTGGGCGTGGTGGGTATGGCAGGGGGTGAAGGGAGGGGTTTGAGTAAGTCGAGTGGATTTTCTCATTTTTTTCACACACAGAGGGGGAGAGTAGGAGTGAGCGGGGAAAGAAAGGAAGGCGGGCTCTCGCGGTGGAAAATTTAATAAATTAGGAATATCGCTTTTTGCGGGTGGAAAGTGGGTGGGGGGAGGCATTTCTTCGGGGGGAAGGGGGAGAGGAGGTGGATGGAACGGTAAAGAGGATCTTGGGCTTTGTGGGGGGAGGTGAGGGGGTGGGGTGGGAGGAAATAAAAAATGTTCGGCAGGTTATATCTCCCGTTTTATGGGGAGGGAAGCAGGAGTGCGCGGGGTGAATCGAGAAGCTTACCGCGGGGGATGGTTTTGGTTGGGAATAAAAAATTCGGATCCCGCCAGCCAGCGTCTTGAAGGAGGATCTGAGGAGGAAATGAATTGGCCTCGAGTAGAGGGGGTGGGGAGGGAGCGTGTGAGGAGGAGGGTTGGGATAGATAGGGAGGTGGGGATGGAGGGGAGGTAGAGGGTCGCCCACCTCCCCCCCTTCCCCTCCTCATAACCTCTTTCGAAAAGGAGGAGTGTACAAGGGAGCGTATAGGAAGATGGAGAGGGCATAACGGCACAAATAGGGCTTCCAAATTCCTTTACACGTTTCGGAACCTCGGGGAATCCGGAGCGGGCGATCGTTTTTCCTGAAGAGTCTCGAGAATTTCCGAAATCACCTTTTTATATTCAATTGTCGGTAGCCACATGTGACAAAGAGGATAACAGAAACAAAAAAGTCTTGGTGAAGTTGAAGCAACCTCTTCCACAACGCTCCCATAACAAATCGACGCTAGTTTATTAGCAATTAATGTGAATTAAGTATAATTTTTGTAATTTTCGAAGATTTCCTCGGCGTTTGTTTGAATGTGAAGCTGTTTTTGGGCGTTCCTCCGCGTAAAGTCCATTGGTGACATCAGTTTGACCAGACATCTGAAGTGCCGATGGATATTTCTGGTCCGTCTCATATAGCTGTGCTTGAGTCGCGGGAATAGCTCTAATTGACGGACTGGTTTCGCGCATTTCTTCTTTGAAGATTCTTTTCCAGGGACTTGATAGATTGCATCCGGCAGACGAGAAGATCGATTAGGTATAGAGTACAAGAACATGGACGAGCTATCGAGAAGAAGCAGTTCTCGCCGACTCTCCGCCGTCTCGGAACACGTTCGGTCGGAACCTTGCCACAAGGTGGACTTCGAGAATCAGAGGATTCTGTGCAGGGAAAGCCGCTACTACCCCAGATTGATCCGGGAAACCATTGAGATCATCAAACACCCAAGGAAATACAACCGGGAGGACGGATTCAATCTACCAAGTGCCTGGAAATGAATCTTCAAAGAAGAAATGCGGGGAACCAGCCCGTTAATCAGAGTATATCCGTGACTCAAACACATCTATATGAGACGGACCAGAGATATGCATCCGCACTTCAGTGCTGAAGACGCCAGTAGGGTGGCTGCTGAAACTGTTGTCATCAATGGACTTCACGCGGAGGAAGGCCCGAAAAAATAATCACATTATTTGTGCAAGTTGTATTTCAAATTCTTTTATTTATTTCTTTTACAATTAATAAATAATTAAGAGGTAATAAGTAGTTTTTACATAAATATTAGTTTCTATTATTAAATATATATTTATTATATACATAAATATTTATATTATAATATATAAATATTAACTGACTTTCCCACATCAAAAAGCAAAAATATATGCAAATGTTCAGCTAGAGGAGCTGCTTTACCTTTGAACATATGAAAGATTTGTAATGGTATTGTATCTTGCTCCACTCGGGGGTTCAGTAATCACTTCTTTGGAAAGAATCATTCATCACTGAGAAAGCATTATCATCTGATATAAATATTTTTTTACCTTTCTTGCGGCATCTATTTAGATAAGCATGAAAAGAGTGGTCACTTGATACGCTTTTTCTAAGTAAAATGTATACATTGGCGTAACACCAATAAATAAAGAAATGCACACTACAGGCACCGAGGGACACGTAATACGATGCTAAAGTTGAAAGAAAAAAACGTCCACGCACTGTAGGGCTGAAATGGGATTGACAATATGGCGGACGAGCGCACTCACGTCACAGATTAAAGTGAGTCACTGTACGGAGAGCCCTCTCCATCCACTTCTATGATAGGGAGAGAGAAGAACTTGGGACGGAGGGTGTGGCTTCCTTAATTTTACATTGGGAGGTTGGGGTGGGAGATATGGGCGGGAGATTGCGAAGGGAGCTTTGAAAAAGGGAGCCAGGGTACAGGGAGAAGAACGGAAGAATATAAAAGAAAGGGAAGGGAGACCCTAAAGGTTCCAAATACCGCCTCATCTCATCCCACTTGACTCTGTGCGTGCTTTGGTGATGGTGGAGCCCTTGGGGAGGGGGGGGGGTTTGGGAAAATTTACCTTAATTGGAATTTGAAGAAGGAGAAATTCCATCGGGGAAATAAAGAAGGTTGTTTGCAGAAAAGGCGCTTCTTATCATCCGTGCGGCGGCTCTAAAATACAGACACACATACACACACATACCATCAGAATATTGCACCACCCTCTCCTCCCCCCGACCCCTCCCCCCTCCGCCACCACCCTTCTCCCTTTCAACGGGACCCGAAGGAACGAAATTCTTTCTCTCTCGTATCATTATTATTTATTTTCTTCCAGATCTTCGCCTCCATATTTCTCTCCCCTCTTGTGTAACGGAGAGATCTCGCGGAAATATGTGACCCCGGAATCTTATCTTGGCGAGAAACGCCGGGTCTTCACCCCCTCACCCTTCCCCCAGCCTCCTCTCATCCCCATATGCTCTCATCTTCCTTCGTCGCCTCCGCTGCCGCCTTCTCGGATTCCCGAGTCGGTCGTATGTGCGAATCTGTGCCGAACGGATGGTTTTTTTGCGACGCCAATGCTAATTCCTCCTCCTTTTGCGAGGCGAAGTATGCTATTGCAGAAAGAGAATGACGCTAACATACTGGCCCTACATTTCATCCCATTAAGTAAAAAGCAATGCGCTATTATCACCATCATCATCATTAGCCACTATGTTTAACTGAAGTATCTAGTTAAATTTCCCACAGGTGAATAAAACTTATAGTAACAACCTAGGTTTATTTTAAATAAAACAAAGATAAAACACACAGTACTGTGTGGAAATTTACCATCTTTGTTTTATTTAAAATGGACATTTCATATTTCCACAATGTCAAGCCTGATACGCTTCTATATGAACCTAGGTTTAGAGGTTACTGGATTATCCTTAGGTCAGGAAACCTGGATTGAAATAAAACTATTATTTACTTGTGGAAAACTGACTTATTTATCTGATTATACTGTTTAAATTACACACGTTGCCGCGGGAATCTTCTTAATTTGCTTTAGTCACTAAATCCTAAGATTTTGATTTAAATTCAAGGAGCGGATCAGTCTCGTACAGTGCAATAAGTCTCAGATATTTGAGAAAAGTGGGTATGAATAGACTTCAGGATTTTGAGTTGTTGGTGTGGAGGAGAATGGAGATGATGTAATGGACGGAAAGGAAGACGAACGAGGAGGTGCTTGGTATGGCGGGTGTGGAGAAGAAACTTCTGGATGAGGTAGGGAGGAGGCAGAGAGTGGTTGGAAGATGCAATGAGGGGTGAATGATTGGTGAAGGTCGTGATGGGGGAGGATGGTGAGAAGGAGGATAGATTTTATGGACGGGATGAAGAAAGGTAGGACACATGCTGAGATGAAGAAGTCGTGTGAGGGAAATGGGGCCTGCGCCTTTGATAAAATGGAGGATTCTTACTCTCTTCTACTTATAGCTACCTTAACCGGATTATAACCCCAATAACAATTTTAATTTCGGTGAGGGTGTCATATCGTATTTTCTTCCCTTAAAATCCTCAATTATCGTATACACTATGCTAATAATAAATGTATTTTACTCTGATTTTATGTAAGAATGTTGAAAGTTAACAGAAGCGTCTTATTCATTTCTTTATATCCACGTACGCCGTACTTGTAAAAAAACATCAATAGAGATCAACTTGTATCTAGATGATAAGTACATAGCAAATTTAGTCATTCAGAAGAGTTTTTTATTAGTCCCAGGTTCTCTAGTTTTTAAATCCAGTGTATGTTCCTGTCTTTAAATGATGCTATAGTTGGCTTTTCGATCGATCGTGTATTTCAACATTTGATTTACTCTCTAAAGCTTTAATGTCTTAAATTGCTGCGTGGTACCAACAGCATGCTCTCTCGCATGCTGCTTCTTGAATAACTCATGCTTTCA
The DNA here is from genome assembly GCA_963573305.1 of Pyrrhosoma nymphula. Lineage (NCBI taxonomy): Eukaryota > Metazoa > Arthropoda > Insecta > Odonata > Coenagrionidae > Pyrrhosoma > Pyrrhosoma nymphula. The sequence continues at coordinate 123,034,551 of OY754330.1, forward strand.
TGTAGTTGCAAAATGCATTAATTTTCATAGTTCTATTACATTGGTAGCATATAGTGTAGTGCAGCGGTCGGAAACCGATGCGTTCAAGTACCACGTTTTACATAACATTTTATTTAAAACAAGGCGCGTGCTAACTCTAAGCAAGGGCATAAAATATCGGAAAGTTTAATACATATTTGTTTTCTTGGTGTGCCACCAAAAAACCTTTCACGCACCACCACACGTAAAATAGGTTCCCGATCGCTGGTGTAGTGCATATTGGTGGCATTTCTTCACCACCTGATAAGTATTTGCAGGTTTTCTAATGCATCACGAGTTGAGGTTTCATTGAATTTTGTAGGATAGATTGCAATGTGATAACTCACCCCCTTCCCCTTACGGTGGCTGGCAGGGTACTATGTGGATCACCTGATGATGATAATAAATCGTTGAAACCCGGGTCGTGAGTAATTTTTATTGTGGTGCTATTTGCAAAGGTTTGTCTTAAAATAAATACGTATCTCATCTTTGTTAATATTATGTATACTACCAAGCTAAATCTATAGTGCGTAAACTTAATGACTTTTACGTGGATTGGTAAAACAAATTAATTTGTTTTCTGAAAATAAATATTCCCACTGAGAAAATTTAAACCGCTGATCTCAACTTATTACCCGGTAAAATTGGTTATATTCTTTTCTTTGCGGTAACATCTTATGTCCCATATATAAGCAGACTCCTTCATACGTACCACGGAACAAATATACTAGAGATGAACATCTTTAGACAGCTGAGTCAGTTCTTACTACTTGTGTACCAGCAATGGAAGTTAATGGCGAATATTTTCGTCTATTTGTTTCATTTCATCTATTGATTACAATTTTATGCACGCTCCTAACTAACAAAAAACGTTTCAAGCAACAATCCGCTACGGTAAAGTCGCGGATATAATCCTGTTAGTTTTTCTCCAAGATTAAAGGAGAGAGTATATGGGTGATATGACGCAAGAAAGTGAATTTCTCTTTCGAAAAATGATTTATCTAACATGGTTTCAGCGTGAGCGCGCTGCTCACTGGGATATTACCATTGACGACTCAATGAGGAACAATTTGTAACACTCCGGTATTATGTCATGGCCTCTTGAATGCTTGTCCTCAATTCAAGTTATTTTTGGCTCACATTATTATTTATATTATTCCTGAAGGTCTTATGTACACGTATGAAATATCATTGTTTAGTCAGGCTTCATAGGATTCGTAAATTGAGATACATACTTAGACGGTGTTTTCTTCTTGGCCGGAAAGACTGCAAGGGAACTTTGTCTATTAAGCTCTTATTTTCCCAACCATTGACGCTTCATAAATATCAAGCACGGCAGCAATAATTTATTGGAATCCATAAATCATTAATGTACGCCAATATACCCCATTGAAAGTTATGAAAAAATACAAAGCGGGAGATTTTTCTGGCTTTACTTTCATCGACTGAAATATTTTATCGTTTATTTCTACCATTACGTAGATTATAGGCCGTACAAATTACGCTAATATTTCTAAATAAAAATAAAAATGGTTCTTGTATCGTAAGAAGTGCATTAGTGACGCTAAACTATTTATTTTAAAATAAAGATACCCCACCACGAGAACCACATAAGAAAGCACGATACGCGCTACGGAGATGGAATAGTCGTTCCGGTGTTTCGTACTTTCCCTGGTTGATGATGTCTTTCCATCCTGGAATCGCGAATAGCCAAGTGCGGAGAGGCGCTACAAAACAACGCACTCACCTTATTCAATTGTTGAGTCGTTGCGTGGTTACGTATGCACAAACGCTTCGAATTTATTCATATTACTATCAATAGAGGGGTATTGGGTGATTTTATATTAATATTTTAACTCTGTGTGTATTTCATGTAATTTTCATAAATGTATAAATATACTTTTCATATTCATATTGTCATAAAAATAATTTAATTATACTTGTTTATTTGTGCATAAAACTCCCCACTGCCAGTCATATCCATACACACAATCAGTGTTCCAATTCTGTCGGCCTCAGCTTTTTTTTTGGCTGACTATGTTCTAAAATCCTCTGCCTCGCGCCCTCACTTCAACCCGCTGGTTAACCCGCAGCTGCACTAGTCTCTCCGGAGGCAAAATATTTTGCCTTCCCATCTCCCTTAGCCGCCATCAGCCCTTCCCATCTCCTCCTCCCCACGCTCATCCCCCCCCTGCCTCCCTCTCCTCCGAGGCAAGACGACATTCTTTCGTCGCAGATTCCGCCATTTTCAATATCTCCCGGTTCTTATTACTCGAGAGGAGGCGAGACCTGCTGCCTCCCAAACCCTCTCAACCCCAAACTCCTCCCCCTTACGGAGTGGGTTGGGGACTTGTAGGGGTGACGCGAGGCTGAAAGCACTCCATCCAATCCCTTTATGGAGGAGATGAAGCGAGGGTATGGATACACGTATATATTGAGGGGATGGCGGCTTTCGGCGAAGCAAGGATGTATACGTACTCTGGCGGAAGAAGAAGCATGAAGGGGAGGAGGAGGAGGGGCTGGTGAAGAGGAAATGGGTGTGTGAACAAGCGGGGAGGTGAGTTTCTTAAGAGAAGCGGGCGAGTCTCTTTTCTTCTCGGAAGACGGTGATGTCGCCAGTGGGCTGGCTACTGGTTTCCTTCCTTGAAACCACAAGAGCGGTAGGTACAGAAATGACAAGTCCTCGCTAGTGTTTAAAATGCTATTTTTTTGGTATTTTGAATGAGAAGGGTAACTTTGTAATTCCACATAAAATTTATTTCACAAACGACCTAGGTTTCGATGTAGCACGTCATCATCAGGTGATGATCGAAACATAGGTCGCCTGTAATGCCGAGGCTGAAACATGCCGTCTGTGATGCCGAAACCTGATGATGACGTGCTACGTATATGGGAACCTAAGTCGTCTGCAAAATACATTTTATGTCGAATTACAAAGTTACTCTTCTCATTCAAAATGCTGAGAAAATTCCATGTCACGCCGGAATCAACGGATTTTCTAGTTTATTGTATAAAAGAACGCGGGAACGTGGTGGACTAGTGGGTAGAGTGCTTGGCTACTGATCGAAGGGTCCCGGGTTCAAAGCCGGGTGAAGCCCGAACAATGAGGGCGAGGTGGCCCAGGGAAAGGAACTGAATGTGAACCTTACCCTGAATGTGTGAAATTCACACACCTGTGGCTTAGTCCGGGGTGAGGTCTACCCTCAACTATCCAAACCAACCTTCGGGTTGTATCACAAACTGAGTGAATAGTTTGAATATGGCCTAATTATAAATAAAATTATATCATTTTTATAAACGTACCAATAAATTATCCATTTATAGGAGGAGAATGGTCTTTATGGATGGGAAGAATAGAGGTTGGACGTATGCTGATTCTGAGATGAAGAGAAGAATTGTGCTGGTTGTAAATAAGGGCCTCCGGTAAAAATCCCAAAAAAAAGTCTACTCACTTCCATTTTAACCTAACTTAACCGGATGATTGCCCTTGTGAACATTATAATCGCACTAATTTTCGAGATATTTAACAGAAAATTGGAGCTATTTTCCATCGAATATGGTACAGCTGTGCTCGTCAGAGAGACAATTTTAAAAATGATGTCGTTTTGATGGATATATAATGTCATGAATGTAACGGTATAGCGATTGCTTGCTTTTTCAATTGCTGTTACAAATTTACCGGAAAGTAAGCTAGGAAGAGAGAGGAGGAAAGGGAGACGTTTGAAAAGCCTAGCCGATGAGTGTAGTGAACTGGAAATATATATCTTCAAGGGGGCCCAGGGGGGTTATTTTGTAATCTCACCTTTTTAATGACTCTTTGCGGGAAGGCGGGAGATCCGTTTCGCTCTCTTAATGATCGGCTCACGATCGGCCTACTAAAAAAACGAATCAAACTACTACTAGTAGGTCCGATGGTGGCTCCATTTCACGTTCCTAACGACAGGTAAGATGGAACTAATGAAATGCGGAGCCAGATGAAATGGATCAAGAGTCAAAAGATACAGATCGAGAGTTGAAAGAGCTGATGAATCAAATAAATAGGCCGGCAGTTCACCGCTTGAGAGCCGAAGACGGTCACGCCTCCTGGGTGGCGGAGTTGAACTACGAAAAATGACGTAATTTTCCACATTTTATGACGCATTCTCACTTAAGTGAGATTATAAAATAACCCCCCAGGGCCCAGTCTTCGGAGGACGGTCCTTCGGGTAGCTTCTGAGTGAGTCACAATATGAAGATGGGGGAGGGTTGAAGGGTGGACAAGGGGACGCTGAGTGCGAGAATGCCGCGTAATCTTTGACTACAATTAAAGAAATACACTTTTCTTCTCCCCTCCCTGCTTCCAAGGTAGTGTAAGTATGCCCAGATAGGGGGATATGGACACAATCGCGCGCGCTATAACTATGGATAATTTTGCGTATATTAGCTCTTGTCATCCAATTGAAGAACTTTCAATGCTAGGTTACATTGATAATTTATTACGATCAATATAGCCGATGAAAATCATTGGCAGATACAGTGTACACCGTTATCCGTTGGCGTCACATTATTTCCCAACTCAACACTTCATATTATCCACCTCTGTCCATATCGTCTAATTATAACCTAGGCTATAATCTTTCCGATGCTTAACTCCCTCACCATGTTTGCCTATCATTCTCCTTTCAACTAGTACCAGATCGTGTCGTTCCCTTAAAAAGCGTCTTTTGTCACTTTTCTGCTCATTTCGAATCACCCTCAAATTTAATTTCCAGAATTTCCAAATATTTTCTTGCTTGTCTTCCTCTCCATCTGGCTTATTTTCCCAGTTCTCCGAATACATAAACTTCCGTCCCGCTGTTGCACATGATTTTTAAATGGGTGGTGCCCTGACACTCCCTGCCGCACGACCATACGGGGGCTAGGAGGTTACCATGTAAACGTAGATTGCACGTGACGAATGGCGTTGAAGCCGAAGGATTCCATGTGGGGCTGGAGCACCCATTGTTACTTCCGGATTGACGGGTTTGTCAAAAGGGCAATGAAAATAAATGAATGCCGCAAGCGTATTTTTGCGTGAAATTATAAAACAACGTTACGAAAAACTACAAAAAACGTAAATTCATCAACTACATTAGGTAATAAAAATACAGCGCATACTTTTTTGATTGGTAAAGTCCAAAATAAAGTTATATGAGGCAAATTGGTACACCAGCAGGGTTGAATAACTAACAAAATGAAGCTCATGAAGAAATAAAACATGCAATTTTCCACAAAATTAAAATTTACTTCCTACCCGGGTTTCAATGTTGATACATCATCTTAAGGTGCATAAATCACCTGAAGATGATATATCAACTTTGAAACCCGAGTCGGGACTAAATTACATTTTCGTGGAAAATTGCACGTGTTATTTCTTCATTATGTATAAGTTCCACTCAAATTCGCAAGAATCTTCGGGTTTTCATATTAAGCTATTTTTTGTAGATTTTCGCAGTTCATTGTATTTTTGTATAAATATCTTTTGGCATCGGCGGTATACTTTCGTTTATTTTCAGTTCAGCAACAGATTCGCCGTGCAATTCTGCCGGCTTCGTCAGGCTTTTTATGAAACAACAATGGTAATTAAATGAAGAAACTTCGGCGGGTATAATGTTTGTGAATTACTCAATACTTAATTTTATTTAAGTCTAAACTGTTGCTGTTGCAAAAAGTACTGTTGCTGAACCGAAAATATACCGCAGATACGAAAAAATATTAATGCAAATAAAGCAATGTTTAAGAATTTCAACTCATGCCGCGAGAAAAAGGAAGGGGTAGATACTGGAGCACTAGCAATAAAGGTGAGTTTGTGGCATTCTTAATCCCTAGAGAAGGGTACAAGGCTTGCATGTACTGTAAGGTTACTTGTAGCCTTTGCAATAAGTAAAATGTTCACTTAATTGTGTCTCTTTTCTGGAACGCCAGTGTTTACGTTGAGACATGGAAGCCATGATTATTTATCCGTAAAATAGATCTTCATCGTCGTCCGCCTATTCAAGTTTCGGAACTTCTGCATGTTACACCTCACTACTTTGTTCGACCCACACATCTTTTCACTTGAGGGACATATACCATGGGGCTCCTCGGTATTCTGTCGAAGGTCATTCGTAGAACGCGGTCTTTCCGGGCTGTCTTGTTTGATCTGTTGATGTAATTTCTTCGACCTCCAACGAAGCTCTTAGATCATAATTTATGATTTCATCTAGTCTCGAACACCCTCGTACTCTCCTTAGGAATACCATCTCTGATGCCTCCAAGTCCCTTAGTTCCTCCCTCCTAGGTGTCCAACAAACTCAGGCATACAGTAATGTGGGCACAGCCATAGCCTTGTAGTGTTTGATCTGTGTCTCTTTTCTTCTTTCATGAGAGTTCTTATAACGCCATTACACCAGAGCCATTAATTTCTTTTTTTGTGTAATAAGTACATAAATAAATAGATTATCGTGCCAAGTGCTGCTCTTAAGAGAAGTAATTTAGTTATTGTTTAGTTAGATAAAGAGAACTTCGATCTCCGTTGTCAAAGAGTGTTGTGCAATAAAAGTTAAAAGGAAGTGATGTTAGAACCATATGTCAAAGAACACCCTGGGAGGTCGGCCACCCGAAGCTGGACGAGAGATGTTTGTAGATTGAAACGATAAGACAACCGGACGAAGAATCCGAGAGGGGTTTTCCCTGTCCATCGATTTATTGCTGGGGCCATTAGTAATTGTTCTGAGCGCATTTTCGTGTAACATATCACTTCTATGGAAGGTTAAAAGAACCAGAATGACTTAATGGATCCGATAATCCTATTCTCAACAGAATAAAACAGCGCATATTGGATCTTTAAAACTATTGTACTGGGTAAAATTAAGCCAAGGGAATCAACTAAGACCGAATCTTTTCCTAATCTGATGAATAGGATGGAGCACACAATCATTTTGAAAGAAAAGGCATCATAAATGCGTAAAAATCTATGTTTTTGTCCTAAACTGACCTGGGATATCTCAGGAGACGGTAGGAATTGAAGGGGTCGGGATAGGGCCAACGATCATTTCTTCTGTTCTCGTGTTTTTCACAATGTAACTGGAAAATTAATATAATCAGATTACATTTTCACTTCCAATTTTGTTTGAAGTAATTCATTTTAAAATTGGTAAATAGTTTTACCCAAACTTAAATATCAAAATATCTCAAAATTATTAGAATGTTACTTGACACTATCTTAACCCAACTCCTTCAATTGTGGATAATAATTCAGACAAAACTAGGATAACAACTTAATAGACAAATAGATTTTTAAAAAGAGAGATCATTTACAACTTCCTCTACGCTTTTGTGTAAAACATACAACCAAAATATATACGCTTTAGTCACGAAATATCCGGAAAATACAAATCCGGGAGGAATCGATATCTTTTATCGAAATTCAATTATCTGGGAGAATTTTCTTCTTATAAATCAGTTACTCGTGAAAATGACATGTATTCTAGAAAGAATTTTCGCCATGTTCCACTCACTTTCGTTAATACGAATATGCTGTCACTGACGACTTACCTAAGCAAATGGAAAGCAAAATCATAAAATAAACATGAAGATTAATAGACATATGTTTTTTACTGAGCACTCTAATATGGAGCGTGGCTCTGTATGGGTCGGAAACTTGGTTATTGCGAAGGGGAGATGTACGTAGACTTGAGGCGTTTGAGATATGATTTGCAGGGTGGAGGTAGGATGGAGAAGGTGAGCTGGGTGGCGAGGAAGACAAACGAGGAGATATTGGATATGGTTGGAGAGGAGAGGAAGCTGGTGGAGGAGGTTCGGAGAAGGAAGAAGGGATAGATGGTTAACGTTTTGAAAGTAGAGGGCGTGTTGAAGAGGGTGGTAGGAGGGAGAACACTGGGGAAGCGTGGAAGAGGAAGGAAGAGGATAGGAATTCTGGGCGAATTAAGAAGAGGTATTTTAGAGAGTTCTAATGGTGAGACATCTGGGAGAGAGAGATCGGGACGATGTACCAGAATTTGGGATGTTAGGATAAGGACTGTTTCAAAACCCACCAATCAGTTGGTAGAATACTCAAATGAGGTAAAATGACTGTTTCTGTCCATGGGAGCCGATTTCAGTGCCATTCAATAGCTTTTTTACTTCAATTATTGCAGAAATTGGCTAATTAATGAGTAGATGATTCCTCTCCATGACCTCTATTTTGTTATGTAATTATTTTTTTTCTTCTTGCAGGAGATATAGGACTATTAATTTGTAAATTATTCGAACATTCGAACACGCAGGTATCTCCCAATTGCCGGTCAGGTGTGTTAGCCAGTTACACAACCAAGCCGTCTAAATTCACATCGAATTCCGACGTAGGTTTGAACGAACAAGTTCTCCTCGTCTCGTCTCGCAATTGGGGATCCGGGTTCGTATCCCGGTCAAGTCAAATTATTTTTTTTCATGGCGAATTTCCACCCTCTTTGCATCCGTGCGTGACTGCGTGCCATATCATTTGTGCAATCGCTATCATTAGAAAAATTTTATTCGAAGTTCAATTTGCCAATAAAATCGCGTAGAAACGTAGGATTCTGTTGTTCATGCTTAATTTGAGGAAACATAAACATATGTATGTATCTATAAGTATTTCACTAGAATAAAAATTAAAAGACATTTAAATCTTGTATACGGTGGAATCTTCAAAGGTTACGTTCTTTCATTCTTTACGAACGGACCTGAACATCTTTCCACCTGATAGTGAGTCCTAAATCACCTCCCTACCCAAACCCTCTCATCTCAACTCCCCCCATCATCAAACCAATGCTTCCTCCTCTCCCCGATGAAGGCTCGAAAGCCTTTAGCGAGGAGTCGAGTATAAATCCCCTCCTCTACGGTCCCCCATTACACCCCCACGAGCGGACGGCGTATGTACAAACCCATCATCGGTGATCTCCCTCGGAGATACACAGACAAGCTTCCCGCTGAGTCCACCCCCCTTCCTTGCCCCACCCCTCAAAATGCGCACGAACACAAGCGTGTTCCTCTCCCGTCCCGGAATGCAATTTCCATGTTAGCGAGCGAGATGGGAGAGGGTGGCGCTGTTGGCCATTCAGAGGGGTGTGAGGTGAAAGGGGGAGGATTGGAGGGTATATGCCCTGGCTGGCCGGAAGGGCATGATGAAAGCGAGGGGGCGGTGGCACCGGGGTGCGCAGGGGGTCTGGGGTGGATGGCGGCCAATAACAGGGGTCCGGCCGACGAGAAAGCAGAGTTTTGTAGCGGTGAAAGAGAAAGGAATGTGAGAATAGCTAGGTGTACACTACACAGTCTCCGCCGGGACCACGTTCAGGTGTATAAGGGTCCATGGTAGTTCACGTGACACAATTCATATTTACTAGTGCCTTCAACCCTTCAGTTTTGAATAAATTTCGATCATCGAAAGAATATACTTACGCCTTAGATACAAAAATAGATTAAATTAGGGCATCGGTCTGCCACGATGGAAACACCGGTTCCCGATCTATCACCCAAGTTAAGCATCGTTGGGCTCGGCTCGAGTTTGGAGGGGTGATCCTCCGTTTCGTCCGAGTGCTGATGCCCCTGTCTGCACGAGGTACACAATTTTTAAATATAATTCTTGCATCATTTCCATTACTGCCAGTAAGGTGAATTCCATCGCATAAACTCATGTGCTTGAATGAAATGCGGTCTTAATATTTTTTCAACTTACTTGAAAATTATTCAATTGTGAACTGATTGACCCACGATTACCACTTCAGCTACATTAAGTTAGAGCGAGATTTTTCCTAGTTATGTTATAAACCATCTTTGTATAGAGAACATGCATAATTGAAAGAAAAACTATTCGCCTATTAGATAATCATATTCTTAAATACAGAGTACTAAAATTTTGTCAACGAACAACGTTGTTTTCTGAAGATGTTTCTGGTTAAAAATTTCGCATACTTGGCGGCCTCAATACACTATTGTTTTTGAGGTTGTTCTTGACCACGAAGTATTAATCCGATTGGGTTTTTTTGGAGATTTGGTCAATAAAACATAAAAAGACTTCTGCCAACGTTTCAACCTTTAATTAGATCATCATCAGGGCTGCAGCAGTACAACAAGTGAAAACAGTTATAAACATATGTAATACATGAAAATATATTTTTAAAATTAAAAGTTTACATTGAAAATTAATTTTTACCTTTAGCTTATAATGGTTTCCTAGTAACAAAACAAGCAACACAAATAGAGACAGACTGAAAATACAATGCTAATTTTAAAAACTTAATAAAAATAATGATTATAAATGAAAGGTAAAAATTAATTTTCAATGTAAACATAATTTTTAATATATATTTTCATGTATTACATATTTTTATAACTGTTTTCACTTGTTGTACTGCTACAGCCCTGATGATAATCTAATTAAAGTTCGAAACGTTGGCAGAAGTTTTTTATGTCATATTGACACATCTCCAAAAAAAACTATCTGATCAATACACTATAGCATCAGAAACCCGGCAGATGACGTCCTGGAACGGTATCGCTGCCAATAGTACGACTTAATTCCTCATGAAGTTCAGCCAATTTGCTAAATAAGCCGGAAACGATTGTTTCTATTTCCTTAATGGAAGATAGTGCGAACGTTCCTCCACTACACGTGGAGGAAAGCAGGGCTACCGTGCGGTGACGTCAGACAGTAGAGTTATGATTTCCAGTTTCTGATTTCTAGCATGTGAAATGGAGTTCACGGAATCAATTCAATACTTAGCTCTATATGCTGGTTGTCACAAAAATATGCGGCGGAATAGTTAAGAATTGGAGAGAACTACGGTATTACATGAAAATAATCGGAATTGATAGTAATTAAAAAAAATTGATTTGTAAAAAATCAGGCCTAAGGAAGAAAGCTGTTAAATGTATATATTGAGGCGAAAGTGCTATTTTTTCCGGGCCGCAATAAAAACCAAATTATGTGATCGGATGAGTTTTTTTTCTCTCATCCTCTCTCTCTATCCAAAGTTCATCCTTCCCTTCTAAATAACTGCGAACAAAAGGACGCTCCTCTACCCGTTAAAATGTTTCCGTCCGCAGAAAACGTAATAAACTGTTCGGGAAACAAAACTTGTGCCTCCGCAGGCGATGGTGATGATGATACCCGCTGAATCGACAATCGCGGCGCGTAACACGGAATCCTCACGGTCGTTCTCATCCACCTCCATCCACCGGCGTTCAATTTAATTTCCATTCGTCTCTCCCCGTCCCCCCGTGAAATGCTATTGCCCTCCATATTCGCCATTCATTCCTTCTGAGACGGCATGCCGGAACGCCTTACGCGACTCAAAAGGGTGGAGGCTCTTCCGTCGATCTTTTCAAATGCAAATTGGATGAAGATGGGGAAGAAGAGTCGGTTCGTCCGTTCGTCTTCTCGGGTAAAACGGGATTTATTTCGGCTGTGTGGTGCGGGGACTTGATTCCTCGAACTCGAAACAGCAGTTTGCCACATCGACACGACACATCGTTTTTTTCTTCATCCACATCAGCATGACTTTATAATTATATCTTTATAATTGGATGTTTCCCAAGGTATTATAGCTGATTATTTTATTTCCTATGTAATGTATTTGTCTTAATCTGCTACGCAGTACTAACAGCACGACTCGTATGCTTCCACTTGTAAAACAGTGCATTACAGTAGGTGCTAAACGCATCAATACTCATCGTTTCTTTAGTACTTTTAGCATATAGTGGGGTCCATATTGGTGATATTTCACTAACTGGCAGGCATTTATAGATTTTTTGCTCATTTATTTATTGTCGTACTTTCATTTTTTTGCATATAGTGTTATGCATTTTGGTGTGGTATATTGTGTACGCGTTTCTTTAGTATTTTTAGCATGCAAGTAGTGGGGTGTATGTTGGTGAAATTACACCAACTGACAGTAATTTACAGATGCTTTGCTTTGCTTTGATATTATTTGCTTTATATTATTTATTTCAATTTGCTTTGATATTATTTGCGTTTTGTCTTTTCTGGCCTGCTTCCCCAAATTACCACGTTTCCGATCCATAGAGTGTCACGCTCCACACAAATGTTTTCACCCGTCATTGACTCAGCGTGGCTCATAATCAGCCGTTCTCACAACTTTCCCACCATGGACACTCGTCTACACACGACCTTTTACTGTGAGTAGCGATGATGCTGAAAAATTGTGTGCGTAGTGGCGACTTGCTTGGTAATTCAAAAATGTAAGACGCATAGATCAAAGTCCTCGACTTCAAATGCAGTGAACCCACCATTCCTTCTCTTACTTATGCCTATTGCTCACGGAAAATTTTTCGGTAAATCGTTTCATAAAATCGACTAATTTTATAAAAATGAGCTTGCTAACGATAAAACCGTTTTATAAAACCAAATTTTATAAAATATTTTACGGAATAGGATAGGTTCTATCACCATAAAACCGTTTTATGCAACAACCAATAAGATGTTCCGCTCATCGCGTTGATAATATCGTATCCATGGGAAGCCAAACAAGGAAAAAGTAAACAAACATGGCTGGAAGTTCATGGAACGTAAACATATTAAGCACAGAGATCGTAGTGCTCGTAGTGATCGTAGAGATCGTAGACGCATAAACAGAGCCTTAGCGCCGTGGAAGGTGATCAGAAAGTAAGTAAATAAATAATACACAGTTTTAACCAAGGGTTTTAACCGAACAGTTATCCAAAAGAGAGTGCATTTATCACTTCATGTGTTCGCAAAGCGTCTCATAGATGGCAGATTGGTCAACATTGCTGTTTTAAGAATAGTTTTACCGTGAGCAAGCAAGTGCGTTTAACATACGATTCATAAAATTCAGTAAAAATTTTTATAAAACTCTTTTACAGAAAATTTGGCCGTGAGCAACAGGCATTACTCATTCCTACTTATTCTTTGATTCATTATTTTATTAGAGTAATCTACCGGTCAATGTTGGTTTAAATGGAAAAGAATAAAAATCCTCTACTTATACATGCGCAGGAAACTACACAATTTCTTTCTTCGTGACAGCATGCGTCCTATCTCTCTTCATTCCGTCCATAAAGCATATTCTCGTTCTTCTCCTTCCCCGCTTACCCAACATTCTCCCCTATATCACGGCCTTCAGCTATCCTTCTCCCCTCATTACCTGTTCATTACACCTATTCCGCCTCTTCCCGATGCCATCCAGAAGTTTTTGATGCCACCATGTGATAATAAGACGTTACTCGTGTCTTAATTTAACGACTGTTGTCATTTGGTGGTTACAAGCGAACAACGGATAAATTAAGAAACGATCGAAAAATATTGGTTTCTACTGCCGCATCCGGGAATGACACTCTCGCTTAGAACTGCATAGTGACGCAAGGAAGACCACAAGGTCGGCTTGTTTTTTTTATGATCCCGGAAGCGGAACAAGAGGGAAAGGCGGCCGGGAAAATGAACTCAATTTAGGCCGAAACGCTTTAAACTGGAGCGGAACCATCTCCTAACTTAATGTCGGCAATGATTTCTGGCCTATTAGCTCGTTTCTCCTCCCATTCTGACGATTAGTTTCCACTTCACTCAACTCCCTTGAGGCCTGGTGCCTGCAGTGGCAACTTAGAATTAATACTCTCAAATCAAAGTACATACCTTTTTCCTTAAAACGCACCGTAACTCCTAATAACTACTCTATATTCAACGAATTTGTTCCATTTGCCTCCTCACATAATGACCTGGGTATTACTTTCGATCCCAAACTGTCTTTCGTCTCGCACCTCAATAAAATTAAATCTAAGGCTATGTCAGTCGTTGGTGTGCTCTATAGATTCACCAACGTCACAAACCCCATAGCCCTGAAAACCATATTCACTGGCTGCGTTCTCCCAATTATCGAATACTGCTCCGTTATCTACTCCACTGCATGTCCCTCCAACTTGAAAATTCTTGAACGCCCCGTTAATTTCTTCATTTCCGTAGTCCGTCACCGTGTACCGCACCTCCGCAATTCTTCTCGTACTGAAGTCATGTCTGCTCTATCGTTGACCCCACTGGCCACCCGTAGGAATATCAATGACCTTTCATTTCTTTACGTTGCGTTAAATGGTCAGTACCGATCCACTGAAATACTCCCATACTTCTCACTTCACATCCCCGGCCGTGCCTTACGCAACAATCACCTTATACACCAACCTAAATTCCGTCTTTCTCTCTCTCAGCGATCCCTTTTTTACAGGCTTCCTGCCTTGTACAACACCATTTCATCTGCCTGCCCTTCCCTCGATCTCTCTGCTCCTTTCGGATCATTCAAGCGCCAGCTTAGAAAAGCGCTTTCCCCCTGATTCCCTAACTTTCCATGTTGTTGTAATGTATTGCTTATGTTATTGTCTCTTTGTTTTTATTTGATGCTATTTGCCAACACATGTATGAGCCATCGGCGATCGTATGAGCCATCGCGCACAGCTTTAATGTAAACCAATAATAAATATTTATCTTTACAGGAAAAGATAGGTCATAGTTTTTTTAACAATGGATGTTATGTAGTTACTCCATTCGACGAAGTTTAGCAAGAGTATTTTGCTCCCTAAGGGTCTGATTCACATTTTTTTACAAGGAGTTACCAATTCACATGGCTAAACAACACAAAACAGTCAACTATGATAGATATAACAATTAAAACATGCTTAAGACATTTATCTGGATGTATGTGTTCTACGAGTGAGTGTCTTTTAATTTTATTTAATTTTATAAATAATTTTATAATTTAATTTTATAATATTTGGTAATTTGTCACTTGTTAACGTTTGCAGTGCTTTCGAAAATGAAAAATAAAATTTTAAGTGATGCCATTAACGTATTAAATTACAATACATTTTTATAAATGTTGCAATGTCTGTTTTTATAGCACGTTGTTGCATGTTCCGCAGTGTGAATCATTTCTTTAAATAACTCCTTATAACAACTGGATATGGGCTGGTAAACAATGACGTCACGTACAATTGGTTAGCAACGTATTAGTTAACAAATAAATGTTAAGTAAATGCAAAATGTATAGGAAGATATAATTTGGTAAGTAACTTGACATCACGACTTCACCATTCCATTGAAAATCATTAATACCTTGTGCTCAGTGTCCCCGTGAGTAGCCGGGATTGCGCAAAACATCGTGCATTGAAAAGTTAATCCATGCGCATGCCACGAAAAATCTGGGGCAACTTACGTAAAACTGGGAGAGGAATGGAGTTTTCCTTTAAATCCTACCTTTAGTAGGATTTTAGTAGTAGTAGGTACATACATGGGGAGGGGGTGTTAAAAAATGGCCAAAATCGCTTATCGTGATATTTGAATGCCCGCTATATGAAAATTACAATCGCGTGTGTGAACCATTCCAACCACTTACCATTAAAAAATTTTAATCCGTCTATTTTTCGGAAGGCATGCAACGTAATGTGCCTACTATAGCCAAATAATTACGGAAAATACCTACTATCAAAATAATTAGATAAAGGATTGCAGAACCAATGAAATTTGTTCCGTGGAAAATAAGGGACCCACAGTTGCGATGCACCTTTTTTATCAAATTCCAGCCCTCACTAGGTATGCTATACTTTTTAGCTGCGTCGATAACAACTTCTATTTACTAACACCTAACCCCACTTAAAATTCCCCGAATGATTTAGTATTATGCATGAATTAGAGGTATTAATATTATTAATCAGTTGCGGTATCCTTACCCATATACTGCATGTTAGTATGTTCACCAACGTAGAAGTCTCTTAGTTTTTGTTTTATCCCTGCACCGTTCTCCTGAATGCTTTATGGCCCGTACCTATCGGCCAGAGGAGCGTGCAGTATTCGACCTTGAACTGGGACGAGTATTGCATGAATGCTGCGGAATCAACCCGTGCCACAAACGTCTTGGAGGAGGCTAGCACGATACTCCGGGGATGTGGATAAAAATCTCCTTTGCGGCATAAAGCAATACGCTATAAAGCAGTAAATAAGTAAATAAAAAGCAATAAAGCAGAAGTAGGTGTCTCGGCAACACCTACCTCTGTTTGTTGTCACAAACGCTTGTTTTTCAGTAAAATTTTAATCGTATTCCCTTAAAACCTGAAGATTTCCATCCAGAGGAGGATTTAGGTAATCATATTTAGAAATACTAAGAAAAGTGTGCTGTAATTATATGAAGCAGGGCATGTGAGCGGAAGAAGCTAAGGAGGTTTCCAAGGATAGGACAATACAGAGGAAATAATTAAATTCGGACCCAGTTTCCTAAGTCTTACGCCGAGAATTAAGCTGTTTTGACGATTCCTACCCCGAAAGGGAACAGTGTGATTGGTATGAATGTAGCGTGTATATTTAGTCCTATCGATGGCGCAGTAGCCCAAAGCGTTGGATTACAAACCAGAGACCCGCATTCCAAGAGCACTGGGCACGTCTAGCAAAACCCTAATTTTAATTTACACTGATTTTTAGTGAGTATTGAGATAGTAAATGTATACGCGCAGCTACAGGTGACAATAGGAAAGGAAGTACGCCTCCCTTAATCCAACACTGCTGCGGATTTCACACGCCCTAGAGATTTGTACCTGGTGATCACACCGATTCCTCTGATATAATGGTTAAAGGCCATTGTTAGTTTCAAGGAATGGAAATATATTTAAGTTGGGCTGAAATGCAAAGTGCGATTCGGCCTCAGAGGAATCGATGGGCGCTTTAAATCATGATGTTGATCACGATGCTTTCACGTGAGTCATTTATCTCCGACTCGGCTTCAAGTCGATTGCCTTCTTCCTTCCTGTTTCCTGATCCGTATGGGTTCAGCTCTTCGCCACCGCATGTTCTTCCATAGCCTTGGCTGAATACCTTATGCCAAGTGCCTTACATTTGCTGACAAAAACATTCTTCATCCCTCGCCACCCACAATGACTAGACGTTTATTCTAGTTCCTCCATTCATCATCATCGTCATACGTATTACAACAAGGGATCGATGGGTTTTTTAGTAGATCCTGCCTCAATACTTCACATCGCTATTATTCAAAATTTATATTTCTCAAACCTGTGAAACTATTTATTCTCCCATATTAAGGTGGTTGGAGCAATATTTGTTTATTTTCAGATTTGCGTGAAACTTTGCACGCGTGTTCTCAATAGTAATATCTACAGATAAAAGTGAAAACATTGCATCATACCGATTTTGTTTTTTGGCAATTTAATGCAATTTTAACACGTAGCCTCATGTTACATGACATATATTTCGTAATCATTCGATTACGTTTGAAAAGATTGTCTTCCAAACGTGAAATAATATAAAACTAATTGATTTTGGCGATACTTTGTGGAAATTGAAGATAGAATTCATTGTTACAAAAACACATTACAAAATCCCACTAATTCCAAAAATAATTAGTCGAATTTTGTACCATGTTTTTGTAACAGTGAAATAATATATTCATTATTTTTATAATTGTTGCTAACAACTATTAAGTTCTAACACTGAGTCTAATATTCGAAAACAACTCATTCCAATATCATTTCGTCTACATTGCGAATACCGTTCCAAAAACTCAGGTCATAACGTGCTTTTATATGTCAAAAAAATAAAATTCATGTTTCGTTTCCATTACTGACTGTATGATGATTGCCAGCTCATAAACAGATGTACTTGCGTTGAATGTGGTCTAAGAATATCTTTTGGCTCATTCTATATTATTTTGATAAAAAGTTATTAAAGTGTGTACTCAATGACCTACGATTACCGCTCCAGCCACCAAGGTTGTATGAGCGAGATATCATTTCACCTATAATTCAATGATAGTGACCGCATTATATAGAAAAAAAACATATTTCCGAAGATACCAAAATATTAACCACTAACCATCATAGTTTTCGAGACGTTTGTAAAAAAATACCAGCCATTTTTCATGGGAAATGATACGATTATGAACTATTAGAGAGGCTATATTTAAAATACGAGGAATTTATAACGCATAGATCTAGTCATAAATTTAGCAGAGTTTAGTTTGTGTTAACTCTCATCTATTTTTTTAAATAAAAACTCACCGCGGTAACTTTTACAGAATCGCAAAAAATCTTCAATTGTGAAGGCGTTTTCAGCGCACGGCGTGAAAAAAAGTAGTCAAGTTGAAGACTTATGTATGCATATTTAGTTAAATACTGAGAGTTTCATTCAATTTAAACAACATTTTTGCACCATTAATATTAAAATACTGACTTATGGCTTTTCACAGTCGCTTAAATTTAATAATAAAATATGAATATGGTCTCTATTATGACTTCAGAAAAATCCCGCTCAAACCACCGTAAGTCTAATAGCCTTAATTTTTTCCGTCTCCTCCGCGCTTACTGCTGCCATTCATTTTTACGTTCTGTTGCCTCTAAAATTGTTCTAATCCACTTTCTCCCTCTCGCTCTCATTCTCCCTCCCTCTTGTGATTTTCCCAAACCAATTTGAAAACGAGAAAGGAAACTTGGACACAAAAGTAGGAGAAAAACTGGATCGAGTAAGACAATTTGACTCTCATGATTGTATTTTGTAGGAAAATACGGGCATAGTAGCGAACACCTTGAAAAGAGAATTGCGATAGCGAAAGAAGGCGTTCGGATACAGGAAGTAGATGATGACGGGGACTATGTGATGAGTGAAACGAAAAGATTTACGAAAAGTTTAATAATGAGTATAGCGCAGCATGGTGCAGAAGCGTGGGCTTTGAGAAAGGAAAACGAGAATCGAATGCAGGAGTTCGAGATGAGGGTGTGGAGGGGGATGGAGAAGATGCGGAGGAGGGAAAGGAAGACAAACGAGGTAGTGCTTCATATGGTGAGTGAGGAGGGAAAACCTCTGGAGGAGATTATGGGGAGGCAGAGTAGGTGATCGGAACTGGTAGTGAGAGACGAAGGGATGATGAAGGGAGCGATAGAGGGGAGAATGTTGGGTAAGCGGGGAAGGGGAAGAAAGGCAATCGGTTTTATGGACGGGATGAAGAGAGGCAGAATGTATGCTGAGATAAAGAAAGAAACCATGTAAGGAGATAGAGCCAGCCAGATAGGGGTGCCAGTAAAAAAAACATGAGAATTTCACTCTGATACATTAAAACCTACTTTAACCAGTAGAATACCCTAGTAATAATAATAATTTCTCACGGTTATATCTTTTCCGATCTCCATTCTCCTTCCTGCCCTTATCTCAAAACTTTCCCATCTACGATCATACGTAATTAATTCATTCTGAGCCATCCAATGCACGGTTGTCTTATGCCTTCCCTCAGTAATCTAATTATCAACATGATTCGTCAATCGGTCCGAGTGTTTATGGATTGAAGTTTCCTTTCTTCCGATAGCCATGATGATTCCCTTATGTTCTCTATCCTTTGCCAAACTCTCTAATCATTGTCCACAGAATGTAATCGTCTGTAAAACTGTCTGGAAAACGCGAATGAGATGACACGGCCCTCCAATATGTGTGAAGTGGTAAGAAATGAGTGAAATGTTAGAGAAGTCTGTGAATTCTTAATCTCGCTCAATAAATACGCCACGCATGCATTTATTTTACAAGTTGATGGGAGAGTATTTAAACTCCAATAAGGTGGTTGAATTTTGATGCCGGGAGAATAACCCAACTAGTGTCAGATAACCCACCGAGTCAAAACTACCCCAGAGTATTCAATAAATCTAGAAGTATGTAAATTCCTTGCAAAACCTGGTGGTGGAAGATTTCTCAGTACGTTGCAGGAGGGATTAACCGGGTGGAATGGGTAGCGAGAGGGATTGTAGGGGTAGGTGAGGAGTGCAGTGTGTGAGGTAAGTAGGTATCGTTCATACAGGGTAGTCAACAGGGAACATCAAGGGCACACAGCTACTACCAATTCACCAGCTAGGGCCAGTCTTTATGAAAGAAAGTTTTCCAGTCCCAAAAACATCCACAGCAAGAGATTTTGCGAGTTATGTAATTATGGCAGACGACCAAATACTGATGTCATTTACTGCATTGAGTACAGGATTTGCTAGCTGTTGGCCGGTGTAATCTTTGAGGAAAAGTGGAAGTAGACGTGCGTTTCGAGCAGTACGAAACGAAACGCTATTATAGCGTGAAATACTTGCGATACTTTTTATTTATCGGTCTACAATGCCCAATTCGACTAATGCAGCGTTGTTCACGGCAATGGTTCTCATTCCGTTATTATCAATTTGAGAGACTTTAAGATAGGTTTAAAGAAGTGTATTTTTCTGCCTTATTGTTCGTGAAAAACCATAGCTCTTTTACATAAAGTATATTCCGAAATATTTCTTTTGTGTTTCAACTTACTTAAATACCATTGATCGTTAGTTTCTCGCAACCAACCAAAGGAATGCACGTAAAACATTTTTTTGCTACATATTTTATATTATCTCTGAAGAAATGAGAGCATTTAGCTGGCGGCAAGGTTTTAGCAGGAATAATCGTATGTTCGCCTCAATCGATAGACTCTGCTGTAACGAATGAACCTGGCGTCCGAACTGGATATACATTCCTACCGTTGATAAATATCGAGAAAGCCGAAAGATCACATTATCGTCATGACACAAGTAAGGGATGCTTTGGATCTTAATGCATTTCATTGCGTAGAAGGAACCTAAATTATTAGTTACATGAGTTAGTTACTATGCGCCAAAAGAACCCAACGAAAGACTATATGACGTCCTCGATTACGTAACTTAGATAATCAATCGGTAGTATTTAATGAAAGCATTAAAAAACTTTTATGATGCAGGAACAACATTAGATGAAAATATAAAACACTAACCTATTCAGGTTCCATCGGAAATGATATCCAGCAACGCTGCAGCTAACTAGAACCACGCTAAAGTTGAGAGCCCGAAGCAGCTGGTTAACACAAGATAGAAAGCCATAGACTCCACTGAGACTCGCCTTACACGGACGGCCGGAGCACACTAACATGTGCCGGGATTCTACCACGAGAGGGAGCATGGACACAGAATAGGGAGTTAAAAAAAATCAGACAAGAAGGTCATCAAAGATAGTCAAAAACTCCGGACATCAAATCAAATTTTCACGCAAGCTCTTTTAAAATACTTTAGGGAAGCGCTAGGAAGTGGGGCGTCGCAATGCAGCGTGTATTCGGTCGCACAGAGTTGACTGGTGCTGGATTATGAAATACAATAATTGTCGCGAGTATTGTCCTCTATAGATCCTTAGCATTCAGGAAGTTATAGCGAAACATATTACTGTGTAACATTTTGGAAAACTGGAAACCACTCGCGCAAAATATCGACATGAAATTAGTACCTACTGTAAATACTAAATTCTGTCACGAGGCATTGTGTGAGCCACATGCGAATTCTTCCATAGCTTTGGAATATCGTCCTCAAGACCTTCCTTGCGGATTTGAATTCGGCCCGCAACCCAAATGGACCACTGAAGGCGTAAAAATAGATAGTTTAAAACCGATTAACATAGTTTGCCAACTACTTAGGCTGTGTGATTTTCTCTTGGTAATAAATACTCACCAATTCGGAGTGCTTTTGATTAAGAACGAAGAGCATAACGAGTTAGTTTAGAGTTATAGAATAAAATATCTTTTTTCAAAGTTTTTATCAACTTTTTTTTCAGATGATTAAATGCATGAATTGGAAGGGACCCTCTTTATCACTCAATGAATATCTTAAGCCTTGTCATGAGGTCTGAATCTATTTATGATGACTGCGTCTGTGCACAGAGCATACTCACGTAGCAATGACGCAACATTGTGCCAACGGATGACTCAGGCTTCTGGTTTCTTGATAAAGGAAGTAGAGAGCGGTTTTCCGTTCCCTTCGAAAACAGTTCGGTTTCCCTTATCTGTCAATTAGGAAATATCATCGGAGACGAGGATGCGCTGTAACCCAAATTAACTTTCCGTTTAATTCACCCTCGGATAAAATAAAACAAGCCAGTTATTAATTAGAAAGAATAAGATCTTTATTTACGTTCAATAATTTTAATTCACATGACATAACTTTCTACAAAGACTAGAGCACGATACCTTCGTCATAAAACAGTACAACAAAGCAAGATATTTATTTACAAGAAGATGACAAGTGCCGCTCTTAAAACAGAGCAGAGTAGGATAAACTATTTACATTTAAACCACCATCTTGTCAACACTGAGACAATGAGGATTTTATGCCAACATGGCCCTCAACTTGTACGATAAGTTCATTGATTGATATCCTTCTTTTTTTAGAAGGAAAAATGTGCGTCACATTTGGGCTTGTTTTTTCAGTCGATATTTGAGATGAACACCATAGTTTTTTCTCACATTCGGTGTGCACAACAAAACTTATTCCTGGGATACCTGTCAACTGCGGCAACAAATAACAATTGAGGCATTAAAAAATGATATTTTTGATTTTCACTCCCATAACAATATGGATGATAAGCTGATATTATCCTTGGTCCACAACTAATTTCTCAAAATGGCATTTTAATTTTATCAACGACTGCATTTTGAATTGGAAAATTATCCCAAATATTATGCACTGGAGTCAATGGAATATGAAATTTTGGAGGTTGATCACAACGAAATTATTAGGGAAATTAAAATACTTGAACTAATTTACGAGAGGTAACAAAAGCCCACGAACGAATGTGTTGGCATAGATTTTAGACTTTTTAAACCTGTGACCGGTAATTCACTAGGACCCGCCCGAAACCCCTAAATGAGGTAACATTTAAGTTTTGGCCGAATGCTAATAAACATTATTTCTGTTCAACATAAAATGAGACTCCCATATCATTTCCACTACATCTGCTACTCTCTATGAGAAAAAAATCTTTTTAAATGTCAATTGGACCACATTTAATTAACCTAAATAAGGTTGTCTCTACGTACACAGTCCACTGCACTACGTACAGACGCTACAATTCGTATTGATTGCAGTTCGTTTTTCAGCACGTACATCGAAGAATGCCAATCCGACATTTTCAAAATGAGCGGGTGGTTTGGCCGAAGCACACTCCGCACCGTAAACTTTTATCAGCGACCATGTTGGTTCTAGGTCGGAATTATTCCGCCGGAAACTATTCTACAGATAAAATGGGCTGTCTCGTTGTTTTTACATTTTTACAGGGAAATGGGAGGGGTTCACCCTACACATCCGAAATACGGGCACAGCCTAGAGGATATAGCAGAGGGAATCCTGGTCGACCAAATGTCACACTGGTCTCGATCCCAAGAAATAATTTTGATACCCCACACATCCCAAAGCGAGTAGTGTGTGATTGTCGTTCTGGATACTTGATTCTCGATGTCACTACGGTGGAAATGACTCGTGTAAGTCCATTCACCGCATCGCCGTTTAAAAAAAATCACTTCACGAACCAGTAGTGTTTACGACGGCTTCCCCTATCAAGCGTTCATCGAGAATAGTATATTGTAGCCTTTTTTATAGAAATTATTCCACAACTAAGCGAACAGTAAATGCCATCGCCCGCTTACTTTCATCACGATGACATTGCCTCATTCATGACCACAACACAAAACTATTTGGAAATAGTGAAGGAATTCTAACAAAAAGATGAGTTCTCGCACCATGCTTTGCAGCTGATATATATTTCGCCAAATTCATCCGGCAGTCCTGATGGCCTAGCGTAATTGGAACTCCATATGGCCGCACACATTAAAAAAAGGGGGCACCACCCATCTCTGGAGCTAAGAGATACGCATTTTCGTTCTTGCTGTGTTCACTCCTAACAATGAAACAGCAGAAGTTTGGCATAAGACACAATCTTTTTCCGCGACCTCCTACCAAAAGTTTCTCCATGGGTTAAACAAACATGCGAAGTTGACGGCATTGTCTATCCTCAACTAGGATATTATTGGACAGAAGGAAGGGTCATAACACAGGTCACTGGAAAGGGCAGAAGCAACTCTTGGTCGGGGACGTTAAACATCCCCACCTGGAAGAATTAAAAAAAAAATTCCTGCGGAGTATACGAAAGCGGGACCCCGACGGAAATTGTCTTTCCTCGGAAAGGATTTTGGTCAGTAGGGCACGACCACCGCACGTGGAGAATGGAGATTGGGATGGGACGACATTAAAACATCCCCACGTGGCGATGACGAGAAGAAACGAAAACTGTTTTTTTTTAGTTTTCAGCTCTCTTCAACTCTTCTCCCAGTTCTCGATCGGTGAGAATATGGATATGGTTTCCCTCTACTGCCGTCAGGTGGCGCCAGCTCCGTAAGGGGGAGGCGGAGGAGGCAGGAAGGCGGCGAAGAACATGGCGGCCCCCGTGGGCATCAGGAGGCCCCTCGCGGCAGGAGGCGACGAGAGGTCGACGGCGCTGGATCATTCGGGCGCCGCCCCTGCCCTCCCCTGCTCCTCCTCCCTCTCTCCATCCCCTCCCGGCCCCTCCCCCTCCGTCTCCACTCCCCCCTCCTCTTCGTCCTCCTCATCCTCCCCCTCGCACTCCTCCATCGACGTCTCCTCCGGTTCGGACGAGGGGGGTTGCGCGTGGGCGCCATGTTCGTGGAGCTGCTGCTGCTTGTGCGCCTGCGCGTGGGGGACGAATCCCGCGTTCGGCGGGGGATTGGCGGCGGCGGATGCTAAATGGTGGTGGATTTGGTGGTGGTGGTGGTGGAGGAGATGATGGTGGTGGTGTTGTTGCTGCTGCGGCGCTTGCTGGTGGTGCACGATCATGGGGGGCGATGAAGACGTGGGGGAGGGCGAGGACAGGGGCGGGGATGATGAGGCGGGGTGAGGCGGTGCCGACGTGGTCAGCGGTGAAGTGGTGGACGACGCGGACGCCGCGACGGCCGCCAGGTCCCTCAGCCTCTGCTGTTGCTGTTCCTGGTGCTTCATCGCAGCGAGCCTCTGCTGCTGGAGTTCCAGGTGCTGCTTCCGCCACTTGATGCGACGGTTCTGAAACCACACCTTCACCTGGAGGGCAAATGGACAAGAAATGATTAGATGGCGGCTTTGCAAAGTTACCCAATCAATCATCATTTTACTAACTAACATACCCGGGAATCACATATTAGTTCTGACAAGGTTCATTAAGAAAAATATCGGCGAAAATCCTACTGTGTCATTGATTGAATAACACAAGAAAGACATTCTCTTCCCTGATGAAATTTATCCACAAAAACGGACAGTTGAGAGATTTTTTGGCCAAAACTCCCATTTGCCCCTGATGTTTTCTTAGGAAAGCTCTATAACTCCATTTCACCTTCATGGCGCCAACCCTATGTATTTAATAACGAGATATGACTTAACATATTTGTATTCTCACCTATTGAAATCATTCTGATCTTGTTCTTATAATGCTTCCAAAAAACAGTTATTTTAGGCCTTATTGACAGAGCCTATGTTTTCAAGAATTTTTAATAATTATTTTTTTCTTAAAAAACGACAAAAAACACCCTAATCATTTTTTCTCCAGATTAAGCTTAAAATATATATGCATTGGCAAAAATTATTGAGACAGTAAAAGTTGCACTTTTTAAGTTATTAACAGTTACTTTAAACGACAAAAAAGCAAACATTTAAGTGCAATTAAATTTTTACACCACTCTTAACAAATTTGGTTGATAAATAAAAAATATGTGACACATTTTTGCAATCGTAGTCAAAATTGGAGGTACGCAAATTGCTGGCAAATTAATTTTTTTCTCAAATGTTTACTGAGGGCATTTTGGGTACATTCTGCTTTAAACTTTACGCAGAGATAGTAAAATTGGGCCTAATTCACGGTATTGGGCTTCACTGTGTTAAATTGAGGTTATACAATTTGAAAGCAATTATCACATTTTTATAATAAAATGTCATTTTTATGGGCAGGCACTCGAAGAAGGTCCCCATTCCCCCCAAACACTTATAAGTATTATAAGAAAAGTCCGCTCTTTAACTCACCATCTTAACTTATAATTTAAACCTTGGTCGTAATATAAAGTTATATTTGTTTGTAGATCACTGGGAATCTTTATTACCCATCCATAAATTCCACACAGAATATTGCCTGAATCTTCTGAATTTAATGGTCATATGTTGTCAACTCTATATTTACTCTTTTTTCCTTTTTAACCCTATCTATGAGTTAAGTGATTAACTGTTTCATTCATTATGAATTTAAATTATCCACAAAGAATTTGCACCACACTTGAGTTGAATTAGATCATATTGCATCGATTCTAGCAAAAATTGCAAAGTAATTTTTTGACCGTTGTTTCAAGGTGGTAATGGTTTCAAAAATAAACTTTGTCATATTCCACACAAATTTATTAAAAACACTCAACCGGTTTCGACCTTTTCAGGTCATTCTCAAGAGTTAAAAAAGAGTTTTTCTTTACTCTTGAGAATGACCTGAAAAGGTCGAAACCGGTTGAGTGTTTTTAATAAATTTGTGTGGAATATTCCAAAGTTTATTTTTGAAATCATCATGTCTTCATTCCACGAAGTGAACTCGCGGACCATTGATTTGACAAGGTGGTAAATTTACAATTGTAGATACAATAATATCCTTGGGGATATAATTGTACATTTTCGCAGTCGAAGGAAAATATTTATTGGGCTTGTGGGGTGAAGTCGAACTCCACAGTCAGCGGATGAAAATATATTAATTCGGATATAAGTATACGAACGTTGCAGCAAAAGGAGGAAAGATCGCAGCTGCTCACGCACCTGTGCCTCGGTGAGCTGCAGTGCTGAGGCGAGGTAGAGCCTCTCGGGCCCTACCATGTACTGCTGCCTCTCGAACTCCGCCTCCAGCCTCTCGAGCTGCTCGGGCGTGAAGATGGTGCGCACCCTCTTTGTCTTGGCCGACGACCCCTGCCCGCCACCCCCCGATGATGAAGACGACGACCCCTGCCCGCCCCCTTTGCCCCCGGCCTTCGAACCTCCTCCGCCCCCAACGCCACCACCGCCGCTCCCTCCACCGGTTCCTCCTCCTTCACCCCTTGTTCCGTCCGAAGAAGTCTTTTCGCCTGCCGAGGGTGAGAGAGAAAGAAATAGACCGGTCAGATAAATGATATAATAATGAAAAATATATTAGTGATAGCTACACTCAAGTCTCTTAAGTACTGAAAGCTATCCTCAGTCAGCCAAATTTTTTAGTGCTATGCTGTAGCACACAAAGTATCAAATTATAATAAAAATACAAAGATGTCACGAATTTAACAACATAGCCCCTGTTTAAGGCTGATTGCCTCTTCAGGGTTTGGGGAATTCACCGTGGAAAAGGCTTGATCGTTGCCGATCACGCGGCGGGGATGACCGTTGACCATGGCCCGGCATTTGCCCGAGGGCGGAGGAAAACCCCCTAAACCTTCGCCAGGCCTCCAAGAACTCGGGAAATACCAATAAAAAATAACAAAAACAGGAAACAACAACTGAAGAGAGGCCAACGTGTAGCAACAAAGATGAGTGACAACAAACAAAATAAATGAATAGGTGAGTAAATATATAAATATATTAATAAATAAACCAATATGCATTGCTCTATTATAGCTATTCACTCATCATAAACATTTTAAACTGTTAATGATTTAAGGTGGTGATTGGTATGATGATTTCCACCCTTCCGAATCACGGTGGTGAAATACGCTACAGTTTTCAAGAGAAAAATATCCACGAGGACCGGATATCGAGCCACGCACCTTGTACTTGCCGGTCCAATGCGCAGGCTTTCAAATTGTAAAGTTTGAAGGATTCAAAGATACTAGATGTTATGTACTTGTGGTCCATCAAGGGCGGAAACGCATGGATTTGCTCTCACGGCCATTTTCGCTTAACGCTGGGTGTTTACTTGCTCTCAATTCCATGATTTAATTCATAGTCTAGCCTACTTTTTTTCAAATTTGGACCTTAAATTAACAAAAACAGCATTCAAGACGGAGCAACTGTAACTTTATCGCCATTAAATGCATTAGCTTCAAATAAGAATGATCAAGGTGTAAATATTGGAAACTTAACTGACGTAAAATCTGTGCAATAATCATTACCATTTAGATTCAGATGCCTTGCATTGTAAATTGTACAAAAATGATCACCATTTACGTTCATTACATCGCAAAAGGTACCTACAATATTTATCAACAATTAGATGCCTTAGTTTCAAATAAGAATGATCGAAGAATACATTTAGAATAAATACTTTATTGACAAGTGAAATCTTTCATATCATTGCCCATCTTCTAAAACGATCAGAAAAAAAAATATTTTCGGGAAAGTGCAGAGAATACTTAATTTCGTGATGGTTCAAGGGACCTCCGTTTCCCTTCTGAACATTTTTACAACGTCAAACTATTCACACTTTCCTGGTACATTTTTGGGCTAATTAGTCATGATGGGGTCTCCGGCATAGGAGAATAAACGCTGTTTTTTTTAAATCCTGACGCGGGTAATCCCAAATGAACAGTCCTTTACTACGGTTCCAAACACTCCCAGGTGAGATTCATGCTCCCTCAGTTAATTACTCGGGACGAAATCGTAGATGTCTGTCTTTTATTTGCTCATGAGACGCTTCAGTGGCACGGCGTAGTGAGGTGACAAGGGAACCGGTCTGACCCTTCAACAATGCAATATCATCAGGACAAAAAAAACCAGCCTTCTGAGCGTCGACCGCCCAAGGCGACTGGCATAATGTTCATTTATACGACGAGTTGAGGAACCCTGAAACGTTTAGCCGGTCCTATTAAAAGCCTCAGCAATTCTCGCATTCGGAAGCTTATTCCGAGAGTGCGTTCAAGTGGTGAGGACGAGCGATGCAATTCCGAATCTCCCTTCTGAACCGCCCACCGCATCCGACCTCACACACTCAACTCAACAGCCCCTTTTCCTCCCTTCATGGTATACCCTTAAAAGGACTTCCCCTGCCCCTCCATACCCTGTTAATGTGCATGCAACACACACACACACGAAAACGTTATGCATGCGTGTGTGAGTCACGCTCCAAGAGAGATAGAGGAAAGCATTTTGGGACATATATCACGCTGGCCTGAGTTACTCGGTCCTTAATGGGACGGCGCGGCGGTGCCCTAAAGCGGTCGACTTAAAACGGGCTGAAACGACCTCTTCCTCACTCTCGACTGTTTCAGCTTTGAGGTGGCCGGTGCGGGGCAGTTGATGCGGCGGGGAAGGGTTTTAAGGGAGGGGATTGAGGTTTCGAAACGATTTAACGCGGTATAACAAGTGAGGTGGAACTCTCCGCGGGCAAGGGGTGGGGGATTGTCAAATGACGACACGGTATGGGTTTGGGGGGGGAGGGGGGACCGGTTCGCGTGCCACGGACGGAGGGAAACCCCCCCGACTGTGAGCCGAATGTAATAGGCACGAGAGACGCAACGTCACGTTGGAAGTGTATTAGAGGAGATAAACGGAAATCTTCGCGCACGAGAGTTGCGATTTCAGATTCGGTTTCCCGCGGCCGAGCGGAATAGAGTATTTGCGTAAGTGAGGTATTTTGTTGAAATTTATTATAGCGAGTAGTGTTTTGTTTCGAAATGCCACGAACGAAATAGCAAGTTATAATTCCAACTAATTAATTTAATAAATAGCTTTTAATATGCATTGTTTTAGCATCGAAATTGCCTAGGTCTAAACACCCAACCATTGGTTCTTCGTAGTGTGACGTCATCTCCCATATTAACAGAAGCGAAATAGCCTAGCTGTGCGTTGAGAGTGAAATAGTATTTGCCTTTCCGAAGTTATTTCGATATTTGCTAATCAATATCTAAAGTTTCGTCCGCACGTTAAGACTACACAGTCACACAATCTCCAAATCAACAAATGGTCGACTATGGGAGATGACGTCAGAGCCTACAAAACATGGCGGACCAGTGTTTCGGCGCAATAATAATTTATTAGATTTTATTAGCTAATAAAAAATTAACGAAAAGCCTCTCGAGCGTCAGAATGAAAATTTAGTGTCTGAAGTAACGATAGATTTGTTAGATGTCACTTCCCAAAAGTGTGCAAATACTCTATTGGCGAGTTACAGTGGCTGAAGCGATGC
The DNA here is from genome assembly GCA_963573305.1 of Pyrrhosoma nymphula. Lineage (NCBI taxonomy): Eukaryota > Metazoa > Arthropoda > Insecta > Odonata > Coenagrionidae > Pyrrhosoma > Pyrrhosoma nymphula. Next base: position 123,064,579 of record OY754330.1, read on the forward strand.
ATAATCGCGGGTCATTGAGTGCACACTTAAGTAATTTTTTTAAGCAAGTTAAAAAAAAATGTTTGGAACACATTTCGCTTATGCGTTGTAACACACCATACATGCAGTTTATGAATGCATGATACAATAATTATATTTAAATTTTTTCCTTAATTCACCAATGTTATGACTATACTTTTCGGCGCGATATTCGAAATATAGACGACATTACATTGAAATATGTTTTTTTATTTCAAATGTAGGACTCAGCGTGACATATGATAGTAACAATTATAATAATAAGAAATGTTTTCTTGCTCGTTTAGAAGAAAATCCATGCATATTTAATCGAACTATTACAAAATATATATTTATCTTTTGCAATAAGGCTAACAACGTGTTAAAATAATAAAAAATCACTGATTCGGTAAGATGCAATTTTTTTTCGATTTCGTTATTAGATACCAATAATGAGAATACTTATGCAAAGTTTCACGCTAATCTGTACGTAAAAGACGCTGCAACCATAAATAAATAAATACTTAGTTCTGTCCACTGACTATTTTATTTTACCATACGTTTCGACTTCTAAGCGTCATCCTCCGGAACAATTTCCCATGAATATTTCACTGAACAATGCATTGAATACTCAGCAGTCAGAACTAAGTTTTTATCATTTTAAGTTCCCAATGCTGTTCCACCACATCTCAGTCACACTTTGTTAAATAGAACTGGCGACGTTCGGAACAAGTGGCCGACTCTCTAATATTAGTATCAGAATTGATTTTTAACTGATCTAACTGATCAGAATGTAAAGGTTATTTATTGATTTATTTGAAAAGTGCCCACACGCAGCAATGGCAGCAATTTAATGCGATACATACGTATAACAAACATAAAATATAAAACATATACGCGTAAACGACACCAAAAATAGGGTAAGTTAACATCGCACAATATGGAAAGAGGGACGAAGGTTCAAGTATTTTTTTATAGAATGGGATGAAGATTTACTGACGGAGATGTTGAATGATAGATATAAAGGATCTATGTAGTCGGGGAAAGAATTCCGGAACAGAGTAGAGGGAATAAAAGTGAGCACTTGGTGAATGATAGTGTGATAGTGTAGGAATAGGCATAGGTATATAGCGATGAATATTTACGGGTAGGCCAAGTAGAGTTCTGAAATTGCCGAGGTAAAGCAGATCAGGGCAGTTGATGATCGAATTATGAGTTCATTGAATGCATTTTAAATCCGTTTTACCACGTCGCACCGCCTAATCTAAGACCCAAATCCAAAGACAAACACAACATCTGCGACACAAAAAATGTTCGTCAACAAATCTGCACATTTTGTAACTTGATTTTGTTTCTTTAACAGCTTAGGCATTCCATAAGTGAAAGCAATATCTTTTTAACTCTGCGAACGAAAAGGCGATACAGAATATTTCTTGTGAATAAGGCAGTTGTTGTGGAGCTTCCTCAAACGCCATTACACCGCCAACCAACCGAACACGGTCGGTATAATTGAGGAAACAAAAGCAACATTCCCCTCAGCACTGCGCGGATGGCAGTAGCTCCTCGACCACGAGCGCACGGGTTACCAAGGGGACGGGCTAGTTAACGTCACGAGCTGGAGAGGGATGAGAGACTTGAACGAGATAAAAGAGGTGGAGAAAGGACGCTGGGGGATGTAGAAGGGTTAGCATCGGCGAAGGCCATTTTTTTACCAATGCAAAGGGAGATTAAAAAAATAAAAGGAACCATTTTGTGTGGGGAGGAAGAGTTGGGGAGACTGGAAAAGGGGTGAATATAGCATCCAGGGCCTGTATATGTGAGGGATGGGAGAAGTCACGCCGGTAAGGGTTTCTATGTAAGTGGTTTACGCGGGGAGGGGGGGGGGAGTCGAGAGATGAGGGGACAGGAAGCTAATAAATGTCGTTAAAGGGATTTTTCGGGAGGGTTGGTTGAGGGAAGGGGTACGGTTTTTGGAGAAAGAGGCGCCCATCCCGAAAGGACGGTCGGGGGTGGCGTTGTTTGTCGGACCATTTCATAACGAGTGGGGGGGGGATCTCGCATGGACGCACCACCGAGCTCCCCCCTTATTCCCCCCGTTTGAAAAGGTTGGGTAGGGGTGGCGATGCAGGGGGGGGGGGAACATAAAGGAAGAATTAGCCGCTTTACTTCACCTGTGTAGGACGAGGGGGTAGAGGAAAGGGTTTTGAATTTTTGAGCGCAGCTGTGAAGGGGGGAGGGAGATTTCCATTGACGGTGTGTGGTGTGCGTTTAGCGACCATCGGACCTTATGGCGGCGACGAGGAAAAAAAATATATATATACATTACCATGTGCCCAGCCGACTGTGCAAAATGGTGGTGGAGCAAAGATGGATCCCATCGCGCGGTGAGGCGAACAAAGGGTTATGAAACGAAACTAATGCGCGGCGGAGAAGTATTTAAAGTGTTAAGTTTGACACCGAGGGGCGAGAGGGGGAAAGTGGAAAGTAATGGGGAGGATACTGACGCCATTCATGATATGGTGACCGAGGGAGATCAACCCGTAAAGTGCAACTATTAAAGGCCCAATTACATTCATCTATATATTTTTTCGTAGCCCTTCACACCCGCGCGGAAAAATAATTTCTACGCATAACATTTATCAAACTCAAGAAGGAAGATGAACGACCACTACTGTAAACTTCGGTGACTAGAACATACGGGTGTACATATTGCGTTCCAAATCATAGACGGTATTAAACAAGGTACTATAGTTAACTTTTGATTGCTTTTCTTAATGGTCTATATGCTTCATTGTTATCTTAAGGGATATGATGAAATAAGAAAGTCAAATATTTTGTAATACTAATTTTTTTTATTGTAAAAATAATTGATTTAAAAAAAATCCTATTAAAATTACATGCATTATAGTCTTATTGGTTTACGGATTTTACATTTCACATCTTGAACGCATGTCATTGTTTTGATAGTTAATAGCATACCACTTTAGGGACAGAAGTTGCCATTAGTTTCAACACGCCAATCCTTTTCTAACGTCGAGCAAAGAATTATTTCACGCTCAAGAATTTGGCTTTTAATAAAAACTACTTGTCTCGCTACTCCTTTGAAAAATCGACCTAGCATTAATCAAAATTCTATCGTGCTGAACGGCATTGCCAAAAACTAAATGAATGTATTGTCGTGATTCAGATTCATTTGATCATTTCTTTGATATATTCATCGCTATGAGAGTTACAGATGTACTATGTATGAATGTGAGTATGAAGAAAGTTGAAGTGGAAAGAGAAAGTCTCAACAAGGCTTTGCCAAACCTAATTCCCATGCAAATGTCACACTTTAATAAAGCAATAAAACAATCTCTCAATTTGCACGACGAGTTGAAATCTGAATTTCATACAGATCAATTAATTCATGGACATAATCACGGACTTGTGCATTCAGTATTTTTTTATTATTCAAGCCATTATTTTCTGAGGCTTAACCTACGGATACTCACGGCTTCCTTGTGAAATACTTTTTTTCGCCAAATGAAATATGCCACGCTAAAAATATCATTGTGATGCACGCCATTCGGAAAAATCGAATACTTGCCATCACCCGGCGCCACTGTCTTTCCCTATGCATATTCCCACCAAAATTACCAAGCATTAGCGAGTCGACAATGGGCGTGTAACTTGGAAGCAAGAGACAAAACGGCATTTCATATGCGTTACGCCATTGTTTATTATAAAATATCTCGATTAAAAACGCAAATAAGCGAAGCGGTAGGAGCCCCTAACTTTAGCCGCAGATTTTTCAAGAGAATGAAGTCTCTTTTCTCTCTTCATTCGTTTATGGTCTTATTTAGATGTTAATCCGGAACAGTTATTCAAATCCCATCTTTCAAGGAAACGCCCAGATCGGAATCTGACGAGAAGGCTAGTCTCGCGTGCGAAACTTCGATCCTAACCTCATTTGAGATCACGACTGAAAGAGCTACCCTCGCGGTTTCCCACGCAGCTGCCCAGGAAAGATTTGCACGAGGACCAGGTCAGCCGGACCGAGGAATTTTAAGATCACACGATAAGGAGTGAAGTTTCCCCATGCACATTTGCATTAAAAACACCATTCCCGATTGGTTAGATTTATATTGTGCATGGCCTAAATATTCCCAATCGACATCTGTATTACCATCTTGAGTAGCCGAATGACTGACTGCTTGTTGTCGGGACTTGCTAATGCGAGGTTACGCGGGCGCTCACGTCGAATTTGTCTGCTAGCCATATGAAATCACTCTAGCCTAGACAATCTTGAGTAACCTGATTCATCAGGAAAATCTCGGAAAGGCGATTATATATTTTTTTTAGATTTAGCAACCTTCCTGATTGTCGACGTGAGTCGACCAAAATACTTCCCATATAATTTACACCCTATTTAACATATGAGCTATGCTTAAACGAAAGTTGAACTTAAAAATAGTATATTCGAAGAGATGTGGTGACACACCGATCTCTCGTGGTTATAAGAAAACTTTAAATGCATCATTTTATATGACCTCTAAAGAGAAGACCATGACTTTATTCTGTAAAAGGAAGAAATATGCTTCACGTAATTAAGTTATCCTAGGAGCCCAATTTTCCTCAATTGTGTTCTTTGATATTTGATGGAGTTTTAACTCTGATGGTGATATTATATCATCAAAGCCGGTTAGTTTATTGAAAAATAGTGTGTAATATAACCAAGTGGTGAATAATTTTTCAACATTTCAAAATTCCAGCAAGTTACTTCGCCCTCCATTAGCGTTATAAGTTTAAGTTTTCTCACTCGAAGTTTCCATCAACGGGAAGCATTTTGTGAACATATATATGCATGTATGTACCACGTTTAGGTATCGAAGTTCAACTGTACATACATTAGGGGTGATCGCAAGCATTACTAACCCAAGAAAGTCAAGAGAGTCCTTTACTAGCCCAAAAGTTGTATTTATGCGACAATTTCCAACTATTGAGAACGTTATCAGATTCTACCACAGCGTTTGGCGTGTCAAGAATACTGAAATAAACGCTTTTCCACTCATTTCTACTTTTTAACCGAAATGTCATGAACTTGCGAAACTTTGACCGCGAGGCGAAACCTTAAGTCAGCTGACAAAAAGTCTGAAAAATTTCCTGCGCTATATTGAGCCATAAAGAAAACTTTTCTGATCCCAAGCTAAGTTAAATCTGAATAAAATTACTCAGCGATCATCCCGGGACACACCCCTGAAGTGCACTTACCTCTATGTGTCACACAGAGAAGTAAAATTTTTATCCCTAGTTACTTTATCATCCCTAGTTACTCTCTCATACTAGACCTTTTCAATGCAACAGCAAGAAGGGAACGACGGGAGGCTTCAGACACCAACGGACGTTTTTCTTACGCGAACAAATTTTTTTTTAACGTATTTTTTGATAATCGTCGAAATTCGATTCGCACGAACGCAGCAACTGAACTCGTCGGTACCTATTAAGCATAAAGGAGGAACGCTCTTACGAGCCATGAAAGTGGATGCATTGCCGCGATGAAATACAGTGAAAGATCGTGTTCTTTCGGGGTTTATTGGCACTAAATACCCCCAACCACACGCTATTAGCCAAATCGCTTTCCGATGATCGAACTTTCCTCCCCGCCCCTAAACCTCCATGACTGCTGGGAAGAGTGTCTTCCCCCAAAAGCCAGAGAATATGACCATCGATGCGTTCGGAGGGGCGGAGGGGATGGGGGAAACCATAAAATAATCTTCTTACCCAGATTTTTTTTCCATCTCTTCTTAATCCCCCCCCCCCCCGCTTGAGACCCGTGGCCGTACCCTCTTCCGTCCAATTCGGCGAAGTCCACTAAATCATAAAAGTCCCCGGGCGCATTTAATAATGACGTGAAACTCAACAGAAGGATGAGGCGAGAGCCGTTTCGTGGCATTCGTGTGGTAATGGGTTTTGGTTTGGAAAAGGAACAGATATGTGAAGCCACAAGATGGAGTGAAGATGAAGAAAGGAAGAAGAGGAACCGTCGAAATTTATTGACGGGAAGAGTCTTAAAAAAAAATAATACATAATAATGATAATAAACCGACTTCTGCCACTTTTAAACCTCCCATCCCCCTCCTTCACACCTACCTACGTCTCTCAATCTCTCAAAGTTAAATGAGCCACAGGAAGCTCTAAATAATTCAATCTCCTCTCCCCAATGAGATGTTTCAGTGTTATGCGTACAATTTATTCCTTTTTATTGCTCTTTCCCCCCCCCTTCTCCCCCACCCCAACCGTTTCTCAATTTACATTTCTTCCCGCCTGCCATCTTCCGGCGTTTGGATGCATAAAACGTATTCATTATTTAAATAAATAAAAAATTAACTAATTCGAACTGAGTGAATTCGCCACGATCAATGGTCGGGGATCCAGAAGCCGTATTCGTGGATCACTATAAAAAAAGGTATAGTCGGAACTGTATTCCTATATAAATTGAATATTTATGCGCCGTGATCTTCGTATTCCGTCAGGTGAATGCGCATTGAGCAACGGAGTGCGGTTTCTCGCTTAGCAAATCAGTGAAGTCTTAATTTACTGCGGGCTTACGCTCCCGTGAGAGAGAATATTACTTATACAGTCGAGAGATTTGTCTCAAGGGGATAGACCCATTTATTTAGCGGTTTATATCTCGCGGGCCCGGGAGCAATGACGTAATCGAGACGATTTCGCGTGTAGAAGCCTTTGTCGAATATTCACTAAAGAGCGGTAGCTGACTACTTTGGAGAATTCGTTGTTCGAAATGAATACTGTTTCATCCTCACAATGGACTTCGTTAAAAAGATATATTCCGTTGTTACTGTGAATGTTTGCTATGCATGAGCGCTCCGTAGCTCACGACTACCACCAATAGTTACATTATGTATTGGAACATTCGATGAAACATTTTACTTTCTGAACAACAAGCTGCTTCTGGATTTCTAATGAGATGACTTTCATTTTATCTCAGAATTCATAATGAAAATTGGGTTATAATAATGTAGCTCACTGATTCTTTAAATACTTGGATCAAAGCACATTGAGATCAAGCATATTACAGACAAATGGACGGTAAAAGTTATGGCATCTCTGATGTATTTTCTAAGCACAGTTATGCTCTTGACTCAAACATTCCTGACTAATTTAGTTGCTATTGCCTAAGGAAACTAGGAGAGTATGTCGGGAAATGATGTTTCTTAGTACAGGATTGAGAATTTTTGTTGACCTCATGCTGGTTGTGCAAGCTAATTTATGAGCATTAAATATCGCTGAGAATGCCTAAAAAAGGCACTTGTGCTGAAAACTACATTTGTTTGACCAAGAGCACGACGCATAAATATTCAATTGTATAGGAATACAGTTCCGACTGTATCTTTTTTGTGGTTGTCCACGAGTGCGGCTCCTGTATCCCCGGTCATTGATCGTGGGAATTTACTCAATTCGAATTAGTTAATTTATTTACACATATTTTTTAAGTTGGCAGATTTCTAGACCTCTTTTTTAATAATAAAATTTATAATCAGGGGTTAAGGTCCTTATCAAAATGATAATTCCAGCTATTAGGCCGACGTTTCGGAAATTGTATTTTCCCTCATCAGGGCTAAAAATGGGATGAAACCACCAATGAACATAAGTAAACATTGTTTACAGGCAATTATCAACACAGAAAAAGTTTTAAAATATGATTTTGGACATAGATTAACGTCAAAATATACATAGTTGATTTTACATACCTTGTTAGCTCTATTTTTTGTGTAGGTGAATTGATTAAAATTGTGTTGCTAAGAGTTAATTTTTATGTGTTATTAATTCTCATGTATTAAATTATGATATATTTTATTTAAATTACAGATGTCTGTTCTATTATTAAATGAACTTTTTTCTTTAGCGATATAATACATTTCTTTAAATAACTTTTTTGACAAATTATCTTCTGTATCTAAAAATTTTTACTTCGTCGAAATTAAAAGTGTGGTCATTCTCGATTGCATTATTTGCCAATGCACATATTTGGATTTTATTTTTTATAGAGGTTCTGTGTTGTAAAAGTCTGTTTTTTAAATATTGTGATGACATTGTGATAAATAGCCTATATAGCTATTTTTTACAATCGTTACATGGTATTGAATAAACGACATTACTTTTTAACTGATCAGGGGTTTCAGATTTTAGTTTTGAATATATAAGTTTGTGTTGAATTTTGTGATTTTTATGTGCTATTTTATAATCTGTTTGTTTGAAGACTACTTATTTGCTCGGATAATCCATTTATATAAATTATTCCCCGATACTGGCTTTTAGTGGTGTTTGACGAGCTTATTGAAGTTGTGGAATATTCTGTGTTGAAAAATGACTTTTATTTCGAGTGAATTATTGAATGGATTATTTTTTTTGGGAATTATTGTATTAATATATAATAGTGAATTAACTAATATATTAATATTTTTTTAACTAATGAGTATGGTTTACGCATCCAAATGCCGGGATGGTTACAGAAGGAAATGTTAGCGGCACGACATGGCAGGGGTGGGGTGGGAAGATAGGGAGGGGAATGCTCTGATGGTGAACACACGCACTACACACAGATGTGCTACACGACTCTTCACCCATGGTTCGGGTGACGTCTAGGGGGAAGAGGGGGGCTTGAAAGGGAGGGAGAGACAATTCAATGGAGCCAGCGGTTTGGATAATTGACCGACGACGGCGGGCGAGGAGGCGAAAAGGGTTGGGTGGGTGGGGGGAGAGAGGACATGTCAGTATAACTGAGGGAGGGGTGGGCAGAGTAGTGTTGTTGCGACGAAACTGGATGTGTACGCGTGTAATGAGATATTCCGGATTGACTTGACTGCGGCTGCCAGTTGGGGTGAGGGAGGGGGGGTTTAAGGGAGTGGGGGAGGGTTCTGTGGCGGTCAGTTATGAAAAAGTAGATGCGGGGATTGAAGTTTTGAGTGTGGTTGAGCCGTATTGGGGAGGGTTTTCGGCGGCGGCGGTAAGGTGAGCAGTCAGTCCTGCGGCTCTGAATGGGAGTCGCGAAGCTTATATATGCATAAAGAGTGTAACTCGTCCGGAGTGCCAGCTGAACGACGCGCAAATGCCGGGGAACGAAATGAGGGCTGCGATCCTAGAATCATTATCCAGAAATATTTCTATGATATTTTTTATTTTGTTTATTTATTTAATAAATCGTACATTGCTAGGGGTAACTATGAGAAATTTCTCCATAGTAGAAAGGAACAAACTTTGCGACTTTCACTTTAAGTTGTTTTTATTCACGGCCCGGGGTTCAACAGTTTATGCCATCTTCAGGTGAAGATGAAATAAGCTGTTCAAACCCGGGTCGTCAATAAAAAAACTTACAGTGAAATTCGCAAAGTTTGTTCCTTTTCATTATTTATTTAATATCATCCTGAAAACAGCGTCATTGGCCCTTTACGTCAGGTATTGTAATAAACAGAATCATTCGTCAGAAAAAAAAACAATGGACAATGACACACGAGCATGACCTGAGAGGTGAAAATCCTACTCAGTCCGGATTCGAACCCGCGACCCTGGGGTTGGCAGGCAAGCCCTCCCGCCCCCCCCCCCTCCCCAACAATTCGGCAATATCCAAATCGTCTGGATTATTTTCGGTGATACATTGTCGATATTATGCCGATATGGTTAATTAAATATACTTAATGGGAGAAAAATAATAGCTGTAAAACGTGATGGCATTTCCAAGAAATGGATATCCGGAAATTTGTCATTCTCTACACTAGAAGGTACTTCGTAGCTAGTTAATCAGAAAAGACTCGATAATCTCGCCTCTACCAATAAAATGGTATTTTCCGCATGGTGATGGCCATTTTGCTACACATTACAGTTCCCTTTTCCGTGAATGATATCTTCTTGATAAAAACATTTTGGTGTATTGAAGAGTCATTTCAATTGAAGCACTTCTTATCAATTATAAACAGATTCCCACCTCAGAGACGCATTGGTGTTAAATTCGCATTTCCTTTACCAATTCCTTATTCTCAACACACGGAATAGCCTATAACGCGAAAATGCATACGTATGTCTATAAAATACATGCATAAAACCAGAAGAAACATAAACACATGCATATAAAAATCAAAGAATTCATAAGATTAAATTACACAACTGATAAGTAAAATGGGAATTATTTAGAATAAATCACTTACTTATCCATTTCAAATCATAAAACATTGATTAATTGATAAAACCTAAGATGAAAAAAATGTCCGCAAATTAATGCAATCATACATAAGACTCCTATTCCGAGGCTGGAATACCTTCTGGAATCGAGCGAAATCCAAGTCGATTATGATTCCAATTCTTTCTATTATGCTCCCATTAAGTTACTATAATGGCAATGCGGGAAAGCCATTTTCGCCAGTTTTAGGTTCTCTCTAAGGGAATGCTGTCCGACTCGTTGGCTGGCAAAGCAGTAGTCACACGGGTACACTTAGAGCACTAGGCTACCACGGAGGAATCCTTGTCTCTTCCTTCGGAGTCGCACCTGCGCGGACTGGACGATACTGAGTTGGCCCGCGCACGCCGGAGTCAGATAGGTAATGTATGTACGACCTACATTTCGAGAAACGCGAGCTTACCGACCGCGCACGTATAACCGCGCAGGTGTGACCGACCAGTATAATACCACTTCTGTACGCGGGCGGTGTTCAAACGAGCGGACTCAGGCGTACTTATGTTCAGGCGTAACAATGAAGTTACAGGACGGGACCCCACAGTCCAGCCTCGTTGAGTCGGTGCAGAACTTTGGAATGGAATAATTTAATAAGGGACGAAGAGCCGTGTGCGTAGACAGACATACAGTCGGAAAAGAGATGGAATACAAGGGGGCTTGGAGGGGGGAAGGGTAAGGGGACATTTTCATTTATGGCGCACGAGGTTCTGGCGAGGGGGGAGGACAGTTGAGGAGGGAGAGCAGAATCAGACGGACGAGCGGGTTGGGGAATCAAAAGGAATCGAAAGTGGCTCCATTATGATCGTCTCCAATTGTGTGATTTAGTCACTCGGCTTCGTCCAATGACAACTATTTTTGCGGCCAAGCCACCGGGAACGTGAAGATAGAGGTGGTGATTAATTTATTAGTCGAGTTCACGCGTGTGCACTAAAATAAGTACGAGCGGCTTGCGGCGGAGAGATGAATGGTCGAGACATACATTATATATCTCGCTAATTTTTTTTTATGGATGATGGATGTTGGGCGAATTGATGCGCCTTATGGCTACAGTCGCCTCCTGAGGGTGCGGGCTCTTCAATGGAGATAGCAGGCAGCACGCGCGGCCCTTGACAAATGTCGATTACACCATCTTGATGGGCAACACCTCCTGCCCCACGTCCCGATGGGCCAAGCAGAATCCTCACTGAGGGTGGGGAATAAGAGGGGGGGGGCTCGCCCAGAGCCGGATGAACTCGGCGGGAGATTTGTACATACAAGTTTTTTGGTCCCATCGGAAGTCACTTCACAGGCGACACATTTGCCTCGTTTTTGCCCTTTGGATTTAATTTTGAAAGTTGTGGACATCAACGATTTTATGCATTGATAATATGAACTAAATTATTTAGGAAAGATGTTTCAAAACGGAGTGATACGTGATCATGTCAAAAAAGGATGCCCAATTAAAATGATACAAGAGCCCCCAATCAGCCAATCCATATAAAAAAGGAATTCGGAAAAAAACAATAATTAAACATAATATACTAATGCATTATTGTAAGGTATTAGTTGTATTTGCAAAACTGAAAATTAAAATTTCATTTTTTAATATTGTTATTTGAATGTGAATTTCAATTCAATTCAAAAATTCAATTTCCTCTATGGAATTGGCTTAAGTTGGTAGCATTGGGTTGAAGGCATCATTGTTGATTTGTTAACCGAAAGGTATGGAGTTAAAAGAAGAAGTTCAAGTTTTACTACCAGAATGAATTAACTGGTAAGTTTCCTTACAAATTTATTTGCCATTAAAAATTAGTAGCTCAGTTGTAACATCCGTTACATTAAAACACTTAAAATGTTTTATTACTTTAACCTTTAGTGCTTGCTCTTGCAGGTAGTGCATGCCGTCTTAACGTGCCCTAAGATAAGGTGACCATCCGTCCTCCTTTAGGGAGGACAGTCCTTCTTTTGTAAGTTTTGTCCTCCCTCGAAATGTGACATCCTACATGTCCTCCTTTTCGATATTTGAAGACTAATCTGTAAATCTCTGTATTTGATCGATGCCAAGCCATGTTACACGTGATGTGACGTATATGTACATTGATATGACGATTTGTCAAGGCTCGGTAGGTACAGCGCGGCGAGACGCAATCAAAATGTTGAAATGAACATCAGGTTGAGTGGGAAAATCAACATGTTGAAAATGACAAAAGATGGGTGGAAATATTCAGCCATTTCAAACATAATCATATTTCATGTGAACATTTATTTGTTCTTCTTCAATTTATGTTGTGCTGCCCTGGAACTAATGCAGCAGTTGAAAGAGTTTTTTTCCAATTGCTAATGATTTTTGGGCAAGTGAAAAATCGAAATCGAATGTTGATACTCTAGCTGTAGCCTTTGCCGTAGCATTCGATATGAAAGATAATTTTTGTTCAGATATTTCCAGTATATTGTTAGAAGATAAAATATTGATTTAAAATATTCATTCAATGGAAAAGTACTCATTTAAATAATAATTAATATGTATGCAAGCATAATCACAATATAAATGGTCACAAATGTTTTTATTATGCATTTATAATATTATATGTTTTGTATTATTGTTGCAATGAGTGAAATGTTTCTTTTATTTACGATATTTGTATTTTTTTATTTGTGTCCTCCTTTTCATTGTAAGAAAAATAATTTATGTCCTCCTTTTCATTGTAAAAAAGTTGGTCACCTTACCTAAGAGCTGAGGCCTTTTTGTTGTAAATGATTAATCGACCAATAGGACACAGCTATGAGACAACACGATCATCGGCACCAAGAAAATTTCTCATCTTCTCCTTTTAGGAGAGCAGACGAGTTTCTCTTTGCTAGGCAAACAGGCCAATGCAACTGTCTAAATATGGTCAATAATTGCAGGCGAACGCTAAAAATATATGGGGAAATAACCGTGTATAATTTCCCAAGATATCCACTAATGGATTGCATCCGCGAGATTACTCCTAATTACGCAGAGGATGTAATGCAACAAGGGAGGGGGACGAGATATTGCTGCTTATTAAACCTTATTTTCTCACTTTACTCATCGGCCATGCGTTTTTTTTTTCATACGCCTGTTTTTTTCACTTATGTTAAGTCTCACGACTTCAGCAAGAGACTTGACAATTTCGTAATGGCCGACCTCTCCGCGTTGCAACACACAAATAATACACCCCTCCTGTTGCTGCCATAAAAATTTTCCCAGAATTTAGTTACTACCATCTAAAAAAATTTAACCGAACTGAGTTATTTTCATCCAACTTTTGAAGTTGTATTGATTCAAATGAAAGAAAATTTTATGGACATGATGGCTATGATACGAGTGAAAAGTTCATTATTTCTTCCTTCCTCTGCACGTCAATATGGAGCTCTACGAATTTGATTCTTCCACCGTATCATATGCCATGAAGATCGTTTCCATTCTGAAACATTCATTCGCAGAGATGGAACTTTTTTTAGAAAATTCTCCTCGATAACCTGTACTTTCACGTGCCCCTAACCGTAATCTCTTAAGCTTTCGTCACAGGCGAGCGTCATGTTCCTCGCCAGTTTTTTGTGTTGATATTCGGGGGAATCACAAGCCGCAAACTTCCGCGTGACATTTAGACGCATGGCTCGCGTCCGATGCGTAGTTGAGTGACAGTGTTATCCATCGCATTCCTTCCCCCCCCCCTCCCCACTTCCCTAATCCCTGTTTTTCATCCGATCCCCTACTCCATACCCACACCACTATGTTCTATTAATATACTGAAGAAGCTAAGAAGCTTACGGAATACACCACGACGTAATATGTTGGATAAGAGAGTTCTTAGCCGACCGCGAACGGAGGGTAGTTCTAGATGGCGTTAGTTCGGATGTAATGAAAGCAATATCAGGTGTACCCCAGGGCAGTGTCATCGGTCCCTTATTGTTCCTTTTGTATATTAATGACATCACTACTGTTGTTTCGAGCAAAATTCGCCTGTTCGCAGACAACGCAGTGTTGTACAGGGACCTAAGCAATGAGTCTGACACGATCGCGTTACAAAAAGACCTAGATGCTATAAATGAATGGTGCAATACTTGGCAGTTAGAATTGAATTTTAAAATACAACGGAGAGTAGCAAGATGTGTGAAAAGTTGTTACGATAAACTTAGCAGTTTTAACGAATTGTTGAAGGAATTAGGGTGGGAATCTCTAACTGATCGAAGGGAGAAATACAGGTTAAATCTTTGGCGCAAGTTTGGAGCAGACAGTTTTTTGCCGTACATTCAACATATATTGATAGAGCCAACGTACTACGGTAGAAGCGATCACAGGAATCAGATAAAGGAAATTGACTGCAGAACCGATAGATTTAGAATGTCATTTTCCCCCGTACAATAAGAGATCATAATAGTTGCGATAAATCAATCATATGAAACTCCCACCCTCAACAGGTAGAGTAGAATTTTCACTTGTGCTTAATAACACAACATCATTACTAACACTTAACACCGGTCGATTTGTCCGGTATTATTTTATTTTATTTTGTTCTCTGCATGAAGTAGCATCTCGTAGCATTCATAAATTAACAGTATTAGTAATACTAACCACTAGATGTGCCTACAGCATTGTTCTACATGTTTGCATGTTCATTTACGTATCACTCTCCCAGTTTCCGGTTGGACTGGGCACTGTTCTCCTGACTGCTTTATGGCCTGCGCCTAGCGGCAGGGGGAGCATGCGAGGTTCTGATTTGTGCTGGGACGAGTGCTGCATGCCTGGTGTGGAATCACCCCGTGCCACACGCCCTAGTGGTGGCTTGCACGGTGCTTCGTAGATGTAGATGTACTGTTCCACGATAGCGTAACCGAGGAGGAAATTTTTTAAGTGAGTTCGTGAACTGGTCACGACAATTTTTTTCCCGTTCCCTTGCAGTTTCTGTATCCCGAATTCATCTTCTTCTTTCTGCAAGTATCACGCATTGAGGTGGCTGGAGCGGCTATCGTGGATCGTTTAAGTGCACATTTTAATATTTTTTTAATAAGACGCAACAAAAATTCATGTGCCACAGTTGAATAAAGTACATTTGTAAATGCGTTGTAACTTACCAAACAGGCATAAATCTAAATTATAAAAGAATTATATTTTAATTTCTTTTGTTATTTAATTTAATAGCATAAATTTATTAGAGTTTTCGGCGGTGTATTCGAAATTTATTCGGAGGCATATTGAATGGTTTTTTTTCGAATATTGGACTAGGCGTGACAATTTGATATTTTTAGCAACAATTATAATGATTAGTAATTTATTATATTGCTTTTGGAATAAAAAATGTTCATACGTAAACGAATTATTACTAAAAACATGTCAAGTGCCATAAGGCTAGGTCTAGGTTTTAAATAGCATTGAACTGCCAAAAAACCAAATTGGTATTGTGCAATTCTTTCACTACTGCCGAAAAATATCAGTGATGAGAACGCGTATGGAAATTTCACGCAAATCTGTACATAGACTAAAATCGCTCCAACCACCTTAAGCCTGCTGCGAGCTTCTCAAGTTTTGATCTTTCCACCTCTTGCGTGGACGTCCCAGAGATCTTCTGCCTCTCGATCGATATTTCCCCATTTATTTGGATGTCCTTCCTCCATCCATTCTCTCTACGTGTTCTCTGCATCTATTTCTGCATTCTCGTTTGCTTTCGTTCTTATCCCATACACGAACAACTTTTTCTTGCTATTCGTGTATACCTATTCTTAAAAATATAATTTCTGAGAACGCTGTTCTAAGGGAGTGAAAGGCGTAGCCTCATAGCCAAAGTTGTTGGTTCCAAGCCCGGGTAAAGAAGGCTTTTGCATCAGGCTTAATAATACCTAGCCTGATCATGCCAAAACATTGCACTTACAGAGCTTCAAGAATAGCCTCGGAAAGGACAAATTCTGAAGCGGTCCTAGTAGTAGGAGTAGTAGAATTAGGAGGCTTAATTTAATATAATCAACGAAACCGTCGTCATAATAGTCAACTATACTAAGTACAAAAAATGACGTGTCTCAGAAAAAGCTATCAAAACTGGAGTGATTTCGCTAAAATGATCAAAATTTGCTTGATAGAGGAAGTCAGTTTCATTTCACGATTTGATTTCGGGGAAAAAATGCTCAGAATCCATTAAAATGCTAAAATTCTGACGATAATTGCATATGCTACACGTAATTTGATATTATACGAAAAACAGAAACACCTCTACCCACTTGTAACCAGTTAAAATTGACCATTTAACTATCTTGCGTGATGCGGAATGACCACCTCCGTGGACGCACACTCCAATCCTCAATTCCACCCACCCACCCTTCGTCATCAGGACACGCCCAAGTTTTATAGCGGACAATGGTGCAATGCGAACACGGACGGTTCTCAATTCACGCTCTCTTAGCTAAAACAAAACTGGCAAGTTACCAGGTATGGTCTGTCTGGGCAACTTTCAACTGTCACATCCGGGACAATGTGGGACAAACAAGGCCATTCCATCGATATTAGTGGATGAAGGGTAGGGTGTGGAAGGTGGATTTCTCGGGAAACGCTTAAACCTCTTTGGGGTCAGCATTGCCTCCAGTACTATTAGTAAGCCTCCTGCAATTTTTACCGGCGGGACAATTATTTTTCGGTCTCGTCCAAGGAATCACTCCGTGAGGTCAATCTGCTCCCTGTGATAAAGCTGCGAAATACATCCGAGCAAAGTGACTCAAATGAGAACGTGATAGTTTTCGACAGATGTTCCGAGGACCGGTTGACGAAAATGGCAGCGTGAACAAAAAAAAGTAGAGGCACTTACTTCGCGGCCATCACCTTAATGACTCCCCAATGCGGGAGCAGGACAGCCCTTCTGTGTGAGAAAATTTGTAATTACTCAAATTGATGTTTGTATTGGCATTTCTATACGCGCAGTCTGCATACTTTTGAAATCCGAAAATTGGTCGCGTGGATGGAAGTTTCAGAAACCTAAATGAGAGGAAGGAAAGGGGGTTATCAAGTATATTAACTGGCTATACACCTTCATTCAAAGCAATATAAAGTGTTCGCTTGGCATTTAAACGGTAATATAAATGGAAAATAGTAATCAATAGACCAGGAGTGTTTATAGCTATTCTGATATAATTCCATGTGTCAGTTATTTTGCTATAATTGAAGGAATTCTGTGCCGAAGTATAGTATTCAATTTTAAATGGCCAACTTAGAGACAAAAAAAACTCAATAAAATCCCAAAATGGTGAAGAAACTCATAGAGTAGGAAAGTTAAGTTTTTAGCAGATAGATTAGCGAACAGAACTCAATCAAAATTCAATCTATATTTGTTGTTTTATCATAATACAGAAACACTGAGGTGCATCGTTTTCTTTCCAGTCTTGTTTAAGAATAGGGTGGTTTCCTATTTTTTTTTTATTGCCTAGATCTGAAGTTTATAACCCCTGGAGTACGTGTTTGAAGCCGTTCGATTTTTAAATGGCGTTAAGTATTTTTCCTTATTAATTTAAAAGTGAAAAAATTCAACGGCGCGAAAACGCGACGGCAAACTATTGCATGCTGGTTAATCCTACGTGTGACGTCACAGGTACGTACGCAACTACCGCAATCTGCCGCTAGGTGGTTCGCCGCCGCTGCTTATCTGCAGACGACGTCCGCCGAGAAAGCTTTAGTAATAATAATAAATTTATTGACGGGAAAAAAACTATTTGCAAAAGTAAACTTGGTGTAAAATGGAAATGAGCTTTATTTATTAATTTAGCTGCTCTAGTCGCATAGAGAAACCTCATCAAAATAATGAAACATTTATGGTTACGGTATGGGGAATGAAAATCGTATAGTATAATGTATTCTCAAATTAATGGTGCTAGCTCCTATTTTTTAGGTAAAGTTAGTATGAAAAGCATGAAATAAACCATTTTGTTCGTATTCATTTCGAAATATTTCCCGCAAGCAAGCACGAAATCGTCACTTAATAACTATACGGAGAGCAGGTGCTGCGCCGCAGCTATGATACGATTACACATTAATTTAATTCATCCACTTTGTCGAGGTGTCATTGCCAGAACATGAAATTAGCAAAAAAGGCTTACCATCAATAGCATAATGATTGGCAAAATCTCGAAGCAAACTATGTATGAGCAAATACTAAAACAACTAAAATGCGTTGATCACCCCTCACCGTGATCACAGACCATTGATGGGAACTCGTGATTCACTGCATCAGCTGATCAGCATCATATTCTCCAAGGAGTACCAGTAACATGCCTCCGAGGACATTGCTTTATAAAAATTGTTTTGTGCCGCAGTGTCACACAACAACATTTAGCGATAGCAAGAAAGCTTACGTCGCGGTTCCACTAATCGAGAAGAGGAGAATTTTGTGGTTAAAAGCTGTCAGAAGAGAGTAGTACCTTGCTTTACTCCTCTGATTTCACCTGCACTAAACCGAACATCTTCTCTAAAGAACTCCACCACCATGGCCACATCCACTTACGGTAGATTGTCCGTACAAAACCAGTTTGTAAAGCCATTGAACTTCTTCTCATGAAACATTGTGGCTATGTATATCAGCAAAAGGAACTGATGATGAAAGGTAACTAATGAAATATGCAAGGTGTGAATGATAGGAATGGTAAATGAAAGGAATAGAAGATGAGATAAAGGAAATGTTTGTCAAAACGAAAGTGATCAAAACGTAAACATCTAGGCCGGAACACCACAGAACGCGAAGTCACAGGTACGCAGTTTCGTTATTCATTTCACTGCGCATGCGACGCTTGCCGCGAAGAACTCCTTCGCGGTATCTCTGTACTAGCAGGTAGCGTAGGAGCCTAGAAAACTTCTTTTAATGGCATGCTCAACGGAGGAGACTTTCCGAAATTTGAGCATTTTAATCGAGGTATATTAATACATGTTCACCAGATTTTAGGGACTCTGAAATACTATAGTAAGTACAGTCGATGACAATTCCATATACCTCGCAATGTTGACTATCTACCTGTTACGTCATCATAAGAGCTGCCGCTGTTCCGCCATTTCCGAGCCTTTTCAAATGAACTTAAAATTAACATTCAATTTACTTGTAAACTAAGACTTTTTAATCCAAATAATTTGCGTGTAATGAATACGTTTATGCTGGGGCACCTGTCGCAATAAATGAATTCTGTTTTCTTTGATGAAGGAAACTACCCTATTGGGGTAAGAAACAGGACACCTTTCATCAAATGCAAACGGCATAAAAGAATCAAAGCGAGCCCTCTAAACTTACTTGTCTCCTGAAACACCAATGGCTGATTAAATGAAGTGACAATTCGACAATTTATTTGCAAAAATCCTTCGCAACATAGTCGATTAATAGTTCCATCAAAATCCCTTGCTCATCCTACGAGTGATTTCGCCAAACTTTCTCTCAATCGACGACGGGTTCATCGCGAGTAGTTCAAGTCGAGTGGCATGTTTTGGAGGAAAGTTGTTCTTTGGCATTATATTTAGACTGAAAAACAAGAGTTTTTCTGTGATATTTAGACACTCAACTGATGGGAGTTGATTGACATCCACTGCCAATTGTGTCATGTGCTTTTAAGCAGGAGTGGAAAGAGGAAAGCAAGCTTTCTCCATGAGGTTTCTCCTAATTATTAGTTCATTTGATTCCTCGTAATGCGAGTTTTCTAAATTCAGTGGCCAAAGTGGTGTCGGGTGTGTTTTAATAGCCATCATTTCCGACACTCGAGGCGACGACTGCCTATCTCGTAAACGTCAGGCGGTCACTATTTTATTCCACCAATCGCACGCCTGGATTTATTATCTATATATTTATATAAAAGGTCGGTGTTGAGAAATGAGTGGAGATGGCGAGTAGGTAGGTGCGCAAATCATAAAAAGCGAAACCTCGACAAGTAACACGAATGCGTCTCAACGATTGCATTCGTAAATGGAACTGATGGAACCGTCCTCATTTTCGAAGGTTTATGATCGTAAATTAAGGTCTGGCGAATGGAATAAAAACTTTATGACGAGTAGCATCTTAGCACCGATTATTTTTCTATCGGGGAAAAAATAAATAAATTATAAAAAGGGAGAGATAACGTTTTCTTCATTCGGAATCTTTACCTACCTTGATCCGACAGACTTAATGTTTTCTCCCTTCCCTCTCTTCCATCCTCTCAGCGAATGAACTTTCGCAACTCCTTGGCAGTCTTCCGCAGAGGTTGAATTTCCTACGCGAGACTCGAAATATCTCAAAATGGTGAAGTTTCATGAACCGAAGCTGTATTAAAAAAAGAACGATGCATTTAAATACGCGTATATGGCGTTGAGAATCGTCGTCGATTAGTAACTTGATGGACTTATAACTTAAAAAAAAAAAACGCAGTGTACCTCTAAAATATTTCCTGGCGCTGCGCCACGGACAATTTTGGGACATGGACTACGAAACTTTGGAACATGGAAAAACCTTTCTAATTGCTGCCAACAGAAGCGCTTGGAGAAGTGGGATGACTCACCACTACCTGCCATCCCATTTCGACTCCTCTCACGTCACGACTCCCACTAGCGATGGGCGATTTTAATCGCTTGCATTGCGTGTATGTAACTCGTGTCTTTTTCGATAAATAAGTTTGGTTCCCCGGTCTCACTCTCTCTCCTTGCCTCCCTCTCTTCACCTCCAACCGTTCTCTTCACTTCTACCTGCCCTCCATGCCGTGCAGGTCTGCGACAGGAACCTTTACGTAAGGTATAATACTTTGCTACCAAATGGCGCACCAAACATTTAAGGAGGCAAGCACAAATTGAAATTTTAGGCGGCGGGAAGGACCACCCACCTCCAGGGATATTTTGCAGTCGTAATATATAGCATGATGTTGCAGCCTTTGGGGTCGAAATATAAGGGGACCGAGAGCGTCTCCCTGTGGTACCCCAGAGGAGTCCTCAGTAATTACCATCAATTAACACCCGCCTGTAACGAGATGCAAGGAAGCGGTGGATAGTAGACGAGAGAAATATTCTCTCAATTTTTTATCATGAATAGGTACATTCTTCACGCTCAACTGGGATACAAAAAGTTGGAAATCATCATGGAGACATTTTTGTTTTTATTATTCCGCTGTGTTAGTGAAAAAAAAAGTACGTCCGTATTCGCCAAATAGGTGCCCAACTAATCTCTACGAAAAGTTAAAGCCATCCTTAAGGGAGTCCGAATTCATTCGCCGCCATTTTAGACGCCGATTTCTGATGACTCTTTTGCCCTCAACGATGAGAGAAGCCGAGTGCATTCTTCCGCGACGCCATCTTGGAATAATTCATTGTGAAAAAAATACAATTTATCTTCTAGCTCATTCAAATGGGAAATATTTAAAGCACATGGCGCGAACAGGGACCAAGAAAGTACATTAAAACAATGGGAGTTGCACAAATACCTCGGATGACAAAATCCAACCCCCATATGACGATTTCGCCATTCACTATCATGAAAGTTGACATTTATCGCATTAGTTGTCACCACGATTCAATTTCCATTCATAGAGAAATTTTGACACTTTAAAAGGGAAATACGATATGACTTATACTACCTATTGCCTTTACGAAATGGACATGGCTTAAGTTATACCTGAAAGCGCATGACGAGTTTGAAAGCAGGGAAAAAATGACAACCGACATGCAGTGTGGCGCAACATTCGCTCGACGTGCAAAAGTTAATGGGCATGACATCAATTCCACTCTACGCCATCTGTGGGAGATAATAATTAAAAAAAAAGACGACCCGTTTAATCGTCGCATTTTTCCTGTCCGGGTGATATCATCATTCATTTCCACGCTCCGTGTGTCAATGCCGAGGCACTTGGTCTCCTCCTTGTGCCCCTCCCACCCCCCAACTCACCCATCCCGACCTCCGAATTCTTCCTTAATTACGCTCGCATCGTCGGAAGGGCTCGAGAGAGAGTAGCAGCTCTCGGAGATTCCAAGAGCCATTTCGAATTCCCGTCATGGGAAACCAGTCGTATATGCACTTTGATCGGCGTGTTCTCTTTTTTTCACTTAATCGTTCCATAAAGGTGCTAATGGAGAAACCCGGATAGGCAAGCCGTCGAATTTATGAAGAAGATTTCGCTCGGGTGCCAGGACTCCCCGCAATGAACAGCTTAACGGAAGAGTACGGTTGCCCGGCCGCTTTCTCGAGATGCACTCTGAGAGTCGATTCTGACGATCAAAATTTTCCTCATGCCTGGGCTGCGATATTATTTCTTCGTAAACCTAAATCGAATGGGCAAAAATGAGGCGGCATGCTGATGTAATGGTTATTTTTGCCTTGTTAATATTCGCAGCATATCATTCGATCTTTGTAGAGCCTTGCGGTAGTTTTAGTGAGGCATCATTTCACATAACATTCGATGACTTTGGCATCACCATAAAGAAGACTATGTTATAATAACAAACTTTTCAAAGACACCAAAATATTAGCCAATTACCAAACTACTTTTCGAGATATTTATCAAAAAACAGAAGCCGTTTTCCATGGGAAATGGTACGGGTATGCACTCCAGAGAGACTTTATTTAGAAAATGAGGAATTATAGCGCATAGATCTCGTCAGAAATTTAACAGTTTGGATGCTTAATCAACTATTTAAAAAAATAAATCAATTACTCAAAGCAGTACTTTTCACAGTGTCAAAAAATATTTGATTTTGAAGGCGTTTTCAGTGCACGGCGTGAAAAAATTGAGTCAAGTTAAAGTATTATGCATGCATATTTAGTTAATTAGTGATAATTTCAGTAATTTAAAACTAAGTTTTTCGTCATTAAAGTTACAATATTTACTTCATTTTTCTTACAGCTGCTGAAATAAAAAAAATAAAGTTTGAAAATGGTCTCTATTATGACTAGGGAAAAATCTCACTCAAACAACGTTAAGATTTTTGGTTTCAGACAAGAGCGTAGGGCGTTATATCAAACTTTATTCAATATTAGGCTACCTATCTCATATCCAATTAACAAGCATTTCGTTATTATAATTCAACATCAGTCAATATTTGCGCAGTCCCTGCCAAAAATGCCCTCACTCAGAACGCCTGATCCTGCGTAACCTTCTTTTTCAATAAAAAAAATGTATGCATCGTATTAACAATTCTTAAGCTTTTCATAACTTTTTAAAAACATAATTACTAAAAAAAGCACAAGATTTCATCTTTCTCCGACGTATAATTTCCAACGATAATTTTTGCATGTTCTACATAAATCGTCAACAGACCTGAGGGTGATAGGAAAGTCTACCATCGAAACGCCGGCCATCATGCAGGCATTAACCCCGTGAGAAGTCCGAGAGGAGTTCACCAGTACTACATCAGTACATAATTCTCTCTCATTTTCTCTCATTAGTGATTCCTCTGTATCCATACACAAGGATTCCACTGTTACTAAAACAGTGCACTTCAGCTTCTCAAGAATAAACATCTCATGCATAAAGATCTCTCGCAACCAATGCTCATTCAGCACGCCATGTGCTCATGGGCACATCACTCCGCAATCAGTTGAACTTTGATATGATGATGTACACTGGTGATCTCGCACTGCTGACTGGCTTTTTCTCCTACGCCAAAACACCGCGCTTCCAAAGCTTCTGCGTCAACTTCAGGTACAGACATCGGGTGCAACAACATTTCGACTTTCCATCTCCCAGGTTTCCACGTCGTTCAGAAGATCTGAATGGATGATGACCATTAGGATTCCCTTTTGCTCACGCTTTTGTCTCCTGGTTGGCTACGGTTTCCACAGATGTCCTAAAATCTCCAACACAAAGACACTAGCAGGTTACTGGAGAGTTTCCGTTGCTGTCAATAAGACAATAACTTCTTCTGATTGAGAGCAGTTTCTCCACCTATCCTAACACCTAATTTTCCGACCTTAAGATTCCATAATCACAATGGCTCTAGCAATACAGGAGAAGTTGCTCCTCCCGGTTGACAAGGATAAACTTCAGGTGGAAATCATTTTCTCCGGCCATCCGAACAAATTTGCCTCTGAGGACGCAAACGGGATGACTGGATGAACTATTGCCATCCCGAAGGCAAAAACCTACCCGGAGGAGAATCCGTATTGTAATCATTCGTTTCAATTTCGCCTCGCCTCATGCAGTTCACACACAACCCCAGTGCATCTAGGATATCAAGCAAAATGCAACCCTAATTATCGCCGCATGGGTTTATTTAAATGTGTATCCTTTCCAAAGAAATAAAATTGAGTAGACTTCCGCACCTCCGGCACAAAGCGATGGTACGCGTAAAATAATGACCAGATTAGAGAAACGGACGGGAAAGGACGGGGATACCGGACGACAAAAGCACGCAACATTACCGCGGGTCCGGCGGAACACGGGACATTAGGCATCGGGTTGTGTTTTCAATCTGCCGTTTGGTTCGCTTTTTGTGCCGAAGAACCTCCGGATCGGGAGTCCCGCAAAGGATTTTTCCCCCAGGAGTCCACGCGCTTCGGATTAAATACGATGACGGCCTCGAGGAATTCTTCGCATTCTTCCGCACGGGATTTTGCATCGCTAAACACGTCCGAAATCCCCCCCCCCCCCCCCCCCCGACCATCGGCCGGGAGCACATCACAAAGGAGGCATACCCACACTGCATTTGTTTCACTAAACTATAGCGCGGCGATTTCCAAAAGCTGCTCCATTCCCCACGACCCGTACATCATTTTCCCTTTGTGAATCCTCTTGCATACATATGCTTCTCTGCCGCTGACGCCCACGATGATTTCCAAAAAAAAAAATGTTCGCGAAAAATTTACGTAAAATATGCTGCTATCGCCCTCCGCCCCTGAATTCCTGTCGGATTACCTCCTCCTTCCCCTCGTAGAGCACCGGCCGCGGTTCCCACAGGGAAACAAGCTGTGGATGGAACGGGTGAGAGATAATATGTATGCGGTTTCCCCGAGGGCCGTTTTATAAGTTCAGGATCGTTTTGCGAGGGTCCTCGGCGGGGCTTCATGGAAATCCTGGTGAAAAATGGCTTGGTGGTCTCAGAGAGGCAATAATTGCTTTTCGGTAAGCGATTGTCCATGAGTTTGAAACCATATCGAGGGGGCTTTGGCTGAATTGGGAAGGTAGGGGTTGTCGCGATCGAATATCAAAGGACAAACCACGGGTTAAAAGGTGAGGAATTTGGAGGAAAAATGTGCGAAAGCACTGAGAATTGTAGTACTTGAAAATATCTAGTAACAGTCGTCTTGTGGTAACCATAATATGAAATTCGCTAAGCTTGTAAAACACTTATTCAAGACAACGCATTCGTGATGGATCGGTTTGGCGTGGCGGCTAGAGAACAGGCTTCCCATCGCGATAGTTGGAATGCTGGCAGTGGCGGAGATTTTTCATTTCAATCTCGATCCCTACACGAGTGTCCTGTAAAGCATGGGCGTATTTACGGAGGGGGGACAAACGGGATCGGACCCCCCCCCCCAAAGAAGTAATATTTTAAGGGAGCCAATATTCATTTTAAAAAAATTAACACCAGATATACTTCAATAGAGCTATAAAATGCAATTTTGTTGTTATAATTTTCAAACATTTCCGGGGTAGGGCTCCCTATTAGGCGGGACCCAGACTCCACGGCACTTCACCTATCATAAATCTTCTGGATTTATTTCAGAGCCAGAGCCACATTCTAGGTACGCCACTGCTGTGAAGGACACTTCAAGTAAAATACTCCGTCCGTCGGATAAGACGTTAAGGTGGTTGGAGCGATTTTTTGTTCATGTACACTGTACAGGTTTACGTGAAACCTTGATAATGTGTTCTCATCAGTGATATCTATACATGAAAGTGAAAAAAATCGCATCATACCGATTTTTTTAAAGCTATTCAATGCTATTTTAACAAATAGCCTTATGTCACATGACATGTACTTCGTAAAAATACGATTACATGTGTACATCTTTTCTTATAACGCAAAATAATACCTTTATTAATATTATTATAAGTGTTGCTAACAAATATCATGGTGTCACGCCGCGCCGGGTCCAATATTCGAACAAACAAAATCAATATGATTTCGTCTAAACTTCGAAAATTGCTCCTAAAACTCTAGTCATTACAAGCTAAAATTGAGAAAAATTTTAAAATATATTTCTTCTATCATTTCCACTACAGCCTGTACGGTGAGTTCCAACGCATCAACATATCGCTTGTCCAGTTCAAGACTGGTCTAACTCAAAATAAAGCGATTTTAAGTTTTTTGCATGAATTATCTTCAAATCGCCTCTACTAACTCTGTGCAAGACCGTTTCTTAAAAAACTTAGTGGATCACCCCTAGATGGAGCGCAAGTAAGTGGGCCATCTTGGATTTGTGGAGGGGGGGCCGTGCAAGAGTGAATCATTTCAGTTTTGATCCTTGCCACACATGGAGACAGCGGGTTTCTATTGTGCAATAGTGGGTTATTATGTGATAAACCAACAGTAAGTAACTTTTTCATATCAATCTTTAGTACAAAACTGAACTATTATGATAATGGAGTGAATAATAACTGGAGTTATCTTTAAAAACCTGAAATATTGCGGTGCAAAATAGGATCATCTTGGAGTTTTGCTCGTATTACTCATAAAAATAATAATGGTATAGAGAGGGGGAAAAACCTCTGTAAATCTATAGAGGAGTTCTTTCATTGTGATGATTCGTGCAAAATTTGAAAACTCGGATAATGCAACCATCGGATATCAATTGAAGAGAAAAGCATAAACTTTAATCGGCTCTCCTGAGAAATCGCTTTTTTTTTAAATAAACCAGTTTTGTTCTGGAACAACGATATGCACTTAAGGGAAATGTGTTCCAAGAATTTTATTTTCAACTTACTAAAAAAATATAAAAATGTGCACTCAATGACAAACTATGGTCTCTTTGGCGCCTTTCGTTGAGAGCAGACGAATATAGACACCGGGTTTCTCTCCACTCTATCTCAGTCCACCAAAAAATCCCTCGTGGCACAAATGACCTCCTTGGTCGATCGCATCCACCAACTAACCAGCCAACCAATCCTTCGAGCCATTTTTCCGGCTCGGCAAATGGATCGATCGAATTTATACGAGCTCCCGTGCGAGACTCCATTCCACCGCCCCTCCACCCTTCCGAAACCCCTCCCTTCCACTGCCCCGGCCCCAGGATAAAACCATTTGGCGAGAAAACTAATAAAACTGTACTCCTCGCCCACCATTACACTCACTCACTACCCACGCCCCCCTCCGAAACAAAAGGAGATTTCCCGCCGCCGCCGCTGCGTTCCCGGGAAGGAGCCCGTCGTCGCATCGGTGGCACAGCGTGGTACATACATACACACATGCCTACATTAAACAAGAGAAACGACGGAGGAAATGAGGAAACGACTTCGCGGAGCCCTTGGGAGGGTGGGTGGGGGAGAAACGATATCACCAGGTTTGATGATGCATGAGATATTTGTGTATTCAGCCGAACCAAAGAACCTCCTCCCTTGATATTGAAGGTTGTTCGGGCTTCCCACCGGGTTAAACTCTCCATCTCTGCTGACGCGTCGGCAGAGATGGAGAGTGCGACGTTTCGATGTGCGTGTCGCCCATCGTCATCAGGGCATTTAACCCGGTTTAACACGATTTAACAGAGTTTAACCCGGTTTAACGCGATTTAACAGAGTTTAACCCGGTGGGAGGCCCGAACAACCTTCAACATCATCATACGCCGGAAAACCTTGGATATTTGCAACCTCATCCCTTGTTATCCTTGCCTAGAAATAGGCTGCCAATTTTGGAGTCCTTATCATGAGGTAGGCATAAGGTAGTTTGAGCCAGACATTTTCCTAGTCAAAATGGAGACCATATTCGAATTTTATTTTTTAATTTCAGCATGTCTAACGAGTATGAAGTAAATATTGTAATATTAATGACACAAATATAATTATATGTCAAAAATTCTCAGTAAGCAAATAAATATATCTACATGAGTCTCTGACTTGAATCATTTTTTACATGCCGTACGGCGAATACGTCTTCACAACTAAAGGTTATTTTTGAGATTCTGTAAAAAAAAATACTACGTTGAGCAATTGTTTTATTTTTGTTATTAGTTGAGAAGGCTTATATTTTCAGGAAAATTGCTCTAAAAGTATTTCGGTAAGGGGTTAGTATTTTGAAATCATTGTAAGTATGAGAGGTTTTTCTTTTAAAATTTGGTCAAATTCGTCAAATTGTATGTGAAGTGGTATCTCGCTCAAACTATCTTAGAAGCCGAGTTAGAACGCGTGCAGCGAAGATCAGCAAAATACGTAGAAGGCCTTCATGATAATGTTGTTACGTGTTACGAGCCTTCCGCAACAAACTGGAAATGGTAATCGCTTTCAGACCGTCGGCTAAAATATAGATTTAAACATTTGTGTAAGTTTCAAATCAATTTATTTTCCGATAAAATTTATTGTGAAAGTTACGAAGCCTGTATTGATTCTGTCAATATGGATTTTGACAAAGTTACGCCTCAGAATATCGAGATGGTAATATTTTTCGGTATGAAATAATGCCGTCAGACTCCAGAAAATGAACGGCAGAGTATTACATACCTAATTTAATACAGGAAGAGAGCAATTGATTAGTAACCGTAAACTAAAGATCAATCCAAATTGTCAATGAAAGCAAAGGAATTTTGATTCCTATGCATGCATTTCGATGATCCATGTAACAATCTACAGGGTGAGTTTATTTCTCATAAGCATGTGCGTGTTATCCAAGGTTCGAAGTCCGCTCGGACCGCACAGCTGTTTATGCAAACTTTATTGCTAACTGCTTTTTGCAAAGTTGGCCTCCCCTTGAAAATGACGCATAGTCGTCGAAATTGATCGGGGAAAACATAAATCTGTGTGGAATGTACAAAGTTGTTTCATTTACTATGTTTAATGTCCGGAAGTTCCACAAAGTATCGCCTTCATCCATTAATTTGCTGCTGCTGCTAATTTCTGCTTTTTAACCTGCGCCTAGCGGCCGGGGGAACGTGCGAGGCTCAGATATGTGCTGGGACGAGTGCTGCATGCCTGGTGTGGAATCACCCCGTGCCACACACCCTAGAGGTGGATTGCACGGTATTTCGTAGATGTAGATGTACTGTTGAATTCTCTTTACAGCATCGTGACTTGTCCAGAGTATATCTCTCTGAACCAAACAGAGTTAGTCACTGGTGATGAAGGAGAGGAAAACCTAATTCCACTCCTTGATCGTGAATTAACCCAAAGGATGTATTAATTGGCAGATAAAAAAGAGTAATTTGGAGCTGCCGAGGATCGGTTTGAATTTCGAGAGGTGAGTGACCATCAGTTTGCTATAAATGAAACCAACGGAATCGGTTACTTATCAAACTAACTGGCAAGGCTAAAAAAAAAAGTATACCGACTCGTGTTCACGCTTTTATCACCTCCTACGATTCCCGGAGCGGATATTCAAAAGATACGGTACATCTGTTACAGAAACGCGAATTCCTTAAAAAAGTGACAATTGAAAATTAAGAAACCCAATAAAATACGCATAAGAAATGACTGGAAGTTGTTTATTAGTGGAAATTAATTTTTTTTGTCGGGACATTAGACCGTCTCCTGGGAGTTTCCTTCTTTTCCATTAGTATAATGACACATATGTATTTCTTTATGTATATAGCATTTTTCGTCAGCTTTCTATAAAGTGGACCAGTCGGTTTACGCGCTTCCCCTTTTGAAGAAATGTTTTGCCGAACGCCTCAGACTACACGTCTATTTGCTGCTTGATATTCCCTTTCTTACCTCAAATATCTCTCCAGTCATCGTGTATAAGTACAATGTACATTCATACAATCTCTTACCCCTAAAATCACCTCCATTCCGTGCTACCTCCACTTCTTTCCTTTTCCTAAATACCCGGGTCATAAACTTCTTTCTACCTCGTCAGAACGACCAGCGGCTTCTTTGTGAACGACTTTTTTGTGCAAGATTTGGTGTACGCACTACCATCAGAAGCTTCCCAAAAAAATTATTTGAACACCACATTTTCCCCATTTTTCTGCTCGTTTCGTCCCACCAACAGGACTAAATTGTTAGCCTGCAAACCGTTGTATAGCATTCCCATCGCCCACTTTATATTCCCAACAACTTTTTTTCTTTATAGCCAACCTTTTGTCATACATTTATTTATTTATTAGGAAGCCTGGCGGTCGTCTTGTGGGTTTCCCACCGTCCTTAAGTCGGATGTCGGGTCTTCCATTCACTTCTGGAAATGCCAAAGACATGTAAACCATCCCTGAAAAGACGAGAGGCTACGGCGCGAGCCACAACCGCTGTTGTATTATTACCTTTGTTGAACTTCTTGTTCGTATTTCTTAGTGTTTCTGCAATTGTAGCAATAAACATCTTTGTCTTGACTCGACTAAATCTATGGGGAGCAAAGTTCCATTTTTTATTCCCTGCGGCCAATGAAGGCGTGATTTCTTCCGGAGAAACAGCGGTCCAAATCAATTCTTCACATTAGGGAAGTAATCATTTTGTCCCTACAAATATTACCGCCAACCAAATGCCATACTTAGTCAGTAGCCGACAAATGTCAGATGAAATAAACGGGTTTGGAAATGGCGCAAATAACAGCAATGGTGGATCACTCATCGTGCTTGCACTCATTATGCCTATTGGTGGTTCTTACGGTAGTTTGAGCGAAAAATCACTTCACCTATAATTTGATGAATTTGGCCTCATTTTTAAGAAAATACTCTTATATTTCCAATTTTTCAAAATATCAACCCCTTGCCAAACTAATTTTCGTACAATTTTCCTACAAATATAAGCTATTTTACATTAGATAGATTACGGCTATGCGCTCCAGAGGGAGACTATTTAAAAAAAATAGGGAACTTCTAGCACCTATATTTTGTCAAAAACTAACGGTGTATAGTTTGCATGCTTTCTCAACTATTTACAAAAAATATCTATTACTCACCGAAGTAATTTTTACAGAATCGCAAAAAAAAACTGCTGTTTTGAAAGGTTTTCAGCCGTGCGGCGTGAAAAAATGAGTCAAGTTAGAGACTTAAGAAGCTTTAATTATTTTATTACATCTTTGCTCCATTAGCACTACAATATTTATTTAATACTTCTTACAGACGCTGAAATAAAAAAAATAAAATTTAAAATATTGCAAACACACAAATATTAAGGTTAATATATTTCAGTTTAGTAGAAAACCTATTAAGATATGGCATCACAATTTGGGGAAATACTGGGAGCACATACTTACACATATTAAAACGTAATCAGGATAGAAAAATTAAAATCATACACAGAACAAATCATAAAAATTGTAATTGTACCAACATAGCAACAATGTACAGAGAGTTAAATATACTTCCAATTGATAAACTAATTAAATATGTTTGTCTATTAGATAACTATTATAATAAGGAGTTACCTACTACGGTAGACAAAGTAGTTAACGTCAATCGCAGACATAATTCATATATTACACCAAACTTTTATTCAGAATATGGGAGAAAAAAAAGGTCAGTTCAAATACCAACCATATTAAACCAATTACCCAAAGATATTCGAAATATTAAAAACATAAATGAAGTGAAAAAAAAGGTAAAGGAATGGCTATTAAAATAAATATTCAGATAAATTAACTGTATATTGTTCGATAAAATAAAAATACAATGATATCAAAATTAATTTAAGCAATTATGATTAAGGACATAAAAATTGTAATTCAATACAGCAGATGAACTTACTTAGTAAAAACTGGCACCTGCTGACAAGTCTTAATGGACTTAGCAGGACCAAAATTGTTACAAGATGTGAACTAAAATGTATACTTTTATACCTAAATATTAATGTATCTATGTAATTTATGTATCAAATTTATGTATCCAAAATGAATGAGTTAAATATTACCATATTAAAAAAATGTGTATTTAAAAAAAATTGTCTCCATTATGACTAGGGAACTATCTCGCTCAACCACCTTAAAACAATATAATTAGAATAATGTACTAGTCTAGCAAGCGATCCTACTCGGCAAAAAGTTAGATGAGGCAGATGCAAAGGGATAATGAACTGGAAACGAGGACGATATTATCCAAATATTGAAAGGTCGGTTGACGGTTCCACTCTTTCATTGCCATTTATCACAAGGATGCCTTTGGC
The DNA here is from genome assembly GCA_963573305.1 of Pyrrhosoma nymphula. Classification (NCBI taxonomy): domain Eukaryota; kingdom Metazoa; phylum Arthropoda; class Insecta; order Odonata; family Coenagrionidae; genus Pyrrhosoma; species Pyrrhosoma nymphula. The sequence goes on from OY754330.1 coordinate 123,096,965, forward strand.
CATTCCTCACGAAACAATCCGTCTATCATGCATTGAGTTATTTCTTGAGAAGCTTATCTTGTCACGTCTCCTGCCAAACTTTAAGCTGCCTAACACCCCTTTTCACTTCCTTTCTCTTCAATGTTTCCCCATCCAATTGTCCCATAAATTACTCTAAGCTGCCTTTCGAACTTTATGATTTCATGTATCAGCATCATTCCTGTTTATTTTCAGTATTTTGTTAAAAATAACAGAGGCAGGGCGATCTTTTTCATGTAGCTTAACCATCTTTGCAAATTACCGTAGAATTATAATTTATTGCACTACTGATTCCAGGGCAAAAGAGTTGAGTCACGTGGTGAAAGAAAACTGAAGATTGATAGGAAACTACCGTGGAATGTATGTACATAAATAACCGATGTCATACTTGTTGAAACGGCTTCGTATCAGCTTTCCCCGACGGTACACACACCCCGCTGTATACATTCCTGCATGAGCCGCCGTCATTCTGGATGCAAATGAAACTTCGGCGGAGGACAAAAAAGAGAATAGTTATGGGCTCTCTCCTGTCGACTTTTCTCCCGAAATTAAGTCATTTACCCTTCTCCGTAATTCCCCCACACCTCCACTCTACCCTTTCTCGTTCTAAACTCCCCACACTCAAGCCTCCTCCTTCACCTCCTATCCCACCAACCCACTCCTTTCCGGTCCATCGACCGATACCATTGTAAAAACCTTATAAAACCTATTCAATAACCCCACCGACCATCTCGGCGTCGATTAGCTGTTTCCAGCTACCGTTCTGGCCCCACTAAATGAGTAAGTATATTCATCAGTAGAGAAAAAAAAGCCGTGAACCCGAAAACCTTTCACGATCCAGATTTTAACGCCACTGTTTGGAAAATTTATCGATTCCACATGCTTTTAATCTCTCCTACCTATACATGTGTGCTAGGTTAATAAATAAATAAATATATGTATATATAAAAGGCAAGGTGTGATGGTGCGCGGTGAAGAGTTTATTGATATTGCACTGCGGGTCTTTGTGACAAGAAAATTATTTCAAAATCACCTCCTTTGCATAGGCTGCTCTTTGCTTAAAGAAAATTCTTTCAAAAAATATGAGAAAATTCGTGGCATTTTTAGGGGTAGTAAGTAATTGATCAAAACGCTAGGTGACACCAATTCAATCCAAATTATATAATTTGTAGATCCTAAACGGGAAGCGAAATCATAAATAAAAGCAAAAAATTCGATGCTTTGCTTAATCGCTTGTAGTCGTTGCATTCGATTGCTTTGGAAATTCATGGAAAGAAAATTCAATTTAAGAACTGGGATTTCATTTAAAGTTAAACTATGCACCTTTTCATGAACTCTGATCTTTTCCCACTATAATGAATCAGTATGTACAATTTCACGTACCAAACGTATTCCGCTTCCTACTCTTAGGTCTTCAACAGTGCTATGGGCTGAACTCGACCGTATTAACTCATTATTAACGTAAGAATTGCCTCCTTTTTTACATGCGAAGCTACTGACGATTAAAATGAACAAATTAGGAGATAGTTATGCTTTGGAATGGTGCCGGAAGTGTGTGAAAAAGAGTGCTCGCCTGAGGAGGTGGAGGTTTCGAGGGAAGATGAGTAAATGAAAGTCCATTTGCACCACAGACAATATCTTACGGCGTCATATACCTGGGCATAAGCATTTTGAAAGATAAAAAACAGAGGTGTATTAATGCGACCAGTTGCGGGGAAGCGGATGAGGTGGCAATCGTAAAACTGTTTGGAAGAATTCCGGCGGCTGGGGAAAAAAATAGAGGCGGAAGACGAGTAGCAGGACGGCGGGGTTTAGGGTGTGGAGCGGGGCGTGGGGGGAGGGGAGAAGGAAATGGTCTGACCCAAGTGCCAGCGTCTTCGTCGGAGAAGCCTCAGAAAGTCGGCGTAAGTTTATTTATTTATTTTTTTTTAAATCTCCGGTGGTGCCACAGGGCAGACGTCGAATGTACCTCCTCGCGGGCTGTAATCAACTCCTCGTCCGGAGCCATTCTTTCCACCTCTTCTCTCCCTCTCCTCCAAAACTCTACACAACCACGAAAAAAGTTTTTATTCCTAGAGGCTCCCACATTCCCCCCGATGCGAGAAAGAGGGAGATGATGTAGAAGGATGAGAGGCCGGGGGAGAGAGTGCTTTGTGGTCCGAAAGGGAGTGGAAGAACAGGATTGAGAAACAGATCTGTTAACCTCTTCCTTCCCCTCCCTCCCCCGACTAATTTGTATTAATTGGGTGAGGATTCTTTCGCCTTTTATCCATGGGAGAAATGTTTCCATCCCCCGCCTCCATCTCCTTTTGGCTCTTCATCTTTTGTTGGTTGTTTCTTCGGAGTTGTAAAATAAGTGCTACCCCCCCACCCACCCAACTTCACAAATCCCCCACCTCTCGCTAAAAGGACTGAGACGGGAGGATGAGGACTGTCCACGGCGCCAGCCTGCCTCGGTGTGATGGCTGAGAGGTGGACTCGGATAGTGGAGGAGGTATTGTTCGCTGAGATTCCCGCATCACGCTTCTGAATATTAAGAGGCGTTGTAAATGGGATCGGTGATATTAAGCCATTATTAACAGGGGAAGTGGAGACTGGCCAAGTCTACTGAATAAATGATCAAAATCCCTGCTCGACCGCGAGACGCATAAAAATCTATTTATACAAAATCAAACCACTTACTTCTTCTCTATCTAATCCTTTGAATTTGAAAGCGTCTGGGGCCATAGAATCAGATTTCGTTATTCCAGGGTACCTATATTTATATTGTACGCAGAATGAACAATCCCACAGCAGGTGAAGGCTGAAATATAATGAGGGCTAGGCAGAAGAAGACCTGTTTGTGTGAGACACGGATGTTAAGTTTCTTGAAAAAGAAAACGTTTGCAGAGACGAATATATTTTATACCACAGAGTAAGTTATGATTTGCCGTAAACGAACCATATGTTTAGTTTTTTCCATGGAACAAAATTTACCTTGTTCTCCCGCATCTTGATGTCTCCCTTTGAAGACATATTTATTAACTTGTAATACATTTTATTTATGCTACGAAAAGTTCTCGAAAATAAAGTCAAATATTCTCTCACACTTTTCCATAAAGTAATGGAAGGTATTGATTCCGTCAATTGAGGTAAGTGAACCTGAAATACCATGCAGTTGAAGGCATTTAAAGTATTTTAAATACGATATAAGTGTTATGATAAATCAGACAAGGCCATTGTCAATCCGTTTCACTACATCAACTTCATTTAGGGGATCAGAATGCGGGGACGAAATGCAATCTCATACTTTTACAAGAATACACATTCTTTACGTCTGCTTAAGCTCTTCAAAAACCTTGACGTTAAATTACCACGCGAATCAGCACCATGTCATGCATGTACTTATCAACTCAAATGGAGTTGTTGTACCGTCATATGCACCAAACTCTCATTTAGTTGCGTTATAAAGAAGAGAAAACAACATTTGAAAAATATAACCGCTAATATATCTAAATACTTTTTTAATTCAGGTTCCAAGAATAACTTCGACTTGTTATTACTTTTCCTGAGTATACGGCATCTAATGCCAGATAAATAAGTAGTTTCCTCCATAGTCAAAGCTGGTATTGGTGATGAGATGGAGTCGTTGAAGGGTTGAAACTTGATTCATAACTGTCACAAGTTCACTTATGCGCCGTGAAGTTGCGAAGCATTTATTGTTCAGAAATAAATGAAGAACGAATTAAGCTTCCCGATTCTTGATATTAATTCCTACACAATTGCATCGAATTGTTATGAATGAAGATGCAACGATAAGGAAAATAATATCACCATGAAAAGAATATGATCATTTTCTGACGTAAGCGGGAGAAGCATTTCCTGGATGTTTCTGTCATTTTGTGGAGTGTTTTTGGACTTAACTTGTGAGTTCCTGCAGATAATTCCTATTTCTGCTGATTTATTTTAAAGATAGCGGCCAGTCTTAATTGAATATGAAAGACCAGATGGCAATTTGGCGAGGGTGGGAATTAAATGGGCTCAATTATAATTTAAATTCCATTAAATTTGATTAACCGTCTGTTTGAGAATAGAACACTTAATGACTAAGATAATTATCACCCGCGAACTCCCTTCACGGAAAATGTAACTTTTCTGACTTATTTACCCTCACACCATATATTTTTCCCGAATTTTGGGCCAATATTTTGACGAGATAAAATAGCTTACAAAGACACTTTCCCTTAATACAGTATACCATCGTAGATTTGTGCTTCAATTAGATCGAATGGTTCGTACAGCCACACAATCATTACAATTTAATTCTCGATAGAGCTTTTTTATACTGAAAAAAAGCACTTCCACAACAAAAACAACGTACGAGTTTTATAAAATTGCTTCAAACTAGTAATCTCTTGAAATTACGATTCTAGACGTAAGAGTACGTGTGCAAAAAATTACAAATGGTTCCCTTAGTCTGAAAAAATCTCTAACCTATATAACCTCTACGCTGAGATGTAGGTGTGGAGGAAGACGGAGAAGGTGCGGTGGACGGAAAGGTTGACAAACGAGGTAGTGTAAGGAGAAGAGGCCTTTGGATGAGATTAAGGGTAAGCATGGTAGGTGGCTGGAGGAGGTAATGAGGGGCGATGGGTAGCTCAAGGCCGTGATCGAGAAAAGGATGTTTGGCAAGCGGGGAAGGGGAAGGAAGAGAATAGGTTTAATGGAAGTGATGGAAAATGGTAGGACGTAGGAGTTGAAGAAAGAAATATAAGAGGTAGATAGGGGCTAGCAAATATTTAAAAAATCTTGAGGATTCTTTCAGACTTACATTGAAACCTACCGTAAAACTGGTGGATTACTTACGCGTCTATGACATCCAATAAGAGGAGGGCTTTATTTTTCAATATTTACAAAATTTCATCTCGAGATAGTCCATCTTGCAATTAAGCATAATTAAACTTTCTGACGAAATAATTGCCAGTAAGTTTGCGGTTTATTACTATTATTTTGATCATAAAATATGAAAATGAACAGCTAAGTAGGTACATACCTTGCAAACATTTAGAACTCTGTCTGGAAAACGTCCACAGTCAATCACAGGCAATTGGCCAACAGGCCATGGTGAATCTACGGCAAGACTTGATCTAACGGTGAAAAGTAACAGCCAATCTGCAATCTGTAATCGATGTTTGCCTTATTATATCGCTTACATTTCCGCATACGTACTGAGAGTACGAAACCCGGGCTACACATTAGGTTATGATAGCAACAAGGAGAAGATGCATCATTTTTGGTTTCTAGTAATCTTGTATCGCTGAATAAATAGGAAAAAAAATCTAACTCTCACAAGAATTTCACGATAAAACTTGGGGTGCGATCACAGTTCCTTCTTTTGCGTGGTCGTAATTGCTATCCACAAAGCAAGCCTCTCTGAATAGAAGGGAAATGCTCCCGGTTACTGTCCTAAGAACGCACTGCATCAATTAAAGCATCTGACGATATTTGAAGAAAGGCGATCACCTTTTTGCTCTCATGAGAGCGATTAAAAAATAGCGATAACGTGAGCACAAGAATAGCGTGAGGTGAGCCGTGATCGCGGCCCTGGTATGGGTTTGTGCATGTGGGACAACCTCTTTTCAATACATCCTCGACGGACCTCACCAAGGAGGTACGGGAGGGGGGGAGACGGAAGCCACCACGAATACCCATATACCTGCCTCATCTCACAAAACAAACTCCCCCCCCAAACAATAAAAAAGAGCAAGAGGCTTAACGCTTCTTGGGCTATAATGTTAAACCACCCCCAGGAAGGTTCTTTTTCCCTCTCTTTCGTCTCTTCTTCCAAGCACCTCGCACACCGCGGGTAGTTTTCCCGGAAAAAGAGACCGACCACTAATTGAGGGAGACATTCAAAAAAACCCCTCGCCCTTAACCGCCCGCGGTGTGGGTTCACACACTATACCATTCACCCTTCCCCCCGCCGTTCCCTCCGCGCGACCCTAATCACCAATCACAACAGGTCCCCAATGAGCGGGGCTCTGGTAAAGTCCCTCGGAAAGGAAGGACAGATCCCTACTGTAGGGTGTTAAATAAGATGGGGAACTTCCTAGAAGGTTGAGGACACACGGAGGGAGAGAGAAAAATTGGTTTGTGGGGCCGGATCGGGCGGGAGTATGAATGGAAGGAGATGAGGCAAGGAGGGGGAAATAAGGGTCGAGGAACTGTGCAGCTCGGTGGGTGGACTTGGAAAATCCCAGCGTTCTTGAGCACGATGACTAGTGCGTGCAAGGAAATCGATTGCCCCGAGGCCCGAGTGGGGAATGGAAAGGGCAACAGACTACTCTGCTTCGGGAATTTATTAGTCATCGTTTAGAAGGATTCCTGCATTCGGGAGACGGATAATGCAACTCTTAAATGCCTCGGGCATTCGAAAATGGCAAGCTAATGATGTTGAAGACCCAAATGTCGAAAACTTTAAGTGAATTCCAACTTGGCGATTAGACCTTGTGAAATCTGCTCCCCGCGTAAATTGAATGCTACTGCAGGGTCGTTACTTAAAACATGCTTTCGTGATGTTAGAGTTTATATTGAGTGTCAGTTTAGGAGTGTCAACTAGCAGTTTTTCCTAAACATTTAATATAAGATCGCTGCAAAATAATGCAGTGAAATATGTTGTCGGGTCAACAACGCTCATTTCTGCACTGAAACCGAAAAGTATCGTTTTAAGCGCACAAAATTGATAATGGTTTATCATTAAAAGACGAAGAGGATGGGCAAAATTTTGTTCCAGTTACACTCGTGCGAATTTTCAATGGGACGATTTGAATGTATGGCAGTTCACTTGAATAAGCACTTGCCTAAGTGCGGCATGGTAATCGCGACTTTTTGTTCGGAACACATTGATTGTTTCCAGGAAATTGTAACACTCGTAATAACATTGAAAATCACTCTTGGATTCGAAAACATTTTGACAAAGCCCTCCGAAGTGGCCATTAATGGAATAAAAAACCGCAGTGTTGGCCAAATATAGACACGCATTTCCTCGAAGAAATAATTATCTATCGTCAGCACAAATTTGGTACTATTCATTAATTCTAGGAAAACGAGATAGTGATGGCATGTGACATAACTTAAAAGGAAGATACGGATACCACAAAAGGAGAGACGAAGTAACGAACGATAACAGAGTGTTCCTTATGACTATATTTGTCTTAAATAAAACCCGAAGTACAGGAGAAATTTGGGAAGAAAATAGAAACAGGGAAAACTTAACGTAAATATAAATTTCTTTAACGGAGTGAAAATTACACTAGGAAATGAGTTCTGATGTCTTACGATGAGATATGAGTCACCGATTCCTCTCTATTTGGATTTAAAAATAGGCCGGAAAGATTTATGAATTCAATATCAATTATGTGTCATCGTACATGTGTGTCGTGCATGTGGGGATTCTCTTGCATGCTGCATGATTGTTTTTAGTAAATGATGGAATTGGTTAGTATCCTTAATATTCATGACAGTGCGGTGTGCATGTGGCGGTCCGCTTGCATGCTGCATTTTGGTGACTTGTCACCCCCTGCCAAACACCCTAGAGGTGGCTCACAGGGTAATATGTAGATGTAGATGTATCATTTTTTTATAATATTTCAATTTCATAGGCCGGAAAGATTTATGAGCTTAGCAGTGTTACCGAATTGTTGAAGGAATTAGGGTGGGAATCTCTAACTGATCGAAGGGAGAAATACAGGTTAAATCTTTTGCGCAAATTCGGAGCAGACAGTTTTTTGCTGGACGTTCAACATATACTGCTAGAGCCAACGTACTACGGTAAAAGCGATCACAGGAATTAAATAAAGGAAATTGATTGCAGAACCGAGATTTAAAATGTCATTTTTCCCACGTACAATAAGGGATCATAATAGTTGCGATAAATCAATCATATGAAACTCCCACCCTCAACAAGTAGAGTAGAATTTTCACCTGTGCTTAATAACACAACATCATTACTAACACTTCACACCGCTTGACTTGTCCGGCATTATTTTATTTTGTTCTCGTGGCATCTCGTAGCACTCATGAATTAACAGTATTAGTAATATTTTCCACTAGATGTGTGAAAAGCATTGTTCTGCAAGTTTGCATATTCATTTACGTATCACCCTCCCAGTTTCTGGTTGGACTACACACTGTTCTCCTGAATGCTTTTTGGCATACGCCTAGCGGCCGGGGGAGCGTGCGAGGTTCTGATTTGTGCTGGGACGAGTGCTGCATGCCTGGTGTGGAATCACCCCGTGCCACACACCCTAGTGCTGGCTTGCACGGTACTTCGTAGATGTAGATGTATCATTAGGAAATACTATCAATGATTGAAGTAATAAAAGCGTGAGAGTGAGATGTAAAACTTCTAGAGAATCATTGGTCAGTGTGGAAAAAGGACAGCTGGTTGCCACTGGCCTCTCAATTCGGAAACTTGAGAGTACACCGTTGTTTTTGGGCTTGCCCAACCGTCTGCGGGTTTATGTCAATCTTTAATTTGTCCACGACCTCGAGTTGTTTTCTCGCCCTGTGCGAATTAATGCGCTTTTTCTGGAGGACAGTTTCGTAATGCTCAAAAATAAAATGACTTTTAATGCAATGGGTAAAAAAATGAGGACTTTTTTTCTCTCATAACCAACAGAACGTTTACTTTTTCTATATTTAATGTTTCTTTGATACCGGTATAAGGCTTCTAGGCATGGTGAATGAGCAAGTAGACGATAAATGAAATGATTTTACAAAACTTTTCAAAAATAGAAGAGAATAGTGAAGTAAAATGTGATTCTCCGGTGAAGGTTTAACAGCATCACCATCCATCTTATAAGCAAATGGAAATGAACAAATTAAGTGCACTCTCTTTAAGGTTTTAATACATGGCTGAAATTTTGTATACCCTCAGACCCTCACCGACTATTTCATTGGCATCGAAATAATGAACCTATAGCATTACCCTCCTAATCTTCTCTACCAATGAAGAGGTAATAACCGAGTTTCCAATAGTTTTATCAGGTTATTGTATGGTCAATGAACAAAATTATTAAGTGGTACAACTGTGTAAAAATACCCGAAATGAAATATTTTAATTTGTGAAATATCTCGCCACATTTTTACGGGAAATAATTGGAAAATTATTCCATAACAAAAACATATCAGATAGGGCTGAAGGCATCACTTTGTGGAACCGCATAATACCAATGGTAACCAATACAAATATACTTTGCCAATTCCACACAATTTTAATTGAACCGACCCAGGTTTCGACAACCTATGACATTATCAAGCCTTGTTACTTATTTTTTTGTTGCTACTTATTAATTATAACCTTGATAATGACATAAGTTGTCGAAACCTGGGTCGGTTCAAATAAAATTGTGTGGAATTGACAAAGTTTATTTTTATTGGTTACCATTAGTACAACAAAATATCCTTAAAAGAGAATGAATGGTGTTGAGGAACGTTTTTCTCATTAATTCATATATTAATACACTGTCGAGGAAAAACGTCAGATTGAGCATGAACTGAGAAGCGAACAGCGTCATCTAATTGATCGTAGCCATTGAGTTCTGGTTTCCTATATGCTTCATAATTACAGTGGAAATTTGGCGTTGCATGATGCTCCTGATCCATATGATTGTTTCAGGGGCAATTAGGATATAAAATACGATTTATAGAGAATAAAATAGTTAGAAGACCACATTCATCTATGCTACTATAGAATATTTTATATAAATACCTCCATTATAACTGAACATATTAAGCTCATACTGCTCAGACTCTATGCCAAGAGATCACTTCGCTACTTTAGTATGTACGTCCGTGTACTGACTCCTCCGTCCACATTAGAGCCGATGCAACACTATAGCCTTAACGATTCCCGACGCATTGTAGTTGATGAGATCATGAGCATAAAATTAGGGAAACAGACTTAAGAACGAACATGTTAAGGTGGTTGGAGCGATCTCGCTTATCCACAAATTCGCGTGTAACTTAGCATACGTGTTCTCATTAGTAACATGAATACATAAGAGTGAAAAAGTTGCATTATACTGATTTGGTTTCAATGCTATTTTAACACGTAGCCTTATACCCCATGTCATTTGTAGATGTAGATGTACAGCACGCTATGCATGTTTTCGGCATAACTCCTGAATCTCTGTCCGTTTATGTAGTTGCAATATATGTACATAAATAGTAACGGTCCCCGTAACATTGGTAGTATATGTATAGTGTAGTGCATGCTTGTGACGCTTCACCTCCTGACATGCATTAGCGATTTACGCTAATGCATCAATCGTCGTAGTTACACTAAATTTAATGTATGGTGTAATGCATGCTGGTGACTACTCACCACCTGCCACACACCCCCGTGAGGTCGCCTGCAGGGTATTTTGTAGGTGTAGAAATATTTCGTGATAATTCGATTACATCTGCACAGATTTTATTCTAAATGGCGAAATAGTACACTTCTGGTTATTATAATTGTTGCTTACAACTATCAAGGTGTCACGCCGAGTCCAATATTTGAAAAAAACAAAGTTAAATATAATTTCGTCTAAATTTCGAATACCGTGCCGAAAACTCTAGTCATGCTGTGCACGTGCTTTAATTAATAAAGTATTAAAAGTATAATTCTTGTATCATTACCATTACCACCTGTATGGTGAGTTTCAAGGCAAAAACATATTCACTTAAGTGAAATGAAGTCCAAGAATTTATTTTCAACTTACTTAAAAGATATTTAAAATGTGGACTCAATGACCCACGATTACCACTCCAGCCACCGTAAAAACGTATTTTTTCGCGGAGGATAACATAACTTAACACCGGTCATTTGGACTTAACACCTAAAGTCACTCGACGTATGGTATTGCTAATCAGTTGATTTGTTAAATAATGCTTCCACATTAATAAACTAAGTATGCTAATATGCTAATGTCCGCATTAATATGGTAACTATTCTAATATGCTAGCTATGGCATACATTATGGTAAATATTATACAATGTAAAATAAACGGTCTAAAATATCACGTGAGTCTTATAATTATTAAGTAATAGTATAAAGATGAGGGGGCTATGTGAAATATTGAGATATTCTTGAAGGGACACCTAATGCACATGCATGAAAATAAATTTCATAACTCCACAAATTGCACGGGATGAAATTCGATCGCGTTGCATTCACGTGCATTTAAAAGGCATGTGAGACACGGAAGTTTGGAATTAGATCTGTTCGCCCATCGAGTATCTCCGTCCATCCCATGCTGGTGACCCAGGTTGCATCAAAGCGTTGCACAAACTCGTCTCCTTAACTGCTCTCTCCATTAACCCAGGGGGCGTTCGCTCCTCGCCCTGCTTGAGAGAGTATCCCATCAGCCATTAAGCACCTTCCTCCCTCTCTCACCCAAATCCCCTCCCTTCCCCCTTCCCCTCCCCAAACGTCCTTCGCTCTGTCTGCCCCGTTGGTACGTACATACATACTTTACACGGTGGACAATCATCCCTCCCTTAACGAATCTATTACCCCGATAACCCCGATGTGTTTTAGACTGCAACTGTCAGGGTTAAAATGTAATTTTTCCCGCGAAAGACAAGAGACCATAGCTGTCCATGAGATTGAAAGAAAGAAAGAAGAAAGAAAGAAAAGAATTTATTGTTCTTGGACTCAGTGTCCACTGAGAACACAGCAATTAATACATTGAAACTAGAGCTCAAAACAGTACATCCTGAAAAAGTATAAGAAGAGAGGATACATGTATTGCAAGAGGAAAATAATAATGCACTCCATGTGAAATAAAACAGATTATTTACCTTCCAGGGCTAAGAGGTAACGAAAATACCAATTTTTAAAGTAAATGATGAAGTGGAATCCCTGATTTCACGGGGAATAACTGTTCCATAACCTTATCCCAGCAGCACTAAAAGATTTTCCATAGGTGGTAGTCCTATGTTGCGGGGAGATAAGATAACCATGACCCAATGTGGTCGTAAAATTGGCTTTTTTTATCACTAATAGGGAACATGCGCGTCAAATATGCAGGTTCAAGGTTTTTAAAGAGACCATACAGAAACGAACCGAGCAGTTTTATGAGATTTATAACTAGGTTTGTCGGCAATGCTTGTTTCTAAATCTGCTACCTAGTACCAATCTTGTGATAGTCTTGCATTTTTCTGCATAACTCTTGTATTTCTGTGCACTGATGTAGTTTATAAAGATGAGGGGGCTCAATGAATCAATTTTGCAATTTTCAAAATAGCTTCATTAAAATTGGTACAACATTTATAGTGCAGTGAATGTTGGTGAAATATCACCTCCTGACAAGTATTTGCAGGTGTTTGCTGATGAATTAATTGTCGTAGTTTAATTAAATTTATAAGGGTATCTACATCTACATCTACAAAATACCCTGCAAGCCACCTCAGGGGTGTGTGGCAGGGGGAAGTGAAGGTATAGTGTAGTACATGTTGGTGATAACTCACACCCAGCCACACACCCTCGAGGTGGCTGTAGGATAGTAGGTAAGTAGATGTTTGTTTGTGGTGTTGGTATATCACCAATAATATATAGTAAAATTCCTAATGACTGTACAAAAGTGTGTTTAATGGATAGTAAATGCCTGGTTTGGTGAACCCTAAACCTAATGCCCTTAATCGGGTGCTAAAAAAGTTTCAGGGGCCACAAGAGTCAACGGATTACGCAAATGAACAAGTGCGTAGACCTTTGATAATTTTGAGAGTAGAGCAATCATGCGCGCAATACAGTACAAAAAGACGGAAAAGTAGTTAAAAATAAAACGGTGAGACTGTTAAACAATTTGGGAAGGATCAAGAAATTTGAAAAAGCGCAGATCAACTGCCGCATAAGGCAAATTGCATGAGTAAGTATTGAATACTGCAGTGGGACACTTATCCTTGGAATTAAATCATTCGGATACGTTTTCAATTACCCTGTTTTTTTACTTTCAGAGTAATTGCTCTTCGCAATTAACCGCAATAAATGCACTCACTCTACCATTACCAGCCTATGCTGGTAGCACTCTTTGGATTGTTTCCACGTACTTACTCATCCACGGGTAATACCGCGAATTAAAAATGACCCAATGGTACGCATGTGGAAATTTCAATTGACGACGGCTGAGTATGAGGGTACGGACGCAAAGACAGTTATCTCAACGGGTGCTGAGACGCTGCTCTCGCTTTGAAAAAGTTATCTAATGTTTCTTTGTGCTTACTTGCTTGTTTTCCGTAGATCTGACGTGGGGAGGTCGGCCCAAATCACTTCTCAGATTAGTGATTTCGGCCGATACCCCGACTGCGATTAATTTAAATTTTTAATGCACTCGCATGCAAATAACCTTTGGAATTGAAACACACCGTATAAAAATTTATTGATGAACACAATTGTTTTCAACCTCATTCCCACGTTTTTCCTTCTTTATCGTTCACCTACCTCAATGAAAAAAATCATTTTCACGTTTGGATGATATTTAACCACGAATTTTGGCGAATTTAACGAAAAAATAGGCAGGGCCAACATAGGGAAATGCCTCCTTCGTAAATTTTCTGATCGGGGCTGGTTCAAAATCCCGTGCCAACTATCGGCATCGCCTAGAATTGTGTCCATGATCCCCATAGTTGGATGACAGAAAATATTTCAAGAAATATTCTGCACCTCACATCATAAAAAGATCATTCTAGTTTTCATTTATGGATCGGCCTAAATTCAAGATAGCTAACATTTCTCAAATTCATGAAAATGGAAAAAAGTCAAGCGAATACTTGCGGGTGACTTTATTTGCTTTATCACCAAAACATTCGCAACACTATTTCGGTAATTATCTCAATCCCCGTACATTAAGTCCAGTGGTAAAGTCACGAACATTCGCATTATCTATGACAAGGATATTACATGAAAACTAAATCATTTTTCCGAGTGGGAGAGACATAACTATCATAGTATAAACTTTATGTCTCGATTTGATGCTTCCAAGCGCAGGCACGCTTGCGAAATCTTTTTCAAACAACACACTCAAGGGCAACACTGAAATTACTGAAGCAGTGAAAACAAACAATGATAAAGTTATATTGGGAAACCATCAAACAATTATATCGTTATTACTAAATGAAACGAAATTCGTGTTATTGCGAAAACATTAAGTGGGAGATATGTCGAGTGTTTTAAGGGCATGATCGTCAAAATATTTTATGTTTTCGATGCGGAGCACACCCCCTTACAAGAAATTAATTACTCTGGAATGCTGACACGTAAAGGAGGATGGTGATTGGTTGGGACTGACTTAGCGGAGGATTTAATTGCTCGTCGTTTAAAGCACCGCAATCGGACGGAGTGGAAAAATGAGGGCGCAAGATTTTTGATGGAACGCCGTTGGTAAGCTTGGTATGTACATCCATCAGCTATATAAAGACCAGAGAAAGCATTGTGGAATAAAGAGTGACAAAAAGAGATTGCGCGAGACAACGGAACAAAATATATTGCATAAATATAGAAATAAAAAGGCTATTTAAAAAATTGGGATGGGAATCGCTCCCACAGCGTAGATCTCAATAGGTCAAACCTCCTCAGTAAATTCAATGCCTCTAGCATCCCATAGGGTTAAATCTTTTGCGCAAGTTGGAAGCAGACAAGTTTTTGTGTTATTTGAACATTTAAAAAGTAATATTATTTATCATATCCTTCATTTACAAGTTTCTGGCTTAACTGGCCATTATTATTGAGCTAAACTGTTTTGAAACGCAAAAAAATAGCTACTGTTTGTCACCTGGAATGGAATGGAGAGCTGCCGTAAACTAATCTTCCGATTGATGGCGGCTGGTGATGTGGAAATAATTGTTAAACAAAAACGATTCTACCTCGGGTTCCAAGCATACCCGGGGTTGGATGGAACGAGTAACCGACGAAATATGGCATTCATAACCGGTACTAGCTTTTTCAACCGGACGCACAAAACACGGACAGCGATATTTTTACCACAGGCGTCTGGCTAACCTTCGAATATAACTTTCAGAAACAATGAACACCTCCGACACATTGTCTCCGATTCTTGGAAGAACTTAAAAGAAGTGTACATGCGACCAGTTGGGACGGGTTAAAATTCACCCACAAGTGTCTGGCAGAGTCAACTAGGGACTGGAAAGTCATTTGTGGGACGTGCATGCCCCAAACCCTGAGCGCTATAGTCGGCCGTGGGAATAGTGGGTGGAGGGGGAGTTTGGTTTATTCCATTGAAAAGCTCCAAGCTGTTGTGTTGGGTGTTTAGTGAGCCATTTGAAAGAACAAAAGGGTGCCCACACGAGGGTAAAAACACGAAGGAGCAAGGGCGGGGTAGTTTTCAGGTAAATCTTCACGGGGAAGTTCCAGCTAGATCCAGCGGGATACCCGGTAATCTTCGCAGCTTGGCTTTTCTCGGAAGCGCGCCGCATAAGCATGTGGCCGGGTGGTTTTCCCTAATGCGTCGTCATTCCTGGGGGTTTGAAATAGGGGATTAACGAGAGCCTCAAGCCGTAGAGTTCGAGCGGAAAAGAGCATGTAGATGAGCAAAGATGAGACATCTTCGTACACATTATGCACTCCAAGCCACCTCGAAGGGTGCGTGACATGAGGTGAGTTGTCACTAACATATACCCCACTTAAGTTAATTAAACTACCACTATTAATGCATTAACTTATACACACTGCATAATTTCTGCCACTGAGACTTTATAATAAGATTTTTCTGAAGGTAGTGTCGGCAATGCGTTGATTCGCTCCCTAATGCTTGTTTCAAGACCTGCTACGCAGCAATAACTGCACGCAGAACGGACAGGTTTACATTGACATTTTTTCCGCGAACGACAAGAGACCATAATAGCTATCACTGTGACTTAATAATTAGGTTTGTCAATTGTTTTATTATTATTTTGTCGCTAGGATGTACGCCTTATTTTTTTATCTTCGCCCCAATGTTTGTTTCATAGCCTGCTACGAAGCAATAACTGCACGACTCGCACGCTTCCTCTGTAGCTCTAGTATCTATGTGTATTTACGCAGTTGCCAATACTCTATAATATAGTTAATATAGCATTAGTAGCATACCTATAGTGTAGTGCACGTCTGTGAAATTTCATGTCCAGACAGGTACTTGCACGTTATTGCAAAATGCATAGACTATGACTATGGATGACTTGTATGCATTCATACGAGTCATCCATATGTATATATCTACCATGGTCGTATTTATTTGGTCATTTGTCATTGTATCACTAACTAATGTACAATAATAGAACCATTACTATTCTGGGGGTTTTGTAGTCATGTATTGCGAGGATGTAGATTAAAATTCTTAACTAAGTGTTTCTGGGTTGAAACATGCGAGTAATCGTCAACGTTAACCTTTTCATGCCTTTGGAATCAAACCAGCTTAAACTTTGAGCCCCAAAGTAAGGATCCATACCAAGAGAGGCGTTCACGCAGTCTGGGTGTTTCATAAGCCATCGAGCCATAAGCATCAGCACTCGAGCTAAACCGCCATACTTACTAACTAAGCATAACATACTATTGTAATTACTATTAAGTATTAAACCAATTTAAACTGCATATATGATAGACACTTTTGAACAGTTCGAAAGATAGGTGGAACGGTCGGGAACTGAGTCAGCATCCCTGATGGATAAGATACTCCCGAGTAGCCACTGATTAGGTAACTAATTAAGTTCATTCGTGAAAAGATCAAGACAATCCTGTAGAATGGAAACTAAACTCTCAGGCGACGCAGATGAAGTTTGAGGATGGATGGTGGGTGTTACCTGTTCCAAATGGGGCTATAATGCAGCCTTGTTGACCTCGGATATCGAGAGCCATGCCGGCGACTAAAACAAAAAAAAATATATCACGTGAAAGGAGAGAGAGAGAGAGTGAGGGAGACACATGAATATTCATTTTCTATTGACGGCGATAATATTTGGTTTGATTGCTTAAGGGCGTTAATGCGCGAAATTGCTCTTTCTCTCTCCCTCTCTCTGACGAAGCTGAGATAAAAGGTCGCAAGAAAAGACTCGCGGTGCAGGAAAGACAGCAAAAAAAAAAGACTTGTAATAAAAAAGAAAAATGTTATGTAAAGTCAAAATGCCTCCGTTGCCACCGGCAGCCAATTCACGGGCCTCTTGCACGACAATGGCGAAATCGTTAAGTGAAGAAGATGGCTCCCCATTCGCTCATTCAGCGCGCAGCGGGACAAAATATTCAAATGCTCACTCCGCGATAAAGTATGGTGATACGTAATAAACACTCCCGCTCTCCGACCAGCGCATCATGAGCGTAAACAAGACGAAGAATCGGAAATAAACTATTTCGTCTGAGTGCTAATGAACATTTTTATGTCTCTTTTAACGATTTACTGTTATCCGAAATATATATGTGACCAAACAAATAGCAAAGCAATAGGAAGGTCAACGAATTGGAAGCCTTAGCGCTACTGAAGAAACATGAATCTCAGGCGTTGATTGGACAAGGATAGATTATAATGTGCACACGTGTTCCAAGGCGCATGGAAAAAACCTTTGGAGATGCGAGCTGGAACTAAACTGCTAATTTACTTTTCAGCAACGGGATTTAAAGGCAAATATATCTCGATATTCCTTCATAGGAGTGAAAGTCTCATATTGAAACCAAAACAATATTATTCTTAAGGTAACCATCCGTCCTCCTTTAGGGAGGACAGTCCTTCTTTTGCAAGTCCTGTCCTCCCTCGAAAAGTGTCCTCCTTTTCGAAATTTGAAGACTAATATGTAAATCTCTGTATTTGATCGATGCCAGTCCATTACACGTGATGTGACGTATATGTACTTTATATGACGATTCGTCAAGGCTCGGTAGGTACAGTGCGGCGAGACGCAATCAACATGTTGAAATGAACAGGTTGAATGGGAAAATCAACATGTTGAAATTGATCAAAGGCAAGTGAAAAATCAAAATTCAATGTTGATACTCTAACTGTAGCTCTTGCCGTAAAATTCAATATGAAAGATAATTTTTGTTCAGATATTTCCAATATATTGTTAGATGATAATAAAGTGATTTTTAAAAATCATTCAATGGAAAAATACTCATTTAAATAATAATTAATATGTATGTAAGCATAATCACAATATAAACGGTCACAAATGTTTTTATTATGCATTTATCATATTATATGTAGTGTATTATTGTTGCAATGAATGAAATGTTTCTTATATTTACGATATTTGTATTTTTTTATTTGCGTCCTCCTTTTCATTGTAAAAAAATAATTTCATTCCTCCTTTTCATTGTAAAAAAGTTGGTCACCTTATATTCTGGGGTTTTGTAGAAAACTCCGGAATGAATTTTCTCGTTAATTTGCATCACCATGAGAATACGAGGAGCTACGGAAGGACTATTTTTTATTCTTAGAAGACACAGAAAAAGAAGATATGTTTAGTGAGTGTAGGTTTGCGAGAGAAAAAATAAATGGACAAAATTAGTAAGAGCACAAGAAGAGACTTCATAATATTGCTTGGTTTTCACTGCAAAGGATATATGCATTTGTGACAAGATCATTATAATTTCTTGGGCTAAAAGGTGCTTGACCCTTTCAGTCTGAAACTGGTCAGAATATTTATGCATGTATGTACACACAAAGAAACAAAAGAAATCAAATGAGTATTAATCAATATATTCTTCGTGTAGGTACATGTACGTAGATGAAAAATGTGCGAAACACTATGGTAGAAAATTTATTTTGCAGTTTCATTTTCCTGGGTTTGACAACTTTCATGGAAATTTCCAAGCGAGAAACCGCCTTTGCTCGATATAAAATACAAATTTGCAATAACTACAGTCTCTTTATCAAGGTAAAATGATATATAACTTAAAATATTCATTCAGTATGAAAGTCAAGAGTTGTAAAATAACACAGCGTTGAGGTGCACATTTTTGGAATGATACGTTATTTCTATATAAAAATAACCTCTCGAAGCGATAGAATGCTGGCAAAATGCAAATGTTTCGCGAGAAATATGTTTTATCTTTTACATTTTCAATCCACTTCTTAGACGTTAAGGTAGGTAACATTCCACTTCATATCAGTTATATTTTTTCCTCCTTTATATCCACCACTCCGGCCGACCGGAGGAAGTGCCTTATCGAACGAATCCAATTCACCGCAGATAGCTTTTTCGCAAGAGTTTACCGACCTCGATGCCGGGAATTGCGCGACTAGGTGAAATAATCCGCACGAGATACAGTTTTGCACACGTCTGGTGTCCTAATCTTTGAAAATATCTTTTTCTTAAATCACCGGAATTACAAGAATAAAATGTTACCAGGAATGGCTTTGTGGTTGACGTAACGTGTGAATACGGAAGTAATTCGTGTTGAAAATCTGGGAACCATTTAGCAAGCGTGGTTGTTTCATAATACATTGATGAGCGTGAAAGAGCACTTTGACGTCCACCGAGGGAATCGGATCATTAATAAACCTAAGGTCGAACCAAAAGCCAAAGTACACAATTTAAGATCTACTACAATGTATATTTTGCCCAAGCCCAATTTGTCTCAGTTCAAACGCTCCTTTATTCATACAGGGTCAAAATGATTTCTTATATTGTCAGATGATATAAGAGGTACAATTAGTTTAACATCATTTTTGAACAGAGTAAAAAAATTGTTATTTCATGTAGAAAATCCAGATATGTTTTTGTTAATAGTATAGTTAACACTCACAGTAAACTGTGTGCTCGACAGATTGAGATCAAATGAAAAATTGCTATACTTATCTTGCTTATATTTATGCTACGTATCTGGTCTCAGTTTTTATTTATTTCACTCATTTATTTTTTCAATTATTCGCAATGAAATTTTTTTTGAGGTGTCCCAATTACAGGCAATGACTAAAAGGGATTCTTAATTTATCCTTTTTTTATTTAAAATGTAAAGGTGTGCTTGAAATGTTGATTCAACGGATAAATAAATGTTATTATATATTATATTAACAAAGTGGATGAAGGCCGTCAGGTGAGCCACGCCTTCGTCTACTTTTCGGATTTGCGAGAAGAGCAGACCGATTTCCCACGAGAATCACGCCTCCTCTCATTTCTGTGATCAATATTCTCTCGCAGCAGACAGGAATCGAAAACTCTCTCACAGACGGACCCAGCGTTCCCTTGATTTATTCACGAGGAAGGAGGTCGTAAATCGGCAAACTCGTGGGAACACCGGGAAAACGGAGCGCCTACAGCCCCCGAAAAAAATGACGTGATCAAACGAGGCACTCTTCGGGTTGGACATTACGAACCTATATATTTTTTCCTATATTCAAAATGAGAGTGATCATCCCACTCAAAACTCATTACCACTACCAGTTTGCTAAAGGTCATCGGGGTGTGCAAAAAAAGGCCCGCATGTTATGTGACTCTCATGCTGTTGAAATAAAGTCATTTTAAAAAATAAATGCAGCAGCGCCCGGAGAAAGTGATTCGTCTCAATCGCGTAATAAGTATGCCAGTGAGTACATTCATCTGGGTCCATTAGCATCATTGCGAAACGAGAATTGCGCGAACACAGCGGGTGCATTTCAATGTTGTCAGAGACATGAGCGTAGCTTCAGGTTTTTAACTGGAGTGTTACTGTCTGCCGGGTGGAATGGGGGGCCGGGGGTCCTCCCCCGGAAAATTAAAAACAAAACTAGCGTTAAATTTTTAGTATTTTAACTGTAGGCTAAATTAGGTATGATTAATGAAGATTCAAGAATGTGCATGTAGAATTGTAGTTTCCAATTGATTGTAAATTATTGAGACCTTTACTTCTGAGTTCTGGGGTGGCAACGGCCATCCCCGAATTACGCCACTGGTCAGAGAGGACTGTTTGATACAACGAGAATATTAAACAAAATTAAATAGGAACGGAATTCGCACAGCAAAGGGATACGGATATCACCATGGTCACTTACGTCACTGAGAGCTGTGGTGTGACGGCTCAGCCTTAGAGAAAATAGCTTTTATCAAGAAGTATAGTATAGGGATAGGAAGAAGCGTGAATTGCAGTAAACGTGTACACGTTTGTTAGTTCTACTTCTTCTACTTCTACGAAGTACCGTGCAAGCCAAAACTATGTTAAAGGCCGTTATGATAATCTCGATAGTGTTACTGACCTTTTGCAGCAACTGGGATGGGAAAAGCTTTCAGACCGTCGATTAAAATTTAGACTCAATCTATTATGTAAGTTCCAAACCGGTCTATTCTCTGACGACGTTGATAATATTTTACGAAATCCGACATACTACGGTAGATCAGATCATGAGAGTAAAATTAGGGAACTAGACTGCAGAACGGATAGATTTAAGATGTCATTTTTCCCACGAACGATAAGGGACCATAATAACTGCCATGAGACTTTTATCTAGGTTTGTCGTTAGGTAGTGTAGCTCTTAGTAGTAGTAGTACTCCTAATACTTGAATCCTTATCTGTTACCTAGTACATACTAACAGCACGCCTAGCATGTTTTCTACATGGGTCTTGAGTCCCTGTCCATCTGTGTAGGTGTAGAATGCATGTATATTGAGGTCACTCTCCATTTTGATGACATCGGTAGTGTAGTGTTGCATGCTTGTGAGGCTTCGCCTCATGACAAGCATTAGCGATTTATGCTAATGCATAATTAGTCGTAGTTACACTAGCTTTAGGGTATAGTGTAATGCATGTTGGTGATTACTCACCCCCTGCCACACACCCCTGAGGTGGCTTGCAGGGTATTTTGTAGATGTAGATGTAGGGTGTGTGGCACGGGGTGATTCCACGCCAGGCATGCAGCACTCGTCCCAGAACAAATCAGAACCTCGCACGCTCCCCCGGCCGCTAGGCGCAGGCCAAAAAGCATCCAGTAGAACAGTGCGTAGTCCAACCAGAAACTGGGAGAATGATACGTCAAAGAACATGCAAACATGCAGAACAATGCTATACACACATCTAAGTAGAAAAAAAATATTAATACTGTTGATTCATGAATGCTACGAGATGCTACTTCATGCAGAGAACAAAATAAAATAATGCCAAACATATCAAGCTGTGTGAAGTGTTAGTAATGATGTTGTGTTATTAAGCACAAGTGAAAATTCTACTCTACCTATTGAGGGTGGGAGTTTCATATGATTGATTTATCGCAACTATTATGATCCCTCATTGTACGTGGGAAAAACGATTATAAATCTATCGGTTCTGCAGTCAATTTCCTTTATCTTATTCCTGTGATCGCTTCTACCGTAGTACGTTGGCTCTATCAACATACGTTGAACGTCCGGCAAAAAACTGTCTGCTCCGAACTTGCGCAAAAGATTTAACCTGTACTTCTCCCTTCGATCAGTTAGAGATTCCCACCCCAATTCCTTCAGCCATTCGGTAACACTGCTAAGTTTATTGTGACAACTTTTCACAAATCTTACTGCTCTCCGTTGTATTCGATCTATTTCAGAGATTAGTCCTACTTCGTAAGGGTCCCATATGCTAGCGGTCAACTCCAAGTGAGGTCTCAGGAGTGAAAAATAACATCGCTCTTTAACCTTCTCGTCGCATTTTCCTAATATTCTTTTAATAAATCCCAATTTAGTTAGGCGTGTACACATCTTACCTGTCCCGACGCATACAATAGTTAGTCTCTGGCCCCACATCCCGTTCTGCGGAGGGCCTACATGTATTATGTTGGCCAAGAGTGTTGGGAGTCCCGCACCACTGCAGAGCGGCAGCCTTCTAAGGTCAAACTGTGACACAGGGAGTAAGATGTGACTGCAGGCGGTGACAGTAATCACCGACTGTGATCCAGATTCCAAGAAGTACCGTACACACTGATTCATAACGATTCACCTTGACTAAAGTCATATTAAGTGACTGGGGGAAGGGTGTAGCGGCAATTCGTGATCAAAGTTGGACGATGCTAACGTGTATTATTTTGCAAGGAACAGAAAACGAGTACACGCATCCAGACGTGCACACGTTTACACGTCCAACCCCTAGTATAGCAGGAAGTTCCTCGGATGAAAAAGTGAAAGAGAAGTGCTACTACGCTCTGGTTAGGCCACACCTCGAATACGCCGCGAGCATTATCGAGCATTTGGGACCCTGGACAGAAAGATTTAATTCAAGAAATAAATAAAATACAAAGGAAAGCTGTGCGCTTTGTTGAAAACTGCTACGAGCGAACAAAGTGTGTTTCAATACTTTTTGAGGGATTAGGTTGGGAACCGCTAGAGACTCGGAGGCTACACGCTAGTCTTAGACTGCTTGAGAAATTCCGAACGGGTGTGTTTCGGTGTGACACGGAGAGTATCATTTTGACACCGCACTACATCTCTAGGTCCGACAGGAAAGATAAAATTAGAGAGATATATTGCCAAACTGAAAGGTACGGAAATTCGTTCTTTCCACGCACAATAAGCGACCATAATAAAAACTGAGATCCACTGAAAACACTCACGAAATACACTTCACCTTTCCAACTCCCGATAAAATTGTTATTTACACCTTACGTACGGTGCCCCAACACCCCCTACCACAGGCTTATGTGGCGGCTCGCAGGGTAGTAGGTACATACATGTGGAATTAACTATCGCACTTTATTTATTCTCGTCCCCACTGCCTTTAAAAAAACAAAACAAGATAGACCGTAAACTCTAAGCATACGCTCGCAAGTGTTCAAAACCTCTGATTACATGGACAGCCTTCAAGATTAATATACGAAACCGCTGCAGATGAAAAAAAATAGACTATAATAAAAATAATGGATTACCACGTCAAGTATTTGAGAAAAAGGGGATTGAAATCACCATCTCGCATTCTAACACAATTTACCGTTTCATTTTTAAATTACTCCCGTATTTTGACAACCCTTTTTAACAATTATAATTAATATTTAGCTTTAAAACTCCGTCCGATTATTCGGAGCGTCTTGCAGCCTTCGGAGAAATGTTTGAACAATGAAGATCGACGTAAATTCCTTGCTTGAAGCTGGTACTTTATACTAACGCGTGAACCCACAATTTAATAAAGAATCACAAACAAAGAGTTGCGTCGCAATGCCATAATTTAATCTCAATAATAATTCTGGTGCTGCCACTTTCGAAGAACTTTCCAATTTGCCATACAATCCACAAAACATACTAAAATTAATAATTATATCTCGTCACTTTATCGGATTCTAGAGCATTTTTAAGAAATTTACCGCTCTAGTGAGGCTAAGGTATTTATATGAATTCCGAAATGAAATTAATACGATGACATTCCGCGAACAGCCATGTATATAAAATACTATAATGCACCCTTTAATTTTTAAGTTACTTTCCCTCAGCGAGAAGCGTGTATTCAGGCAATTCCAAGAGTTTCCGACACGATTGCACTTCAGTACAGATCAGACGAGTATCTGCGTTCAATAAAAAGGGCGAAAAATAACTAATTAACAAGTTAGAGTGATTCTTCAATAAGCATGAATATCATGTCTTTAAGGGGCAGTTGAGGAGCTGACCACAACAGCTAGAAAATGTGGCATCACCATTAAGTTCATAAATTGTCAAATAATAAATCGTGATTAAACATTGCAACTCATTCCTGAAATTAATGTTAATGAAACTTGTCATGATCATACTGGTGTTTTACATAATAAAGAGAGAAATGGCAATTTTTCGCTGGATAAAAGATATATTGTAACCTTGGCTTCGAAAAGATATACTTATTGCAACCAACATCATCATCAGTTCCCTCATGAAAATTGCAAATTTCTATCTTTATTATGTTGAAATTCTAACACATCACGCCTGATACTTCTCTTTTTGGTGTGGTATGCTTGGGTTTTTAATGTTTGCTTTGAAATTAGTCCAAATTTCTAAAGGCAATGACATGCGGCAAGAGACATCAATCAAATATGTCATATTTTAAATATTTCCCTTTCATAATTTCGGACGTTGAGAAAGCCCGTTGCATTTCACTGCATCACTAGGAAGTGACATGATGTTTTCCGCAAAAAACGAGATTGAGGAGCAAAGTTTTTTTAGTTTCAGAGCCAAATGATAATAAAAAATATGTAAACACTTTCTCGTGCCAAATGTGAAATTAGAATTTCCTACTTCTATGGTGCGTTCATGCACCAGTACACTTTCAGAACATTCCAACCACATCCATGTTGGGACTTGGATCCGCAACCGTCAACATGACAAATAACAGCTTAACAAGATTGACCAGGTCATGAAATTCTTAACTAAACGGCTAATTCCATTCACCTTCACAAATTCCCGGCCACAATGTAGTTTTATTGTTTGCCAGGAAGAGCTTCATGCTAGCCCTTCATTTATTTATATTTCTTTCACCTATTTTCCACTACCAGCTCCTAAGGCCTTTTACCTCGGGGCATTAGAAAAGTGACAAAGGAAGAACACACACAACCATATCCTGAAGGGTAAAAACCATTCAGGCGGGGCTAGAACCCGCGACACTAGGTTTAGCAGGCCAGAACTTTGCTTCGCGACCAACGAGACCGGCAAACATTCCGACAAAAATATGAACACTACCGAATAATGAAATTCGTAGCATGAATACTTCCGGATTAAATTCTTATTTCCGCGAAGAAATAGCCTTCTCATTTTAAAAAATTTACGTCGCTCATATTCGGCACATCATGCCAACTTCTTCAGACCGATCGCGGGTGCGCTACTACGGTTCCCCGGCCGTGCCGCGACGCTCGTCGGCGGCCAGCGGTCTGGTCGAATCCCCCGAAGAGACGTGACTGGCTACGGGGGCGGACGGCTAATCAGGCGCTGTCACTCAAACTCTGACGCTCTGGGTGACATTCTGGGAGAGGATATGCCACACAATTTATTCATTAAGTACACCAAACGGCATTTACTCGAAGGGTTTGAACTCGACGCGAAAGAACTACATTGGTTGACCAAATTGAATGTGTCTTCATAGCTATATTACCGGGCAGATTTTAAATAAAAACAATTTTTTTTAAATGAGAATAAAATTAAGGAAATTGACTGCCGAACAGTCACAGAAAAATGAGGTTTAAAACCTCAATTTTCCCCGCAAACGACAAGCGACCAAAATAGCTGCCAATGAGACTTTTAACTAGGTTTGCCGTTAGGTATTGTAGCTAATTAGTTGATTGGCTTCCTAAAGCTTATTTATAAATCTGCTACGTAGAAGAAACACGCCCTCTTGCATAAACTCTTCTATATCTGTGCACTTATGTAGTTGCCTAATAAATTAATATAAATATTTTCTGTAACATTGGTAGCGTACCTATAATGTAGTGCATGTTGGTGAAATGTCACCTCCTGACAAGTATTTGCAGGTTTATGCCAATTCAGTAATGCCCTTAGTTGCGTCAACCTTATTAGGGTATAGTGTATTGCACGCTGGTGACAACTCACCCCCTGCCACACACCCTTGAGATGGCTTGGAGTGTATTATGTAGATGAAGATGTAAAATGTCATTTTTTCCAGCGAACAGTACAGACCATAATAGCTCCAACTTAGATTTTATAATTAGGTTTATCAATAGGCAGCTTAGCAAATAATTTGATTTGCTCTCTAAAGCTAAATGTCTTTACTTGCTATGGAGTACTAACAGCACGTCACGCATGCTCCCTGTATAAATAACTCTTGTACCTCTATGCATAAGTTGCAAAATATGTTAATACTGGCAGTTTCTATAACCGAGTATTCAATACCTAGGACTTCCGCTGAACTAATGTGTAATATTTAATAGGGTTAAGTAGAGCTGAAAATACATAACTTTAACTTGATAAGAGAAATCGTTTTGGATACCTAAATGGAAAATCTCATAATTTCCACAAGGTTAATGAAAGTCTAAAGTTCTGTTCGAGTTTCAAAACGGAAATGGCATGAGCAATCAACGCGCTTTTCAAATAATTAATCGAGACAATCTTGGTAATGGAAAGAGGTATTATGCAACGTATCCGCATGAGCTTAATGAGACAGGACAAGAATTTTTAAGTATTTTAAATGAAATAGTTAAATCAGGGACTAAGCAGAGCTTTCGGAACACGTGATTAAAGTATTAATATATCAGTGCAGACAAATCAATGAGCTGGAATTGATAGTTTATTTTTTAATAATATGTCATAACAGTTGGGCAATTAGCCTTGGAGCAACGTTAGAAAAACAGGGAGAAAAAGGATTTTTAAACTCACTTTAAGGAGACAGTCTCAGGCTTGACTTCGTGGAATCTTTTCATCTTGAGAAGAGAGGAAAAAACTGTGTGCTCTGCAGCAGTGAAACCTGAGTCATTAAGTATAAATATTTTATGCGGAATAACAAAGTTTTTCCTCTCTTCTCAACTCACTTTAACAATAATGTTTACTTATTTGTAAATACATTAATTATCCCAGAAAAGATATTAAAATGTCTTCAGGCAATTCAATCCACTCATTCCTCCATTCAATAATTTTAGAATGTTTGTTTTTGGTTTCTTAATTTTATTTCAAAGTATGGCTATTCCCTTCCTAAGTAGCATAGTGTATCCAACCTTCTAGTAATTTCGATATTCTCTCCCTCTTCTTTTTTATAGCGATTTATAAAAGCTACATACGAGTAGTCTGGTTGGCGTGACATCACATTTTTTTGGCTCGCTTGCCGCCCACGGCGCGGCGTGGGCATTCAAGGATGTACCTATCACTGCACCCGCGGTCGGATGAGGAGGAACTCCCCTGCACGCGAGCGCCGACAGAATACAAATGAACGGACCGTATCATTGGGACTCACCAGAGGAGGGCCTCCTGGGCGTCGCCGAAGATGGCACGTAGCCAGCCAGGATGGACGAAGCGGTCACCCTCTCAGCTTGCTGCTGGGACGCCACAGCCGCCGCGGCCGCCTGCTGAAGAAGCCTCCGGCGTTGCTGCTGCTGGTGGGCCGCAGAATCTTCCGATGGCGCCCTGGGGCTAACCTCAGCCTCCGCCATCTCCTCGTCATCGTCTTCTTCGTCGTCCTGGACGCTGGCGACGGCCACGGGGGCCTCCGACTCTTCAACAGCCCCCTTGTCGCCGCCGTCGGAACCGCCGCCCCTCAGACCAAGGATGGCGT
Source organism: Pyrrhosoma nymphula (assembly GCA_963573305.1). Classification (NCBI taxonomy): domain Eukaryota; kingdom Metazoa; phylum Arthropoda; class Insecta; order Odonata; family Coenagrionidae; genus Pyrrhosoma; species Pyrrhosoma nymphula. The sequence goes on from OY754330.1 coordinate 123,125,098, forward strand.
CGATGGTGAAGGACTTGTTCCGGCATCCGCCGCCACCGACGCCGGGTCTCGGATGGCCTAAGCCCCCGTGTCCACCTACGAAGTGCAACCCCCTCGTGCCGGGGATGACCACCGACGTGGTGGTCACCGCGGTGGGGGTCGGTGGAGGCGTCGTAGGGGAGACCACGTGGGGCAACCGCCCCACCACCGACGCCGCCGGGTGATGGTGCCCGTAGAGAAAGTGGTGATGGTGGTGTAGGCGGGTGTTGCCAGGGGCGTGGTGGTGCGGGGAGTGGGCGGGCGGAGGTGGCGGAGGAGGATTCAGGGGCGAGGGGGGGCCGCTGCCCCCGCTGGAGCTGCCCCGTCTTCGTGAGGGAGGCGAACCGGAGGCGAGCAGGGAGGACGCTAGGGAGCTTTCCCGGGCGCCGCCGCCGACGAGCCCGCCGGCCGACGGCGGAACTCCCGGCGGGCACGCGTAGTGGAAGTCGAACATGAGGGGGGACAGGTGGGCCCCGGGCGGGTGCTGGGCCGAGTGCTGAAGGTGGCTGGTGCCGTGGTGCTGATGGAGGAGTCCGTGATGGTGCGAGGAGAGCAGGGACGCCGCTGGGTAGCTCAGCAGGGTTGGAGTCTGCTGGTGCATCTTCGCCTTTTTTCGCGGACACTTGTCCAGCGGAGCGAGTTCGTAGTGAACGAAAAACTTGAAAACAACCGTCCAAAACTCTTATTGCTACCAAAATAAACGTGTTCGGTGAATCTTACGCACTGTTTCACCGCCTCAGCGACTCATAAGCCACCGGGTCTTCATCGCACGGCAAAAATCGTGTCAGCGCACCAAAAAAACGTTCCTGTGCCACATCCAAGTCCGGATCGAACACGATCCTCAAGCGCGTCAACAGTGGAACTGGAGTCGCTAGTTTGGAAAGTCGTCAGCAAGTTTCAGCCCTCGAGCTGATTCATGTCGCTGAAACACTTCCTTCAACAGGTCTTCAACTGCTAATTGTGTCCATCCACTGAGAGGGTTAATTTTTCGACTTAGAGTTAGATGCCAACAAAACAAACTAAAACGAGTCTCATTCGACGCACCATCAAGTACGGAGGGCAGAGAGTATTTGAGAGAGAGGAAGAGTCAATTTTGACTTCTCGCGATGATCTCAGCACCGTATCTGACGTCCGGCTAACTAGGCGGTCGAATCCCTTCCTCCCTTCGAACCCACACTGACTGAGCCAGCCGAAGGGACAGAGAGGGAGACCACCACCCCTTCCTCACTTACCCTCCTCCCCCCTCCATTGTTGGGCCGGGCTTCCCCTCCCCCTACATCCTTTCTCACACCCCCCTCTCCCCGACCCGGCACAACGGGGCGGTGCCAGCCGAATGGGGAAGGGGGTGGTTTGAAGACCCGGCGGGGAGCGGGTGGTTAAGAGAGGTAGGGGGAGGGGCGGAGGAGCGGAATGGTGTGCGGGCAGGAGGTTGAGGGGAAGAGAAAGATTCTGAAGAGTAGGCGGAAAGAATCCGTGGGGTCGGCTGTTTTGTGTTCTTTCTACGGAAGCAACGGGCAATACCCGCGTCCGTCTCACTTGGGAAGGAATAATGAGGGGGCTGTCGTAATGACTGTAGTGAGGACCATCATTTATGCACTCGTATTTTTCACAACAAACGTTGGAAACAAAAAATAATCATATTGATAAGGAATAGTCACTCTGTAGTTTTCCACAAGCATTTTCAAAGAGAAGGGAATTGATAAGGGGGGAGGTCTGAGAAGAGACATAGAGAAAAGCTCTACCGACATACTACGGCAGATCAGATCATGAGAATAAAATTAGGGAACTAGACTGCAGAACGGACAGATTTAAAATGTCATTTTTCCCACGAACTAAAAGGGACCACAACAACGACCAATGAGACTTTTATCTAGGTTTGTCGATAGGTAGTGTAGCTCTTAGTAGTAGTAGTACTCCCTAATACTTGAATCCTTATCTGTTACTAGCAGCACGCCATGCATGTGTTCTACATAAGTCTTGAGTCTCTGTCCATTTGTGTAGTTGCAAAATACATATATATTAACGGTCCCTCTCCATTGTGATAATATCTGTAGTGTAGTGCATGCTTGTGAGGCTTCGTCTCGTGACAAGCATTAGCGATTTATAAAAATGCATAATTAGTCGTAGTTACACTAACTTTAGGGTATAGTCTAATGCATGTTGGAGAATACTCACCCCCTGCCACACACCCCTGAGGTGGCTTGCAGGGTATTTTGTAATTGAAAAGGCTGATGAAAACTCTAATATGGAGCGCGGCGCTGTATGGGTAGGCATTAGCGATTTATGCTAATGCATAATTAATCGTAGTTACACTTACTTTTGGGTATAGTGTAATGCATGTTGGTGAAAACTCAACCCCTGCCACACACCCCTGAGGTGGCTTGCAGGTTATTTTGTGGATGTAGATGGGTCGGAAACTTGGTTTTTGCGAAGGGAGGATGTATGGACGTAGACTTGAAGCGTTTGAGATGTGGGTTTGGAGAATGGTGGAGAGGAGGGTGAGCTGGGTGGAGAGGAGGAGGTATTGGTTATGATTGGAGAGGTGAGGAAACTGGTAGCGGAGGTTTGGAGAAGGCAGAAGAGATGGATTGAGGAAGTATTGAGGGGAGAGAACATGTTGAAGAGGGTGATAGAGGGGAGAACACTGGGGAAGTGTGGAAGAGTGTAGGAATTCTAGACAAAATAGAAGAGATAGACGATATGATGAATTTAAGAGCTAATAGTGGGACACCTACAGGAGGGAAAGTGAGACGATTTACCAGAATTTGGAATGTTAGGATAAGGACTGTCCAAAAACTTACCAATCAGCTGGTAGAATACCCGTATGATGTATTTTTTCTTCAATCGATTTCAACGTTTAAATGTCATTTTTTAGTGACTACTAAACCAAAGGGGGGAAGCATGGTGGCCTAGCGGGTAGAGCGCTTGGATACTGATACAAGGGTCCCGGGTTCGAATCCGGGGGAAGCCTTTGGACGTCCCTGAAAAAATCCTCGGAGTGCGAGGTGGCCCATGGAAAGGAACTGGCCCCCCTACCCTGAATGTGTCAAGTTCACACGTCTGTGGCTTAGTCCGGGTTGAGCTCTACCATCAACTATCCAAAACAACCTAGGGGTTGAATCACTGAGTGAGTGAAACCAAAGGGCAGTCAATCTCTAATTTATACACTGAACAGGAGGAGGAAGAGGTTGGTGGTAAGGTGAAGAGGGAAGTAAAAGATGGGGTACTTCCCAACTCTAATTCTTACCTCTTTACCCTATCCCCCACCCCCCTGGCCTCCCCAGTTCATTGTATAAATAAGAAACTGGATGTTTCTCTGTTGGTAGTAGTCTCTTGAAAATGACCTGTGGCCGTTGGAACTCGTTGAGGTAAAAATAAAGTGTGGAAAAATACTATGTAAGTAGAAAATTCTTATTGCTATGGATAATTTCCACCAAGTTAGCTCGTTGACGATTAATTTTATGAGAGAGCCTAGTAAAAAAATTCCACTTCACTATACACATAGGTATACTTAAGCTCAAAATTGAGACAATTGAGACACTGAGAATCTGAAGTCGATTTTCCTGCTCGGGAATTAGGATGATTAACCAGGCCTGAAGATGCCTTATTTAGGTGAAACCGGTCGAAGTTTTTAAATAAAGTGTGGAAACATCCAAAGTGTTTTTATTAGAAATGGATATCTATCACTTCCACGAAGTCAAGCCTGAAACAATCAAATGTATTCATAATGCTAAAAGTGTCCATACGCCGTACACAATAAATTAGCCATAAATTTATTCAATCGCAATAGGTAGGTACCTGCTAAAATTGCCTAACTTTGGAATCATCAATCCAAAAGGTTACTTTTTTTAACGTACATGGATTTCGGGAGAAATAGCTTTTGTTTTTCGCTGACAGCGGACCATGTAGAAGGACCTTTGTATGAGGAGCATGGTTGGGCATAGCACGAAATGTCAAATATTTTCTCCATTCAAGGAATAAATTTAAATGCCCTATCTATAAGACCATATTAAAAAAGAAATTATAACACTGCTCATCTGTCCTTGGGATTTGTTATAATATGGAGATTTATTTCATTGAAACAATAAATGAAAATTTTCCGGCATCGAAGACTGCAAATAAGACAGGCGAAATTGTTTGCAACGTTATGACAGGTAGGATTAGAGATGTCAAGTTCACTTTTGATATGGAATACATTATAAAAAACAACCATATTTTCAGCAGTTTATTGCATGGACCGGTCTAAATAAGAAAACTGAAGGAATTAAATACTCGGATTATGATCGTTGTAAAAACAAATGACCGATCCCGGTTCTTCCGATCTTATTCGTGCGTATTAATTTCAATTTGAAATGGTGAAACATTATCTCATTGGTCAAGCAAAGCCAGAGCATGACTAAGTTTGGATGACTATTTAACGACGGGTTCCTGGAGGGTAATTAGTTAAAAGAGCCACTGTTTTTGGTGGGAGATGGAGAGAGAGAGAGAGAGATATTAAATTACTCTACATAAAACTTACCGTAGACTTCTTTTACAGCAGGTAACTTCCAATGGAGTGCCCAAAAATATACTCGTTTTATCTTCTTCGAATGGTTACGAATCAAAAACAATTGAGTGCTAACGACCCGGAGGCAATTTTAAGAAACTGGTCCCACTAATTCAAGGGTGTCCATTAATTATGTCTCGTGTTTTTTTAACGGGTTTTTCTCCTCCATTTTTTGTCAAACAGTTCTGATCCCCTGCCCCAAGAGATCCTTCACCCGGAGACGTAGTACCTCATACACATGTTTAATTATAGACTGCCTGTCATAAAAAATATTTATAATTCAACTGAAAAATTATCATATTTTAGAGCCTTCCTTTCAAATCGTCAGATTTGGTCACAACCTAAAGGATAAGAATAAACTGATTTCTTTCTTTATTTTATACGTTTTTAAATCTGAAGGCCCGTACCCTTCCAAAAGTAAATGTGGAGGAATTTGTCCCCTTTGATACGCCTGCGAAACAATAAACACCTCCGCATATGACATATTGGAATAATACAAATCTTTCAATTATTGCGATCACAAATGATGTCGTACGCAGTAACGCACACGGGACCTGACCGGCAATTGGGAGATCTGGGTTCGAATCCCGGTCAAGTTCAATTATGTTTTCACGGTGGATTTCAGCCTCTTTTTGGTATTTAAGTCTATAGAAGTTATACCGGAGGATGCTGCATATAAAACAGTATATATTCTATCGGAGAATTACTAAACAGGTAAATTAAATAGATAATTCACTCTTAAAGAGGACATGGCGAGATTATTAATGGCAGGTGGAGTGTCCACTTAAGAACAACTATTCATAATGAAACGAAGTTGTCTCGAAATGTCAATTTTATTTCTTTAAAAGGGCGGACTAATGCTTCGAGCGACGATCATTTTATGGCTGGATCATTTTGTGGGCATCAGTTGGAACTAATTACTCTCAGGACACCGGTGAAAGCCGAGATATCATTCCAACCATCCGTTTTCTCCGAGTGAAGATCGTAGTGTAGTTCTGCCTTTCCTCAAAAAAAAAATACACAGCCATTTTTGTCCTGGACTTGATGTTCGTCATTCTGTATTGAAGTCCCCGCAATAAAAGTCCCTTATCTCGTACAACATCGAGAGGAGCAATAATTGCTCCTCTTATATGGATAACTCTGCAATTAAATTCATTAAAGTGTCTGAAAAAATTAATTTACCTTGTGGTTCTCACTAAATTTCACCTTTAGGAATCGATTAAACTATTGAGGTACGTAATTTAGATATGGAAATTGGGGTCAGTCCATACCTAACATAAAAAGATCGTTTAATAATTGAGAAATTCAAACGTAAAAGAGTCATCCAAAACCGAGAAGAAGACGAGACAGTTATTTACTACCTTTGATCCACCCATTTATACTCCTGTTCTCTCAACAAAGTCGTCCTTTTAACCTAGGGCAGGGGCGGGCAAACCTTGGCAAGCTTAGGGGCGATATTTCATCGGTGTGGACAGCCCCATTAAGTGTGCAAGCCAGCTTACTTCTGAAAAAACAAAGTCAATTTCTCATTAGGCTACAAAAGCGGCTGGGCGCACAGGGAGTGGTCAGTTGGCTTCGAGTTGCGCCACTGTGAGGTGTTCTCTGTGCCTTATTAAAACTTGTGATTCAGTTTTGCAAGTATTGCTTTGAAAATAAATTTGAAAGAACTTCCAGGAGGGGGCAACAAATTAGTTATTACTTCAGTTTCAGGAGGGGTCGTAAGGACAAGAGGGTAGTAAGGAGATGGGAATGAGAGAAGTAAAGGAGGGGAGTGATCGGTTAAGGCCAGGTGTGGGTTAAGAACATTGAAATGCCATATGCAGGTTTGTTCAAACGTTTTAAAGTGGTTGTTAGGGTGGTGGAGATGCCTGAATGGCTAGATTGCAGCAATTGTCAAATTTCGTACTATGGGAGGCAGCATGTTTAGGGACAGAGAGAATATTTCCTCTCACCCCCTCATTTCCTCCCTTCCCCTGAAGTCACCTCCCCTGCTACCAAGCATATCACCACTTTCCTCTTCATTATTCATTTACCTCTCGCTGAAGAAGGTGAGGGCAATCTACCGAAATATTCAAAATATGTCTTTTAATTTGTTTTATTGTATAATGTCACACAAGTGACGAAGTTTTTTTTAATACTTTCACGCTCGTGAAAACATTCTACATTGTTATCAATGCTGCGCACTGCAAGCTTCTGTCTCTACTTGATATACAAGCTGCTTCATCAGTTCCTGTGCTGTAAGTCGCAACCACCTAGCTCAGTGTCCTATCCTTCTTTCACCACTGGGACTATCTTACGTATCATCGAACCTTATAACACCAATTTACCCCCTTCTCTGGTTTCCTCACACCAATTCCCTGATAACCATTTATTTTCCCGAAATGTATCCCTTATGGCTAAAATAGTATCAAGAAACAAGCTTTCAAACTGGCCCAATTTTCACGCCACCCGTATTTTCTAGCCTCTGAACTCTTTAGGAGTTCTTCCCTATAGACTTCATATAAAATTCCCCATCTCAAGCTTTCCCTCCTCCCATCACCCGTCCTTTCAAAAATTCAACATTTTCTCAACAATTTTTCAAAATTTACTCTTTGTCATTTTGATCTCTCCCAATATAAAACTTTAGTCAAAAAATATCAATCTAATACCCGTTACATTATAAACATCATGTTCTCCTCCTCAACAACTTCTTAGTATTAATTTATCAATTACCTTTCGTACTCTAGCCTTCCGACGATATGGGTATATTCCTATTTTGACTTACTTTTATTTCTTTCTCTTCTTTCATGTATATAATTAACTAAGGTATTTTTATTTTCTGCCATTTACTGATTGTGCATAATGTCACGACCACCAGCTAAAAATGATATCATTCGAATGTAGATGATATAAAAGAATTTAAAGAATTCTAGACTGGAAAGTTTTGCATGATGAAGAATGGGAATAAAGCATTATGCGTTTCCTATTCCAAAGTAGTTGTTTGGAGGACTACTTCTGTATAGAAACATTTAGGAAGTGTTCATAAGAAATAAAGCTGAGGAGAAACGAAGAGAATTAAATTTTCGTGAACTGAGCAAGACAAAAAAACAGACTGATACTTTTGTGAACTTTATTTCAGGTAGGCCCAATTCCAACTTAGTTGCTGCTAGTTTTGAGGTTTCAAAAGTTATTGCCCAACAAGGAAAACACTCAGTGATGAGGAATATATTAAAGAAGCTTGGCTAGAATGTGAACCTTCCCTTTTTGAACATTATTTCAGGGAAGGAAAAATATATTCAGCGCATTAAAGATTTATCTGTGAGTAGGGAAACATGTTGGAAAGGATTATAACTAAACAGTTCACAAAATATTTGTCTTCGTGTAAGTTTTTTTCTATTTAAGTTGATGAAAGTTCGGACATTACATCATCAGCTAGGCTAGTCATACGTTTTCGATTTTTTGGGGGTGATGGAAGTATGAGAAGAGATGGTTGCCCTTACAACACTACCTTGAGCGCACTACCGGGGCTTAAATATGTAAAGCAGTTTTGAACGAATTATCTACTCGACAAATTGACATTTTAAAAGTAGTATCCGCTACAACCAGCCTCAGCCCCCAGCATGTCTGGTGTGAAGGCAGAATTTGTAAATCTGTTTTCAAAAGATGCTGATCATCGACTGATAGATTTTAATTGCGTTAATGAGGAGGCATTACGTGCAAGAGCTTCTCTAAAGAACTTCAGAAAGTGATTCAAACAGTTACCAAGGTTGTAAATTGCATTTCTGCTCGGGTTTTGAGTGAAAGAAAATTTCAAATTCTACTGGATGAAGTAGATTCTTTGTTAAGGACTGAAAATTAGAGCAATGATCGTTGGCTTAGCCGAGGTATAGATCTGAAACGATTAGTTGAATGCTTAGATGAGGGAAGGCTCATGACCAACAAGTGTCTTGCCAAGATTGCCTGACATCATGTGAGTTTGTTAACCGTTGTTTTTTGCAGATTTTTTAAACACTTGAATAAATAGAATATTAAATAACAAGGTTCTGGTTAGACATTTTATATTATGCTTGGTTAAATAAAAGTTTTTAAAATTAAACTTGAAGTTTTTTAAGAGGTATGTAGATGATGAGAAATTAGATACTTCCCAAACATAAAGAGGTATATACATATGTATCAATGATCTCCCAAAAGATGACAGAACAGACTGCCAATGTCTTTAAAAGCTATTTGTGAACATTAGCCAGTCAACTGTTGGGCAGTTTATTATAAGATTAGCTGAATTCAGAGAACTGAAAGAGACGGAAAAATCCATTGTCTCCAGACAGTATCGAACTGGTTGAACTAAACTTGCAATTTTTGTCACAGATAGACATGGATGATTTTGAAATTCAGTCGATTGAATTTCAGATTAACTCAATTTGGAAGCAGAAATTTTTTGACCTTAGAGTTGACTTGTCAAATATTGAAAATGAGCGATTAGAGACGGAAGTAACGGAGAGAAATGCGGAATACGAAGTATTCAGGACTTGGAATACTATTGCAGAAAATTATGTGTTAAAAAAAAGTTGCACCGGCATCTCTGTCCATAATTTCGTCTATATATGCTTGTGAATCTTTTTTCTCAGTGATGAACTTTGTTAAGTCTCATAACAGGAGTAGCCTGAACGATGAAATTAGTAGTGCATGGATATCTCTCAAGGATAACTCAAGGTTACTAAATATAAACCTGATATAAAATCTCTTTCATCAGTGATACAGCAGCAGTAGTCCTACTGATAATATATAAAAACTGTCAACAAGTTCTCTGTCTCTAGTTTTATCTGATATTTTATTTCATTAAGTTTCACTGTTGTTTATTAGTAGTTTTCAAGGCAAATAAATGTTTTATTTTTATACATAATTTATAAGGGATTTATAATCAACAAAAGATTATCTACAATAACCTTTTCCTGTGTTTTAGTCATACAAATGTATAACTGGGAAAAATTAATGAAAGCTTAATCTTAAAAAGATATTTGTTGATGATAATAATATTATCTTTAAATAGTGTGAATATATATGGTTGTTGCAGTTATACTTACAGGCTAATAAAAATATCCACAACAAACATTTTTCTAAACGCTTATCATTTTTTTTCTTTGAGTCAGTTTTACATGATTTAAAAAATCACATACCAAATATGAAGATATCAAATAATAGGTTCTCAAAAAAATTTTGGCTGGCACGTGGAAACATTTTGTAACAGGGGTTTGGCTGATTTCGGTACTATGCACTCATAAAAAGGTTGCTTACCCCTGCCCTAGGGTATCTAAAAAAAATTAAGCCACCATAACGGCTATGACATACGAATAGCCATGCAAGTACGACTGAGGGAACATTGCGCCACTTCGATGTGAAATTATGTCTCTTCAACTAATGATTGCCTGGAAAAGTAAAGTTGGAGTATGCGCTTACGTAAGTAAATGACGTAAATTCACACCATTTCTTTCTTTGGGGAAGAACTCACAATCATGATTTCTGCAATTACACACGATTACTCGTCTTCCTTGCGTTCTTGAAAAAAGAACTCTTCCCCGTTGAAAATGAAATGATTCCTTAAAGATTTGGTTCGTAACTTACAGCATGAGGGTATTATTTTACAATAAACATTTATGATAGCTCTTAATCTTCAAAACGAATTTTAGCTGCAATGAAACTCTTGAGGAAAATCCATCTTGGGAACCTTACGATTCCATTAGAATTAAAGAACTCACCAGCAAACATTAACCACCGTATCTGGCAGTAGATTTTTGTTTCAAACTTCTCTTGATAATTTCAACAAATTGATACCTTTCTTATCACACCATAGATGTTGACGTTTGACACTCATTTAGTTTCAATGTTTATTTGGCAAATTTATGATGCAAACATCTATATTATTACTTTTGATACTTGCAATTATATATTTCTATCATTATTATCTCCATGAAGCATTATACCATTGATTGCATTCCAGGACAAAATAAATGCCACAGGTAGAGTACATTGAGTTAATGTACATTGTACATTGAGTTAATGGTAGTAAATTTTTCTAAAAACATATATTAGATTTTACCTCGAAACCAATCGTTTTTCACTAAGTTGTGCAAAATTTATCGACTACGCGCAATACAAACTAAGGTGTACCGAGAGGGAAGAACTTAAATTGACTTTTTTCTCGATTTCGGTCCTCTATCATTTATTTTATTCACCATTGACATACGTTTATTCCTTTGTAGCCCTTCTCTAGAACGCCAGTTTAAAATGTGATTGATTAATTCCATTCTTGCTCTTCCTCAGGAATATTTGCATTAATATCTCCTCCCATGCGTTTGTTTACTAAAATAGGAAGAATCACCATGGAAGACCAAGGGTGGAATGCGTGGGACAAATTATAAAGGTTGTCGAAATAAGAAACGAGGAATAGTGGCCGATTTACGATCGGCTTCAAAGTGAATTTAACCTAAAACCATAAGTTCAATGAAATGGTTTTTATGGAATATTTAACGATAGCGTGATATTGTCAATCGCAAACTTCAACCTCGAAGTTCAAGTAATCCCAACTTTCACTTTCACGGTTCACAGTTGACACCAGCTCAGTACTTGGACTTGCATGCAGTTATTCATTTGTTAGCCTTGTCTATTTAAAATTTTCCGCGAGTCCACGTCTAAGTATTTCTCTTATAAGCGACTGAACCTATTTTAATATTTGTCAAAGCAGCGCAATTATTTCCGTTCACTGGGCTGCTTGCACGTATATCTTTGCCCAAGAAAAAAAAGTGCATCTTCTTTACATTTATGTATATTCATAGCGGTGGATGTTTACATGACGCTACGCACCCGAAGTTCAAGGAAGAAAGACGACGATTGCCGACGTGAGTTGAGGTTTACAGACGATAGTAAACCGGAATTGTGAGCCTGAATCCTATTCACGTTTGATGTTCCAACTTCTTGGCGATCACTTGGAACGTCCAAGTGATCGCCAATCGTAAAATAGGCTTTGGATAGATAGATGGATAAACGTCTTTATTGGGGCGAGATTGAGACTTTAAAAGTCCCTTTTTCCATCTGACCCCTTAGACGGTAGGCTAAAAGGAAATTGGAGTGCAAAGCTGCAGCGAACCACTGTTCGGATTGGTGATCGCTAATAATGATGATAACGTGAAAAATATGACAAGAATGAGACAAATTGCAATGTGCAATCAATTTCAACCGCAGTACATATCTACTTCCTCACTCATTCTCTCACCGTCCTTCACCCTCATCACTGACATCTCTCCCCCGCCCTTTCTTCCAACCCTACCCAGCCACCGGTGAAGCACTCTCTTACACTTTAGAGAGCCCACCCTCCAAAGCATCCCCTTTCACCCTTCCGCCCCTCACTCTCACAAACTGTATCCCTCACCCTTTCTCGGGGCTGCCTCCTTCTTCTTCTTCGGAGGGCCGAGAGCTTATTTAGAGCTCTGGCCTCTTTAAACCACCCCGTAAGAGCCTTCCACCCCACTCACCCTCCCATCCTCCCCCAAATGGGCAATTTCAACTCCGCCTTCCCCTCCTCTCCCCCCATCCCCGCGCCTACAAACTCTCTTCACTGCGGACAATCTTAATTATCGGCGAGGATGAAAGGGTGCCCGGAGAGGGTTAACAGGGCTTCTGAAACACCCTCAATCCCGAAAGGGGGGAGTGAAGTAAGAGAAGAAGGTAAAAGACTGGACCTTATGTGTGAAACGGAGAGCGGAGGCAAGCAGTTTGGGTTGGACGACAAAGTGAACGATTTGGAAGAAAGTATCGATTCCATGACATCTATTTTTGAGTTGCACGTCAGGAGAGTCTATCGTTTTCCAGCGTTGCATTTCAATTGAAATTTTTTCTTTTTGGCATTTCGGTTTGGAGAAGGATGGAGAGGGTGAGCTGTGTGGCGGGGAGGACGAACGAGGAGGTATTGGATATGATTGGAGAGGAGAGGAAGCTTGTGGCAGAGGCTCGGAGAAGGCAGAAGGGATGGATGGAGGAATTTTTGAGAGGAGAAGGCATGTTGAAGAGAGTGATAGAGGGGAGAACACTGAGGAAGCATGGAAGAGGAAGAAAAAGGTTAGGAATTCTGGTCTAAATAAGAAGAGGTAGAAGATATGAGGGATTTAAGAGAGATTTAATAGCGGGACATATATAGGAGGGAAAACGATATAAGGTTTTAGAAATTGTAATGTAGGATAAAGACTTTCCAAAAACCTACCAATCAGCTGTTAGAATACTCGAATTAAATTGTTGATTTCTTGATAATATTTCCGTCATTGTGATTTCAAGGTTCCTCTTCCTTCTGTTGAACAGCTTCAGGTTCCATGTAATAGAAGGAATCCATATTATACTTATCAAATACATTTCGTACTTTTCGACAGGATTTTTTATTGTACTACACGTTACAACTCACAGAGTCACCTTATCACTTGCACTGACGGAGTTGAATGGGAAAAAGTAATCAAGAAAATTGGAGTATATTGGTGAGATTGGAGACTCATCCGCAACTTGTAGGTATAGGTAGGCTATATGGGCCAGAGGTAACAGGTAAGGGTGGCTGGCGGGGAGGGTTTTAGGTAAGCGGGGAAGGAGAAGGAAAGGAATGGGTTTCATGCACGGGATGATGACAGGCAGGGCATATTCCGAAATGATGAGAGGTAGGACATATACCGAAATGAGGAAAGAAATTGTGTCAGTAAACATAGGTTTGCGCCTGTAAATTTCTAGAGGATGTTTACTATTTTCCGTTTAAACCTACCTTAACCGGTAGATTACCCAAATAATCACAACAATATCCTTGATTATGATTAGACTGGAGATTATGAAACGATAGATGACGCTGGCATGTCTAAACGAGTTCTAGAATAGCTACTAAGGCCGGGAAAATGGCACTAGTAAGGGGTGAGGGGGTGAAGCAATTTGTGAAACCAGGTCCGCTGAAGACAGAGGGTGTGCAAGGGGCAGGAGCGGTTGTGGCAGAAGACGATTTCTCTCGATAGTAAGTGGCGAGAGAATTCGAGGGAAGTTAAGCTGGCTGGAGCGGTAACTGTGGGTCATTGAGTGCGTATTTTAATACATTTTTAAGTAAGTCGAAAAAAACTTTTTGACCACATTTCAATTAAGTGCATATGTTTATGCATTGGACCTCGCCATACAGGCAGTAACGGAAATGATACAAAAATTATATTTTATCTTTTTTCCTTAATTAAAGCATTTTATGACAAAGTTTTCGCCATGGTATTCAAAATTTATACGAAATAATACTGTTGAATTTTTTTTAAACTTGGACTCGTAGTGACGCCCTGACATTTGTTATCAATAATAATAATAATAAGAAGAAATGTAATTTTTCGAGTTTGGGAGAAAATCTGTACATATGTAATCGAATTATCACGAAATATATGTCATGTGCATGCATGAGGCTACATGTTAAAATAGGATTGAATCGCCAAAAAACCAACTCGGTATAATGCACGTTTATCACTTATTATTTTCAGTAATTATCTATGTTACACACAATTGTTGAATGAATCACTTGTGGTCATTATTCTCATATGTTTGACTAGTATGGCGACTTGATGTAAGCATACCAAGTAATGTATCTTTTATTATGATTTTTTATAACTTTTCCTGCATATCAAAGATGAAATTTAGTTTCATTTTATTCTAGTTATGTTCATTCTAAAGTATTTTCCTCAGTGTGTAGTGCCAGGTTTCACTACTATAAAATAAAGTGGGAAGGAGTACCTACACTTTTGTGCACTGTAATTTTTGCTTCACTAATGGACAAACATTCATTCCCAGGCATGCTACATGCGACTTTCCTTCCGGCATTCTTACGCTTCTCAATCACTTCATGTTTCTAACATCTTCATCTCTCACAAATTTAATCATCCTCTTGCTCAATTATTTAAGCATTCACCCTCTTCGTGCTACAATTATACTTTCGATTCCCCTTCTCAAAAATCAACAATTATAGGTAATGGCTTTTCTGTTAATCTAGCATTTAGATCAGTGAGAGTCGATTGTATGTGTTATTGGCACGTATCCTCCCGTCTCTTATAAACATTCGGCAAAGGTACACAAAACCATCCCCTATCTCAATTATTTCACCATTCACCGTCATCGTGCTACAATTATACTTCCAATTCCCCTTCTCAAAAAACGACTAATATTATGGCCTCTCTGTCAATCTAGCATTTAGATACCCAAGTGGGACTCAATTATGCAATTGGTACCTCACGCTCTCTCCCCATTCTTTTCCTAGAGATAGAGTTGACCTGCTCATGCGACCGAGGAAATCAAATAGTTCCCACGCCTTTCCCGGGTTTTGGAGAGTCGGAAAACATTTTATTCAGAGCGGTCGGAGACGAGGAGGTGGGAGGTCGGAAAGGGAGCCACAGACCGTGCCGAACCAAGCAGGTGGCAACAACGCCTTAATCCCCAACTCCCCTTCTGCCCATACACATGTCTCTCTCAT
The DNA here is from genome assembly GCA_963573305.1 of Pyrrhosoma nymphula. Classification (NCBI taxonomy): domain Eukaryota; kingdom Metazoa; phylum Arthropoda; class Insecta; order Odonata; family Coenagrionidae; genus Pyrrhosoma; species Pyrrhosoma nymphula. The sequence continues at coordinate 123,140,154 of OY754330.1, forward strand.
ACACAAATAGATAAAATCCCCACCCCTTCCCCGCGAATGAGTGGGCGACGCTCCGCCCACTCAAGGGAGGGGCAAAGATGAGCCACGCCCACTTTTCGACCCCTCTCCTCCACTTCAAGCAAGCAAGCTACCCCGTTCTCCCGGTTCTCCCCCACTCCTGCTCATGTCGATCCGTCGGCAGTCCTCCAATTGGTCGCTCCCTCTCCCCCGGAAGGCGGAGTTTCCTTTCTCCCTTTCTGCTTTCAGCCTCCCTCCTCGCCTCCCCCAAACCTCTCCTCCTCCCTCCGCCACCTCCTCCCACCTCCCGCTCCATCCCCTCTTCCGGAGACGTGCGAACGTAATGGGGTGGGGTCGGAGAGTAGATTTGATGGGAGGGGAGACCTTGTGTGGTGTGGGAGCATTTTTGGGAGAGGGCGGAAGAGGGCGTACGGGGGTTGAAGAGGCGAAAGGGGTTGGTTGCCGTGCGGTGGCGGTGAGAATGTGCTCGTTGTACAGATGGACGCGGTACGTGGGTAAAGATGCTCAACTCCTCAAAAAGGAGCCGGCCCTTAGCCTCACTATTCGCCACCACTTCTAATCCTCAAGGGGTAGCTAGTATTTTTCCCGAAATCGGTTATCTCTGTCATTCTAAGTTCACTAGGTGGTTTAAGATATTTTTCCCTAATAATTTTATTTTTTAATGTACGCTGCTGTGAAAAGCATCTAGTAAATATTGTGAAATTAACATCGCAAAAACTTTGTTTTGCATTTCTGAATTTCTCAGTAGTTATCTAAACATACTCCGTTGTTTCAGGCGTGACTTGACGGAATTTGCTTAGCATTTGAAATGAGAAGTAGTAACTTTGTAATTCCACATATATTTATTAGAAACGACCTAGGTTTCGACGTTGCACTTCATCATCAGGTGGACTAATAAATATATGTGGATTTACAAAGTTACTGCTTCTCATTCACAAAATATAAATATACTTGCATAAGGTGTTTAAAGGACTCATTTTTTCACGCCATTTTGTTTTCAACATGAATCTGGTATTTTTCATGAAACAATAGTGCATAACGGTATTACTAATCAGCAGTAGAATCATAACCCTTGTATTGCACGCAAACTGCGTAGCAGCTATGGTCTCCTAGTATCTAGTCTTGTGGTGCACTGCTCTCCCGACTGCTTTTTGGTTGGCTCCTAGGGGCCGGGGAAGCGTGCTTGGTTTACCCTTGAAATGGAACAAGGTCTGCACGCCGGGTGTGGAATCACTCCGTGCCACGCACCCTGGAAATGGCTTTCACGGCGTCTCGTAGATGTGAATGTCTTGTGCTGGACCAAGTCCCGTGTGATAAGTACGGACTTCAATATTGCTCCTTCCTGGAGATAACCGTCACACAAGTGAGTCAGCAAGCGAAAGCAGTGCAGGGGTCAAGAATGATTCATTTGTTTTTTCCCTTAAGTGTTTTGATTTCTTCCCAGCGGGAAATTAAAAAAAATCCGATCTTGAGTGAATGTATATGCGATTTCCCGTTCTCGATGGAGGGAATTCTCGCCTGAAATGGGAACGAAAAGTTCCGGAGATGCGACGGCCTGAGTGCTCAAGAGGAGGAGATGGCGGTTGCTCCCTTGGGGTCCACTTACGTGGGTTGGAGCGATTTTTGTTTATGCACAGATTTGGGTAAAACTTTGCATGCGTGTTGATTATTGGTGATATCCATGGATAAAAGTGAACAAATTTAATACCGAAAAATAAATCCCGGGTTGTTTTTTTTAGCAATAAAATGCTACTTTAACACAGCATTATGGAACATAATATATATTTCATAGCGATTCAATCAAATATGTAAATATTTTCTTGAAAACACGAAAAAATACATTTCTTATCATTATAGTTGTTGCTAACAAATATCAAGGTGTCACGCAAAGTCCAAAATTCGAAAAAAAAAATATTTCAATATAATTCCGTTTAAATTTCGAAGACCGCGCCGAAAAATCTGGTCATAATATCCTTTATTTAAGGAAAAATACTACAATTATAATTCTTATCATTCTCGCTACTGCCTGGATGGTGAGGTCCAACACATAAACAGATGCACTTCATTTTGACTAACTCAAAATGATTATTAAAGTGTGTACTCAATGGCCCACAATTACCGCTCCAGCCACCTTAAGCACCATCGCGCTTATTGATATCCACGGCTACTCCTCCCCCCAAAAAATACCCTCATTTAAACACCGATCTTTTTTTATGAACTATGTGGGTTTGGAGAAGGATGGAGTGGGTGAGCTGGGTGAAGAAGAAGACGAACAAGAAGGTGTTGGATATGGTTGGATAGGAGAAGAAGCTGGTGGTGAAGGTTTGGAGAAGGAAGAAGAGATGGATGGAGGAAGTATTTAAAGAAGAGATGATGTTGAAGAGGGCAATATAGGGTAGAACTCTGGAAGGAAGGAAGACGATAGGAATTCTGGACGAAATAAGAGGAGGAATAATAAGATATGAAGAATTTAAGAGGGATCTCTAATGCCGGGACATCCTATGGAGGGAAAATGAGATTTTTTTTAGAAATTGGGATGCAGGATGGGGACTGTCCAAGAACCTAGCAATCAGCTGGTAGAATACTGGTATATGAAAGAAAAACAACGGAGTAACCAATCCGAAATTGCGAAAACCGCTTTTCATGTCGGCACAGGTAAGTAGGTATGTACAAACAAGATCGTATATGCTACGAGTACACACCTGAGCATGAATGTCGATGAGGTCTCACGCTTCAGTCAGGCGACTGCCACCAAGTTTCGCTACCACTGCACTCGTGTGAGGCGCACCGATGTCTCTGGCGAAGAATTCCCGAGGAGCGGGGTGGGGGAGGGAGGGGATGAGATGAGGGGAAGGAAGGCGGAGGGGGGAGTTCTCGTGCGTGAGAGACTGCGTGGAGCGTAAATAAATGTTCTTTTTTTCTCTCCCAGAACACGCAGTGCGGGGAGGAAGCTGCGTTGCGGCTAGCCAAACACATCCGGGGCCTCCCGCGGGGGAGCAAGAGCGGCTGGAACACACGTATACTACGTGAATCCCAGACCCTTATGTCACTCCCAAAGTAGTATTGGCCTGGACTTCGACGTGTTCCACATTTTTAACACTGATATTACAATGATCACACTCACTATCAGTGTTTCAACCCGAAGGTTGGTTTTGATAGCTGTGAGAGGATAGCTCGCCCCATACTAAGCCATTAGTGTGTGAAATTCACACATTCAGGGTAGGGGCCCCATTAGCTGCCCCCCCAGCTTCTTTCCCTGGGCCACCTACTATTTTTCACGAAGATCTGACATTCAGATAGTTGAACCACGAGAATTTTAGGAAGGAGTGTCCAGAGAAGGGTCGGTAGCTCAGCACTCTACCTAGGCCACCATGATCTCCCCCCCCCATTATTACATTGATAGGACATATTAAACATCATCGGAAAGATAAATCTTCGACCTGAAGACGCCTCCAGGATGGGAGGAAAAACGTTGTACTAAAAACAACGACGTGGCTGATATCCCGGAAGAAGAAATGGAACTTGGTAGTACGTATACATTCGTACTACCATGAAATGGAACATCTTCCCAGTCATCATTTTTTCCCGAAGGGTCCTGGGTTCCTATCTAGGTGAAGCCTTTGGACGCCCCTGAACAAAAAAAATCCTCGGAGTGCGAGGTGGCCCTGGGAAAGGAACTGGCCCCCCTACCCTGAATGTGTGAAATTCACACGCCTGTGGCTTAGTATGGGGTGAGCTCTACTCTCACCTATCAAATACCAACCTTTGGGTTGAATCACTGAGTAATCTGAAAAGTAGCTCTTGTTCATCCTGTATCCTACATGCTCTTGATTGCAAGAGCATGTGGAGTGGGGTTTAAGGAGCTAGTAGTATATCATACTCCATATATCTCCGTATTGAGTGTATTCTCCATCCTGCTGCCCATGTAATCGCAGTATGTACACGTGGGAGTTACCGGTTGTCCATTTCATTTCACGATCGGTAATAGGTAATAAGTGGTTATGTAAATAAATGGATGGCAATTAAGAGCAGTAAATTTTCACTTTGTCATCACTTGATCAGCATGTCCTTATAAAGTAATTCGATATCCCTGTAAGGGTACCATTTTACTAGAAATCTCCTCTTCATAGCAATCGAGTATGGATTAAAATACCGACCTCCACTAGGATCTGGACTATAGTAACTAGGCCCTCACTAGATCCATAGGTCAGAAAAAAGAGACAAATGGTCGAAAATTTTCAAGTAGGTAGAAGATGGGAAATCTATTTTTCACCCCCGCGTGAAGGCCGTGCAGTCAGGATAGCGATTCTGAGGTAATGCATCAACAAAGACGTGCCCTTTGCCATGAGCAACTATTGAGGAGAAAGATGGCATTCCTGAAAGAATTTGGAAGATGAACATTCAATCCTTGTTAATTGAATCGATTATTTCATGAAAATCACAGAATAAAAATACCTGTTCGATATATGTCATCCTTATGCTCCTTATGCTAAAAAAAAGTGCGAACTTTATTTCCATGTTATTTACTTTACGGATTATCATTCCTTGTGTTCAACGGTTCGGATGAGTTATTTGGATTGTTAATGCTTTTTTAATCCACCATGAAACGTCTCTATCCTCACAATATTTATCTCATCAAGCCAACGTACTTCCTACCTTTCTTCATTCCGTCTAACGTTACTTTAATACTAGTAATGTAGATGATAAATTACTCACTAAATTCTAATCCTATTGGATAGATAAAAATATCATAAACTGGATTAATTTGCTCTTCAAGATTCGCGAACATCGGGCCGTTATAGATGATATCATTTCCAATGCCACGAGCGCCGAGCAGGCGTTCTCCAAGGAAAGTTTCGTTCCTCTTCTATTTTATCCTAACTAAATAGGAATAGTGTTGTATACCAAGTGTTGAATCACCCCATACACTCTTGAGGTAGCTTTCACAGTATTTCGTAGATGTAGATGCTTAGGTCTTACCCACCTGATCTGCTCCCTCATAATCTCCTTCGGTAATTTCCTTTCCTCCCCTGCCGTAACAACTGCTACTTCGTTTATCTTCTTCTCCAGATTGAATCCAAGATTTGGCAATTCAGTCATGGAATTCGCTATTTTCCAGTCGTTCGTAAACATTTCTGACCTTAGCTTCAAAAGTGATACGTTCACAATACCTTCATTCCATAAGAGAGAGTTAAATGCGTTTACTTGGTGATGTATGTACTTCTGTATGTACTTCATAATTGTGTGAGAAATCTCTATGCTAAATTTCCACACCATTTTAATAAATACTGACCATGGCTCCAGCACATATTGTCACTAAGAAGGTGGCAAGTACCTTCGATAACGCAACACTTTGTTTTGAAAAGCATATATGTGTTATGTGAATCATTTGAGCAATTTTGACGCTATTGTATTACACCATGGAGTCTCATTACATATGAGTTAATTAACAGTTTACTTAGTAAATAAACGAATGAAATTATGATAAAGTGTTTAATAGTTAGTGACTTACTAATAGATTATTACCTTAGGTTACTATAGGTTTATAGAAGACTAAGAAGACTAGTTTCAACTTCCGAGCTGTTTTGAAGTCCGCAGCAAAAGTGCTGTGGTGTATCGAAGTGGGCAGCGCACCAAAGCAAATGGAGAGCTCCCAACATCATAACATTTAGGGTTTCTAGGAGAAGATAAGAAAAAAAGATGAGGGCTATGAAATGAAGAAAGGCAACAAAGAGAAAGGACGAAAAAATACTGGAAGTTAATCTAAAACGAGAAAGAACGGAAAACGTGACAACACTATTGCCCCCTGCCACACACCACTGAGGTGGCTTGCAGGGTATTTTTAAGATGTAGATGTATTATAAAAACAGACCTAAAGAAATTTAACATAACAGAGATAGTAATAGGTAACCGAAATGGATTCAGAAAAATTCATTACTTTCAGGGTTTCCGCGAGAAGATAAAAAAGAAAAGTGGTCAGAAGAAACAATAAGAGCAACAGGAAAGAATGAAAAACCACAGGAAGGATGGATAGGAGAAAGAATGGAAAATATTATTTTAAGTGGTTCATAGATAGACAAAATCGAAGTAAGGAGGAAGCGTCTTTATAAATGAACATTGTTCCGGACCACTGCAAACGTTTCGTGAAAATACCACCTTTTATGGCTTGCCATAGAGGTAGCACATCCTCCCTGAGAAAGGCATCCTCGAATGACAATTAGAGTACCCCCGAGAGGTCTTTTCCTATGTCTCACAGGAGCAAGATTTTTTTTTCCTCCTGCACCTCTGCCGCAAAATATTTTTTCGGCGATGGCAACAGTACCGCGGTTCTTTCTTCGTTAACCGACCAACTTCCTCCAAGTTGTCCAAACTACGGACTGTTTCCTCTGCCCGCGAGGATTCCCCGATTTTTCCTCCTCCCGGAAATATTTGCGAATACCACGAACAAGCCAGCGTCACCCGCAAGTGTGCACATAAGTGCAAATATTCCAATGAGGAAGAATCATCCTCCTTGACCGGGAATTGAACCGTTATCCCTCGATATCACTTTAGCCAGCTAAGCTGTTGAGGCGTTTTCAGCACCTGTGGATTTTTGAGGGTTTCAAAGGAGCCAGGAGATTACGACTTCCGTACATACGATGTCACAGATCAGTCCAATCGTCCACGAGGTTGAGTCCAAACTGTCGACGCAGAGGTGTTCACTTCTGAAAAAAATTGAGGATACCTCGATTGAACCGCGGTATATACATATTACCTTTACGGCGTCTCCCGTAAATGCATATAAGTGCCAAAATCCCACATTGGTAAAATTACCCGCTTTGACCCGGACTCGAACCCGGAATCAATCGATATCGCGCCGATTGCTTTAGCCAGTTATGCTACTGAAGCGTTTTTCTTCCCTCTAGGTTACTGGGAGCTTCAAAGGAAATAGGTGTTCACGAGTTCCGAGCATACGATGTTAAAAAGTATTCTAATGATGCGCATTGTATCACCATCCACAAGGTTGAGGCCTAACATCAAACACTGCGGTGATCCCTTCTGATAACAAATTTTGAGCATACTGTAAACTAGCCGCGGTATTACTTTTATGGCATCAACTGCAAATGTATATTCTTCAAGAGATTCACAATCCACAAGCTCAAAAATCTGTAAGCTTCGGTGGAGACATCAAAACAACAGCATGGCAGAGATTTCATACTTTCTAGTTCTTTGTATTTATCACTTACAAAAAATCAATACCTTGCTCCAAACCATGAATGAAACATGAATACTGAGTTTTCCAGCAGGATGATTCAAGAATGTTATCTGCTCCTTTTGAAGGTTAGAAGGTAAGTATATGGTTTAACTATTTTTGAGAAGCATCATTTGAATTTTGGTTTAAAGTCTGGGTACTTTGAAACAAGTATAATTCAAAATCTGTAATTTAGCTTCTCTTATAATAACAATGGACATAATACACATTTTTATTTCCAATAATGATAAAGCCCTTGCACCGCATGCCGAAAGCCAAAGAAGGAAGCGCTGGGGTGTTATTTTCTGAATGTTGGAATATTTATGAATTCATTACCTAGTGGACACGCGCGAGGAAAAATACCGGAAACAAGTGACTTCCCTAAACCATCTAGAAAGGAAACGTTTATGCATATGGCTATTGGGTGAAGTGTGCGAGACATGTTCCACGGCTGTTCACGAAGCTTCCGGCGGGCATAAACAAACAAGGAGGTGGGAGAGGAATTCCTTGAGTCGAGGAGCCGAGGAATGTGCGTTGGAGAAGTCCCATGATTAATTTAACTTCCTACTCAATCACTACGGGATTCTAGTATCTACCATATGCAAAAATTAAAGGGAGTCTCCCATAGCTGTAAACAATTGGCACCACTCGTTACACTAACCTTGCTGTTTTGGTTTGCCGGGATGGGACTTCCACAGCAGAGACCAACCCCAGCCTCTCCACCAGAATACACCCCTGTGATAGTTTGTGGGAAGAATGTTTCCACGCCAGTGACCAACACAGCCGCAATCACACAATCCAGATAGGATCCTTCGCTAGGCTAATGGGACCCCTTCTCTTCTTCTGCCTTCTCCGAACCTACGCCACCAGCTTCCTCTCTTCTCCATCCATATCAAATATCCCCTCGTTCGTCTTCCTCACCACCCAGCTTACCTTCTCCATCCTTCTCTAAACTAAAATGTCAAACGCCTCAACTCTACGTCCTTCCTCCCTTCGTAGTGACCAAGTTTCCGACCCATACACCGCCACGCTCCATATTAGAGCTTTCACCAGCCTATTATTTACGTCTCTTCTCAGAACCTCCCTCATCAATTCCTTTCTCTTGGAAGATGTTTCTTTAGCCAGGGAAATTCTACATCTGATGTATCTACCACTGTAGCCATTCTCCTCCAAAACACTACTCAGATACGTAAACTGCTCGATCTGCTCTATTTTCTGCTCTTCCGCCCTTATATTCAACCCGGCCTTCTCACTTCTAGAAAATCTCATGACCTTCGTCTTCTTATGATTATCTTCAACCCATAACTTTCGCACTGGGCCTCTAACGCATTCATCTTTGACTGTAACCCTTTGGCAGACTGGCACACCAATGCTTGATCATATGTATATCTCACAGATGTCATCAGCTCCACCCTACCCTTATTCTTACCTCCATCTCCCCCCATGCAGAGTCCCGTGATTGCCAAAATTCATTTTCATATAAGAACTGTCAATAATTTCCAGATTTTTAATACTGTTATGTTATTCCCTGGCTTTATTCAATAGTGTTTTTTACGCGACACCATCACGTGAGATGTTGTCCCACTGGGATAGGACGCCTTTTTCAGCCACCCCACTGAGGTACAGACGCTGCGCAGACTACCATTCGTCTGTCTACTAACCTTCGACCTATATGGATTGCCCTACCAGGAGCATTTCTCCCGCCAGTTCAGCTCTAGGGGTCATCGGAGCACGCAAGCTCTTACACCACGACAAAGTTGCAGTCCAAGGGAAGAGGAGAACCAGCTATCTTCTATCAAAAAATAAAATATTGAGCACTTATCACTACTATAGTCAGAGGAGGAATGAAAATCACTGGTAAATGTTTGACGAATAATTAAGTATTATGGCGACAAAACATTGGAGTCTTTTTCTTTAGGCCTACCTTTTCTACATTTTCATCTTACTGAATTGAGAGTAAGCATCATCGGCTGGATATTTTCATCACATGTCTTCATATGCCTCCCTTGGCAATCGAGAAGCTTTCAATTTTGTCGCGTGCAATTGGAGTTGTTTCGGAAATGTGGAGATGTTGCATCGCGTGCTTCCGAAGACCGAGCCTTTTTCTAACATTTTCTATCGGAATGCGGTTAGTCACTTAATAATGCATGCAACGTTTGAATCGTGATTTGATGTGACAGCTCGTCTCGTGTTAAGTCAAAGCGGTTAGTCATGCCTTGATGACGCGGTCGGATGTTTAACCGAGCGAGACTATTTCCTGCTACCGGAGGGAACCACGGAAATAATGCATACGATGTTTCGTCCTTGGAGTTATTTCAGAATTTAATGCAGTTCAAGCTAGCCACATTTCCAGTCAAAATTGCAACTACCCTCCTCACGATGGTGGTCACATTCACGAATGTCTTCAGACTGTGGTCGGGTTTTGGTATTTATCGTTTATTCTGTTAAAATGAATTATATTCTCTTTAAAATGCTCAGTTAATGGAACGCTGCCAACCGACTCCCGTCGAGCTTCGCTAATTTATTTTTCAAACATAAAATTCAAACCGTCAAGTAAGCACTTCATCCATGATAGGTGATAGATCGATTTATGTTTCAACGCGGTTCGAAAAATAGTCTCTTTTCGAAAAAAATCTCATTTTGCGATGGAGGAGAATAAAAATCTCTTTGACTTTCACAGTCCTATCTCCGTTCGATATTTTATTCTTCATCCCAGCGTACGTCCTTCCTCTCTTCGTAAAGCCTATTCTCTTTATTCCCCTTCGTCGCTTACCCAACATCCCTCATACCATGACGGCCTTAAGACGGTTGGGGCGATTTTCGTTAATGCGCATATTAGCGCAAATGTTTGCACATGTGCTCTCATTACTGATACCTATAGATAAAATTTGCATCATACCGATTTGGTTTTTTGGCAATTCAATGGCTATTTGAACACATATCTTCACTGCACATGATATATATTTCGTAATAATTAGGTTAAGTAGGTACAGGTATTATTCTAAACGCGAAATAATACATTTCTTAATATTATGATTGTTGCTAAAAATATCGAGGAATCACGTTAAGTCCGATTTTCGAAAAAAAAATATAATTCAATATGATTTCGTCTATATTTTGATAACTATTGTCATAAAATGCTTTCATTAAGGACATTTAAAAAAATATAATTCTTGCATCATTTCCATAACCAAATATATGATGAGTTGCTACGCATAAACATATGCACTCAAATTAATGATGGTCCAAGAACCACCTGTTCTGCCTCCTCCTGATCTCCCCAAGAAGTTTCTTCTCCTCGCCCACCAAGCACTTCCTTATTTGGTATTTAAGCCTAAGATCTTTTAAGCACTTCCTTGTTCGTCTTCCTTTCCGTCCGCCGTACTTTCTACATATATTGTGAATTATCATTCACCTGCATCCCAAAGACCTGTAGCCTATTCTCGTCTTCCTTTCTCACTATCATTGTCCACATTTCGGCACGATTCAATGCTACACTTCATATTATACTCTTCGCCAAGCTTTTCTTTACATTCTTTCTCAATGAAATCGGATAATATTTAAAAACTGTATTTTCTTTAAAACTTTAAAAAATCTTTTTGCCTCATAGGTACATTAAATTAATCAGGTGGTCGATTGCCATAATAGTCCATAATAATTCCTTAAAATAATCCATATCATTGAAAAATTTAATGGTACAATCTGAAGAATATTTTCAGAAATAAAAGTGTTTGCAAGAGTATTAGGTCCCATTATTCATCAATATTAACTATTTTGGGCAATACTATACTTCTGCTTCGTATTAGCAAAAAGTAGATCTTATGGTACCATGATTGATATAAGGTATAAGTAAATTACTTTCAAGCCTTAAATGTTTAATCAGAGAAATCATGATACTGGTAAAATACATCGACGTTTGTCTGTTGTTGTGTAATGCTTAAATTTGTCTAAATTTTCAGGAGTTATGATAGATTTAAGATAAAGTGACTTCTTTTGTTTCTCACTTCTAAATGCCAATGCCAAACCATCATATATTGTAGATGCAATACCAATTTAAGATGACCATGTGACCGTGCTTCTGAAAACATTTTAATTTCATTTACCCATGTTCTGATGCATAAATAGGCAAGATAAATCAATTGTTCTACTAAGTTAAGTTCTTACACTTTGATAGAATGATTAAATCTTACACTTTGTTTGGCCATTGGAGTTAAAATTTTGCCTAACTTTATCGTATAACACTGTAGGAAGTGCTGAAGAGAGAGATTGTGTAGATGTAAAAGAGTAGAATTACATATTTAGAAATGCATATCGACTTTTTTAATTGAATTATCCCTGATTCCCTTATCTCAAAGTTACATGTCACTACCAATGATCAATCAATATAGCAGTGTAAATCATATGTTTGCACTCATACTATTATTTTTTAGGCTCATATACATCCCAAGCCTTGTTTTATCCTATTTGGGGGTAATTTCCTAACTTAGCTTGCAGAACTAGGTACCTGTTTTCCCAGCATTAAATCTCACTCGTGACCTTTGTATCTTCTGCTTTCCTATACAGTGTGTACGAAAAGTCCTAATACATGACGAATTTTGGGGAAATCGGGAATAGCCACGGTACAACCTTTTACGGATTCACCTGCAAGGGCATATTTTATTTGAATATTCTTCCAGCTGATTGGTAGGTACTTGAAAAGTCCCCATCCTGCATCCCAATTTCTGAAACATTGTCTTGTTTTCCTTCCAAAGCATGTCCTGCAATTAGATCCCTCTTAAATTCCTCATGTCTTCTACCTCTTCTTATTTTGTCCAGAATTCCTATACTCTTCCTTCCTCTTCAAGACTTCCAGACAACAGAAGCAGTCCGAAGCGTACGGTTAGCGCCACCGTCCACTAATGTCTTAAGCAATCTTGTTGCTTAAAGCCCAGAAAAATCCAGAGGGGAGAATGACGCCTCTTCTAAAGCACTCAGCACGATATCGAAGGATCCGGGTTCGAGACCCGGTCAAGGCGAATTATTTTACCCAATCTATCCCTTCCTATTGTGCTCTGACCCACCGTACTCCCTGACACCCTCTTCCCCGTGTCTTTCCTTCTAGATACCTCTTCTCGATACAACCTCGCCGACTTTTCCGAATCTTTTCCAGCAACTTTTCTTTTCCTCTGCTACAATGTCTAGAGAAAGCAGCCAAATTAGATTGTTTGCAGACGATGCCGTCATCTACCTAGAAATTGCCACAAATTCTGACTTAGAAGCTTTCTTATCCCACATCAACTGAGTTAACTCGTGGTGTCTTGAGAGGGGGTTCGTACTAAATCTTATTAAATACACTGCAGTACACTTCTTACGAAAGAAGTCACACCAAAGCTACACCTGGGAGGGGTTAACATAAATGAGTTAGATGAAGTCAAATACCTGGGACTCACCTTGACTTCAGACCTAAAGTGGGGGAAACAACCACGAAAGATTTTCAGCGTTGCATTAAAGAACCTAGAATATATCAAGCAAATAGAAGGAAGGTTCTCTGATGAAAAAGTGATAGAGAAATGTTACTTTGCTCTGGTTGGGCCACATCTCGAATACGTCGTGATCATTTGGGACCTTGCACGGGAAGTTTTAATTCACGAGGTAAATAAAATTAAAAAAAAAGCCGCACGCTTTGTTAAAAACTGCTATGAGTGAACTGCAGGAAGTGTCGGCGTACAGCTGACAAAAGGATTAGGAAGAGAGCTGTCAGAGACTCAGAGGCTACACAAATAGGTTTAGATTACTTGAAAAACTCCGTTCAGGCGAGTTTCAGTACGACACGGAGAATATAATTTTATCCCCGCTCTAGATCTCTAGAACTGATAAGAGTGAAAAAATAAGAGAGATTCACCGCCGAACTGACAGGTTCAAAGATTTCTTCTTTCCACACACCATTAGTGATTATTACAAAAACAGCGTTACACTATCATAAGACACGTCGTTAACACACAAATCACCTGTATTCCGCTATCCCCCTTCTTATCCCTATCCCCCTTTATATGGCCACACACCCACCGCCACACGCCTCTGCGGCGGCTTCTTAAAACTTCCTTGTTCTTCTGACTCTTCATCAAGCTAAGCATGTCTATTTTTATCCTCGAAACCTATAAAAATCCCTTATACTATATGTAAAAGTATGATATAAATACAATTAGAAATAGGTATTTAAAGATTCCATAAAAGTTAAGTCACTTCATAATGTAAATGTTACAACTAAATGTAAAAGCTATGTTAATTATAATGTCATAACAAATGTTAAAGCTCAACATCCGTAGAATGGAATGTATTTATTAAATAAAATATAAGAAGTTAAATAACCTTATAAAATTAAATGTTACAATTTTATGTAATAAATAAATGTTAACCATAAAGAATAATAAAGACTAAAGAGGGGTAAATGGAAGTACATGCCCTCAGTAAAGTAAACAATAAATCCTTCGAACATTCTCCTCCTGCAACTGAATAATACTCTGCTATGTACCTTCTCCACATTGAATTTATGAAAAATCTTTTCGTTCACCGATTTCCTTTCGCTTATGTATTCTTCTAAAGCGAATGCAATGCAGCACTCTATTCCCTTACTATTAAAGCAATTTAGATCCCAAATACTTCCCATATGCGATAACACGCTCTATTTTTTAAAACCTCCCTCTCTTGTGTCTAATTCAGCCCCACTATCTCTCTAGAGTCTCATTCCATCAAAAATATTAATACCAGAAAGTCGTATGAGGCCACTTTCATGATAATCGGATCGTCGAGAGACAGGAGAGAAGTCGAAATGTAAACCTTTCAATACGAAAATGTCACCAGCTATGGCCTCGAATGTGGACTCGCAACGCTCTGAATCAAAATAAATGGGAAACTAAAGGAATTAACCCTCCAAGTGCAACAAACGGATCTTTCGGCTTGAGCTTCTCAAGTGAAAAGTTTCGGGGGTGGGTGTATCATCTCATTCAATTAATAGTCATTCAATCTTTATCACAAATTACGCTTTTTTCTCTGTAGTAAAAATTAAGAGTATTTTCTTAAATTAAACATATGTATGATGGTAAAATTCAACTTAAGACTGACATTTCGAGTGATAACTACCTAATTTTGTTAATTCCCAAAGGGTTTTTGTATTTTATTTTCAAGTCGACCACGGCATTTCTTTAAAGTTCCATGGAAAACAGATGACACTACTAGAATTAAATTTTATGGTCCCAGGGGGTGGAACTGCATTCGCAACCAAAATGAAAAATGACTTCGCACAGTCCACACACAAAAAAGAACTTTACTACCAACCCGGATTGCGACTGCTCTGTAGTATTTATCTAGGTACAGATAAGAGGCAAATATGCTCATAGAAAAATTCAGAAGGGGGTTTTGTCGAGAAAAACTAAGGTGAGGAATATAAGGTGAAGGACAGGGTGGTTAAGTGACGGTTTCCTTTACGTCAGAACTGAAATCCAAGGTATGTCTAATGACCAGGGGGGTGAGAGGATGTTAAGGAGGAAAAAAAGATTGGTGAGGTTAAGTTCGAGGTTCCATGGGAGGAGGGAAGGCTATTGATAATAATGGGGAGTGATATGGGACAACATTTTCATTAAAAAGGTTCTTAACCATCGAAACTTGGATCGGTAATAAAGTTCTTTTATATAAGTGGCGACTTTAGGGCGTTACAACGGCCCTAAAAGGGTTGATGCATATGTGTAGAGGGTCCTAAAAGGGTTGATGTAAGTTAAAAATCATCTAAAAGGTCTGTTTTCGTTCATTAATCCAGAGGAAAAAACATATCTTTCCACTGATATTTCATTATTTTAGTTATAAGGTACAACTAGTTTCGACGTGCAGGTGTCATATTCAGGTACATAGTTTGTTATTTATTTAATAATTTCCAGTGTTGCTTGGTCATTGAGGTTAAGGTGGAATAGGGGGAGTAAGGATTGCAGGAAGAGAGTGGTGGAGATTGCGGGGGCTGGGTTAAGGGTTTGGTATTTACGTGGGGGATTAAGGTAAGGGTAAGGAAGGCGGACTCCCATGCCTCTTCTTCCCTGAGTGAGAGGGAGACTTCGAGGAGAGGGGAGTGGTTCTCAAAAAAGATTTCGTACATCAGATGACCGTCCTTTGGGTTCCTCATAATCTACAATTCTCCCTATACGTCAATTGTCCTCCCCTTCTCCATCCGGTATAAAATTCTTGGGATGAAATTGCTACAGCGGTTCTCATCCCTTAGGTGTTTGGCGACGTGAGACTACGTAATGTGGCAGTTGAGGAAACACCGTTTACGTTCTTCTAAAAAATAAATTCCCACATCGTTAAGCCTGAAACCTACGAAGTCTGTTTTCCTCTTTAGAGGCCCGCCGATTTTTGCACATGTTTCAACGGTCGCATTTCCTGCCGCGACACTTCTTCCACGCCCTTGGGAAAATTTGATGTTGGTGGAATCGGACTCGGCAAAGTGGCCCCTGACCATCGTCGCCTTGCTCTCCGCGGGCGTGAGAATTCCTAATGTGAGATTAATCCACGGACGAGAAAGGTGAGGGGGACAGTGAAGGGAGCAGTGGAGATAGGAGGGAGGAGGAGGGAGAGCGCAGGAAGGTCTGGAGGAGGAGGAAGAGGTGGGTGGGGGGAGAATGGTTACGTGAGTGATGTGGACGGGAGGAGAAGGGGAGGGATTGGCATGGGAACAGGGATGAGAGGGGAGAGGAGAGGCTTTGGGAGATAGAGCGACCTACTTGGAAAACAAAATGAGTCGACGAAACGTCCAAGGTCTCTGCCAATAATTTTTAACACTCGTGTGTAGAAGTTCCGTTAGTATGAAAGGTTACTGCTGCACTGACTGGCAACGAAAGAATCAAGAAAGATTTTTGCAAGTAGAGCAGTCCAACCAAAGATGTCATTCTGCCAGGTGATGAGTCTTCTGACAGTTAGTAACACAAGCCTGTAAGTATCTTATTTGACTCACACAGTCGCACTGGAAACTCCTTCAAACATTTAGAAAGAGAGAGAATTTCTGAGGAGAATGCTGAGCTTCATGGCAAATCTATGAAATAATATAGCTTGAATATTAATGTTAATAAAACCAAGATTGTGGCTTCCGGAAGAAATCAAGATGATATAATCACCATCAAAACTTGGTCAGCAAAGACTTGCGCGAATGGAAGAATTTTACTATATGGTAAGCGGGATCACCAGCTATGGAAGAAGCAAGAAATCTGCTGTGGGCAGAATAGCCCCAGCAAAGAGGGACTCTGCCAGAAGAGGAGTGTGCTAACAGCTAGAAGCACAAGCGAGAAAGTAAGGAAACACTTTGTTAAAACATATATTTGGAGCATGCATTCATATGGCAGTGAAGCCTGGAGATTTCAGTTGCAAAGCAAAAGATATTAAAAGCAATGGTGATGTGGTGTTATCGAAGAATGATGAAGAGCCAAGGTATGGCCAGGACTAGCCACCGTATTGATTTTATGGAATCACCTGCAAGTGCACATAAATGCGAAATTCGTCAAAGTAAAAATGATTCGCCTTTTCCAGGATTCGAACCCAGATCCCTCGATATCGAGCCAAATGCTTCATTCAGTTAAGCTACCGACACATCCTTTCAATCTGTCGATTTTTGAGGGCTTTAAAAGTAACAAGAATTCAAGGCTGCTGATAAAATTATGCCAAAGATGTAAAAGCAAATGCTACTTCCGTGGCATCATATGTCCGGCAGTCCTGGACAAACCCGTTTCTTTACAGCCCTCAAAAATCGACAGATTGAAAGGACAGCTTATGGTGGTTGGAGCGGTAATCGTGGGTCTTCAAGTGTAAATTTCTATAACTCTTTGAGTAGGTAAGTCGAAATATTAAAAAAAAAAAACGTCTTGTATCACATTTCACTCAATTACATCAGTTTATACGGTGGGAATCACTATGCATGTAGTAATGTAAATTATGAAAGAATTATATTTAAATTACGCCTTAAGTATTGCTATGACTTGGGTTCTGGACGCAGAATTCGAAATTCAAGCGAAAAATTTATATCTAAATATTATTTTTTACTCGGCATGATACCTTGATATTTGTTATCAGCCATAATAATAATAACGAAAATTTTATTTCACGTTTAAGAGAAAACTCGTACAATCATATGAAATGGAATTCTTTCCAAATATATGTCATGTGCCATGAGGCTACGTGTTAAAGTAGTAATGAATCGCCAAAAAACCAATTCGGTATGGTGCAATTTTTTCACTTTTATCTATAGATATCGCTAATAAGAACACGAAATCAAATTATCACGCAAATCTCTACATAAACAAAAATCGCTCCAACCACCTTAACTGACTACAGCTCTCGGCGCGATATCGATAGATCCGGGTTCGATTCCCGGCCGAGGCGAATGATTATTGGACATATTTGGTGACAAAATATTATGCAATTTAAAAAAATGATGAAAGGAGAAATTGGTGTCAAGATTTACAGAGGAAGACCTCGAATAAAATGTATCAGGAAAATTATGAAGAACGTCGAAATGAAGAACTCAGAAGAAATGAAGTGGTTGGCTGATAGGAAAGTGGACTGGAGCGCTCCAAACAAACCAATCTTTGAATTAATGACTGCTGACAATGATTGAGTACTTGCCCATCACGTTGTTTCCTTCAATTCGATTTTGTACAAACGAATGTATGTGAGGTTGTACGTTTGTCTCAACGAAATTAGAAGAGGTTCTATTTTCCGTTCAGGTATTGAGACATTCGCACAAGCGTTCATACAATTTGCCGCTTTACACGATACATTTTGCCTCATGCAAGAGTTCACGGAAGAGTTTGTACAAACAAATGCACCGTGTAAAATGGCCTAAAGAGTTTAGTCATTACTTTTAAGCCTACGAAACTAGCTCTCCTTTAATAATTACCTCCATTTCCTTTTCTCACCCAATGCCAAGTACTTCCTCGTTTGTCCACCGTACCATCTCCATTCTCCTCCACAACCACATCCCCAATGCTTGCAGCCTATTATCGTTCTTTTCTCTCTAGAGTCCTCGTTTCTTCACTATACAACGCAACACTCAACATTGGAACATCAAACTCCTCACCAGCCTCTTCTTCACATCGTTACCCAAGGTACCCGATATCACCTATCTCCTTTTTTTAAACGCTTCTTTTTCTAGATTAGCTATCAATTCCTATAATTATGCATGTATTGAATGAACTGTGAGCCAATAGACCCCTTTCAATTCTTCCTTTAGCGGAAGGTCCTTTCCGTGGGAGGCGGTTGAAAATACGACACTAAAGGAACGATCATCAGTTCAAAATAAAATGCCGGGCGCAGAGGACTAATGTTAAAAAATTTTCCTACCTCAATAAAACAATTGTAGATTGGAACAGCTTGCCTGCAGAGTTATTTGAGCCCTTTCCGGGTAATGTGAAAATATTCAAGAAAAAGCTGAAAAAATTGATTTCGTTTTTTAGAAATTTCAATTGAATTTTAAATTTTGTTCACTGTCTAGTTTATATGTGACTTTGTGGACATGTTGTGTTTTTCTTTTTTTGGGTTGTGCATGTTACCACCTGGCCATGTGCCAAATTGTAACTGATTACGATAATAATAATAATAATTTATCCAAAATAGCTCTGAAATATACTAATTGAGGCTCTCGATTGGTATGCGTTGCAGAAACATTCCATGAATGTATTGCTTGCGTAAATGTTTTAATGATCTAGTGGACGTGATATAGATATTGTGTTAACTCATGATATCCACAGGTAACCAGAATAAGAACTAATAAGAACTAAGATATTACAATCTTCCACAGATATAGTTTTAATCGACCCGGGTTTCGATGCACTGCATCATCATCAGGTGACGATGATGCAGTGCATCGAAACCATGGTCATAATAAACCTTTTCTAGTGGAAAATTGTAATATCTTAGTTCTTATTATGTTCATATTCCACAACAAACCTGCCTTCCACAACAATGCCTGATTCCTCCCTTTTTGTGAGGTAACCAAAATTTGGGATTAATAATAAACCGTTTGAAGGAATAGTTTTTGGGTTACAGAGAGACAATTACTAATTGTAACGTGCGATAACAAGCGAATAACTTACGGTTGGATTGTATTTTTACTTATGCAAATTGATGAGGAAATTAAAGGTGCTGGGCAAATTATCTTTTGGAATGACGTTGAAAAACAAGATTTTGCAAGTCCACCCATCGCTCATCTCTCCAGCTACGGCGTCCGACATCCTTTTTTTTAAATAAATAAGTAAAAGCGGCGGTTATCATGAGTTTTATTTGAAAAAGGTGATAAAGTGCCAAAATATTGAATTTTATGGTAATTACGTTAATTTATTTTTCAATATAAGTCGAAATAGGAGACCGGAAAAATAAAATTAATACCTTCTATTACAATTCTTCTTTCAATTCAACTTCTTAGTCCAATTCACATTTCCTTTAAGAGTATTTTAATATTTTTAAGTTATAAAATAAAATGATCAGCCTTAAAGTCCCCATAGATTCCCATTATTTTCATGATTTGGCCCGGAAATCTTTTCTGGGAACAACTCGGTACCTTTACAAAATTTCCGATAGATCAGATCTAGTCCAATGAATTTCTTGTGCCTAAAACCCTCATGAGATAACATCTTATCAAAATCTTTAGATCCGTTCTCGAGATAAAATTTACGTACATACAATACAATTATTACTCGTTCAAGGAAATAAGACACGTAACTTAAAAAACGTGGTCTGCGTCGGACCACGCGGTGGAAGTTATACTTCTTTGGCCGGTCGCACACACCCGCTCACACACACAGGCAGACAGGATATATAAATGAAATAAAAGACATTTTTTCTCTATTATTCAATATATTTCTCTTCGATATATTGTTATTTTAAACAAAACTTTTTTTAAAAGTTCGAACGTACAAAAAACCATACAAAAACGTACAAATGTGGATTTTTCTCACCCAAAAAAGAGCGTGACGCGGTTTCTCGACCAACATCCCATCCCAAAAGTCTCCAACGGGCGCAAAGAAGTATAACTTCAAAAATAAGATTTTAGCCACCAGTTAGGGAATGGAATGAATTATCGATGTGATAGCTCTATTTGTACAGAAGTAATAGGTTTAAGTTACGAAAGCGATAGTTCCTATGACCCGAATTTTTTCAGTGAGCTCTACAACTTTAAGGATATTTTATCCATTTACTCCACTGCTAAACGTTTGTACAACCGGCCATTAAGTCTCGTAAAGCAAACGGGTGGAAGAAATGAGCCCTTCACGCTTGGGTACTCCGTTAAAACAAGCTGTCATACACCATTGCGTCTCAGGCGTATTTTTTTCATGCACATTTCGGAGAAAACACTTCGCGGTTAAAAATAGGTAAATGGGAAGAGAGCGCAGAGTGGCGGGAATGCCTATTGCGCTGGCCGCCGACTCAAACTTCCTCCCCGCGTGTCGGACACCGCCGGTCGGCTTGATTAGCTGGTGGCCGAGCTCTCCGGCGCAGCAGCAGGAGACGGCGACTTACAGAGAAAGAGACAGGAAAAGATTGCGAGGCACCGTTTATCGACGGATTCCTGCGAAAACGACTGCGATCACGTCTGAGGTGAATTAATCGTCGAAATATCAAACTGCAGTAGGATAATGCGACCAAAATAACCAAAGCTAGCGAGAATAGGGAGAATGCATATTTTCTCGGTACGATCGGAGAGGGAAAACAGCGGAAAAAATTCGATATAATGAGTAAAACCAGAGACCTGAGCAGAGGATGCGATGATCTGACGATAAATTGTCATCGGAAGCTTGTCTCAACGTCATGAAGACGAGGAAATCATAAAATAAAATCCTGATGACTCACGGAGGGCTCAAACGGCAGTCTCTAACGTTTTGCGAAGGTCTGCCGACATCGCCGTTGTCAACTCGCTGGAAGAAGAAAGGAACGGATATAATCGATAAAGACCGGAAGTAATATTCATGTGTAGTAGTCAATGCTCAGTGAAGTTATTTTGAAGTATAGCTGCAGTGAGCCCTCGAAACCGACACTTAAAAGACCGGGAGAGATCAATGAAAGAATTCTCGCTGTACTCCGCTCCATAAATTTATGCGGAAGAACCCAGATTTGGACGACATTTGGGCATTTAATATTCACGTAATTGACGTCACTGAACTGCCGTCTCCCATGTTATTCGCTTTGTGAGAAAATAAGAGTGGTTATGTAAAGTCTAGATACTATTTATCGCACGCGGAACGTTCTTGACTCACACCGTCTTTCACACTCCGTCTCCCAGCGGGCAGCGCGTCGCTGTCGATCGTAAATTTTTTTTAGACTTTTAGAAATACGATTAGATAATGAAAGAGTCATATTTTTAAGATAGGGAGGAAGCGGTTGACCATATATCCTGGCCGTCGTTCTCGAAATGTGCTGACCACGGCCGTGAAAAAAAACACGTCCACCCGAACGAACACGTGCGTCTCTCGGGAGAATTTCTCACGAGGCCGTAATCTCAGTGGACAGAATGGAAAGGGGAATAGTGTGGAGAAAAACTTTCGTGAGATCGCCACCGAAAAAAAAGCAAAACAATCCCAGAGGACGGTTTAATTAGCCTCTTGAAAAAAATAAACACTTTTCATCATTTTATTTTATTCGAAAACTCCGTGAGTGTAGATTCCGAAGAGAATGACGTTAAAACGATCTTGGAGAGCTATGGAGTAAAGCGTATATTTCGTTCTTAGTAAGCTGGGGATCTTAAAAACAAACAAGGGTGTTCTGAAAAGAAATCCGTTCATTTTACATCGGTTACAATTTAAATAAAAAATACTCAGGCAAGTGCATGTCAAGCCGCGAACTCTTACGTTCCCTCAAGGAACATTAGATTTTTCTCATGCATTCGCAAAAACTCATCAGTCCAATTTCAGAGTAAGAATTAAGCAAAACACGTTCATTGAAGTATTTTAAGATTTCTCGTTGAGTTGCTTATGTCATCATTCTTCGTGAACAATCATTAGATAAAATACTTTAGAAAAATCTTTAAAATTTACGATGAGTAATCGCCGGTTCTCTTTGCCGATTTTAAGATAGATTCACCCATTTCAATTTCAAAACTTCAGTAAAACGAGGCTTAGCATTGAAAATATTTCAGCGAAGAGTCTTTCACTGTTTGATCTAGAGCTAGATCTTTTATCATTCCGATGAGTAATCACCACTTCCCCCAAACAATTATTGAACGCTAGAGAATTTCGCTCCCTTCAATTTGAAATCTCAAATCAAACTCTTCAAATAAAAGGAAAGCACTGTATAGAATCATAAGTAATTGAATCACCTGAATAAAACTTTATACAGTTTTTTTCCTTTGATCAAAATATTTAACCACAGCTGAAGTTTACGTTTGGCGTACTTAATAATTCTATTCGAGTAAACCTCAACGCAGATTTTTTATTAATCGTGATGCCGTTAAGTAACCAAACTAATATCTATTTTTTGAGGAAATAATATGTATCTTACTTTATATCCATCGCCTATGAAATAATTGAAGTTTTACTATTATCAAACTTTTCAATGCATGGAAGGCTCTAAGTATTTTCGCATTTAAAATTTTCGTAGACAAAAGAAGCGTTACATATACCACCGCAAGTCATCTTCTTCAAATCAATGCTTACATAAAGTAACATCAACGCCTGCTGTGTTTTTCCCTTGAACAGGAAACACATGACATACTATTTTTAAGCTAAATAATGTTCTTGAAGTAAGCAAACACCCATGTGATCGTCTCGAAAATATCTGCCAAGGAAAAAAATATTTTGGTAAAAGCTTCCCTGGGCCGTTGTTCCTAGTATTTAAACTTACCAGCAATTACAATAGGTAAAGTTGGGATATTCTTTCGCGTTTCTCTCTTGGACTAATTACCCTCGAAATTCTCAACGAAACCTCATCAAACGAATCCATTCATTTCAAAATATTATGATAAATTATTTTAGTATCCATCGCTTAACAAAGGGTTTAGTTATACATTTGCTAATATACACTTATATTCATCCATAGCTACCCTGAGTATTTTATGATAATTTTATATACTCAGTGACATTTAAGGTTGTTCTACTGCAACTGAGTCAAAAGAGTACTGAATTCCATCTTTTCGTTTTTTTAATACCTAATGCTTTCACTGATGATAAGACTTGGCTATTAAAAAACGAAATAAATTGCCATTTTTTCGACAAGTAAATTTTTATTAACACTTTTTTTAGCCATAGAAGTCTATTGATACTTCATTTCCGTCGAACTGACACAGTTTGACTTCATTTCCTGTAGTTATTTGCTAATAATTCACAAAATAATATATATTGGTACCTTATTTTATCACCATTAAATTCCCTGGGAGAATTTGCTTCTTACAAAAAGTTTATCATGAAGAAGGCATTTATATTCAAAATTGTTTTTTGTCAGAAATCACTAACAATAAAAGAAATATTGAATATTCTTAAAATATTGAATAGCTTGAATATTCTCCCTTTTAAAAAACTAGTACATACAATATATGTACAATAATCTTAAAACATCACTTTGAAAGTCATTACAAAATAAATTTTGAAATAACAAGAAAATAATATGACAATGAGAAAAAAGTATAGTGGTACTAAAATTGAAAAAAATTGGTGTAAAATAACAAAAAACACTTTCTAAAGCAAAATAAAATGTGAGGATATAACTAATGCAAAATATAATGAATACGATTGAAAGAGTGTGCATACAAAACCAAGCTTAATGGAATACATTGTTCAACATATTTTTACATGATGTATAATGTGTGAAAATAGTGCGTCCTTGTAAAAAGAGTGTACTATCCAATGAGCCTAAGGCTCAGGTGGGCTCAATTGCAAAAACATTAGTCATTAATAATATCGTTAATTGTCATGTGATCTATTTCTTTTTGAATAAATGTTTGCATCTGTATTTTTTTAAATAAAAATAAATTTATATGGTAAAATTTTGTTTTTATATGAACCAACTATTATTGCATTTTACTCATGACAACTTCATTTTCTTATTCGCGGAAAAAATAGTGTGTGTAACCTTGTAGTTCATATCAACCACAGGACACGTTTTCAGTAAGTAGCCAGAAATGAATAAAGAGACTTATGACGGAATATGAATAAAGTAATTTTATGGTGGAAACGCCTTGAAATCGGCGGAGTATGAGGTCAGCAGAAATTCCGAGGAAACGATTTCAAACCTAGACCTATACACGAGTATTCTTTCATAGTCGTCTATGATTTCGTCTAACATTAATTAGCAGATAACAGAGAGAGTTTAAATTGAAATACCTACGCCTCACTTTTACAGCATTGATGGAGTATGAAAAATAAAGCACCTATCGCATTATCCTCAAATTTTAAATCCCTAACTGAAGAGAAAATATTTCTTGAAGAATAACAAGAAAAAAAGAGGAACAAAAAAATAATTTTTATGACATCGGCAATGAACACAGGATGTATAAAATTATCATTTGATTGATAGGCTTTATATGGCACTCCTCGTAGCTTTTATCCGCTAATATGCTCATTTTTTGTAGGTATTCTCTCTCTCGCAAGTTCTCGATTTCATATGCTTTACAGGAAAAGGAGCACATATAAGTTGTTACCAAGTAACTCGCACTTTCCCTTCTCGTGCAAGTCTTTCTGCATACTTAGATTGTCCTTGAGAATAATTTTAACCCAGGCTACCGCTTGTGATTCGCAGTTATCATAGTTTTGCTGGCTATCGCTGCTTTGCTGGTCGCCTTTTGATTCTACAATTAACCTCCCTCGCTTGCATGCTAATCGTTGCGGTTTCCCTTCCCTTAGTAGTACCTGTCAATTTCTTTCCCTTCCTGTCTAATGCTTCTGCTCTTCCTTCTTTTCGAAATTTCTTTAAGGTGTCGATGTATTCTCTCGGTCATGCCTCCCTTGCTTTCTTTATTTCTAATCTTAGCCTGTTTTGTTAAGTTCACGGTGCATTCTCTTACTTAGTTCTTAGTTTACACTCTTCCATTCCCTTTTCACCCGCATCTCCATTATCATCTACTTCGTGATCCATGGTTTTTAAATTTTAAATGCACTAACCACGCCTACCGCTGTTTTCGCCGCTTCCAAAACTTCTTTCTTCAAACTTCTCCTTACATCTTCTACTGATCACACTCCCTGATCCGCATCCATGATTTTATCAGCCTTCCCTTATACTTCTTCTTCATCGCCTCAGTTAATGCTTCTGTATTCCATTTTCGTACCCTTCCCCTTCTTATCTTTTTGAGTTTAACGAAATATTTCATGACAAATAAGTTGTGATCTGAGTCTGCATCAGCCCCTTTATAGGTAGGCGAATTTTAAAACTATTTATCATAGTTTTGCTGACTCTTTTTTTCCCTAAAACCTTCCCACATTCTCCATAGGTTCCTACCTAAAGCAACTATCTCTAGTTTTCCCTACCATCTTCCCACATTCTCCATAGGTTCCTACCTAAAGCAACTATCCCTAATGCTCTTAATGGCTCCATTGACCGCGCTAATTGTTGGTCGCCTCCACAAGGTATGTACTACAACTACTATCGAAATACGGTAAGGGGTTTAAGTAATTAATACCAACGTTAATTTATTGAGCTCTTGTGTTTTTATGATATTATTAAAAACATTTTTACATAACCAGATTACATATTCTTCCAAATGTATAAATTATATCTTATTTATACCTATCGTAGGCTCAAGCATAAGATAAAGGATATAATAAATTCTTGGACCAACAGATTTTTAATGTCATTTTTTCCGCGGAATATAAGGGACCAAAATAGTTCTTGTTATTAAATAGATCTTTTCTATGGAATTCTATCCCTCGCAAGGTAGACCTGACTTCTTGCTTGCGCCTAATATCACAGTTACTAACATCTCACCCTGATTGACATATCCAACATGATTTTGTTTTCTTCATGAATTAGTATTTCGTAAAATCCATGAATTAAATGGAATAAATAATACTAATCAGTATTAGTATCTTACCCCGTGTACTACATTTTGAAATATGAAGAGTATCGCACGCCTCCTGTGAAGTCGCCCCATGCCACACACCTTGAAGGTGGATTACATGGTACTACGTAGATGTAGGTTTGATTTTTTTGTGTTTTTTTTTCAAATGACTCCTAAAATCATAGCGTATGTGTTGCCTCCAAGGTAAAACTTTCTCAGCTGCCATAATGGTTGGAAATGAGACTGGCAAAGCGTTCACTTTGATGCGATATTTAGTGCTTTCATTTAAAATGCCGCAAACCAGCCCTTTAACAATGAAAAGGGTGAGAAAAAATGTGCTCCGAACCTCTCGTCTCCCACCGGAGATTAAAAACTCTCCGCAGATAAATGGTACCCCCAAAAAAAAAACAGATGAAGCCTAACGTAACTCGTTACTCGTTTCCGCTTTCTCCGTGTTACGAATCAAACGATAACGAGATGACCGGAATAATAATAATGGCATCCCATTCCCCGAGGTTGAGGCACCTCGTTACCCTATTTTCGAACCCTGAGGATATCCGGCTGAGCACCGCGATACCATGGTCAGAGTTGGACGTGGTGTGGGACATGACGTCCTACCACTGTTACTAAGGTTGAGGTATGGCACCGCATCTAAATAAAGACGTCAAAATATGTTATGTCAGAGGTTCCTCACATGATAAATGAATCTTGGGGCGTGGAGCACAAACATTTTTAATGCCTGTTCCTCTCAAACAAAATTTACGTAAAAGTGCTTAGTAAAATTCATTATCTAAGTAGAAACAAGTCAATTCTGTAAATGCTTTTATCAATATGGTTTTTGGGAAGGTTAAATCATAAGCAATCACAAGTTTATAACTGGTTTTGTAAAAAAAGGTGACATTTATCTATGAGCTGCAGTAAAACAAGTAATTACCAAAGTAGTACGTTGGAGGAAAATGGTAAGGTAGCTGAGACATATGAAGGAGAATTATGTCAACAGAAGAAGCGTTCAGCAATATTAGGGAGCTGACGACGGGGATATTATATAAGGATGTTAAGAGAAGTTTGGCGAAAAACTTAAAATGGAGTGTAGCGTTATATGGTGCAGAAACGTGGACTCGGAGAAAAGACCTGACTGGCAAAAGGAAAACGGCGTTATAAAGTCGGACAACTTCTAATAAATAAATATTGCCCAATTTGTCACAATTTATTGGTCTAAATCTTCAGTTTTCGGGACACAGTTCTGTCAACACCTTTTCAACTCTAATCTCTCAACAATCACCCTTTTCACCTTCTCCCTCACAACCAATAAATCAATTAACGACCAAAAAAATCAAAGAAAAACACAAACCCGAATTTATTTATAGTATAAAAATTAAAGTAAAGAGAATAAGTGTAATATATAGGGATAGGTAACCTTTTTTCGAGGATGATACGTTATAGCGCCAAAGGGTTCCATCCGACGGACGGAGCACTACGCATTGAAGTGTTCACCACAAGGCGCCCAAGTAAGGATCAGGAATCAGCTGAAAAATCTCCTCCGCTGTCAAAAATTCGAACCCTAGACCCTCAGCAATGTAAAACTAACTCAGATACTCGGGAAAATAGGAATAGATTGGCGAGATAGGAAATCCGAAACATATATATGGTACAGAGAGCACGGGTGAGGGTAACTGACGTTGAATCAGGGTGGGCAGCTATTGGTTGCGGGGTAGGCCAAAGGTGCTCGTTGCCGGCTTTGATTTTTAACATTTATGCTGAAGAAATAGTAAGATATACATGGGAAGAGCTCGATGTGGGAACCAAAGTAGGAGACCAGCTGATAAAGTCAGTTGGACTTGCAGACGACAAGGGGTTTGATAGTCAGTCATCAAAGGGTTTGCAAGCTTTTATAGATGCATTACAATTTCAGTTCGGTAAGTACGGAATGAATATAAATCATAAGAAAACGAATAAATAAAAGAATATCAATGAGATTATCTAGGACAAAGAAAGCGAGGCTGGTCATAAAGGTATGGGGACACAAATTGGACCAGATAGAGAAAGTTAATTGCTTGGGTTGCATGATAGAAGAAAATGGCCATAGTAGCAATGACATTAGGAGAATAGCATTAGCAAAGGAAGGGTTTAGTTATAGGCTATCCTGATGACAGGGACCTTAAGTAAGGATATAAAGAAGAAGCTGATGAGGAGTTTGATCTGGAGTGTAGCGTTGTATGGGGCAGAAACGTTGACTCTGAGTACGGAGGACGAGCATAGGCCGCAGGCATTCGAGATTTGGGTGTGGGAGAGGGAGAAGATGCGGTAGTTGGAAAGGAAGACAAATTAGGAAGTGTTTGGTATGGTTGGTGAGGAGAAGAAACTTCTGGAAGAGATAAGGGAGAGGCAGGGTAGGTGGCTGGAAGAGATAATGAGGGGCGATGAGTTGCTCAGGGCAGTGATAGATAGTATCATCTTTGAAGGGTTTTAGCTAGTTTTTTTTAAATTATGTGTCCCCAGAGGATTAAGCTGTACCATATCCCATGGTAAACACTCGAATTTTTAGCAAGCATCTCAAAAATAGTACTGAGAACGGCTGATATTTTTGTGTCATTAGAAAGATGAGTATTTTATCTTTAAAGTGAGGCTAAATCCATTGAAATTTATATGAAATGATATCTCGTTCGAACTACCTTGAATGCATTAGTTCCTACATATGTTAGGAAGGGTTCTACAGCCTTAGTGGATGTTTTCCGCGTCGTGATTTCCATTTCATTCGCTCTTTCCAATCGTCTCCCTTCACACTCTCGCACCTCGCCTTCTCCGTTCACACTCGCTCCAGTTCGTGGTGGCGTGCGGCACACCATGTGTCTCATTCACCCCTTGCCTAATAATCAGGATGTCCCGGGGCTTAATTCATCAAGAACTGTGTGCTTGCTTGATAGAGGCTAGAAAGGGTGGAAAGCGCGGAAGGAAGGGAGCGGATAGAAATTTTGTACGACTTGAGGAGAGGGAGAGAATGTGAGGAATTTAAGAGAGGCAGATCAGGTAATAACAGAAGTTTCCTCCACCAAACATAATTGTTTGGGACGTAAAACTAAAATGTTTCAAGATAATAATCAATTCCGATTATGGTACGAGATAAAACACTGGGTGTGAAGAACTTGAGAGGTGCTTACAGTATGAGTACGTGAGGAATTCTTGGGTCATAGAGTGGGTTCAGGGACGTATTTATGACCCCGGCGGAATCTAGAATGAGGCCCCCAATGTTATAGTCTTGCAACCTGGCAGCTTGACATAGACTTTTCCTTACATATAAAGACAATACATCATGAGTACAAATATCTATCACTATCAATACTCTGCTAGTAGGCGCCAGGTTACTTGCAACTATATTCTCATTTTTTTAATTTTGATCAATAAAAACTCGTGAATCTCGCGAGGCCCCCGGCGGCCGCCGGGTTCGCCATTTGGTAAATACGGTCCTGAGTGGGTTAAATGCTTATTTAGCTGTAGTACATACATACCTACATACCCATATCGCCGTTTTCTTCTCTCTTTCTCCTCAGACACCCCCTCATCAGTTACTTCCCTTTGAAGTTAGACAAAAAATCACAAGAAGTTATTGGTGGCGGCCGATACTTTGTGGAATTCCATTGTAGGTAAAAGATTAAATACTTTGCATAATTTCACTGGAGAAATTTGTTTATTGAGCCAACATGTTTCACCATGGCAGTCCTGATGATGCTGCAGTGCAGTGAAACATGTTGACTCAGTAAACACATTTCTCCAGTGGAATTGTGCAAAGTATTTAATCTTTTTCCTAAAATATCGCAAGTTACGAGAAATTAATGTGCGGGCCGCGTCAGTGTTTTCTTCACTTGTCGTGGGGGCTCGATGGGCTACGTTCCATGTCGGAAGGTGAGAGTGGAGATATCCGCACCGAAGAGCAGTGCCCTGCATAATGCGCCATCCAAATTGGACCCTTCAGACCCTGATAGGTCCAATTTCGTCGGGTTTCGAGTCTTGGATCGCTCGCAAAAGAGTCGTCCGGCGCTCTCCCTCTGATGTATTAACAGAGCCTACACACTTGGACGCGGGCCATCAAATCCTCTCCTGTCACAGGGGACCAGGGTGGAAGTAATGGGAGGGTTCAGGGAGATGGGGACAGGGAATGTTTCTATGAGAGTTGCGAAACTGCGACTCCAAGACTGCGAAAGTTTGTCAACCTCGCGTGCATTCGAGCGCAGCGTAACATATAGGGGGGGAAACCTAGGTTGTCAATAAACAGAAAGAAAATTAGAAGCAGGTGAAATTGAATTTTGGTGAAGAAGCTGCCACCCTACAATTTCAGATATAATTTCAGATCAGTCATGAGTGAGCTGTCACACGAAGAGGACGTGGCCGGGTGCTTCTCTGACGAAAGGCAAGTGCCATGCTACAGTTAAAAAAGGCAACTTGCAATGTTTGTAATGCGAGTATGCTTAAGCGTTGACTGAAGATTAGTTGCAGTGAATGTGAAACCCAGTGCCATGCCAACTGTGTACAAATGTCTAAAGAAGATATTGAGTTTCTCATCGCTGAGAAGCAAAATTGGTGTTGCCCTCACTGTGCTGAGGGAAGACGCAAGAGCACGTCAGTAGCATCAGTGGAGGACACAGGATCTGCAAATAATTCGCAGATGATAAACTTACTAGACGAAGTGAAGAACTATAGGAAACGCATGGAAGTGGACTTAAACAAGGCTATTGAGTTTGTGCACGAGAGATTAGAGGAAAATACCAATGTTATACAAGAAAATGCTGCGCAAATTAGTGAGTATTTAACTACGATCGATTTGCTTAGACAAGAAAATATAAATTTAAAATCTTGAGTGAGTGAATTGGAAAAGAGGTTAGATGGCCACGAACAAGTCTCTCGCACCAATGACCTTGAAATACATGGCATTCCCGAGGCACCTAATGAGAACGTCCAAGAAGTCGTCAAAAGTGTAGGGGATGCCCTCGGCGTTGAAATAAAAGACGATACGGTGGACTCATACCACCGCATTGGAAAGAAACGAGAAGGAGGGCCACGTGGCATTGTGGTCAAATTCGTCCATCGACACACAAAAGAAGAGGTTCTTCGAAAGAGGCGAGTGAAGAGGAACCTTTCTACCCGGCACTTGGGCTCAGCAACGGACACCCTGCTGCTAAATATAATAGTATAAATCTCTGCTGCTAAGGGGCCATTCAAGTATTACGTACGCGATTTTAAGGGTTGGGATCATTTTCCATTGTCTTATCTAGGGGGGCAGGGGGTCCGGAACCAATTTATACCAGTTTTTTGACCGTCTTGAAACGTTGTATTGTTTCCGAATTAAATTTAGCAGTGATATGAAGCATTCAATCGTTAATGGCGTATTTTCCGTAATCTCACCGCTACACCAATGCTCCTATTCTGTCGCCTGACTGGCTATGCATTACATCCATGCTCAATGAATGTGGTTCTCCAACACTGAATAATTATATGTAATCCAGTTCTCAAAGCTGTACGATGGCTTCTATGGAAAGATGAAACTGCAGAAAGCGAGCATTTAACGAAGAGTAGATACAAATATCTAATGTCTTACGTAAGACTGATTGTGAGAGGGAGGGGAGATTGGAAAAATCTTACATTGTCTTACGTAGGGGGAGGGGGGGTCAAAATGGCATATATCGTCTTACGTAATACTTGTACGGCCCCTAAGCAACCAATTCGGTCTTATTAAATACACTCTGTGACCCATCTGCAGTGATCTAACTCCCTTATCTTTTTACATATATCTTCTACAAATGATTAGGATCCCTTCCGTTTGGGTAACAGCATTTCCTCTTCGATCCCTTATTGGTGGAATCGTTTTTCCTATTCCACTTCCTGTGTTCTTTTTCTGCATAACTGCATTACGCTGATATCAAGAGAAATCCTCGTAAATTCTGGAGGTGATAGAGCATGTGGTTTTAAGCATTTGTTGTGCAACTCACATGGGTCGCAGCTCCTTCATCACTGAGCAACTGAAGCAACGCAACCGTTCAATCCAGCTCGAATTAACTAACGGCATGTCTCGCATGATTCCCAGTGCAACTCTTGTGTCTCTTTGTATCTACGAAGTGACCAGATACCCTAATACTCGTAGTTTCTATAACATTGGTAGCACACCTAATAAGGCGGTTCTTACTTTTTTTAATATGAATTTTCTTTTGGGACACCCCCTAAATTTGTTCCATTTGCATACAAAACAAATTTTGTTAAATATTATTGCAATCAGATGAAGGAAAGATACTCACATAAAGAAGAAGAAGAAGAAGACATCGCACTAAAAGTTTAGAAATTTCTGCATTTTTCGCTGTTTTCCGGTCATTCCTGTCAATTACGGGGAACTAGGCGATTTTAACTGTTTTCCTATCAATACCAGCAACTTTTTATACATTTGATATGTTTCAACTAAAATATTTTCACATTCTGCCCCTTAGCTTCCGAGATAAGGCTCCAAGAGTGAGCACATACCACCCAAGTCGTAAGCCGCTTGTCACATTTATTTATTTCAACTGCCCAGAAAACAGCTCGCAATGGCCTCTTACATCGGGTGATGTAACATTAACAATAGACGAACACAAACACCCATGTCCTGGGTGGTGAAAAATCCACCCAGGCGGGACTCGAACCCGCGACCCTCGGATTGGCAGGCGAGGACGTTACCCCGTCGTCACCGGGGCCGACAATTTTCTTTTTTCGCACTCAGTCAGTGAATTATATAACTATTCGGCGCAATAAAATATGATGGTATTTATAGGCTAGTGCTGGTCGGTGAAATTTCAATTCCTGGCAGGTATTTGTTGGTTTTTGCCAATGCATAACTGCCATTTCATTAAATTTATCGTTCCATTAACTTTAGTAGAATATAGCGCCGTGCATGCTGGTTAAAACTCACCTCCTGCCGCACACGCTTCCTTGAGGTGGCTTGCAAGGTATTATGTAGGTGTATAAGCATCGAAGTTGTAACAAAAACGCCAAATAACGGTGACGTCTACCGATTTACGATATCTGTCGCTTTTCTAGGTGTCGCGTGAGATATGTGGGGCAAAGCCATGGTAACTATCGCATGTAAAAATAACAATGTAATCACATGGTTTCGTCCAGTTATTATCGTTGAGCTGTCACATCCTATCCGCATGCTATAATTATTGCGCGAAAACTATAAAATGTTGGATTAGCATGCGATACTTCAGCGAAACAATACGATTATCTGTTATTTTCGCCTGCGATAATTATCATTATGTAACGAGAATTGAGCTCATATATTGTTCTTCCCGAGCTCGATAAACATCGTTCTTTCGGTCAATCGGTATTGGCCATTTTTATTCGGCGTTTCCATGGGAACTAAAAAGTGCGCGTAAAATTTTTGCGTCACCATACCTGCGTCACGGTGGAAATGTATATACTATTCTGCCTACCACAGTGCCTAGGTGCGTAAGTAGGGTATTGCCACCCCTTGTCCATCAGAAAAAAATGCCTGAAATCTTATTCCCAATCACTTTCAGTATTTACACATATTCCTTCTAAAACACCCATTATACACGCTCCCCCACTTAATAGACCATCACACTTTGAAATAGCGACACTGTACAAGATAATGGCGCAGTTAACAGCTAGAAATGCTGCCAATCTGTAAACTCGTCCAATGCCGTTTGGGGAAGGCAATCACGTGACCGAAGAATCAATGATTGTGTCCTTTTTTTATATCACACGATCGTGAAAAAATTGTTTAATCTACATTTCATTCTTAGTCAAATCAGTATATTGCAACTGCGCTATTATTTTGGACGGACTATATTTTTGACCCCGCGCTTCACTTGTCTAGAACTGGTAGAATCGACAAAAATGGGAGAGATGCTCCGTTGAAGTGATTGTTATGTATATGCAAAAATTCCTTCTTTCCAAGCACCCTTAGTGACAACAACAAAATCAGAGCGTGAAGTTAAGACGGTGCTTTGAACATAAAATTCATCTCTGTCCTCTCCCCCTTCCTTTCCCCTTCCCTGTACATGGCTGCCGTCCTAAAGCCTGGTTGACACGATCATTTTTCCCCTCCTTTCTCCGGGATAGCGCCAATCAATATCATCTGATAACCATTTTTAATAAAAAACTTTGTACTTTATTAAAAATGGATATCTATCACTTCCACGAAGTCAAGCCTGAAACAATTAAATTTATTTTTAAAAAATCATCTGATAACTTGAAAATGAACGTATGCTGCGATCATTTTCAACTGATAGGAATCCCTATCCCTTTTTCCATCTTTTGAACGTGTCCCTTTTTTCGTCCCGCACTACGTCATTCTGCCGATCGGAGCGCATGTTCAGTGTGACTTTCCATCGAATTATATTTAGATGACAATACCTACCCCGCAAGAGGATATGATGAGAAGAAAGACGGCGAAATGATAGCTTAAGCTGTCTTTTTCGCGGTCCATGAAGAGTCATAGCTAAAAAGATCCCTGAAAAGATATTTTAAATAATGATCGTGTGATTCAAGGTTAAGGACACGCCCCTGTGGTGGCCTAAATTGGGTTGAAATCGAAATAAGCTGGAAAAATGTTATTTTCAATATGAATATTCTGACCTTAGTTGCACTGCAATACAATAAACGAAGACTGGGCTATCAAATTCGCTTAGTTTTAACAACTATTGGTGATTAATTCCCTTCGATATAATACCTCAAACCTTCAGTACCTACGCTCGGCTGTCTTTGCCGTGTGCTTCTCGGTGTCAAACTTTAATTCCGTTGATGTTAGTGCACTGCGACAATGGATAAACATGTATCAACATTTAACGTGCCATTAAGGTGGTTCCACCGTAAAATCTCTTGAATGTCATTTTATTCATATTCTGTCTACTTATAGAAAAACTTGTCCTCTATCAGACACGAACAATTAAATGCTACCTTTCCATGCTGCTTTATTCTCCAATTGAACTTGAAATTACATGGTGTTCGATGGGAGAATAAGAGAACCACGGGGAAAGAGTACTTTTCTTAAATTATAAATGCCATTTTCGCGGAAAACTGGTTATAAGAAACAAATAATCCAGAAAAATTGGATAAAAATAAAATATAGACATCTAACCATCTTATTTTTCTAGTTATCGGGGAATTAATGCCGTAATTGAAGTCAAAATGCGTCAACTCGTTAGAAATGGTGCTGCAGTCGGCTCCTACGGCTGAAAAAAGTGCTCATTTTAAATATATTCGTGGAATAACCTGCACATTTCGTACCTTACTTTTGGTTTTCTGTAGATAACGCATTTCATCAACGAAAGCCAGATTTTTTGTACAAAATAACAAAAATGTGGAATTTAGTATTTCTTTTGACTCACACAGTGGCGTTGGAACCTCCTTAAATGCAGTAAAATGTCCTATTTTTGTTTTCATTCATTACAGTAATCTACCGGTTAGAGGTAGGTTGTGATGAAAGTCAGAGAATATCCAACGAACTCTTACACGTGCCGTACCCTTTCTACCTCTAGCATTTCTTTCTTCGTCTCAGCATAAGTCCTACCTTTCTTCATCCCATCCATAAAACCTATTCTCCATACCCCTTCCAGCCACCTACCCTGTCTTCCCCTGTTCTCATCTATAAGTTTCCTCTCCTCGCCCACCATGTCAAGCACTTCCTCATTTGTCTTCCTTTCCGTCCAACGCACCTTCTCCATCCTCCTCCACACCCACATCTCAAAAGCCTTCAGCCTATTTTCGTCTTCCTTTCTCAAGGTCCACGTTTCCGCCCCATACAACGCCACACTCCATATCAAGCTCTTCACCAGCCTCTTTTTTACATCCTTACCTAAGGTCCCCGTCATCAGCTCCCTTCTATTATTGAACGCTTCCTTCGCTAGCGCTATTCTCCTCCTAATGTCTTTGCTACTATGTCCTGTTTCTTCTAGCGTACTACCCAAGTAATTAAATTGTTCTACTTGCTCCAGTTTGTGACTTCATACTCCTATCACCAGCTTCGCTTTCTTTGTCCTAGAGAATCTCATTACTTTTGTTTTCCTATTATTTATCTTCATTCCGTACTTCTCACACTGCTTATCGAATGAATAGTTGTGTCCTGCCAATCAGAAAGCGACGGCTCGCAAGATAGTACGTAAATGTAGACGTGATTAGATGTAGATAGATTCGCTTGAATGTGCGTGCGTGAATGTGCTCGCGGGAGGAATTTGGAGCGGTTTACGGTGGTTGAGAGCCGTTTCTACATTGCTTCCCCCCCCCCTTGGATCTACCCTCCACTTACACTATCACCCCACCTTCCCTCCCGTCGGCACACTACAAAAGAGAGGCGCAGGAGGCGGCCGAAGGATGACAACGATCGCATGGGAGCCGCCAGCCTCTCTTCATTTTTATTCACATTCCGCGTCGTGCACCCCCGTCCCCCGTCTCACTCACCCCCCGCCCTACACTCTCCCAATCACCGCCCATCCCAGCCCTCCTTAACCTCTCTCGATGCACCTAATATATTTCGAGTGGCCGTTTAATCCCGCCGGTGGGGAACGCACCGACCGAATGAAAAAATGCTAAAAAGGATACGCGTACGGGGTGTGGGACGCGAAAGGGGTGTGTTTATTGAGAGACAGGGGTCGCGTGCGAGGAGAAGGGGGCAAGGCGCGTGCCGACCCCTTTGATAGATCGTGAGCGCGCACGCATCTAGAAATGAGGGGAGGACGCGTCGACAACGGTCCATCGCCATCACGCGGGCATTTCCTCTCCGACAATTGTCGCCTAAGTGTGGTGTTAGAATGTATCGCATGCTGCATTTTTGTTTATTTTGCAAAGGGCGATGACCTCCTGCACTACACGTTGTAACCTTTTTTTAATTTCATTATATGAAATAATAAGAATTTTAATAAAACTTTGGAAATTAGTTCAATTTGAAGTGTAAAGTTTTGTGGTAAGCTAGTGACACAAGCCTGGAAGTAATGAATCACTTCATTAAGTCATATATTTGGAGCATGATGTTATATGGCAGTGAAGCCCGGACAATAAAAGCTGCATAGCAGAAAAGATTGGAAGCAATTGAGATGTGGTGTTACCGAAGATTGATGAAATTCAAATGGAAGGAGTTAATCACTAACAAAGGGGTCTAACGAAGAATTGAAGATAAAATAATCATAGTGAAATCTCTGCGTAGAAAGAGAGACAAACTTATTGAACATAACACAACAGCCTCATGAAAAAAAATATTGGGAGACGAAATTATGGGAAGAATTGCAGAGGAAGACAGCAGGCAAATCTGGAAGAACATCAAAGTGAATAACTATGCAGGAATGAAGCGGCTGGCAGAGGGGACTGTGGATTGGATAGCTGCAGACAACCAATCTTCGGATTGATGACTACTTATGACGATGAAGGGAGGTAGGTATTATCCAGAACCGAAGAAAGGAATCGTTTATGGGAATAGAGGTCTCCGCCTGTAAAAATCTATAAATATTTTACCCTCTTCCATTTAGTCCTGCCTTAACATTTCCCTAACCAGATTACCCTAATAATACATTTAAAGATTGCAGGCTGCACTTTAAGGAATTGCGGAAAATTAAAAAAAAAATAATAATTTGTAATACCACACGATATTTTATTTTGTCGACTTTGATTCCAGTAAATTAAAATATTGTCTTAAAAATGACGCTAAAGTGTCAAAACAGCGGTCAACAAAATAAAATATCGTGTAGAGGTACTAAGTATTCTTTTTTTCAAAAATCCAAATAATGGATAATGTTATCAATCTTGAATCAGAATTCATTCGTGTGGAGTGTTATGCTACATATAGAGCTTAAATAATCTCTTCTTTTAATTTATTTAGTTTTGGTACATTAAAATTCCTTTATTTAACTGCCAATATTGTTTATTCCATTCCCTGTGAAGATTGTGACAAGATTTATATTGGACAGACGCCACGATATTTAAAAGATCCACAACACACATTTAACACAAATCCTCAATAAAATTATCAAAACAAACGTGTGCCCTAGCTGATCATGCCATAACGAATAGCCATAGTTTCGCTTTTAATAAAACCAAAATTATAGATTATGAATCAAATTTACACAAAAGACTTTAAAGAAATGGCCCATATCATGAAACACCCAAATACATGCAATTTGAGAAAGGATATAGATAAATTAAGCATAATTTACATAAGTCTCATACAAAAAATCTTGGTAAAAAAAATCTCATACAAAAAAAAACAAGGTATTATTTATAATTTAATATATGCTTTTTAATATTTTTTTACATATACAAAATGTGATAAATGTTTGTTTTTTTAAATTGAGGTTATTGTTATCTTTGTATTTATATAAAGCAATTTTCATGATTTTTTCTAAATTAATGTTTGGTGTAATCTGGTGTGTTCTCTTGTTGCTAAACAACTGTTTATATTTACCCTGTAAATTGGAATGGTTGACATCATGTTAGTGTTATTAAAATTTCACAGGTCTGTTGATATTTGTTAAATTAGTGTACCCGATTAAAATAAAGTGTACAGTGTAGTTATCACCAAAGTTTTTATAAAAATTGTTATTTTTCTCTTTCTACCTGTTTATCTTGTTAATTTTTTATGGTTTTCAATTAGCCCTGGGGATGGCAATACATTTGCAGTGAAATAAAGTAATTTTAATTGACCAAAATTCAATATTTTTAAAAGAAGGGATTATTTATACGTGGTCAATAAATACATTAATTATAGAGCTTAAAGGCATGGCCTATTGGAAAGCTGGGACAAGAGAAATAGGGCTTTCAAAGCTTGGTGCTGAAGATCAAATAGGCGGAAAGGACCGCAAAGGAGGAAGCGTACAGGTGAATTAAAGGGAAGAAAATCATACGGAACTACCTGGAAGACAAAGTCCAAATTAATAGGCCACACTTTACTTTGAAACAATTAATTCGTACGGAATATAATATAAGGGAAAATAGAAGGGGAATCTCCACAAGAAAGACCAAGGGACAAATAAATGAGCGTTCATATTAAATTTTATTATCTACTTACGGAGCAGTTTGCATTTTTTGCTTTTTATAGTAACAGATTTCCAAACAGAGAACGGTTTTAACATCAATTTATGCCTACACAAGTGAATTTATCTTAAGTACAACTAAGAGAGATTTTGATCCTTAACTATTTGTGCCATCAGATGTTTTCTGCGTTTCCATGGTAACTGCAAAATTCTTAATGCTTGCGTTTCCATAACTCGGTAACCAAGGTGCTGCGACTCCGACGTTCACAAGAAAAAAAAAGCTTGAAGTTACCTGACCTGCCACCTCCTGAAGTATTGACCTAAATTCGTGAATCATACTGTATAAAGCCTCTCATGAGAAAGAAGGCATCTACATAGTGACCTATCTTTTATACTGTATGTTTATTGTACATACAACTCAATAACCTACGAATTTAAAAAGCAAAAACATCTGGTAATGGACACAAGAGGATGTTAAAATGATGGTATCTGCAAAGTAATGAGAACATGTTACCTTTATGTTATTATTGCGTAAAATGTGTGGGTGCCGACTGAGGGAATAAGGAGTTTGCAATTTGTTGCGTACTGCAAGTGTCACAATGAATATTTGTAGATATTTCCACATTCCTTTGAAACTTGACATTACTCTCTCGTAATTCCTTTGTAATTTTAATTTGAAATGCTTATTTGAATAGCATCTGCTAAATAAATTCAACTGTTATCATTATAAGCATTTAGTTAATTACGACCATTTAAGTCATAAAAAGTGCAGTTTGTGCATAGTAAATATTACTAAACTTACTCAACGCTTCTTACAAGTGCTTAAATTTTAAATTAAAATGTGATTACGGTGTCTATTATGACTGCCAGAAAATCTTGCACGAACTACCTGAAAAAACTTATGAATGCAGGAATTTAATTCTGAAATGGAGGGGATTTTAAAAATGTTTTCTCCCTCAGCCTAGTTTTCAAGAGAATCTAGCTATTTTTTCCAGATACGTAGCACGCAGTAGGTATGCTATTTTTTCTATAATTTAGGGCGGCCTTAATTGGGCGAATGGTTCGAAGCGACGGTCTCCTTGCCCTGCCTTTTAGGATCGTGTCAACGGCCTCCTCCCACCGCACGTCCCGACGACTTCAATATTCCGATACATGTGTGCGAGACGCTTTTGTGAACGTGAAATTGATCATTTTTTACGTCCTCCTTCCTCCTCCCCCCAACTTCCAATAAAAAAACTCTGCTCGAGTGGAATCTTTTAAACGTGTTTCAAACGCGGGGCCGACCCCGTGTCCCTGTGAAAAGGGTGGAGAATCTCATTATGCGCTTTAAATGGGAGGCACCGATTGCGGGGGTTAATTTAGTTTATCGGCGAAGTTTTGAGGGGGAGAGAGGGAGAGGTGGATGTGGAGAAGGGGTGGGACGGGAAGTAGGATGGGTATGGTATCCCAGGAAGGCCTTTTTACACAGTCCACCGCCTTCCGATTCAGCATATCCTTCCCTTCCCCAGGCCCCAGAACGGACCCTTATCAACCCATATATTCCCAGTCGGGTGGCTTTGCACATAAAGGGACCTCCCCCCCCCTTCCCATCAGCGTCAATGAAAAACGCTTTACCTTAAAGGCAGACAGTCACCCACTTGACCGTATCGAGTCGATAATAAATACAGCAAGTACTTGGATATCAAAATTGCTCCAAACGCCTCCTATTAAGGTAGTTTGAGCGAGATTTTTCCCTAACCATAGTAGAGACCGTATTCTAATTTTATTTAAAATTTAATCCACTGTAAGAAGAACGAAATAAATATTGTAACATTAATGATGCCAAATATTTGTTTAAAAGTACCTAAATTCTCAATAATTAACTAAATATGCATGTATAAGTTGCTTACTTTACTCATTATTTTCACGCCATATGCTGAAAATGCCTAAACAACCTAATATTTATTTGCTATTCTGTAAAGGTTACTGCGGTGAGTAATTAATTTATTTTTTTGTTGAGGAAGCATACAAACTACACGCTGCAAAATATCTTAGATGAAATTCCACATTTATTTTAAATTAAGTCTCTCTGGAGTGCATCCCCTTACCATTTCCTGTGGAAATTGGCTGGTATTTTTTGGAAAATATGTTGGAAAGTATACGTAATTTTAAGTGGCTGATATTTTGTTATCATTGAAAAGATGAGTTCTTTTACCTCATATATTTTCCTCATTATAATGACGCAGAATTCATCGAAAGTTATGTGACGTGAATTCTCGCTCCAGCTACCTTAATTCCCATCCTGAGCGAAGAGGGAGGGATTTTAAACCAATACTGGTAAAGGCATCCAAATACTTTTAATTTTTCCTTCCTGAAAGGGAATCATCCATTATAGTGCCAAGCCCCTTCAAGGATCAGTAATTAGAAAATATTTCTATTTGCTCCCAGCACTTCGTTTAATCTCCTTTGTACGTGGAGGTGGGTTTTTAAACAATCACTGCTAAAGGACATTTAAATCTTAAATTGCAGCTTCTAATTCCTCACCACATCATAGAGCCCTTCTTTGTAGCGTGCTCTCAGTTAACCGTCGTTCACCTATTACGCAGTCATCACGGAACGGGTTATTTGACCTGAATTTCTCAAGCATTCGACTATTTTCCCCCACTAACTAATATACTGGAGGCATTCGTGAATTTTCCCTGTCCCACCTACAGTTTATAATACCTATTTTATGGTATAAGCATACCTTGACACTGACATTAGGATTGATTTAATTTATTCAATATGATATCATTTTAGACGATCGATCACCAGAGTTCTGGGATGAAGCTCTCAACCTTCGAATAACAAAAAAATTGATTATGAAGGACAATTATGGAGGACAATTATGAAGGACAATTATGAAGGACTCGAGTCAAACACCGTGGTGGGAGGGTATTGAATAGAGAAAATGACATTTTAACTTGGTCGAGATCGAGAAGAAAATTGCGTCAGGAAAATGCAATTATATCCTTTGCATAAATGCAGGGAATACGAGGGTGGAACTAGCGTGAGAAACTCTCATCACAAACGTAACGGAAAATGAGGCTTGGATGAGGTTTTATGGGTCCTCAAATTCCAGGGAAGAGGATTTTAGAAATAGAAATGAGATTTATTATTCCGGGACAAAATGTCCCTTAGGAACATGATTGGTAGTCATAATTTAGAGTCAGACCTTCAATTGCAAGGAATATGTCATATCATTGAATACATAGGTGATTCAAAATTAATAATACACATTTGGCATTATTGCCATAGAATAGTAAATACAAGAAAATGAAAAAGCAATGAAAAAATACACCTCATAGGTGTTGCAGAAAACAATATTCAATTGAATTGGGACAGCGTTTTGTTACAATATTACAATACTATTGGAATGCAATAAGCAACAACATCAAGAAAAAACACTATAAATAATATATTGTAGGTGTTACACGAAGTAGCACATCCATTAACGCATATTAAACAACATTTTATAATATTAATTTTTAAACCTATTGGCATTCTTACATTTTTTAATATCTTCGGGTAAGTGGTTCCATATATCACAAGAAGTGACATAGAAAGAATTTGCATAGACAGATGAACGGTATAGGGGTACATAGAGTTCTTCCATGTGGCGCGTTGGGCGTTTATTTGTCACAGCATTGTACAATACATTCTGATACAAGTATGTGGGGAATTTTGTAGTTATTATTTTGTATATAAAATTTGTCTTATTGAGTAAGCGCCTGTTTCGTATTTTTAACCACCCGAGTTTTTCAAAATATGGTGTCACGTGTTCGTAATATTTGATGGAGTAAAAAATGAACGATTAAGTTATGCGCACGAAAGGAAAATTAAAAAAGGCAGAAAAGGTGGAGTGGGTAAGAGATAATGGGAAATTTTGAAGGTTGTGGTCGAATTTAAAGAGTTGGGAATACAAAGCGAAGAGAAAAATTGATTGGAAGGCAGAAATCTATTGCGATCACAAAAAATTATGAAGGGTAGTGGAGATAAAGAATAAAACTGGTCTTGTCTCATACGCACATGACTAAATATTATCTTGACTAAAAACTTCTCAAATTCGGGGTGATGCCTCGCACCACATATTTTATCCGATTCTTTAAGCCACATAATTAGCAACTTTGAGCAAGGTACGATTAGATTACGAGACTCGATTTTTAAGGACGTACTCCCATCAAACCGATATATACCTAATCCTGCGGTGGTAAAATGGAGTGGGATCACAGTTGCATTTTTCGCGTTGTTGTTATCGCTATTCTGAACGTAAACCGCTCTAGAAGTGAAATGCTCACAGATAGGTAATTACCTAAGAATGCATTATATCAATTAAAACTAGTAATTTAAA
Source organism: Pyrrhosoma nymphula (assembly GCA_963573305.1). Classification (NCBI taxonomy): domain Eukaryota; kingdom Metazoa; phylum Arthropoda; class Insecta; order Odonata; family Coenagrionidae; genus Pyrrhosoma; species Pyrrhosoma nymphula. Next base: position 123,183,764 of record OY754330.1, read on the forward strand.
GCAACTAAAAATTTTGAAGAATGAAGATCACGTTTTCGCTCACATGAGCGCAAATGAAAAATAACGATAACGCGAGGGCACCCGTTGTGGAGAACCAAAATCGCGCCTCAGAATTTGATATCTGGAGAATTGAATGTTACTCGCTAAATCTCCTGGGCAATATATCTGTCAATCGGATGCAATCCGCGTCATTTACGTGGTTGTGACACGACGTTTCGTGGCCTTTGCGGGTCACTTTATAAAGGTAATAAGCCGGCTGCCGAATATAGAGACTCAAACCTACATTCCTTTTTATTCAAGAATGTTCCTCTGGGTGCCGTGGGCAAGGGGATGGGTAGGGAAGGGACCGGAGGAGGAGTCTAAGAACTTTCTATTTACAGGATCACACGTGTGGCCGATTTGGAGTCCGTATTGTAATTTTGTTTACATTTCCTTATTTCACTCGCTTCGCGGATAAGCCGGGGCTTGAAGTTTTTGACCTTCGCGATTATTCAGACCATGAATATACATATGGATCTAAATCATCGGCACCACTGCACGGGCAGTAGTGTTGCCTAGCTTTCCACGGCGCTGCATACGGCATGGTCCGCTTGTGTATGTAAAAAAAATAGCCGGTGTTTAAGTAGAGGCCAATTCCAGTACCTTTATTTCCAGTATCTCCATTTGAATCACGGCCTTTCCTTAGGCATGGGTCGATTGTGTGTGTCAAAAATGGCCGGTGTTAAAAGGGAGGCCAATTCTGGTACTTTTATTTCCAGTATCTCTATTTGAATCACGGCCTTTCCTTATTAGTACCACCTTCTCTAGAGTGGCGGTGCTACTATCTGCTTGGTCCTGATTTTTCGGTGCATGCGGAATGTTTGGCAACACCCACTGGGGGCAAGTTTAGGATCCATGTGTATATTCATGATTCAGACTTTGTCTTTGTCAATCGCGTGTCCCGATGTTGCATGTTTCCGCAACAGCCGACTTTTGTGATTGTCCCATTTTAATAGCCCGTCGCTGTTATTTTAATTAGCATTTTTGTTTAAGGTGCTTCGACGGCTAAGGTCATTTCGCACTTGCTGTCTGCCACAAGCAGACAAGGGCAACAGCACTCGGATGAATCGGAAGATCACCCCTCCAAACTCGAGCCGAGCCCAACGATGCTTGGGTAACTGATCGGGAACCGGTGTTTCCATCGTGGCAGGCCGTTGCCCGCTGTTCTTCTATCCGGGATTTAAGGTGAATGGAGCGGTAATCATGGAAGCGGTGGAGGATGTGTTCAGTACGGTTTGTTCCACTGAAAAACCTAGCTAAAACCGTCAAAACATTACTTCAGGAGTCCAAAACTACCTGCGGGCCTACATCCCGACACCATTTTCCACCGTACTTGTCCTCTTAAAGTGAAAAGCCCACTTGGATGTCGACCGCCCCGGATCAAGGGGTCGCCCGAGCACCTCCTGGCTCCCCAACCCCTGCCGCGGCTCGTTATCCCATTTATCCGTTCCCCCCCACTGCCCCTTCCCCCAAATCATCCACGCCAAACATCAAACATGCTCCGTCACCCACCGCCATCCCCTCAGACCCTCCAACCTTCCCGTCCCCCATTCCTCCCCCCCCGCCTACCAACGAGTCTTTGCTCGCCCCAACTCGTTCGAAATTGAATTCTCGCTTCCGCGCGTGGGGATGTCCGACAAAGAATTCTTCTTCCTCCCTCTCGACCAAACTCCCAGGGTCGACCGACCCGAAGTCGAATAAAATAAAACATCTGAGGCCCGGCACGCGACGTGGAGAGGATGACGTGTGCGCGCTTGCGACAATTTGTCGTCCGTCATCTACGAGGGGGCGTTGCATTACATGCATCCACGCGCCAACGTATTCGAATCGGGCGATTACACATTTATATCTCCAGAATCGACGCGTGCTCTCCTGCGTCGAGTCCCTGTGGAGAGCTCCGTAGTTGTTCGCTAAGTGCGTGTATTGCGATGTCATCGGCGTAATCCGTCTCGCAATATGTTCTCTGCGCACGTCTCTCAGCCCTATGGGCTCCACCTCTTCTCCCATCACGTAATGAAGGATTTTGATGCGATAAAATGGAGACTGATGCAACCACTCAATCTGATCATGGCTGAATTCTCCCACGAGACCGTGCCGAGAAAAAGCGTATTAGTCTTCAGAAACTCATCCCAAATGAAGTGTGCGTCGTCTTCGATAGTTATCCGAGTGCATGAAGCGTGCGACCTAATGTTGATCCAATATTGAATGCCCATTTCTGATCGGTATCTGAAATAAGACACCATCTGAAAGCTGTTGTCGTTGACTGAGAATTTGCCCAGGGTTATTATTATGATGCTATCATGAGGCATAATCCCATTCGGACCTCTTCTAAACTAATTGCTCACTTTATTAAAAATCCGTTAAAGACATACCATAGCTACTTGCGTGACAGGCGTAAAACAAACATGGTATCGCATGCAATAAAAGTAAATAAATAGCACTCTGATGACGAATAAAAATTTACTTCGATTACCATCCGACGAACATTTTCACTGGAGGGGTGATCACCGGAAAGCTGTTATTTGCTTAACCAAACTGTACCGATCGACGATTTACAGGTACCCTGGTCACTCGGCATATAAATATTTTCGTTATCTGCGTTAAATGTCCAAAAGGACGGAGGTGTGACGTTGTAAATAGCAGCAGAAAATTAAATTAGTGCTATGAAGTACACCAAATCCACATCTAGGAATACCTATCCCATTATGCAAATATTGTTTTGTACAAACGTTTGCATAAAAGTAATGCAGAGTTGAAAAAGGGAAGCCTACGTTGTCTTGATGTGAGCCCACGCAGCCTAAGTTTGACAGAGTACTCTATACGGTCCATACTGTCAAATAAATAGGGAACGCTTTATAGCTTTATTTACAGGTTTAAATATTAGGTCCTAAATGTAGTTTACTTTTCAAATATGAATGCCAAAGCATATATGAAGTAAAATAAAGTACTGAAGAGGTTTCACTTTTGTTTTAATGAAGCGCAATGTTATCATTGCAATCTAAAACTAAGGGAAGGGGCTGAACCAGCTTCTAAAAATTAGATAGATAATCGCATGTTATGTGATACCCCGGTTTGATTATGCTTGAAAATACTATGCTATTGTTTTCATATACATTTAAAATATTTAGGAGGCTCTTGGAATGCTTTTAAAATTAGCTTAGGGTAGAAGTAGAGATTACCATGTAATGTAGAACTTGAGAGTAGAGCCGACAAAAAAACTCATTAAATAATTGAAGGAATATCAAACGGTGATGATATATACATCACCACGTTCCCTTTCAGGGTAGGCACAAGCAAGCTAACTCTGCTTTAATAATTTCCTCCGTTCTGCTCTATACTTGAATACATAATTTGCTTCAGCTACCATCGTAAATTGCTTCATAAACGCCCCCCTGTTCTTACGACTCCTAATATTCCCACTCTTTAAGTCTCTTCGATCACATTCACCCATGACTTTCTCGGTATTCCCCTTTCCCTCACACCATTCACTCCGCTCTCATATATCTGTTCCGTTATTCAACTTGCATTATTCTCTCATAACGGCCAAACCACACGTCTTCCATGCATATCCATTACTGGAGAATCGAACCCAAATTCTTTCGTCACCCACTCATTCCTAACCCTATTCATCCAACTTTTGCCTCAATGACTTCTTAAGTGCCCCATTGCCTCTGTATTTAGCCTACTCTTTTAGCAATCCTGACATACCCAGTTTTCGCTGCCACATAATAACTGCGATACTCAAATAAATAATTTAAAATGCAATATTCGCTCCTCGGAAAAACAGGAAATCGTTGATACTACCTCTGACTTTCCTTCCTGCATTCGTACGCCTTATAACCTCTTTCAATGAGAAAAAATATGGTACTGAGAAAAATAATAGACAATACAAGATTAGATAGGATTTATAACGAAAATATCATAGACCTATGTAAGATTTCTCCAATAACAGAATGGACACACAAAAGGAAAGAAGAATAGAATGAACACATATCAAGAATGGACGATTCAAGAATGACGACTCGAGACTGATGAGGTGGAGCTTTTATAAATCGAAATAAGATGCCTTTACAATTTGCATTTCTCTGTGGCTATACAATAATGTAAAACATCGAAACCGGTCGCATTATACATTTATCCGCGGAAAATTGCAAAGATTTCTCTTTGCGTAGGCACTGAAATCGCTTCGGATTTCACGGCATGATTAGTGGTGCGCCCCCGCTGCGTGAAAGGAAATGATTGCCAGTCGTGCTAAACACAAATGCCTTCCGTTGGATGATGTCAGAGAAAAACATTGCTTTGATTACTCTCTCGACGGAACGGCATGCGCGAACTCGTGAAACGCATCGCTTCGTCAATACGGCACACACTGATGGAGTCCCAGCGACACTGCATGATGGATTAATCCCCCGCGAAAGGCAAAGCCTTCCCTCTCTCTCTTTGTCTCGCCATTCCCTCTCCTGTCATTGAAATTCGATTTCGCGAACGAATCGGGGTGTACGCAGTGGAATCCCCGAGCAATTTCACGCCGGTACGAGACAGAGAGAGAGAGAGAGAAAATAGTATAGGCGGACGTATCAACGGATGGAGGGAGACACACAGACATCACCGCTAACTGCACATGGGGTCGATTCTGAAAACCACATGGTCAAATTTAGGGAAATTACAGATCATCGCCTAGTTTTGTTGACGTATTGCATACGAAACACTCACTGGGTATTAAACATGTATCGATCATTGTAATAATGAAATAATAATGATGTATTTTATTACTCCAACATAACTAATCTTAACGTTAATATTGTACGTAAAGTTAAGAGTAACTTTAGGTAGCCTTGAAGGAGGACCTGTTTTAAGGCTAACAGTAAATGTTTTTGGTTATGCTTTTTAACCCATATACTCAAACATACAGCACATGATAAAGGGATTTCAAAATTACTTCAGGTTATCGGTACGTACATAAAACAATAGAATTATTAAGTCAAGTCGGATTGTATGCGGACAATATGTTAGAAAGCCGAATAGATTAAACCATGCGGTTAAAATTGTTATTTTCGCATGCGTTAATTATCGCGAGTTTCGAGAATCTTTCCCCAGGGGATCGGAAACTTGGCAACAAAGGCATGCAAAAATAACAGATTATGGCATGGTTTCATTGAAGTACCGCTTGCTACGCAACCATTTGATATATTTCATGCAGTTATTATCACATTCATAGGATGAGACACCTGCACAATACTGAATCGACGACACCATGCGAAAACATTGCTATTTTCGCATGTGATAATTGTGACGGCGTTTGAGAATTTATCCTCAGGCAGATATCACGATCAGTTTTCTGAAACGACGGAAATAGAAGCGGCGGCGCGGCTTCGCGAGCTTTGTCTGCAGTCGCAGCGCTGGTTTCGCTGCTAAAGGTTTGGGAGAGCACACATGTTGGCTATTGAGCATATGAATTAAATGGCGGATGTACAGTTGGAATATGGAATTATTTATTATCTGACTGAATAGTCTAGCAAGGTTGGCACGGTTGCAGGAAATGGTTACCTTTGGTGGTGTGGTCTGGAGAGCGAAGGCGGGTCGTCCGACAGGAGGGCAGCGAGAGTCGGTGATACGTTGGTTGCTGGTCCCGGGTGAGGCACTCGGTGAACGAGTCAGGATGGGCGGAGGTCGGGGATCATAGATTTAAGGATATATATTTAAGATCTATGTCGGGGATACGCCTTCCGCGATCTTCCTACGCGAACGGGTTTGCGTAGGAAGGGGATCAAGAGGACGTGCCGCACTTCAGCTAGGGTAACAAGTAAAAACTCCTCCCGAAGCGAGTATGGTGTAGCCCGACCTTTCGGTCGGTTTATGATCCCTCCAGCACTGTAGGCTCCTTGGACATGCTTCTCCCGATCGCGGTGCAGACGATCCTTCATATCCTGCGGGCGGAAGAGAAAAAGGGGGGTAGGTCAGGAGTGGGGGCTAGGAGGTCGGTGCTCTCGCCCAGCAAGTACCGTTGCTGCACCGCCGATGGGGTAAACCCAGGGTGAGCGACCCTTGATCCATCGCCGCACGGCGACTCCTCGAGCACGCTACAAGGTCCCGTGCGTCAGCGGCACATGTGCCTAGGAGCCTCGCTCCTTATTTTCTGAGAACGAGGGCGTTTGGGGAATTCTTATAATACCAGATTAGGGATTTCCCCGGCTGTCGCGGGAGGCATGGGCAACTCTACCATAGAACGACAGGCCAGGATTCATCTCGATGAAGAGGGCAAAGCAGCACCAGGTCCATAGCGGCTCTCCATTTCCAGTTTACAAAGAGGACCTCAACCCTGGATAGTTGAACAGACAAACAGCTTTCTTAATACACCACCACCCACCAGGACTTGGGTGTTTTGCAGGCATTTGACTCAATTTTGTGACATGATAACGTACCCTGTAATCCTTTACTCAGCTTTATTATTCTTTTTTATTTTAGCTTATAACAACAGCAGTAATAGAATAATTATCTACATTAATACAAACAAACAGCTACTAATAGCAATCGATGAAATGATTCCAAGGATCTCCCATTAATGATCATAATGATTTTTCAATGTGTGAACAAAAATGAACTTAAACAAAAATAATAGGACATAGATGTGCATATGTATATGCGTATTTGTATGTATATTTTTTTATCCGTCTACAATATCTGAACTACTACCTTGTGATACATCTTATTTACAAGCAAGAAATTAATTTTCAACAAATATTTATACAAACTTGGCACCTTCAGACAAGCCCTTGGCATTGGAGGACCGGTACATTCATTCTTTTTTCTGCAGTGCATTTAATATTACGTTGAAATTTTCTATCTGCCTCATGAGCTTGTGTTTGAAATTCAATAATAATAACTGATTTTTAATGAAATATCCAACAACCATTGTTACCAATAAAGGGTTAATTGTTAACTAACAAAAAAATTTATTTCCAGTTTACGTAATTTTCCTAGTTCTAGTAGCATGGTTTAAGTTTTATTTCCCTTTCCTGAGTTTCTTCCTTTTAGTACTTTCCTACAGTTTTTTTGTTATGAATATCAGGAAAAATTAATTATCCGTTTTTGGTACATTTAAATTTTAATAACTTTCTTCAAGAAACTTCTTTCTATAAAAGACGTTGTGTTGAACGGACGTGCTTCTGCCGTTCTCCAACTCCAATTATTCCTACTCTGTGGTTTGAATACTTGACCTCATATTTACTTAGTTATGCTCGAATAAGTTGTGGAATATTGTTCAATAACATTAAAGTTCTGCGTGTTTTGTTGATATTTGGAACAGCACTCGAGTATGTTTTTGGCGCTTCGTGGCTGTTTCAAAATATTCAAAGTTTAACTTCGAACAGTAGCAGTTTTTCCCACATGAAGTGTAATAAGTGCGAGGAAACTAATCTTCAAGAAGAATATGTCAAGTGCTTTGGTTGCACTTCATATATGCACTACAACTGTTCGGGGCTAAGGGAATCATCCTATCGGTCGATGTCGGCGAAGAAGAAAGAGGCCTGGAGATGTGTAACCTGCCGATACAGTGAGAATAACGGCACGGAGTCAAGAGATAGCTCCTCCACATCAGATGCCCTACCAGAGGAAGTGACCGATGCAGTTATCACCAGAGAGGACATTAATCAGTTTAAGAACAGCCTAAACTTCTTGTCCGATAAGTATGATGTTTTTGCTAGTAATATTAAGGAGTTGAAAGACACCGTAAATAATCTGGTGAATACAGTCTGCGACCTTATAAGTCAGCTTCAGTTGAAAGACTCTCTAATTGACGATCTGCAAAAAAGATTCATCACACTGGAACAAAAGCAATTAGAAAAGCAAATAAACATAACAGGAATCTGTAGTGATGGTGATGACTGTGAAGTGTTGACCAAAATAGTTATTGACCTTGCTAATAACATTGAAGTTACTCTTGATAAGAATAGCATCTCTGAGCTGTATGTTCTCCTGAGATCTAACATTAAACCAAGAAAAGTTATGGTTAAGTTTACCAATAAAGCTGTGAAACAATCTATTCTTGCTCATAAAAAGAATTTAAACGATGCTAAAATAAGTAAAAAATATCCTAACTCAAAAGTGTACATTAATGAAAGCCTAACTTATTTTCATCGGCAGCTCTTGTGGCAAGCCAAGACTAAAGCACATGGACTAAATTTTAAGTTTGTATGGTATAAAAGTGGTAAAATATTAGTTTGGAAGAGTGAAGGCACTCAAATACAGGCAGTCCCCGAGTTACCTAATAGATGCGTTCCGACACTAGCGGCGTAAGTCGAAATTTACGTAAGTTGAAATTTACGGAAGTCGAAAAAAAGGAGTTGAAAATTACTCCGTAACTGAGTCCATGCTCTCAAGAGTATGGTCGATTCGGAGAAATACGGGGAAGACCAGCTCTTACTAATATTACGACACATGCGCTCCTTGAAAGTAGGCAACCATCCTTCCAATTCCGTAGCTTTCATAATTCTCGTCTGTTTTTGGGTAAGGTTGCCACTTACGTAAGTACGGATATACGGAAGTGGAAGCTTACGTAACACGGGGACTGCCTGTAATTAAAATACTAAGTGAGAAAGATCTAAGCAAATTTGAATAATCTATCTTATCGATAACCATATTCCAAAGGTGAAATAAGAATGTTTATGTACTAATCAGGAAAACAGAAAATAGTCGAGTGATCAAGGTTGGTTATGAAAAAGATTTAAAGAATTTGAGATAACTCTAAATTATAAATAAATAAGTTAGCAAAATGGATCCATTATCTGTAGTTTCTATTACCCAAAATTGCACATCTTATGATAACATAGCTAACTTTTGTAACAAAAAACATCCTCTAAAGGCTATATTTTTTCCTTACTGAATGTGAGGCCTTTAAAGAAACATTTGGATGATCTTAATATGCTGCATAATCAGCTTAACAACTTTAGCCATGTCCTTGGCTTTGCCCCAACTGAGGTTAATGTAAAATTGTCAGAAATACATCCCTTTCATTTAATGAATATCATGTTTTTGGCTGAAATTCTCACATTTTTTCTCTGAAATCAACAATAGCATATTTCTTTGACAACCAGAGATTAGATTTTCAAAGGATATTCACTTATTCATGCCTCTAGCAATTTAATATCACGTTTTCCTGCAGGCCCATGATAGCACGTAGAAAGATAATCTGTATAAGAAGGGCCCAGAGCCCCAAGGACCCCATGATAGATTGCTTCGGGGGGTAATCCATTAATTCAATGCATATTCACAACAAGTATACTCTTCAATGTCTGTTCTCAAAATAGCTCTAATAGGGTCACTGCATGTATACGAGAGAACACTTACGTAGTAAACGATACACTTAAAGGAATCAAATATACGTCACACTTAATAAAATGTGCAAGAATTCTTAATTGCAGAGAATAGTAATGGTAATAATGCTTATGTTGCTACAACAAACACATCGTTGTTTATTATCGTTTAATACTCAGATGTATTACACGTAGTGGAACCGTCTGCCTCTCATTACCATTGCAAATTGTTTTTTAGACCAATTTCCACATTATAAACGTTTCTAGTTATTTATATATGTTTAAAGGTGCTAAAGTGAAGTTAAATTACATTCACTCCTTTTTTGGTTTCCCGTGCATGAAAGAAGACCATCTCTCCGTGCACCTGTAAACCGGTCAGCATGTCTACTACATCGAACACAACGTACAAGATAGGATACAAACTCCTCAAATGACCACGCCAACAGTATTCTCCAAGCTTTGTGATTTTCTTATAAAATAAGTTCAATGTTTTTCACACCCGTTAAATTTCAACGGGCACCTTCCGCTAGTATTTAATAATAATAAATTATTAAAAACTTACTTAATATCATACTTGAAACCCAATAATACGCTAAAAACAACTGAAAACGGCATCCTAATGGCTGAATTCACCACACGGTACCGCATGTCTGCCCTAGGTATATTTTTTGACAAGAAAGATCAAATAAAAAAAGTAATGATACAAACTAAACTTGTCGAAAGACACTGAACGCTGGACTTGGCGCAAGGAAATGCACTGTCGAGCAAAGTTCGGCCTCGGATTGGATAGGGTTAAAGCTGGATATGGTTGGGTTGATTGCTAATGTTATAAAAGAGTAAACGTGGGTCAAATATTTGCAAATTATTTTCATTTCACGGCGAAAGCATTTCATAAATTTACATCTGAAGGTTTTGCAATTATTCTATTCACATGCTCACCACACTTCACTGAATTGATTCCTTTTTCTTGTTAGTTGATACTACAGCGCTTACGTACCGAATAGAAAAAAAAACATTTTCCACGATGGTGACACGGAAGCGAAGCCAAAAGGGAAAATATCTAAGAAACAAATGAAAACCCCCGTTATGGACTACAGAGGCACAGTTCTGCACCAGAAGGTTAAATATAGCGGTATTCATGTACGTGAAACTTTCGCAAGGCAAGATTTGCAAGGGACGGAAGGACTTTTAATTTAATTTTTATATTACTTATTTATAAATAGTATATATATTTTTTGCCCTCTCGGTCAATTCCGGTGGTCCGTAGGCCCCTGAGATCTCGATAAGCCATAGGCTTGTCATTAGGTTTCTCAGGGGCCGAACCACCAGAACTTGACAGAAACCCCCGTGTCCTGGGTATACGAGAAACCGACCCAGGAAGGACTCGAACCCACGACCCTGGAATTAGCAGGCGAAGACTTTACCCCACCGCTACCGGGGCCGGCATCGGATGTTACAACATGTTACAATAGACCAACACAAACACCCATACTCTGGAATATTTAAAATTTCACCCAAGCGGGACTCGAACCCGCAACCCTGGGGTAACAGACGGCCACCAGGGTGGACAAAATACGAAATTCGCACCAACCTCAACTTGAGCAGGGGATCGATAAAACAATAAGCGAGAGGTAAGGTCCATGGCATTCAATGGTGTTTGATGGCGCTTCGCTACGATGCCCGACCGTTCGCTCACCACAGAAAGATTGAGGGACGCAGAGGAACCCCGAAGGCTATTCCCAGCCATTCTCGGTGGATGGCCAACGGACCCCGGGGGGATCTAAAGGGCCCGCAAATTGGGCGAGGCGACCGACTGAGTGAAGTTTTTGGCGCTGGTTCGAGTGGGGTCCGGGAATTGTTTTATCGACTGCCCTGTGGGCAGTGCGGTGTCCTTCCCCCTGACCAGAGGTCTCCTCAGTGAAGTCCGCCGGTTAATTTTCAGCGGATGGTTGGAAGGGTGGTCCAGGAGAGGCAAGTTCAGGCGGCCATCGGTAATCGATTAGAATCAGCGCCCACTTCCTCGGTTTTAATGATACGAGCTTTCCATTCATTCTAGTGTGCTTCTCACTTCGCAACACAACAGTGCTTTGCTTTCCATTCGTTTCAGACCCTGCTCGATAGGTAGCGCACTTCAAAACAGATCTGAGGCAGAGTCGGTATGCGCTAGACAGGAAAAGAACACCGATCATCGACTCGGCTTACTGCTGTTTTATGTTGATTTTCATTAAAGGCGTCATACATGAATAAAGCTTTTTTTGCTTCTCTGTGATAAAAAATCATACGTTTTAAATACATTTTGGCAGTAATTCGATAAATCAAAAATATTCAGCGGTGACAATTGTGAGCCAACAGAATGCTACCTACCGGCTGGTTACCAAATGTTTCGCGTGTTCACATCGTTCCATTCATTGACGGTCATGTGCGCTGGAGAGCGCTGATGAGTTCTGATCTGCGCTTACCACAACAAATTGAATTGTCATTACATAACGCTACGGACAAAGAAATACCAACGTGCTTGACATGTTAAGGGTAAAAGAAGGTAGCCGGTGGACGACTCTAGGAGAAGGCAGAGGGATAGGTTATTCTGTTACGTCTGATATCGATAGTCTCTATAGCGTAAAAATTGAGATATATACGTCACAGTTGACCAAGAATCTCCGAATGACACTTTTCCGTAACTTTCTTCCGATATATTTTCGATCGTTTCCGCCCAATTGTCCTAAAGTCAACTCTTCATAAATCAAATATAAATATGCTATCCATTCAAGGCGTTGAAATTAGCGCACATCGGAACACGTCAGTTCACTTTAGTGCACACGAAGGACGTTGAATGGAACAATGTGCGTTGACGAAATGTTTCGTACCCTTCCGGGAGGTAGAATCGTGCAAGTAAACTGTAATCTCGGTCAAATGTTTTGGGAATAGTTTACGAATTCGTTCAACTAACGTAGATAGGTAGATAGAAAATGTATTGCTATATGGCATGCCCTATAAGAACAAGTACACATGAATCAAAAGAGTTTAACGTAACATTTTGCCAGATATACAGTAAAGAGATAATTTGTACATTGTAATTAACAAAAATGTAGGAGTACAGAAATTATTTTCAAGTATAGCAACACAAATCGAAACGTGGGCATTTATAAAGGTAAGCGTTTTGCCTCGGAGTGATTAAAAACTTCATAGTACCTAACTATATTTGACGCTCTTGATGAACATCAATGTATCAACAGCAATATTGGATGTAATTATATACATTCTCGTCTTCACAAACGCATTCCAGCGCACATAAAAAATGTTTCCGATCTATTTTCGAAGTTTTGAGCGGTGCCTGGTGCGCAGGTGCTGAAATGAATGGAAAGCAAGTGCGCTGCTGTGTTGCGAAGTGGGCAACGCACTAGAGCGAACTGAAAGCTCACTATTTTTTTATTCGGATCCCAAAAGATACAGAATAACACCAATATGAAGTGGATGAATTAGTTGATTAGAAAGAATCGGATACTTTAGACATCTTGTGATGGACGCTAAGGGATAGAGGAAGAGGTATAAAGGTATTTTATGCGGAATGGAAACAGGAAAAATGGCAAACGGAAGAGAGAAATAGGGCAAGGAAATAGATTAAAATAGGAAAATAAGAGCAGCAATACCCTTCAAAGCCCACCCTAACAAGAAAAATTCTGATGGTGACCATGAAAATGTGGCAATTCGTCAATTTTTTACTTTTAAGCAACGAGAAAAACGTATTTTTATAGTATTTTATTGAACTTTTCCGCAGTCTGCAAAAAAGGTGTTTACACATTCCCGTGTAAATGCTGACGTTTGCACAACATTTTAGAACGAGATTACGCCTGGCGTTTTCTGATGTAATGCAAACTGATGTTAGCGCTCACGAAGCTAGGTAATGGCGATGTAGTGCATCCCATTACGATGGCCGGACGTTGACGTCGGCTAACTATTGTGTTCGTGCTGGGGCATATCAAAAATTGAGTTTATGAGTAGGGAATAGAAAATTGATGAGTACAAAATTGTGTCCTCCTTCCGACTTTAATATGACCGCGGCAGTGATACCCGGATATGTCAGGATAAGCATGAGAGTAGTGTATAAATGCATCGAGAATTGGGTACCAGAGGAAGGTTCCCAGCAAACCATGGATAGAGTTAGTAATGAATAAGTCATGAATCTGAGTTGGATGTTTCAATAATGGGCATGTATAAAAGGAGTGGGCTACGTTATTTTGGCCATGTTGAGAGAATGAGAGAGAGAGGAGGTCGAATAGCGAAACATATAATATAATAATAATATATTTACTACTCCAAAATTACATATAGTACAATGTAATTAATTTTCAATTTTTATGGAGCTTTTGGAAGCCTTAAAGGGCACAGACCTGTGGGGAGGCTGCCTTCAATACTTGAAATGCATTGCTGCTAAGAAACAATACTTTTTATTCAGAGCAAATATAATAAATTTGCATAAGAATTTCATTTTGCGCCAATTATGATCAAAAAAATAAATAAATACAGACTACTTCATCGAAGTTGTTACATGATAGACATTTTTATAACATTAGTACAAATTATTAATTTGATGAGAGTTGTTATTGACCACTCTTTTGTATTAAATGTTTTATGGATAATTGGTCATTAAAATATGTCACTTTTCTTCTCTTGCCAACGTTTCGAAACTTTATTGTTTCATCTTCAGGGCTTGAGGCAGTGGCGGATACAGAAAAAACTCAAGGGGGGGGGGGGGCGCAAGTTATCGCGACGATTGTAGCTTTCAAACTGACGTAACTCTGCTTCCCTTCCCTCCAGCTCGGTTGTTTCGAGAACATTCGGAGCCACAATGTTCGCTTCCAGACTTTTAAGGAGTGTGAACAAATACAAACAGTAGAATATTCGCGACTTTTCTCGAACAAATGCCAGACAGCATAACGTATCGAGATCACTAGAATGGCCGAGACTTTTCTCGTAGGTTACCTATCAATGTGCCAGACAGAAACGTATAAAATACGATGACGCGGACGCGCGCGCGTGCTACATGAGAAAGTACAACTACTCGATAACTCGACTCAGAGTCTACTGACGAAAGACACGAACGAATAGCGTGCGAGCTGACTGGCGGGGGTGGCGCGGGCGGCAATGCGGGCGGCCCCGCAAGGGGGGGGGGGCGCGCACCCCCCATATGTATCCGCCACTGGCTTGAGGTGGCACTCTTAGATAACCAATTCAGACAGTTTTTATGTCCCAAAATTGACATTTTAATGTTTTTGTTTGTGTACCTATATTGAAATTTTAATGTCAATATAGGTACATAAAAAATGTCTGAATTGGTTATCTAAGTGTGCCACCTCAAGCCCTGAAGATGAAACAATAAAGTTTCGAAACGTTGACAAGAGAATAAAAGTGACATATTTTAGTGATCAATTCTCTATAAAACATTTAATACAAATTAATAATGTAAAACATCAATGCTATCATGTGCCAATATTCAAGCCTTTGACAATTTAAAAAATTTTATCCCAAAAAAAAATGTCAAAAGTATATATGAGAGTGGTGTGAATGGGGTGATAAGACAGGATTAGACCGAGAAAGTCATGGGTGAGACTCTTTGCAAAGCAAGTTCTTTGACTTTGCCGACTCCGAAGAGGAATGGTGTGATGGGCACGTATGTATGCATGCTTCATTGAATTTCAGCCCCCATTTGACATGAATTCTCTCGCTCGCTGTGGCGCGGTCCATGGTGATTTATGGTAGTTGGAGCGAGATATAACACCACCTTGAATTTGATGAATTTCATCTCATTTTAGAGAAAAAACTCATCATTCCAATGATATCAAAATATTAACCCCGTGCCGAACTACTTTTCTATCAATTTGTCTAAAAAGATGAGCAGTTTTACATGGGGCAGATTATGGATGTGCACTCCAGAGGGAGGATATTGAAAAACTTAGGGCATTCTGACAACTATATTTCGTCAAAAAACTAACGGTGTGTAGTATGTATGTTTTCTCCACTATTTATAAAAGTGAATCAATTACTCACCGCAGTAATTTCCACAGAATTGCTTTAAGGAACTTACTGTTTTGAAGGCGTTTTCGTCGTACGGTGTGAAAAAAATGAGTCACGTTAGATATTTGCGTAGACATATTTATTCACGTACTGAGAATTTTGTCAAACATAATTATGTGTTTGCGCAATTAATGTTACATTATTTTCTTCATGATTCTTATAGACGCTGAAATTAAAAAAATGAACTTTGAATATGGTCTCCCTTATGACTAGGGAAATATCTTGCTCAAACTAGCTAAAGGGATCTGAAAATCGCACGTCCGTCACGAGTGGCTTCGTTTTGTGTTCGGCAACTCGGCAGTCCGTCTGCCGGACTGCTGTCCATCACTGTAAATTCCCGCCACCTCTGTCCACCCTCCTATCTACACCACACCGTTCCCGTCCTCTCCACCATTCTCATTCTCCAAACAGCCTAATCATCGCGAGTCCAGGGTTTTCGAGGGTGATTCTGCGGAGCGAAGATGCGGCAGTTTTATAATTCGGAGGGAATTGGAATGCAGTGGTGGTGAGAGATACTGACTGGAACGGTGGTGCCAACGCTGCTAAATTGCTTGATGTGTGGCGTTCTGAATTGAGTGGCGTGCCCGTGCCGCCACTCTCGCGAAATTCAGTGAAGTTGTTCGGAAAGGGAGTGTTGGATGGGAAAATGGTTTTTCGGTCGAGTGAAATGGACAGCCAGAGTCTGTGCACGGAGTCGGAGAGCCGTTAATTTTCTCCCTCCCTATACATCGCGTCCAGTAGAGAGAGAGAGAGAGAGGCTGTGCGAAGCGATTGACTCCCCCGAGAGCGAGTGGAAACGATTGACAAATCGGTAATCGAACAATCGGCGAGGCGGCGGCTCAGCCATCATTAGGGACGGGCCAACGGGCATTCCGCTTTGGTGGCAAATCAAATTCATTATCGATTGGTGAGCGTCACGAGAATTAACTTGGAGTTGGTGCCGTTCTCGATTCGAAAGCATGTGTGACGCCAAACAACGATGAAGTGTCCGTAAGACTGGGAACATTGATTACAGAAGAGAATCGATGGAACACGTAGGATGCGAAAGGTTTTTTTGCAAAACTGAAATATCACTATAATTCCCTTAAGGTAGTTTGAGCGAGATATTTCCCTAGTCATAATGAAGACCATATTCGATCTTTATGTTGTAATTTCAGCATTTGTATGAAGTATGAAGTAAATATTGTAACATTAATGGTGCCAAAATATAGTTATATATGACAAAAATTCTCAGTAGTTAAATAAACATATTCACATAAGTCTCTATCTTGACTCATTTTTTCAAGCATTCAAAACAGCAGGTTTTTTTTGCGATTCTGTAATAAATTACTGCGATGAGTAATAGATTAATTCTAATAAATAGTTTAGATAACTTACAAACTGCATTCCCTTGGTTTTGAGACGAAATTTAAGTGCTATAAATTCCTAATTTTTCCAATGTCCTCCCTCTTGAGCGCACAGCCGTAATCTATCCCATGTAAAACAGCTTATATTTTTAGTCTAATTTCCCGAAAATTAGTTCGGAAAGGGGTTAGTATTTTAATATCGTTGGAATCGTTTTTTTCTTTAAAATGAGGCCAAATATCATCAAATTCTAGGTGAAGTGATTCTTTGCTCAAACTACCTTAATATGAAATATATTGAAATCGTCTCAATTTATAATACTTTCTGAGTCTACTAACAAAAACTTTTGTTCCAAAGATTTTTTGATAACACCAGCCATTGGCTCCAGGCGTGGAAAAAATACGGTTTTTCGGACAAAAAATCATAACTTTATTAGTATGCACAATATCAGTTTCGTTTAAAGTTATTGTAGATCTCCTAAATACTATCTTAAACTCTTGTGTGACACAATTTTATATGACTATTCCTTGCTACAAGGGGTTAGCTAATTGATCTGAGTCTATATAAATTAAACTTATAAATCTACCTGTGTGTTTAGGCCGGGCTTTTTTTTAGGATTTTTTTGATTGGATTGTTTGATCGACTCCACGTAATAACTACCATTTTCAAACCTAAATTACTGTTCCTTCCTTCCTTCTTCTTTGTCAGTCTGATGTTCTCCCCAACACTGCGACCTCTTGTATCCATTTTCCTTTCCGTATTTCGATCATGTACATTTATCTACCTTAGGTACTGATATTTGCTCGGCCATAAATACGCAAATATGTAAATTATACGTGAAAAACATTATTACGGCTGCTCATATTATAAACGAGATTTCTCGATTGTGGTTCGTATCCGTTAGTTTCCTCGCCTTCTCGATTAGAATGAATTTTCCCATGATTTTCGTTGGTTTCACAGTTCGATCGGATACTCCCTAAGGCCTTGGTGTAGGTTTTCCGTTATTAATGTGATGCAGGATTATTTTCTCGCAAATTCCCCAATCGAATCGTCTTACTGAATCCCTTCCATCACTTCGGACTTCGGCATTTCTGTATCTCTGTTTAGAGGTTAAGAAGGTGCCACTATAGACTGTGCGAGTCAAAACAAATACTAAATTCCACCATTTTGTCAAATTGGTTTATTTTAATCCTGCTTTCACTGATGACATCCAACAGCTTTTGAAAACTAAATTGTTACAAAACATGCAAATTATTCCGAGAATATAGATTTTATTAACAATTTTATATAGCCATAGAAGCCGACTGCAGCGCCATTTCTATGGAATTTTCACTTCATTTGCGGCAATAATTAGCTTAAATGAAAAAAAGGTGGCAATACGCCTATATTTTATTTTTATTCAATTTCCCAGCGGTTTTAGATTCTTATACCCCGTTTTCCGTGAAAATGGCATTCATATTAGATGGACAGATGTTATATTTTCCTCGTCTTTCTCCCCATTCTCCCATTGATCTCTATGCAATTTCAAGTTCAATTTGAGAGGGATATAGCGAGGAAAGGTTGGATTTTGTCGTTGAAATCAAAGAGAAAACACGCTTTTCTACAAGTATCCATAGTGTAAATTAAATGACATTGAAGTAATATTACTGTGCGGTGGAACCACCTTATTTCCTCAGTTCTTCTAAATAATCACACCTCATGAACTTGAACTCACGCTCTGCGTCCGTCCTCTTTCCTCAAACTCTCCGGACTCTAACGAAGAGATATTTCTTGAGGATGTTGTCACTGCCATAATATAGACAGGGATGAGAAATTAAGAATGAGGTGAGCGCGGAAATTCATTTATCTACATTTTTCTCCTAGTTGTAATTGGTCGCGTTACAATTATTAAACCTTAACTAATCTGAAAACCAAGTCTATATCAGATGTTACCATACTCACGCGCTCTATTTTCACTTATATGAAATCTATCAACAAATGTCGACGCTTGAAAGGAAGTAACGATGAAGAATCAAGGGATCAGCAATCATAAAATGGTCGGTGTAGAAGAATTTCATTCGATTTTATTCCTATTATTTTTTAATTAGATAAGAACCAGGTATGTCAATGATTATTTGATTAGAGCAAATGAAGTAAATCTGGAGCTTGAGGAAAAGATAGTTCAGAAAGGAGAAAAGACTGGAAAGTTTTTTAACCGAGAATCACAATAATTTCAAGGATATTTGATACAATAAAGCGAAAATTCAAAGTGCCTGGTGGAGGAAAAAAAACTAAGGCAGGCTCCACACTATGATTGAATAACTTGGAAATAATATAGTCCTCCATCTTCGCAATACGTGAAAACATTCTCATTCAATACTCCGTAAGCCGGGACTATGAATCATTGACAATTAACCTGTGAATAATTTGAGCTTTTGAAATCTGTTGATTGCAATAAACGCACGCTTAAGATGGAATGGGTAATCAAAGAGAGAAACGACGATGCATATGTAGAGCACGATGAGATTACGTCATTATGAACAGTAGAACGAGACGGCCTTGACATTCCTTAAAATGAACTGCGTTTTTTTGGAACATTATGGTGTTGCCTTTGGCTTAAAGAGTAAATAGCTATATAAAAACGGATATTTCGCGTTGAAGACGGGAGTTCAACTCAAAGGAGAACAAAATACAACTCTTAGAATTGGAATACAAACGAATCAATCAATCACTCATTAAAAATTGAAATGCATTTATGAGAATGAATTTCAATTGGGAGAAATAGGAGATATCATCAAATTTCATTGCAATCGAGATTCTACATAAAGCTTATATGAAAATTGGGTTATTTGCGTGAATTCCACAGTTGTAAATTGACATTAAAATGTGTCGATGTTCGAAACTTAAACTACTATTCGACTTGACTCTTTTGAAATTCATAGTGCTTGTCATAGTTCTACAAGTGCAAGGTAAGACCTTTCCATGACAAAAATGAGTCTGCTCTGCGCATGACGTATTCCAAATGACATGATTAGCAGGGGAATGGGACATTTTGGCGCGGCCATCTTGGCGCGAGACACTTGCATGTTGTGTGCCTAAATTTTACTTCTAAATGCTAATGCATGTCATCAGTGACAACACTATTTTTTAAACAATACAAGAGGAAAGGTGAAATTCGGTATTTGTTTAGGCTCAGTATCTCAGAGTATGTTGAGTATGCAGCGGGACCTCCTCAAAACATATTTGGAAAGAAAAACAGCAGCTAACTGCCCTTGCGAAAAGTCGAGGTATCCGAGAGTGAGACGTTATATCTCGATAACCAACGATCACCTTTGGAACGAGATGAACTGTATGTTGAAGGTCACTTATTTTCACGTGCTGATATTAGCAAGGATAATTTTTAAATTACAGTTTTGTACTTTTTAAGGCCCTTCCATTTTTTTTTAAGTCGTAGTTTTTGCAGCCGAAAAAAAACGATTACACCATATTCGAGGCTGATAAACCGTGCAGTCAACGTAAATTTGATTTAAAAATGTATGATGCCTCTATTCCAAATGCATATATGAAATAAAAATATTGTTTTAGTAAACTTTTTAACATCTATTTTTTAATTGTTTGAAACTCCGCTATTCTCGTTATTTAGGGAGTTCGACCGAGATACCATTTCTCATAAAATTTGATGAACTTGACCTCACCAAAAAAAAAAGATCTCATCTTTCTAATGATATATTCTTCTCAGTACAGTAATTTTCGAGTTATTTGCCAAAAAATACCAGCCATTTTTCATGGAAAATGGTTCGTATGGATTTCAGAGAAGCTTAATTTATAAAATTAAGAACTCGCAACGTGTACATCTCGTCAGAAATTTAAGTGTTCTTTGTATTAATTCTCAAATATTAAAAATAAAAATAATTAGTTACCGTAGTAATTTTCAGAGAAACGCAAAAGTCTTAGGTTTTGAAGGCGTTTTCACCGTATGATGTGAAAATAAAATTAGTTATGTTAAAGACTTATGAATGCATATTTACTTGCATACTGAGAATTTCACTCGTATAAAACAATGCCTCTTCCTTGAACTACAACCTTGACGTGGTGGAAGGGCTTGTGCGTTCCAATGACCCCTAGAGCTGGACTGGCAGGAGCAAGTACATTGCTCCTGGTAGGGCCACCCATGCCAGATAGGTCGAAGGGTAGGAGCCAGACGAAAGGTAGTTCCGTGATGGTGTCACGTTAAAAATACCGTTGAGTCGCGTGGGATACCTCTCAACTATCACTTCCCAGAACATGAAAGTCATCCAAAGAGATCTGATTCCTGGCAACTACGGGACGCCGCCCACTAGGGCGGGTGTCGTGCCCGGCAGCGGGGGAGGCAAGGCCTCCGCGGTCGTCATCACACGAAATCCTTGCACAGAATCAGAATCATCATCAGAAGATACAAGGGAAAGGAGGGAGAAGAAGAAGAAAAAGAGGAAGAGGAGGAGGAAAACAGTGGTAAAAATAGGAACTTGGAACGTAAGGACCATGATGAGGGCTGGGAAGCTTGAAAATATTAAGCAGGAAATGGAAAAAGGAAAAATAGATGCCTTGGGATTGTGCGAGGTTAGATGGAAGGATAGCGGGGACTATTGGAGTGATAACTACAGGGTGATCTATAGTGGGGGAGATGAGAGTCAACGGGGGGTAGGCATGGTACTGAACACAAAGTTGGGACTGAGGGTGGTAAACATTGAACAGGTGAACGACAGGATACTAGTGGTAGAAATAAAAGCACGCCCGACGAATTTCGTACTGGTCCAGGTATACATGCCTACGAGCAACCATAGGGAGGAAGAGGTGGAAGAGGTGTACGAGCAAGTAGAAGAAATAATTAGAGAAGTGCCGGGGAAGAAAAACCTGATAGTGATGGGTGACTGGAATGCAGTGGTGGGAGAAGGGAGGGACGGATTAGAAGTAGGAGGGTTTGGGCTAGGAAGAAGAAATGATCGCGGGGAAAAGGCAGTTGAATTTTGTAGAAGAAATAAATTAGTAGTGACAAACACTTGGTTTAAACATCACCCCAGGCGTAGGTACACATGGAAAATGCCGGGTGACACTGGGAGATACCAAATTGATTATATAATGGTGAGGCAGAGATTTAGGAACAGTGTAAAAAACTCTCGTAGCTATCCAGGGGCGGATGCGGACTCGGATCATAACTTGGTGATGATGAAGTGTGAAGTTAGATTCAAAAGGCTTTGTAAAGGTAGGAAGATAAAGAGGTGGAACCTTGAAGCATTGAAAGGGTTGAAAAGGAGGGAATACCAAGAGCTAGTAGAAAAGAACATAGGTGAAGAGAAGCGGATGGGAACCATAGAGAAGAGATGGGAGGTTATAAAAACAGGCATTGCAAGAGCGGCAGAGAAAGCAATAGGAACGGTGGAAAAGAAGAGGGTTAAGAAGCAGTGGGTTACAGAAGAAATGATGAAGAAAATGGAGGAGAGAAGGATATGGAAAAACGTGAACACCGACGTAGGCAAGAGGAAGTACAAGGAATTGAATAATAAACTCAGGCGAGTGACCAATCGGGCAAAAGAAAACTGGTGGAAGGGACAATGTGAGCAAATGGAAAAGATGCAGGAGGAGGGGGAAGTGGGCGCTTTGTACGCCAAGGTGAAAATGTTATCGGGTGGTAAGAGAGGTCAAGCGATACCAAAGGTTAAGGACAAAACAGGAAAGATATTAATCGAACAGGAAGATATCCAAGAAAGGTGGAGAGAATACGTAGAGGAGCTATATGGCAGCGAGAATAGACCCCTTAGCCTAGAGCTAGAGGACGAAGGAACAATAGATAAAGATAACCTCGGACCAGAGTTACTTGAGAGTGAAATAGAGAGGGCACTAAGAGAGATGAAGGGTAGAAAAGCCGTGGGAACCGATAACCTACCTTCGGAGCTACTGAAGAATCTAGGTAGTAGGGGGAGAAAATCGTTTTTCGAACTTATTCGCAGGATCTACGAGGAAGGAGTATGGCCAGAGGATTTCGTGAAAACAGTATTAATACCTATCCCGAAGAAGAAGAAAGCATCAGAATGCGAGGAGTATAGAACAATCAGTTTAATTTCGCACGCAGCAAAAGTGTTGCTTAGAATACTAAATAGAAGGTTGGAGAGCAGAGCAAAGTACTATTTAGGCGATGACCAATTTGGGTTTAGGAAGGGGAGGGGAACCAGAGATGCGATTGCGGTAATGAGGGCACTTATAGATAGAAACATAGAGCATAATCAGGATGTTTTCGCTTGTTTTGTAGATTTCGAAAAGGCGTTTGACAGAGTAAACTGGGAGAAACTAATGCAGATACTGGGGAAAATAGGAATAGATTGGCGTGATAGGAGACTCATCCGAAACTTATATATGGGGCAGAGGGCTCATGTAAGGGTAGCGGACGGTGAATCAGGGTAGGCAGTTATAGGTCGCGGGGTGCGGCAAGGGTGCCCGTTGTCGCCTTTACTTTTTAACATCTATGCTGAGGAAATGGTAAGAGAGGCATGGTATGAGCTAGAGGTGGGAATGAAAGTAGGAGGCCAGTGGATAAAGTCGGTTAGATTCGCAGACGACCAGGCGTTGGTGAGTCGGTCATCGAAAGGACTGCAAACTTTAGTAGATGCACTGGAAAAGCAGTGTGAGAAATACGGAATGAAGATAAATAATAGGAAAACAAAAGTAATGAGATTCTCTAGGACAAAGAAAGCGAAGCTGGTGATAAGAGTAGGAAGTCACAAACTGGAGCAAGTTGAACAATTTAATTACTTGGGTAGTACGCTAGAAGAAAGAGGACATAGTAGCAAAGACATTAGGAGGAGAATAGCGCTAGCGGAGGAAGCGTTCAATAATAGAAGGGAGCTGATGACGGGGACCTTAAGTAAGGATGTAAAAAAGAGGCTAGTAAAGAGCTTGATATGGAGTGTGGCGTTGTATGGGGCGGAAACGTGGACCTTGAGAAAGGAAGACGAAAATAGGCTGAAGGCTTTCGAGATGTGGGTGTGGAGGAGGATGGAGAAGGTGCGTTGGACGGAAAGGAAGACAAATGAGGAAGTGCTTGACATGGTGGGCGAGGAGAGGAAACTTATAGATGAGATTAGGGGAAGGCAGGGTAGGTGGCTGGAAGGGGTAATGAGGGACGATGGTTTGCTGAAGGTCGTGATAGAGGGAAGGATGTTGGGTAAGCGGGGAAGGGGAAGGAAGAGAATCGGTTTTATGGACGGGATGAAGAAAGGTAGGACTTATGCTGAGACGAAGAAAGAAATACAAGAGGTAGAAAGGGCACAGCACGTGTAAGAGTTCGTTGGATATTCTCTGACTTACATCACAACCTACCTCTAACCGGTAGATTACTGTAATGAAATGAAATGAATAAAACAATGCTTTTGCGCCATTAATATTACAATATTTTCTTCGTGCTTCATAAAGGTGCTTAAATTAAAAAAAATTCGAAAATGGTTTCCATTATGGAATGGATGGAATATGGAAAAAATCTCGCTCAAAACACCTCAGTTGTTTCCTAGAAATTTGAAATTTTGGACGAAACCGGATGAAAGCGTACTAGCCAATTTCATAAACGAAAACATTGTTGCTTTGCTTATTTATTCAATAGTAGTTTATTTATCCATGGACAGTGGATGACTAATTTCTGAGTCGTCGTGCATCTCATGAAAGGGTGGGGGACTTCCTCCACTTTCCAAGGAAGGGTGTGGATGGAAAGATGATGCATTCGACCTGACCTGGGGCGGAACGCGGAAATTAATAAGGGGCAGGGGGGTGACGACATGGTCCCGGGGACAGCTACGGGTCCGTGAAGGTGGAACGGGGACACCGGAGAGGGAAAATGAGCCCTTTTTTCCGACCACTTTGCGCTGGCGAATCCCGGTCTGCGGCCAGATGTGCAACCGAGGGTTGAGGGAAGGAATCACGCCCCCCAATTCCGTCTACAAAGAGACGTGAAGTATCACGGAAATAAATATTTGATATGCCCAAATCATTATTTCACCCATATGAGCCTATCTTTATCCTTGCCATACACTTAACATCTCTTTTACTGCTCGTTTTGAACTTGTGTAACCAGAGTTTGATGCGTAACATCTCAAAAACCCAAAAAGCAATTTTAGTAGCTTTCACATCATGTTAAAGCTTGTTATTTCCACCGTTGATATACATTAAACGATTTTTCAATATCTACTGATTTTATTCAGCATTATTATTTACATAAGAACTTTTAAAAATACTCATTTTTCGACCTCCAAAACGGATGGAACGTGTTCTTCTTTATAACGCAACTAGGAAAGTGAGCAACATTCCCTGCATACATTGTTTAACTAAAGCGTTTTTCAAGAACTCGCATGAAATTATTTACCATTTACTTATTATTTTACTCATTTATTTACTTTACTTATTAGTTTAGCGATCATTAAAACTTTTATGTAACTGCAGTATCGGCTTACCTGCCCCCCTGGGAAATACTTTGCTGCGGATGAATATTAAATCGATTGATCTGAGGTTTTCCCGGATAAAAACATGTGAAGAAAGATTTCTTGGGTGTTCCACCGGGTTAGGGGCTAGTACATCTCTGCCGACGTTTCGAAGAACGACTCCCTCTTCATCGTCAGGGCTTCTGATTGCCCCCTCTCGAATTTGTCCGCTCTTACAATTCTCTCATCATCAGATCAGGTGATTTGTGTGTTGTATCACATTTTCATCTTTCCTTACATTCTTAACGAATTCCAGATTTGGTTTTCTACAATTAACTGATAATCTCAATAAATAAAATAATGTCCATTAGATATACAAAAGTATCACTCACGAATGCAATTAGGAAGGTTCCATTTCAGTTACATTCCTTTTACACTCTAAAATCAATCACCGAGAAGTAATAGTGAGACGACCAAATTAGGAAGTCAAAACAAATTACTTCGCCGCATAATGATCCATCATCACAGTACAATAACGGGCCAAACTAAACGACCTCGATTTTTAAAAGTTGCCAAAAGGCATATAATTTCACAAGAATTCACTGGCACCATTACGGAGTTGCAACATGTGTAATAAAATATAAGAGACAATACATTCGGGCCTCCCACTTCTTAAGAAAACATTTAAGACACTCCACAGCCAATGCTATGTGGTTCATCATTCCGCGTGCTTACTACCCATGGGAGTCCTTATTAAAGGACCTACGTGATCAATGTAAATAGTTTGCCAAGGGAAATCACCGTTTTCCATTGTATGTAAGTATCCTTCATTATTTTTAACCTTCAGGTTGAATTCCGAAAATTCCGCACAATTAGCTAAAAACTTAACTACATCCTTCCTCAAATTTTTAAAGTAATACTTATCCCTCGATTCTCCCTAATCTTTATCCGCTCCAAAATGGGCAATCGCATTCTGCGTTCTCATAGCGTCGTAAATTCGCCAATTCAAAACTGTGATATTTCTTTTCAGCCCCATTGGTTTTGGAACTACAGTAATAGAATGGATGGAACTTCGAATCATCCTGTCGTTACAATAAAACTACACCAAAAGCATGACTGGTGGCATTGGTATGGAGTTCGGTCATTTTGCCTGGATCATAAATATCCGGCACTGGATTTAAGGACATATGTATTTTCTTTTAAAATGTTGATTGCTCTCATTTCATTTCCTACTGCGTGTTAATTTGACTTTCATTTTTCAGCAAATCAGTAAGTGGCTTGACGATGATGGGGTTAACAGGAATGAATTTCCTCAAGTAACCGGTTAAACCGACGATACCTTTATAGTTGTTTTCTCGTTGCAGGTGTTGGACATTCTTTGGCAATCCTCGTTTTTGCTATTCCTTACTCTGATCCTATGTCCAAAGTACTCGAGTTCCTCCTTCTAAAATAAAAATGTATCCAACATTAATTATAAATCACACCTTTTCAGGGGCAACATTACATAATACAAACGGCATTATCAAGAATTCATTTTCCACCTGACACCACGAAAGCAGTATACTTGATATAGTTTTCAGCCATCTTCTCATACAAATATCCAGTCTTCTGATCAAGAGCTGCGCAATATCTCTTTTAACCAAATTTGCTAATTAGGTCATGAATATGAGGTAATGTAAAATCGTCTTAAACATTCAAACTATTCATCCTCCTATAGTCAGTGCACAGTCGACTTTGTTTATTCACCGATTTACACACAAAACATTACTTTCTCCACTGAATTTTTGTATCTGGCTCGCGGTGCCATTCAATAGTATTTTAATGATATTTGACTTGCTTGTACATACATTGACATTTCATCCGTCAGATCCAGTGTTATGAAACTCTCGCATTCGGATAAGTTCTTCATATCGCAATTTCAATATCTGGATCAATTGAGTAAGTTAAGACATCATAAATTTCATTCTTTCCTCGTAAAGACATCTCTCCTCCATTAGTAATTTCATCTCGTCCACGTCAACCGCATTCCGGTCAGCGGGCCGCTCGTTCACTTCAATCGGAAATTTCTCAGGATCTTCGTTTTTGCTCTCCAAGTCAGTATACAACCCCTCGATAAAAGATGGTCTTTTCCAAGTTTTTACGAGACCAAGTATTCCTAATTCGACTCTTAGATCGACAATCGTTGTGTCTCTGATTATCTTAACAGCTATTTTAAGGATCAATTTTTATCTCAATACAAAATCGCACTCCTGAACTTTAGGCATTATACCCACTTCTGTTAATTAATCCTATTATATACTTAATCCTCACATTTATTTTTTTTACGAATCAAGATAAACATCTAGTTGCTTCGACTAACCAACCTTTCTTAAAGCTGTTTATTTTTCTCAATTAACAACTATTATTCATCTTGATAGAAACCAACTTTGTAATTTCCACAATCTTTATTTTGCTGGCACAACGTGCGTTTCACCTTACAGTGGTATAGTGCGGTAAAACGCGCGTCGTGGCAGCAAAATAAAGTTTGTGGAAATAACAAAGTTGGTTTTTCTAAACATGGATATCCATCATTCCCACGATTCCAGGCCTGATATCATCAGCTTTAAACAACTATTATTTTTGGTCGCTAGTAAATGATTTCCACCAAATTCTGCAGCAAGCAAAATCTTAAAGCAATTAGAAACGCCGAGTGACCGTAACCGCAAGAAATGGCAGGGAAAACTGCCAAAATGGGCAAAATTTCAAAATTTTTGTGGGATCTGGCAAGTCTTTCCCCTATCCGAATTAAAATATATTTCACAATTAATTATGCAACGGAATAGCACAAATTAAGGGGGTGTCCCAAAACCAAATTCAAAAATCTCAAAATACGGACCACTCTATTTTCAATATTTCTATCGAATCTTACCAGTTTCCAGAACGAATACAATTTCCCAAAATTTACTTGCACCAATACCTAAACCATTTGAGACCGCAGATGATACATGTGTAATAAAATAATGATACAATTTTTTCAGCCCTTCGACTTCTTCAGAAAAAATATGACTCACTCAATCCATTGCAATGCGGTACATCATTCCGCGAGAAACGATATCAGCAAGATATGCCGGCGAGCCGGTGTTTTACCGTCAGACTAACGCAGAATACTTCACTTTTTGCTAGAAATTTTCATAATAACCCCAGGTATCTGACCTTAGTATTTCTTAGTCATAGATCGACTATTAACTTTGAGTAAGTTTAGAGCAAATAAACGGTACCGTTCGGAATCTAAACTCTGGGGTAACGTGCACGGGTCCTAAACTAAATAGGAATTTTGTATTTCGTGCCCGTAAGAGTAAAATCCCTTTTCGTACCGGACAGAATATCGCAGTTCACATTTCGCATCTTTTTCGTACCGTTAGCTGTTTAGTAAGTGAGGAACGCAACCGAAAAATATCGAACTTTTAAGAAAAATTTCGCGTAGAACCACATCCCTGGTCTGTTGAGTGCCACATGTGGAATCACCCCGTGCCACACACCATGGAGGTGACTTGCACGGTATTTCGAAGGTGTAAATGAAACTTGGGATATGGCCCTTCAGTGATGAATCAACGCCTTGAGTTGTGATAAGTGGCAGTGGTAATGCTAGATGTAAAGATTTCCTCGGAAACAGTGGCAAGATGACTTTCTTCTGTGCTTCAGGGCGAGACGCCTCTTCTTCCTCGGAGCTTTCTTGCCGCATAAATATAAAGTTATGTGCTTCGTCACCGGTCGCAAAACAACGGCGACAACGCCGCAGTATCCCCGGAACGTTGAGAAACCGCCGCTCCGCGGGTTTAGAGCAAGCAGGCGTGACCACGCGCGTGATATCACGACGACACTCCGCGCCCTCATATCCGTCTCTGCGACAACTCCAACCCCTGTAACATCCCCAGGTAACGAAACACCCCCGCTGTAATAAACAACCAAAGTGGGGGGTTGAAGTTATCACGGGCGACGCGGCGCGCGGAAAAATACGTTTATTAATTTCTCAAATAGTCGTGACTAATACCCGAGGGGGGGGGGGCGGGAAGTAAGCACCGAATCCAGATGAGGATTCGTAACTTACAACTTCAGGTTTCAACGTCTTAATAGCGCACAGAAATGCTCTTGGTAGCGAATAAAAACTAACACTCTTTGGGGTTATTATTATGGTGATAAGGGAAGTCTACCGATTACGGTAGGTTTAAATGGATGCGAGTAAAATTTCTGTGAGTAGATGCCTTACAGGCTGCGGGCCCCCTTCTCCAAACACCATTTCTTTCTTCAACTTAGCACACCACTTATCTTTTTTCATCCCGTTCATAAAGCCTATTCTCTTTTTTTCCGTAACCGTTTACCCAGCATCCCCCCCTATATTACAGCCTTCAGTATCCCTTCGTCCTTAATTACGTGTTTCAACCACTTACTCATCCTCCTCCTACTCTTTTTGCAGGTGTTTTGCTTTTTCCATTTAATCAGTTTTTTTACTATATTTTGAAATCTATGTTATTCTTTCCCACGGAAGATAAGAGATCATGATAGCTGCACAAGAGATTTTATAATTACGTTGTTCGATAGGTAGTGTCGCTAGTTATTTGATTTGCTCCCAAATGTTTCAGTTTTATATGATTAGTAATACTAGCATCGTGCCTCTCGTTCTTCTGATGTAACTCTTTCATATTTGTGCTGTTATATAGTTGCAAAGTACAGTTCTGTTCAAAAAAATCGTACCGCCGAAAATATTTAGTCCCGATTTTCCGATTATGTGGCAACGTGGTCGTACAACGCCCCCCTGAGACGGGGAGCAACTACCTTTCCAAGCGAAACGAGAGCCCTCCCTCCCCATAGCTGGAGGAATTGAACCCAAGGAGGTTAAAATGAAATGGAGGAGGCATGACCGTGAACGCTCATGGGCGAAAGTGAAGCAAGAATAGGGGTGCTTGGGAAGGATTTTGTGCCGAGTAGTTGTTGCCAAACCAGCACAAAACATCGCCTTGTCTGCTGTTTTTAACTTAGATTTGACGAAAATCGAACGCGACCGCCGGACACGTACGCCAGAGGAAGGTCTAAACTTTGCCGACTGCAACGGCGGAATTGGCTTCAAGAATCAAGTGGTATGTCGCCTCCATTTATTTTCTAACCTCTTTGGTTGAACCTCCCACGGAAGGAAATTTTTGACCTGCGAAAAGGATTATTTCCAAGGGGAGGGGTAAGTTTCTTTTCTTGTGATGTGTGAGTAAGAAGAAAAGGGAGATCTGCGGGGGAGCACTAAACTCTCATTACATTCCTCTCATATTTTCTATTCCCTTAATGTTTTGCTCGTTAAATAAGCTACCGTATATCAGGGTTCTAAAAATGTTTTTTTCACTCAGTAAAAAAATTGCATCAGCTAAAAACTAACTTTAAGTTTGTCTAAATTCTGATCGACGAGTTGATAACGCTCCACTCCCTAGTGGTGCAGTAGGCTTGTGACAAAAACGATAATGAAATGATCGCAACGACCTTTAACATATCTTGCCGATCTTCCCTGCACGCGTTCCAACTAAGAATTTTAAGCCTGCCCTGCCCTGAATTACCGAAACATACATATTTGTAGATGTAGATGAATTAGGATGCCAAACACTGGCAGCACAATCAAAATGAAGTAACACTCGAGAAGTAGCAAAATACCTAACTTTATCGACTTTTTATAAATGTATGTATAAATTATTATTATTTATTTTTTTATCATATTATTATTTTTTTATTATATTATTATTTATTTTTTTATTTGAGATTATTATTATTTATTTGATTATAATATTATTATTTATTTATTCTATTACATTATTATTATTATTTTATACTATAGGTAATACCTATTCCCTTGGACTACAACTTTGTCGTGGTGGAAGGGCTTACGTGCTCTGATAACCCCTAGAGCTGAACTGGCGAGAGCAATGCTCCTGGTAGGGCCACCCATGCAAGATAGGTCAAAGGCTAGGAGACAGACGAACAGTAGTCCGCTCAGCGTCTGTACCTCAGTGAGGCGGTTGCAAAAGCCGTCTGACCCCAGTGGGACATCCTCTCACGTGATGGTGTCACGTAGAAAACACTATTGAGTAAGGCCACGTAATACATCTCAGTTTAAATAAACCTTGAAATTATGGACAGTTCTTATATGAAAATGAATCCTGGAAACTATGGGACTGTGTGATGAAACCCGGTGTGATGACACCCGGCCCAATGGCCCGGGTGTCATCACACGAAATCCCTGCTCGGAAGTAGAGGCAAATGCAGCAGCAGATGAAAAGAGGATGAAAGAAGAACAGAAAAGGAACGCAACAATCAAAATAGGCACGTGGAATGTTAGGAGTTAGGACTATGCTAAGAGCGGGCAAGCTAGGGAATATAAAGAAAGAAATGGAGAGGGTGGGTGAATACATCATGGGTCTGGGCGAAATCAGATGGAAAGATATCGAGGACTACTAAAACGACGGCTATAGAGTGATATATAGCGGAGGGAATGAAAGCCACCGCGGGGTTGCATTCGTAATGAATAGGAAACTAGGTAGAAAAGTAGTGTATGCAGAACAGGTGAGTTATAGGATAATAGTAGTGGAACTAAAGGCAGATCCAAGACTCAAATCACAATCCATTAGTCATGAAATGCTTCGTAAAACTCATAAAGATAAGACGGGGTAGGAGGGTGTGAAAATTGAATACCGGGCATTAACAGGGGCAGAAAAAATGTATCGAGAGCAGGTTGATAAAATAATGGATGCGGAGTAAGTGATCATGGAGTGAGATCAGTGGAAGACAAATTTTTGTTTGAAAAAGGAATTGTAGAAGCGGCGAAAGCAACGATAGACGTAGTCAGTGCAACTAAAATTAGAAAAACCGTGGATCACGAAGGAGATGATAATGTAGATGCAGGAGAGAAGGGAATGGAAAAGCGTAAACTAAGAGTTAGGCAAGAGAAAATACCGGGAATTACACAATAGACTTAGAAGAGAAGCAAAGAAAGTAATAGTGGCGCGATGGAGAGAACAGATTGACCCGTTATAGAAATGAAAGAGGGAAGAGAAGATGCATTATATATGAAAGTACTCGAGTTGCCCATCTGAGTTGTACATGGGGCATGCGAGAGGTGCTGTTCGTACTGCATATGAGATAAAGAAACAGAAGTAATGGAGCAATTAAAATTACTTAGCTACCCTACCATTACACAAACCTAATTATGAAGTCTCAGTGGCAGCTTTTATGGTATCTTGTCATTCGTGGGGGTCATTCCATATCAGATTAACACACCTACTTAACCTCACCATCTCAGATTTTAATTAAACTTGATATGTAGGTAGCCTCCATATATATTAAGAAAAATACCAAATTTCATTTACATTATACCGGCCCGTTTTCAAAATATGGCTATGTACATTTGACAAAAATCGTCCAAAATTGCATGACCGTCTACATTTAAAATATTAATTACTCAAATCCTAACTACGGTAGAGAAATGAAAGAGATGTCAATTTCTAGCTATATTTATGCCCTTTCTTATTACATATAACACACTATGGGTTGTAAGGAATTTTATTTTTCATATTTCAAAATAACATTTCAATTTAAAAAAATGTACATCTCCAATTATTTTTAAATTAATCTACGACTATATGATCATTAAATGATAGCCAAAGTTTGAAAATGGGAGGGCAATGGAAAACCGCGGGAAAAACGAAATTCTAAATCTTTTTTTCCTGCAGTCTATTTCCTTAAATTTATTCTCATGATCTAATCTACCGTAGTATGTCGGGTTTCGAAAATGGTTTGACGTCTCCAGAAAATATATCGGCTTGAAACTTACTTAATAATAAATATTACTTACTTACTTCAAATATGAAGTTAAAATTTTGCTGCAAGTCCGCTTAAAATTTAAATATGGAAGTTGACGTGCCGCTGTACACCGAGCTGCCGCCGGCCTGAGCCGGACTACGTTGCACATTAGATGAATCAATTTTTTTTCGGGGTCGCAAACGGTCACAGCTAATCTTTTCTGAATCACTTTCCAGAAGCTTTGGAGAGACTAAAGAATTAAGATATCCGTGTCCATTGATGTCTAATTTACTTTTTCCTCATATGATTACGAAAAATTGACTGAAAACTGTTCCCACCATTTTGTTTTTTAAACAGCGGTATTAATGGAAATGATCACAAAAACGTTACGAAGAATTGTAGGAAAAACCGTTCTATTGGTCAGTGCTATTTTTTATACCACAAGGTAGCTCCAACAGCTTTACTACGGCCTTGACTTCGGTGATTTTCAGAGAAAATTGAGGTTGGCCCTTTTTTGCAAAATTTGTCAAATTTTGAGGCCTTGTTTATTGATAAAGCGTTAAAACTGAAAGAAATGACATGAGTTACCTCGTACAGCAATCAATGGGGAATGACCACGCAAAGTTACAGGTTCTAGGTAGAAAAAAAGCACTTTTGGAATTTGGCTAGCTTTTTTTAATGTCAACCCACCGTGAAACGGGCTGATAGCGATCCCCATTTACATCTACATCAACAAAATACCCTGCAAGCCACCTCAAGGGTGTGTGGCAGGGGGTGAGTATTCACCAACATGCACTACACTATACCCTAAAGTCAGTGTAACTACGACTATTGATACATTAGCATAAATCGCTAATGCTTGTCACGAGGCGAAGCCCCACAAGCATTCAATACATTTACGAAGTACCGTGTAAGCCACCACTAGGGTGTGGCACGGGATTATTCCACACCAAGCATGCAGCATTCGCCCCGCACAAATCGGGATCTCGCACGTTCCTCCGGCCGCTAGGCGGAGACCAACAAGCAGTCAGGAGAACAGTGCGCAGTCCAACCAGAAACTGGGAGAGTGATACGTAAATGAACATGCAAACATTTAGTACACTGCTAAAGAGACATCTAGTGGTTAACGTTAGTAATAATAGTATTAATTTATGAATGCTACGAGATAATACTTCATGGAGAGAACAAAATAAAATAATGCCATGCATATCAAACGGTGTGAAGTGTTAGTAATGATGCTATACTATTAAACACAAGTAAAATGTCTACTTCTACCTAGTGTGGGTGGGAGTTTCATATGATTAATCGATCGCAACTATTATTATTCCCTATTGTACGTGGGAAAAATTACATTTTAAATCTATCGGTTCTGCAGTTTATTTCCTTTATTTTATACCTGTGATCGCTTCTGCCGTAATAAAGTTAATAGTTTAGCATATATTTTAACCAACAGAATAACCGATGAGGATCGCCTATCTTAAAGAATGAGATCACCTCTTGAAAGAGAGATGAACCGATGAGATGAGGATCGCCTCTTGAAGGACGCGAAGGAGTGAGAAGAGTTTGTTGGGGGTTGAGGCAGGAGGGGTATGAGGGCAATGTATAGAAGGGAAAAGGGTTGAATGGAGAGAACAATCAAAGCGACACCCTGTGACCCTACTACTACAACATACAGCTTGCGGGGGCGACGAAAGAAGCAACCCCGTTCCCTCCCTCTAAAACCTGTTGCGTCACTTCCGGCCGAAACCGGTGGGATTATGGAAACTCGACACCCTCTCTTGTGGGGACTAGCGACTCCCTCTCTCCTCAAAACCCCCACACTCCCTTCTCTCTCACCCCCGGTCAAGTCTTCGAGGCGAAGTGAGTCAAGTCTCCTCGCCTCCAGTCTCGTCTGCAAAAAAAGGCTCCTCGCTCACTTATCAACAACACCTGTCGCACGCTCCTCCACTTAGTAGGAGCCAATGGCCCAACTATCAATCCAAGGCCGTCACCTAGTCTTGCACCTATCGGAAAGAATTATCGAATAGTGGATCTCGCAACTCTCTGCTTTGCAGTTATTAGACGTCAAAGTTATGCATGGTGCTGTTGCGCTAAAAAAATGTGGCCCAGTTTTACCACATTAACCACCACTACGCACCAATGAAATGTCCAAAATGTTTTTATTTTAACTATTCTACACATCTATTAAATTGATGAAAAATGATCAATATGATGATTGAGATTACGTAAAAATCAATGAGCCATAATCGAGGTTTTAAGGTTTAAACTCGAGTCTACAATTGTTTCGCACGGACAGAAAGTCGAACCCCAAATGCTCTACAGTGGTCGGAAATCGGAAAAAGCTGGCCAAAATTCCAAAATGGCTTTTTTTATATATGAACTGGAAACTTCACATAAAAACTCAAATTTGATTCATGTATCTAGAAAAGTACTTCATTTGGCATAGTTCTTATCCGTTACTGGGATACAAAGGCTCAAACATGACCAAATTTCCAAAAAAATGCCCGTCTTCATTTTTCTCGGAAAATCTTCCGACTTAAGTCGATGGTGAAGTTAACAGAGGATTTTTATGGAATAAAAACGATATTATCTGTTAACATGGTATTTTTGCTTTACAATTCCATATTTTTTAAGAATAGTTACGATACAATCTTGCTGTGCCGTTACAAAATTGCGGACGCTGTTTTTAGACAAACTTTTACATTAAGTAGGAGATTCAAATGGGTTTTTGGCAAAGTCACGCAAAGTGATTTACATCAGAGCATCATCTGAAGACTTCTCAAGGTTTTTATGCAGTTAACTTTGAAAAACATTTGCTACGCCGGAAATAAATTTGATTTTTCGATCGCGCGTCGGGGTTGGTCTCCGCACGCCGGGAGCTGGATTTGCCACGAGGCGGTAAGGTTATTGCATAGGTATGGATTTTAATGCTCAGCATTCACAGTTTTTTAACCTGTGCTTGTAGGCAACGATCCTCAAGGAGTCTATAATGAAGACACAGGATGATTATTACTCGAGGTAAGTGCACGGGTAATCGAAGTTAAGTCAGTCTTCTTTGGATACGTTCGGGAACCATTCCTTATAATCAAAGCGTTCAAACCTTGAAAAAGTGAGTAGTTCTCCTTAGACCCATTCAGAAATACCTCAATTATTTTGACATTCTCCTTATTTTCTTCTGTGTTATATGCGTAGAGTTAATTAGAGTGTTGATGATGCGATGAGTAGAGATGCGTATAGCGTTGTATTAATTGTCTTTCTAAATTAAATCACTTATGTGCACTTGCGGGTGACTCCGTAAAGGTTACTACCGTGGCTAGTCCCGGTTTCCTCAAAATAATTAATGCTTAGAACGCAATCATGAGTACGTGAATTGTTGTAAATATTATAGTCGGTATTGTTAAATTTATAAAATGAATTATATTAGGCCCTTTTTAGTTCTACCGTCTGGTGCCCCCAAACTCTATATCTTTATTGCTATAACTCTATATCGATATCTTTATTGCTTTTTTCGGTAGTCCTTCCTCACGTGTATGAAATCGGCTGGCAGGAGTTGTGCTGACTGAATTATTGTCTGGATTACGTCGACTGCAAGTAGTGCGGTGACTTCCTTTGGGCATTAAAAAGCCGAACATCCCATTTCGACGTGCTTCTCGCGGACACCAGATGAGCAGAAAGCACATGAGGAGTTCTTATGGCGGAGGTTAATGCCGACTTCCGGACACGAGTGGATTTTCCTTAATCCTCTTGACAATCCGGTGCATCGTACGTGAGTAACCCCACACTTTGCTCACGCAACTCATTCCATCCCTATACTCAATCCTCCCTGTCCGGTTTTCCATCGGTTTACATCGATTGCGATGACATCAGGAAATATAATCTACCTGAATAAGGATTTGTCCAAATTATCTCTCCCCTCTTCTTCATTAATCAGAGGTAATGTGCTCAAAAAATTGTTACTGCAAAAATTTGCCGTAAATTTATCCAGTATTTTACATGTTGACCATCATTCCAAAAACAATTGCATTTATGGTTAAAGTTAGAGGCTCACTTTGCTCGAAATGTATTAGATGAATATTTGACTCCAGCGTGCGCATACCGAATCAATTTCGTCTATTCCGCGCAGGTCCGACTCCGAAGAAGGGGATTCCGATCCATTCGCGGTAGCCTAGCGTGCGAAGTGCACCTGTGTGACTACAAGGCTTGGCCAAACATGAAAGTTGGAGGACTCTTGTTGGAGCAGGTGGAGAAATTGTTCGTGTCTTAGTAGTATATTGAAGGAAACTTTTTTCAGCGAATATTTAATAAATGCGTCAGGTCAAAGAGAGGTTTGCAAGGAAAATAGATCGAATAATTCTCATCCACAAAACTAAAACTAATCATGCATTGAGATTCATAGCATAGCAAAATATTCTATTGAAAATTAATGAATTCGCATCCAGAGTTGAAAACCCAGCACTCAAACCGCTTCACCAACCCTATATTCATGCTGTATTTGCAACCTGTTCCCTTTTTCCATCAGATTTCAAGGTAAGTGACATAACACCCGCTTCGCCACGCTCTTTCGGCACCTTTGTATGTGAGATTTAAATGCAGATGTGAACTGCGGGACAAGTACTTCTGATCTGCGTAGATCTTTGCATTCAGAAAGAGGGTGTGGGTTGGGTCGGAAGGGGGTGGTAAAACACGAACTCAGGTGGCAAGCCTATTACAACATCCGATACCCGCATCCTTCTCAGCCAATCCGATTGGCGCTCATTATGCGGAGCTCTTGAGGTTGTGATGAACTGGATGAGACGCTTAATGCCCTGCATCCGTCCCCTCTCGCGATTAATCCCCAAGGATCGGATGTAAAGGATATCGAGGGCTACCGGTGTTAAGAAAAAGGGGATAAAGGAGAGCGAAGGAGTAAATGGAAAACTGACGGCGATGCAATCATCCGGAGAGTGTGAAGAGGCTCACCACAGCGAGGAATGCAAGTTTGATTCAATGTATACCAATACGGTAATAATTGCACGGCAATATATAGGAATGCCAATCGCCTTAGGTGGTTGGAGCGATTCTTGTTTATGTACAGATTTACCTGAAACTTTGCATTCACATTCTAATAATTGATATCTATAGATAAATAAACGAGAAAAATTGCATCATACCGATTTCGTATTTTTGGCAATTTAATGTTATTTTAACACATAGTCTTATGTCAAATGACATATATTTCGTAATAATTCGATTAAATATGCACACATTGTTCTTATAAACGCAAAATAACACATTTCTTATTATTAAAATGGTTGATAACAAATATCAAGGTTTCACGTTGAGTCCAATATTCAAAAAAACAGTTTTAAATATGAATTCATCTAAATTTCGAATACAGCGCCGAAAACTAGTCATAAATAATATAACTCTAATTAAAATATAATACTAGTATTATTTCCATCACTGTATGCATGGTGAGTTCCAACGCATAAACAGATGAACGTGAGTGAAATTTGGTCCAAGAATATTGTTTTGACTTACTTGAAAAATATTTTTAATGTTCACTCAAATACCCACAACTACCGCTCCAGTCAGCTGAATGATTTCATGGCCCTGTGAAAAATATTTGTAGAAACCGTTCAGTACAACATAAAGCTCTTTCCGGGTCATGCTCTTTGATAGTTTTCCTCTAAACAATTCATAAATAAAACAATAAATTATTTCCTTCATCTCCCCACTTTCTTCTTGGCCTTGCACCTGTTTCCTTCACTACTTACTTGCTTAGAGGATTTATATATCTACAGTGTCCCACCATCTTTTCTTTGGTCCACCCACACCTCTTCTTTCATCTGGAAGCTTATCTCTGGCAATCGTCACTACTATTCCGTCTTCCATTTCATTCATGTGACCATTCTATTCTTGCTCCCAACCGTTTACCCATTCGCTGATATTCTGTGCATGGCAGTTCTTTCTGATGCTCACTCTTCCCAATTATATCCAATAAGGTTGTCCCTAAAGTTTTACAAAGATTATCATTTCTGCTGTTTCTGTATGCCTTAGTTTTAGTTATATTTGTCTCCGGTATTGTCTCTACCGTATACAATCAGTATTGGTCTGACTTTTGCTTCGTATATTCTTACGTAAGCCCCTTCTTTTATACTTATCCTTCCAGGTTTTATTATTGAGGCATTCCGCTATCTTATTTGCCTTAATCACTTGTTCTCTAACTTATTTCTCTCTATTTTCACATTGGGGCAGCTCTATTTATGATTGTTTGATTATCCTGTTGATGTCTTTACCATCTATTTCTAATGTTTATTTAGGCGTTTCTGCTGAAATTGTCATTTTCTGTTTCTTTTTTCCTGGAGATAAAATAGTGTTCAGGGTATTACCAGTCGTATTGAATACATGTAACAACTTCATGATGAATAAAACAGTTATTAGCCTTGAACAGATTTATTGAATGGCACGACGTGTTTCACCACTCTATGGCATAATCATGCGCTTGTTTCCTGCAGTACCTACTAGCTCATGGTTATGCCACAGAGTGGTGAAACGTGTCGTGCCATTCAATAAATATGTTCAAGGCTAATAAGTGTTTTATTCATCATGAATATCGACTACTTTCACCAGGTCCAGCCTGGCACAGTTTTGCTTATATTCAACAACCTCTGTTGTCTTCAACGAATTAATGAAAGGGTAGAACCTCAGAAGATGATGACGGAAGATTCTAAACATGTAACCTAGATGAGTCACAACGCTTATCCTTACGCAGCGTGGCAGTGGAGTGGCCTTGGAGATCGCGTCAATGAATTGGCCGAGCAAAGGATGGGAGGATCCCTGAAGGAGGGATGAGGGAATAAGTGGAGGACGTGACAACTGACAGTGGGTGAGGGTAAGGAAGAAGAGATGGGAGGACTTCACGGCTAGCGAGCGACCGTAGTCCCCGTTCACAAAATCTCCCCTTCCCACGGCTCGCCGACTTCGAAACGAAACGGTGCATGGCACGAGGTGGTTAGGACGGCGGCGAGTGGACATTCAAATCCCCTCTTCCGGAGGACTGTAACGTATATCTCTGCAATCCGACTCTGTCACTCTTGTTTCTCTACCCTCCGACACTCTCGTCTTCCCAAAATTTCTCCCCCTTTGGTTTCAGAGCGCTAACATTACCGCAATGACTACACCAGTGTTGCAAGTACCCCTTCTTGCTTCAGGTATTCTCCCAGCCAGTTGTTCTCGAGCTGTGTTCCGCGGAAACGAAAATGGTTCCACGGAAGCATTGAAGAGGTTCCGCGAAAAATCTCGAAAATCCTCTTCTTCTTCCTTCTTTCTAGTACTTATACTGCCTGCTTAAGGTAGTTTGAGCGAGATATTTCCTTAGTCATAATGGAGACCATATTCGAAATTTTATTTTTTAATTTCAGCGTCTGTAAGAAGCACGAAATAATATTTTTATATTAATGGCGCAAAAATGTAGTTATATGAGTCAAACATTCACAGTAATTTAATAAAAATGTCCAAATAAGTCTTTAGTTTGACTTCTATTTCCATGCCGTACGGTGGAAACGCCTTCACAGCAAATACTTTTTTTGCGATTCTGTAAAAATTACTGAAGTGAGTTATTGATTATATTTTATAACTAGTTGATAAAACGTACAAACTACACACAGTTTTTGACGAAATCTACGAGTTATAAATTCCTAATTTTTTCAATATTCTCCCAATGGAGCGCAGAGCTATCCCATGCAAATACTACACACTACTATTACCTACCAACCCACTGCTACACATTACTAAGTACAACAAACACAGCACTATCCCATGCGAAACAGCTTATATTTTTAGGCAAATTTCTCAAAAAATAGTTCGGCAACGAGTTAGTATTTTGATATCGTTGAAAATATGAGATTTCTTCTTTAATATAAGGTCAAATTCTAGGTGAAGTGATATCTCGCTCTAACTACCCTAACTTGGGTAGTCTCCTCTTATTTTTTTAGGTTCATTTACTCATCATAGCTTGCTTGCAATGCCCAAGGAATCTTCTGCCCTCGCGGCAACTTATCCCTTGCTAATTTAACTTTTCTATTTTCTTCCATTCAGTTTATATGCGCATTCCACCCAATCTTTCCATTTATTATCAACGTATTCATATTATTCACCTCGCACATATCTCTGATGTCCTCAATTGAAGAGAAAAATATCGCTCACAAAGACGAACGATGAGGTATTGGATATGGTTAGAGAGGAGAGGAAGCTGGTGGCGGAGGTTCGGAGAAGGCAGAAGAGATGGATAAAGGAAGAATTGATAGTGGAGGGTATGTTGAATAGGGTGATAGAGGGGAGAATACTGGGGAAGCGTGGAAGAGGAAGGACGGGGCTAGGAATTCTGGACGAAATAAGATGATATGAAGAATTTAAGAGGGATCTAATGGTGGGACATC
Organism: Pyrrhosoma nymphula; assembly: GCA_963573305.1. Lineage (NCBI taxonomy): Eukaryota > Metazoa > Arthropoda > Insecta > Odonata > Coenagrionidae > Pyrrhosoma > Pyrrhosoma nymphula. Next base: position 123,225,182 of record OY754330.1, read on the forward strand.
TTTAGGAAGGAAAACAAGACAATTTTTCAGAGATTGTGATGCAGGATAAGGATATCGAAAAACCTTCCAATCAGCTGGTAGAATACAAAAAACTATCTAAAAGAATCTCTATTTTGTATTTTGAATGCAAGTCCAGGGGAAAGTTGTCAGCTTCTTACTAACTCAAACCTTATAAAAATCGGTGATTTCTCCGAATATTGCTATTTTTGGAAACAGCGCACTGTAAATGCAGCGTCAGAGTTTGAAGGATTTACAGATTATCCTTTGGATTATCCTTAAATAACAATTTCTGAAAATAAATGAAAAAATCGGCCCCTAAAAAACTATATTTTACAAACCATGGCGAAATATCCCACTTTTCTCTGTGAAGTAATCATGAGATCCTACCAGCACAAATTTGGGGAATTACGTTTCATTATTTTTTTTTAATTTTCGCTGCTACCTCTTTGGTGTTTCGCAGCTATCATATTAGCATGAGTACCGTAGCAATATGCAGAAAGTTATCGGCCACTTTCGGCTTTTTTTTCGCCGTCGACGTCAAAAAACGACTGCGCACTCCAACACGTGAGTTAACCGCATAGTATGTTCCCCCTGTTTGATCCACTGCGATGGTGTGACGGCGACAGAACAAGTTTTCTCCTCGCGCGCATCTCCTTTTTGTTCTCACCGTGATCTCCATTCATCAGAAAAACCTAGTGGGAGAGAGAAAACCGGAAGTATCCCAATCTCCAAAACCCATCACGGGCTTCCCTTTGTACTACGTTTGGGGTCGTGAATTAAACCTTGAAGGTCGAGAGAACGAAAACTAAAACATAAGAACGCACCTCCTCGTCACACGGTTAACTCCAACATGAAATGCATCTTCACCCGCCCACCCCAGCGAGTCTCGGAGCGGGAAAACCGCAAGTCCGGCGGTGGCTCAAGCCCCTACAGTAGTAAGGGGGGGGGGGGATCCACGCCCCCGTTTTCCCCCCTTGTGACCAGCCGGCAACATCACGCGATTCGTTGCATTCAATTGTCGCCGGGAAGTGGTGCGGGGATATCTGTCGGCGTAAAGGAGGCGGAGCGGACAGAGGAGAGGAGCGTGACGTGAACGGATGCGAAGAAAGAAGGGTCACTCCTTTCATTCATTCATACATCTCGTATTTCTCCCTCTCCTTCCCTCGACACTTGACCTCCTGCTCCCATTTTCTCTTCCCTCACGTCTCCTGAACACTTCTCCCTGTTTTAAAGACGTGAACTTTGTGTCGCTGCGTATAATTTAGATGCGAGATTCAATCCACGGAATGGACAAAATTACAAAGACACGCCTCCCGCTTCCTTAAAAAAAACTCGTCTTACTTAAATTGTGCAATCGGGTATATAACTGCGATGCAAGCATTAAGTTCAGCTAGCACAACTCATGCGCGAGTGATGGGCCAGCGGTGGGACTCTGCCAATTTAAGCGAGGACTAGAATTTCCGCGCTTACCATCCGAGGCTTCGATGTGCTTGCGTAATGCGTAAACTTTGGTGCGAATGTAAAATTTGGTATATACATAAGGGTATTGTCTTAATATGTCTACTTAACCCAAAATAACTAATTTCTTATAATTTTCGTCAATTAAAAATTATAATTAAGTAATAGAATTACAATTAAACTTCGGATGTCGACCCATACTAACCGTAATCCCTAAGCAAATACAGGCGGTTAAATGTACTCTCGTGGGGGCTACCGACGGTCAATCCCCTTAATGATAGTTCCACTCCAAGCTTAATCTGACCCTTCGTAAGCAACCCAAGACCCTCATTGAGACCCTCCGAGGGATCAATCACCGAAGGTAGTCACCCGGCGGAACTTGACCTTTTTGAGGTGAAATATAAAGTTTATTAATTTTAATTGGAACAAACAACTTATCAGTATTTTTGCATTTATTGTTACAACATGATAACGGGCCTTTTTTGATCGATGATTTACGATAAAAACTTAAAGTTTTAGCCAAATGACATGAATATCTCAATTCCGACTAGTGAACGCTGTAGCTGAACGCGTGGCTTTCAATCTTTGGAGCAAGGAGAGTGGGAGGGGGAATACAGTACAATACGGGGAACGTGACCGGGAACTACAATTCAATAGGTATCTGAGATATGGAGAAAAAAGAGGCGTACATAGTATGGTAGTCCCCACGAGAGTACATTTAGCCATGCAGGCAAATGCATCTCATTGGAAAGGGTGCCTAACTAGCAATCGGTCAGTAGTACATGTAGGTACATACATGTATGTAGATACTATGTCCGACTCGGAAAAGGTAAGACGGCTACGGGAACGTCCGCCGGTCCACGCGGCGACAAGCTACCATCAAACACGTGTGCTCTTGACGAACTCGCGTGAAACACACGGCCGTGCTCTCGGCATAGCAGCAGCTCAATTACCCTCTTCAACATGCCCTCTCCTCTCAAAACTTCCTCCATCCATCTCTTCTGCCTTCTCCAAACCTGCGCCACCATCTTCCTATCCTCCCCAACCATATCCTATACCTCCTCGTTCGTCTTCCTCACCATTTGGCTCACTCTCTCCATCCTTCTCCAAACCCACATCTCAAACGCCTCATATCTACGCACATCCACCCTTCGCAATGACCAGGTTTCCGACCCATGCAGCTCCACGCTATCTATTAGAGTTTTCACCCCTTTTTACTATAGCTTTCCTTTTTGTGGCAAGTGCCCCAGCACGCCCTGTCGCACACCCCCGTTCGAGGTATTACGTAGAAGTAGATGCTTCTATTTTCATCTAAGAAATACTTTGCAATGCACCGCCTAGGAGAGGGACACGGGGTGATTCCACTCCAGGCACGCAACACTAGTTCCAGTCCAAGCTCGAACCCTGCACTCTCCCCTGGCCACTTGCATTAGTAGGCTCGAGCCAAAAATCAGTTAGGAGAGCATGTCATGATAATTGTCTATCGGTAACTGGTATATCTTATTTAAAGTCAGAGAAAATCCTCCAGATGATTGCATGTGCAAGGCCGTATCTACCACTTTCTTCGTCCCCGCGTACGTCCTACCCTTCTTCAACCCATCCATAAAACCTATTCTCTTTCATCCCCTTCCACGCTTGCCCAACACCCTTCCCTCTACCGCGGTCCTGAGCAAACCATCATCCCTAATTACCCCTTCCAGCCATCTACACTACCTCCCCCCCAAACTCATCCAGATGTTTCCTTTCCTCACCCACCATGCCAAGCACTTCCTCGTTTGTCTTCCGTTCCGTCCATCGCACCGTTTTCCATCCTCCTTCAAACCCACACCTCGATGCACATGCAGCCAAACCGGAAACCAGGAAAGTACCACGTTGAGGAACATGGCAACATGTAGTACTTGGGCCAAGATACTGATTAGCACTACCGATACAACTGATTCATCACTCTACGAAATACTAATTCTTGGAAAATTAATCATATGGGACATTCCAAACGGGGAAAGGTGTTAGTGATAATGATAAGTTGATGAACCGATGTATAAAGTGTACATATTTCCAACTTGCGTTCATATAGAGAGATCAATTCAGGAAGGAAATCTTAGTTTGGCCCACACGAGCTCTTGCATGTATGTACCCTCACACGTTCGCCCTATCCGGAAGGACGGGAGCAAGGGAAAGTGTAAATGTTAGGGGAACTATTCCTGCAAGGGCTTTAGCGAGGGGCGCAAGTGTACAGGTATGGCTTCTCGCTCGCCACGAGGGTCCAAAGAGGGGGGAATTGAAAGTGTCAGGCGAGGATCTTCGCAACGCTGGCCTGGGTGGAAGATATGCGGACGATTCTCACAGATAGGGGAGGAAATGACCAATTATTGAGGAACACACTTGTTTACCCAAGTCTTTTTTGTGTTTTTTTTCAAGTCTGTGGGAAAAGGGTCAATGTGGTCTTTTGGGAGGCAGCCGTGTCTACACGGAGGTCGCTCGCGTGGGGATATAACCCCTCCGTAACATTCTCCTCAACTAAGGCAACATATTGGGAAACTTACTACAAACGAGTTTTTGCTCAAATAGCCTATTTAGCAATACAGTAATACGGAATTTCACTTTTTTTGTTCATCAATTTTTTTGTTAAACTAATTTATTATTAAACAAATCTGTATTAATAAGTTAATTTGTGACCATATGACATGGTAAATGTTTGCATTATGGTTTATATTACATAATTTTTCTACATTTCACAATTTTCATGAGCCTAAAACAAATTAAAATAAATGGAAACGTAAAAGGATTCAATTTTTCAGGTACCAGTGAAATGCGGAGGAAAAATAATGAAAATACATTTTAAACTTGACAAACATTGTTCATTTTTTTTACTATGGAATGGAGAAAAGCATTCGACACACAATCCTTAAAAGAGAACGGGAACTTTCCATTCATTATCCCTAGTTTACTGCTTACTTCGCAAAACACAACAGCGCACTTGCTTCCCATTAGCTTGCGTAATAGGCAGCGCACTTCCACATAGGTCGGGAGAAGAGTTGATGAGAGTTGGAGTGTGTTAAACATAACGTAAGAAAATCGTATTATCGTATCCGTGAATGTTTAAATTGTGTTGATTTTAAGTAAAGGCATCAAAAAATTGACAATTTTACGTTTGAATTGCTCTGTTGTAAAAAGCTTAGGTATTCATAAAACTTTCTGCATGATTTCGATAACTATACACAATCCATTCGGCGGTGGCTATAAAGAACATACAAAATGCATTTATCTACAGAGCCTACAGACTGGAGATGATTTATCATAATATCGCTAAAAAACGTCGGTGTACAAACAAATTTGATTCTATAAAACCTTGAAAAAACTATTGGCGCATTCATTCCAATATAGAAATTTAGCATGGTGATAACTAACAGAATAGCCTTAATTTAAATTCGAGAAACTTATACGGTATTGAGGCTGGTATGATGAAACTTCTTCTTCATGATGAAGAAAAATAGAGCTGTTTTCCGTCAGATGGTATTTTAATCACTGTTAACTCCGGTGGTTAAAAACATTTCCAAGGTTTGAAGTACGATTGAATCTTTTTGAAGTGGAAAACTGCGAACTCTTCCCGCAAATTCACTTGAAAATTGGTCCACCGGGTAGCAAGAATCGCGTTTTTTATTTTCAAAATAAAGAATGTGAAAGTACAGTAGCAGAGATCAAGAGTGTTTTGACGAAAATCGTAATTATTGGCTATTCTACCGGCTGATTGGTAGGTTTATGACAGCCCTTACCCTAACTTCCCCATTTCCATGACATTTTTTCTGTTTCTGACTCACTACTTGCTCGCTATCAGTTCTCTCTTGAGAGTCTCATATCCTCTGCCTCTCTTAATGTCGTCCAAAATTGCTATCCTCTCCTTTCCTCTTCCACGCTTCCCCATTTTCTCCCCATGACCACCCACTGACAAAAGTATGCGCCACTGCCTGTAACCAAAAGTTACTTCCATCGAGTTTGAGAACATTTGCCTTCAAGTTGAGTAAACCGATTTTAATGGAATAAAATGCATCTAATAGAATGTTCATTTCTGCGTTCATTCATATACATTTTAGTTATCCCTGTCTTACAACTAGTTGTGCTTTCACTATATTGTGTTTAAAAATAAGTCACCGCGTTACGAGCTGAAAATTCGATGTCCTAACTTTAACTGATAGTCATTAGGATGATTTTGGTAATATTAATTTGCGATTCTGAAATATGTTAGCAAATAATGTTTTTGTTATTTTACTGAGGAAAAATGTTTGTAAGGTTTGGGTAAAAAGGTTTGTAAGGTAAAATAATAAGGTTAAAATGTGAGTTGTATCTTTGTCATCGCAAGGATGACTGAAATACGGATGTATGCAGTAAAGTTGCAGTTATAAAATATACCAGTATCATCGCTATCGAATTTTTATCATCGATATGTTTATGAGCGTTCTTTTGGATTCGATTTTTGCCATCAGAATCTATCGACTCCTCTAGGAGATACAGCTATCTTGACCAATGAGACTTTGAATTTTTTTACTGGCGTGGTGGCAAGGAATAATACCGAGAAGGGTAGTGAAGGTATCGTGGTCGATGTTGACCCCTCGTCAAGGGGTCGCGTGCTCGAGAGAAAGAATTCTACAGGAGTTGAGAGGGTGGGGACACAAAAGCGGTCCTTTGCGAGGGTCTGCCACGGAGTGGGAAAGGACAGCGATCGGGGGCACAAGGTATCTTCAAAATAATGTTCGTCCACCGACTTCCGTCCGGTGGGAAGGGTGACCGCAGAACGCGGGCAATCGACTATCCTGGAATCGTCCTCTTGGGGGAAATCTGGTCGCGCCCACAACGGATGCAGAAACCTAATTTTATCTCAAATGGTCGTGGGACTCGTATTTCGCACAAAACGCATGTCTTAAAAAATCATATTTGGGCTGCCACCGTGATTCTTCCTATCAAACCCCAGGGTAGGCCTACGCTTATTTTTGAAAATTGGTTTTTCTTTTGAATTCGTCCCTTCAAAATAGTTGTTTTTGTGAGAAAACAAATACATTTCAGGCTGGTTGATGTGCGACTACCCATAGCCGTGCCTAAGGGGTCAAAGGTCAGGTGCACTAGAATGTGTCAGGGGCCCAGGGGTGTGCTTCACTTTTATATCCACATTAAGGTGGTTGGAACGACTTTTTTTATTAAACAGATTTGCGTGAAATTTTGCACACGTGTTCTCATCAGTAATATTTATAGATAAAAGTGAAAACTATTGCATCATATTGATTTGGTTTTCTGGCAATTCAATGCTATTTCAAAGCGTAGTCTTACGGCACATGACATATATTTCGTAATAAATCGATTACACATGTAAAGATTTATTTCAAAACGCGAAATCATACATTTCTTATTATAATAAGCACTGCTAACAAATATCAAGGTATCACACCGAGTCCCATATTAGAAATAAACATGTTTCAATATAATTTTATCTAAATTTCAGGGACCTTTTTCCGGAATAGCCGAGCCCCCTAACTTTCCGGAAACAATTGCATTTCTCCATTATCACCACCTGAGAAAGCGTGTGAACCAAGGAATGCGGAATCAGGAGTGGGGTTGAGGCAGTAAGTAAGCGGAAAAAATTTTCAAGGAAATGAAGAGAGCTGATTCCTATTGCATGGAGAAAACGAGAAGAGCAAAAAAGGTATTCATGAAGATAACGGGAGAGGACGAAATTGTGATAAATGAAAGTAGAGAGAGTAGGAGTTAAACGAGGAAAGTGCGTGAATAGAGTATGACTTAAGTAGCATCAAATGATGTAGTAAGGAAAAACTAGCATGTAACCCTTAGAAGTTAAAGACAGTTTTTCCAAATAAAAGAACAATTATCCGGATATTTGAAGGCGTAAGGTGGTAAGTGGAGTTTGTTGGTGATGCTTAAAAATTTCCCGGAGAAGTCAAATTTTTTAGTGGTGTTGAAAATTTCCACATCCGGTCGTTTAATCGTACAATTCACAACGCTTACTAGAATCTGAGTTTAAACAATTGTTTAGCTCTGTTTTAAACTGCTAAATGAATTGCTTCGCTTTATAAAAACCTTGTTTTTGGGTAGGGTCTTCGTGAGAATTGGTCATAGCCAGCCCCCTGACATTCTCCTTTTTCTTATGTCCCAAGTTAAGTTCTAAGTCTGTGGTCATAGCGCAATGATTTATAACTCTACCACGAACATGGAAAATTATTCCGCCGGAGAAGACGCAACCCACTAGACGCAGGAGTTATGAGCGGGAACGCCATTTGCGCCATTTGGGTCCATCTACCAGCCTATAACATTAGTCCATCTGGGGGATGGAGAAAGGCTTTCAAATCCACACGGTTGATATCCCGTTGTGTGCTGAAATTCTGAAAAAAATCTACCCTAACTTGTAAAAATGGCTTTCCTATACAATGCGTTCCATTTTTTTAATATAATAGTCAACACCTTCATTTTTGCATTTGATTTATGTATAGTAAAGGAAGGAGATCTGAAAAGAGTGTCTGTATACTTACAAAAATACTTAATGAATTAGAGGAAACATTACGCTTTAATTTCCTCGGGTTTTTTTTTCGCGACCACAGTTTGATTGTAAAGTACAATCTCCAGGTGAATTAATTGGATTTTAACCGGTTCCTTAATTTAAAGATGTTTAAGACCTCATGAAAAAGAACACCATGAATTATAAATGGAGCGAAGAAAGAAAAAGATACCCATAGGTTGATACACATCTAATGAATAATTGGAAACTGCTCTAAAATTGATGAAATGGAATAATTACACAGTCCTACTTCGTAAAACATCTGTGGGCATAAAGATATGAAAGAGACTTTTTCACAGTAATTTTACACCAAAAATGAAAAGTAAATCAGATTAATATTTTGGAGGAGCAGAAGATATGAATTCTTGCGGGACGATTTTTTAATATTTTTTTGTCTGAAATACGCTCCCCCTGCTGGAACCTTCACCATCTTCACGTGCTATTAACCACCCTCCGTTTTAAGAACCCTTATAGCCTAAATTCTTCTCCAACGAATCATAATCTTCGCCAATCGTATCCTCTAACCCTACTCCAAACCCCAGAAAAACCATACTCCTTTCCCCTACCTCCCCTTTCCAACCATTGTACCAAACCTTCCTCCCTACCCCATCTTACCCGTAAGTGATTACATTCGGGTTTCCATGAGGATGATGTAAAATTTCATAGCATAAATACGTCGTAATTTCATAATGATGACATAAATATTTTTATTTAGATTTTTACAATCAAATAAAAAGTAAAATAGACTTAGCAAACTCGTTATTCTATATAATAAAATATTTTTAGTTGAATATATATACTGATAAATGTGCATTATTTACCTGTACAGGAATTTTTATAAGACAAAATTCAGGACACTCCCCTTTTTTCAGGACGTATGGCAACCCTAGACTATACGTATCCCTGGACGTGTGTAAAATAATTGTTATTTTACTGAGGCATAAGCGCTGAAACCCGTTGTTCATAAAATGCATGAAATTTCTGTGAAAAGTATGTATTGATACATTTTATCATTCTAGAAGAGTCCACTAGGCCAAAAAAATTGAGTTGGTGACTGTTTTCAAGGAGGACGTAAGTTTTTCATAAAATATTCTGATTATCACAAATGTGAAGTGAATATGGGACATTTTCTCCTTTGGGAGGATGTATTTTTGGTTAAGCAAAGGGGCTTTGAAAGTACATACCGGCAGCTCCTAATTATAAATCCCTTGCTAATGACATCGTTAAACATCTCCCGTCCACCTACTCAAGCGGGACGAATGGAAAACCCATGTCATGAAGTCGCTCAATTTTTTTCATCCGTGCGCACGGATTTGGGCATTATTAAGTACCGTTTCGTCTAACTGGACACATTTCTCCCCAAAATCAGATTTCCAAGCCCTAAGCGTACATACAAGGGAGATGAAGAAAGATCCACTTGATCCTCCTGACCCTTCATTAACCAGAATTTCCTCATCGAGCACCTCCTCGACGGACATATTTATTCGTCTGTTTTGAATTTCGTTTATTTATTTATTTATTTATTTATTACACTGATACTGCAATTAGACATTGTCTGGTGGCAATATATCATTAGTTTCGGTTGAAAAAAAATTAATAATAAGGTTTAAAAAATACATATACCTAGATACAACATCAGACACTCTTCTTGTTTTTTATGAGTAACCATTTTTTTTAAATATTTACATTTCTTGGTAAAGGTTTTGTGAGTTCTTCTGGTAATTCATTCCATTCCAGGACCCCACGATTTAAGAAGGAGTATTTGGCAGCATTCGTTTTTTGCCTCCTTAATTTTAGTTTCAGCGGGTGGTCATTTTTTCCCAAAAAATTTGGTGGTTCCAGCCTCTTCTCCAATTCCAACCAGGCTGGATGTTTTGAGTAGCATTTAAACATTCCCAATAACCTATTTACTTTCCTTCTATCTTGCAGTGGACTCCACCCCAATTCTTCTAACATGCTGCTTATGTGCTTCGTTGGCTTGGCCATGTCTAGAGAATGGATGAGAATAGGATAACACAGCAGATTCGTGCTAGAGGAGTGAGCGGTGAGAGAAGGAAGGGTAGACCGAAAGCCTTGGGTGAATGTAGTGAAAGATGCTATTAAGAGAAGGAATATTAGGAGTCTTAAAAACAGGAGGGCGTACATAAAGTAATTGCCTCGCTGTTAGTACTACGTAGCAGATAAGGATACAAGTATTAGGGAGTAAATCAACTCCCTAGCTACACTACCTAACGACAAACCTAGTTAAACTTAAGTGGTTAAAACCCAATGATAGAAGAGATTTACAATTATTGTATTAAGTTTTATCTAGTAATTTGGTTAACTACTTAAATGAGAGGTTTGTTATAAATTTCAGCACCTCAGAAAGAGGTTTCAGAGCACAAATCTGCTTAAAAATACCAAATATTCGAACTAATATTTGCTAGCTTTCACCAATAAATTCGGCTACGAGGCTTTTGGATACTATTCCTGACTATATTGTGAATTCAAAAAATACCCTGAAGTTCAAAATGTTAATGTCGTCACACTCACTTTACTTGAAATTTTTTGTCATGATCGCTTATGACAATAATGTGACTGTTTTTGTATATTTTTATACACATTTGCTACGTTCTTGTTGCCCTTGCTGTAATTTATCAATTAAGCCCTGAATTACAGTAGGAATTTCTGCTCACGTTTTACGTATGAAATTGAAATTTAGTACTTTTATTGATATTGTAGTGCTGCACACTTTTGCAAAGGACTTACAAGTCCTGGAACAATGAAAATTATTATGAATAACTAGTCCATTATTATAGCTAAGAGGGTGGATACTCGGTTCTAAGAAATCTGTGCTCCTTACTCGGGTCATTCGCCATTTTTCCTCATTGTGAAGCTCATCCGACATGGGATGTGCCTGGGTGTGTTTTTAGTTCCTAGGGATCCTGTCAACATGACCAGTTGGCCATTAGGGGGGATTTGATCCATCCGCGGCATGTCGTTAGCCGGTTCATTTGTAAGGGGAAGAGAGAACATGCGGAAAGAGGAAAAAAGCACTCCGACCTCGTCCAACCCCTTTCGTTCTCCGAAACACAAAACCGCTCAAAGAGACGCTAGAGTAGGAGAAGGGTGGGGGGGGGGGGGCGCCGACAAACTGATAGCGGGTCCACCGCGTGGTTTCGCCCGCCATAGTTTTTTTCCGCAATAATTCCCGGTAAATTAGTCGGATGGACATAATCCGTCTGAAGTCCGCAGATAATGAAAAAGAGTCTCCCGTCTCAGTCTCCCTCTGGCCGCATGGACGCTGAGCTTGGGACGCGTGTGTAAATGAGGTTCCACTCGAGGGTATTTTCATCTCGTGATTATTTCTTTCTCCCGGTGTGTCCACCATTCCCACTCCTTCTCATATAATACTTCTCTCTCTGTCAATCCCTCTCTTCATATTTCAGTCTTTCTCTCAACACGAATTTAAATATTCTGTTAAGCACAAATTACGGTTGCTCGGAAGAGCAGGGTTGATTGCCAATTAAAAGAGTGCTTTAAGCCCTTTCAATATTGACGGGACGCATTTTTCCCAGCGAATGTCTCTGTTTTAAATGATTGATACATACAGTGGAAACTCAAGTCAACAGGAACTATACTTATATGTTTTTTTCAAACACGGAAACCAAAAATCAGTCTAGAAAGGGTTAAGTTAAGTTGCACTTTCCTAGTTGCTATTTCGATCGACTGAGGAAACGACAAACAAGTTCCCTACCTACATTTCCATGGATTGTGGAATCCCCACTGTCACATATCTTAGTAACTTAGCAGTGTTCATGAATTGTTGAAGGAATTAGGGTGCGAATCTCTAACTGATCTAAGGGAGAAATACAGGTTAAATATTTTGCGCAAGTTCGAAGTAGACATTTTTTTGCCGGACGTTCAACATATTCTGCTAGAGCCAACATACTACGATAGGAGGGATCACAGGAAAAGATAAAGGAAATAGACTGCAGAACCTATTGATTAAAATTGCCATTTTTTCCACGCACAATTAGGGATCATAATAGTGGCGATAGATCAATCATATGAAACTCCCACCGTCACTAGGTAGAGTAGACTTTTCATTTGTGTTTCATAACATAGCATCATTACTGACACTTCACACCGCTTGATAGGTCCGTCATAATTTTGCCCTCTGCATGAAGTAGGTAGTATCGCGTAGCATTCATAAATTAATAATATTAGTAATATTAACCGCTAGATGTGTTTTCAGCATTGTACTGCATGTTAGCATGTTCATTTACATAGTATTTTCCCAGTTTCTAGTTTGACTGCGCAATGTTCTTCTAACTGCTTTTTGGTCTGCGCCTAGCGGCCAGGGGAACGTGCGAGGTCCCGATTTGTGCTGGGAAGAGTGCTGCATACCTGGTGTGGAATCACCCCGAGCCACACACCCCGGTGGTGGCTTGAACGGTACTTCGTAGATGTAGATATGCTTGTTTCACATTCGGAGATCCCTCCGAATGGAGGGATCTCTGAATGGGAATTCCCATCCTCCATTTACGTATGCATAATTCATTAAATTCAATCTTCATCTAATTCATTAATCAACCATTATTATTATGGGAAAAGGAAAAGCTATAACAAGTAGGACAATATAAAATATAATTGTAAAAGTCATCAAAAGTGAGAAATCCAGATAACCACTTGGTTGCAGAACATTTTTACAGTTACATTAACATTCTCTGTAGGCATATTCTTTTATATAAGTATATTTACATTGCCCAATTAATTTGTGGTGAATTTTCGGACATATACTCAGAGGTTGATTAATTAAAACATAAAAGAGTCTGTTTTTTTGAATTCTCAATGTATATGTATGTGTGTAATGACAAACCTTCTATTGTAGCTCGTATTCTTCCATCAGCTTCTATTTATCTTTTGTAGCCCTGAAGACGATTTAAAAATAAAATCAGTACGGTGGCGGCTGGTATAAGTGATTTAATTTGGACCAAACCCTCTACAAAATTTACTTTGTAAATTACCTTAATTCGTAGTTCCTAAAAATTAAGTGGAATATAATGTACAACATGGTTTGATGAAAATTCACCCCCTGCCAAATATCCTTTACGTAAGTTTTAGGATAATATTGTATATATTCGCTAGTTTAGTCATTCATAAAGTCCAATGGGATGGGGTTGGTGGGATAAATAGGTTACTGGAATCCCATATCGAGGGTCTGCGTTTCAAACGCGTAAGTGGGACAGGTTTGTCTTTCCTTACTTTGCCAACTCAACTTCCACCCCGTCCGACCCGGAGCCATTGGCGATTTCCTGCAAAGCAAAAAACAGGACTATGCCAACACTGATTTTCTCGCCATCCTTCATTTCCCATTAAATCCTTCCCTAATTAACTCGCCCATCTATGCATAGCCAGGAGCGGAACCAATCTTAGGGGGAGGGGGATTTGTTAGTTTTAAATGGGCATATGGATGTGTGCTTGCTTATGTTTTGCATCCTATAATATTATGCATTAATAAGTATGCCTATATAGTTTTATTTTGTCAATTGGCGATTTATTTAACATAACTTACTAAGGGTTTTTCTACTCCTCTCCGCCCATTCTATCTGCGATCTGTTGACGCCTGTATATTACGCCGCCGCTACAGGGAAGATCAATTAGTGGGGTCAATAATTATGTGTTGCCAATTAGTAATTTAGCTTAGAGTACTCCGAGTATAGGGCCCAAGAATAGCTTAATTGAAGACAGCAATCTTGAAATGTCCCCGAAACGCATAAAGAATAATCAAGAAGCAGTAGTCGTTGCAGTAGTTAACTGCCGTAGTTAAAAAATAAGATTCCAGAGTTTCACCAACTTATTCATAGCACGGAGTGTAACGTCATTATTGGCACAGAAAGTTGGCTGACGGACGATATTTCTGATAGTGAAATTTTTCCTCAATCATTCAACGTTTACAGAAAAGATAGTTCCAACCGAACCGGAGGCGGAGTATTTATAGCTGTAAAGAAAACCATTGTCAGCCAAGCGTAAATCATCCCAGATACCAGCCTAGAATCTGTATTGTGCTCTATTAGATTCCCTAAATCAAAAACAATATTCGTGTGCGCATACTAAAGGCCACTTAACACCGACGTCACCTCAATTTTAGAACTCGAAACACAAATAAAGAATATCACATGCAGGAACACCGAAAGAAATTTAATCATAGGTGGAGATTTCATTATGCCCTCTATAGATTGGAGGACCTACAGTTACATATCAGGAGGAAGAGACAAAGATATATGCGAGTCCCTGCTGTACACGTTTTCATCAAATGCCCTACATCAGATAGCTACGACGCCTAACAGAGGGGACAACATTCTTGATTTATTGGCAACAAATATACCGCAACAAGTAATTAAGGTGAACACTGTTGAGGGTATTAGTGACCATAGAATATTTAATGCAAAGTTCTCTTTGAATATCATTAAAAGTTTTAAACAAAGAAGAAAGTTCTACATTAAAAAAAAAGCCGATTTCAATGCGCTCAAGAGTCATCTAAAAGATTCTTTTCCCGACTTCCAAGAATCAAGCGTAAAGTTAGACACGGAGGGTAGTTGGAAAGCTTTTCTTTCGATCGTACATTCGGGGATCAGAAAATATATTCTAAGTAAAGTAAAAAAAGAGGGCAGCGAACCAAGATGGTACAATGCCGCCGCCAGAGGCTGGGTAGATGGCTTCACCAATGCAGCATGCCTGCGAACATCCTCGCGGAAGAAAAAATTTATTTCTCCCCGGTGGGGAATCGAACCTCGGTCTCCCGCGTGACAGGCGGGGATACTGACCAATATATTACTGAGGACTGATTTTCTCAATTATTTAAAAACTAGAAGAATAAAGATTTACAAGCGAACGAATACACCATGCGGAGAATGGACTAAACAAGAATGGACTAAACAAGAAAGGAAGTCTCCAAACATAGAAGAAGATTAGCATAGACTTGAGGAAGCGTCTTATGGAAACCTATGCGTGGAGCGTATTTCTATTCGGTAAGTGAGACCTGGACACACGGGAAGGTATAAGAAAGGAGAGTGGAGGCGTTCGAGGTGTGGTGTAATAGGAGGGTGCTAATGATACCCTGGGTGGACAGAGTCTGCAACGAGGATGTTCTCAGGCGGATGGGAGACACACCATGCCTACTTAAACAGCTAATAAGACGAAGAAACACCTGTATAGGACAATTAATAAGGAACGAAAGCTTGCTGGCCACCATCTTGGATGGTACCGTTGAGAGAACTAACTGCCGGAGCAGGCCTAGGATGGAGTTCATGAATCAACTGTCATAGGAGCTATGCTGCCCCACGGAAGTGCACTTGAAAAGACAGGCGCAGGATCGGAACAGAAGGAGGACCTCTGCCAATCAACTCCCGGATTGACGACCGAAGAATAAGAACAACTAAAACTTTAACACAGATGCAGTTCTTTCAACTTTTTGGTTCATCGTTACGGCTTCATCAAGTTAATCCATAGCATTCGTAAATCTCTCTCGATCAGATCGACCACGGATTTTTGAGCTATTGCTTACCTACCAGTAATGCATTCAATTTCTTCAAAAATGCGTTTTCAATGTAATACGTTAAAATATTGGTGGGTGCTCACATGAAGGCCTTAGATGTATATCTTTGTCCTTGACCCACCTTAATCTGTAGACCACCTATGCTTATAACGCTTATGACAGTCGTTCCGATTGCTTTTTTAATCAACTCCAACAATGCCAAGACGCGAAGTATTGCAATCAAAATTATAAACTCGTATCCGATCATTTTTAAGGCGATGTTACATGAAAACGAAATATATCAATGCTTCGGCGTGTTACATCGAAAACATGTGACAAGACTCAGCGATAACATAGGACAAAAATATCCGAACTTCTCGCTGGTAGGTATCCAATGCATGGATCTGGCGACAAATGTCACATAAGCAACACGCGGCATTGCACCTACCTTCGCAGCTGAGGTTACATTAAGCGGAAAACATAACACATACGATCCACAAAATTTCACCACTCACAGTTTAAAGTGATAGTTTTTCAATCAAAAAAGGATTAAACACTGAAAGTCATGGATCGATGACAACAAAAGGAAAATTTTAATAATTTAGCGGAAGCTAAGAAAGGAGTTGTTCAATAAATAAGAAGTTTAACAGGCACTTTTAAATGGTAAACTATTAAGCGTTGGGCATAACTTCAAATAGAACGATTTGGAAGGGGGGAAAATGAAGGCATAGATAAGAAGTGGAGCAAAAACGAGTGGATAACAAATCTAATTTTATTATCGGATCTAGAACTTTAAATCAATTAGTATCACGAAATTAATTTAATACTTGTGACTGATTCAGCTTGATGAGCAATCTATATTAAACACTAATGGCAGAAGCAAATAAACTTGCAGTTTTCCGTAAAAAATTAAATACGACTAGTTTCGATGTTACAACATCATCTTCAACTTGAAGATGATAAAGTAACATCCAAACTAGTCGTATTTAATCTTTTATTAGCGGAAAATTGCAAATGTGTAGCTTCTGTCATCGTGGAACGGTTCCGCCACATCACACCAGACTCTGTATTTCATTAATTATGGACACTCACAGATAAAACGTAGGGGGTCGAAATGCTCGGTTGCAATAAGATGTCAATCTCATTATGTCATTGTGAGAATTAAATTAATTTCTGCCAAATTTACTCTTTCCGCTTACCCAGAGGGTGGTACACATGTTATTGGAACGTAGTGGATACTCACGAGTAATTCTTTTAGTCCTATTGTCTTCCCGTACAAGATTAATCACATATTTAGTATTTTTTATTCTCTGCCCTACAGCTTCGGATTCAGTTCCAGGTATAGGTTGGAAACTTCCACATTAAAAGAGTCTACGTTTCTTCACCATACAACGTTACAAAATACTTACCTCAATCGTAAATGAAAAGGAAAACTTGGTTATATTCCACCAATTTATTTTCAGGTACTAATAGTTTCGACGCAGCGGCGTCATCTTCAGGTACAAAATCTTTTTTACCTGAAGAAACTAGTGGTACCTGAAAATAAATTGGTGGAATATAACCAAGTTTTCCTTTTCATTTACGATAAAATGAACTTCCACAAGGTTGAGCCTGAGACGATGGAGATACTTACCTCAACTCAACTGGTGGATTGAAAGGAGATTTCCATTCAAGTTGTTGAAGTTGGCGAAGACCGGAACATAACAGCGAACTTCAGTGCACACGAACGACGTCGAATGGAACGATTGGCGCTGGCGGAGCGTTTGGTAATCAGCCGGTTGGTAGCATTCTGTGGGTTCATCACAGCATGGCCGTTCAATTTCATATATCTGTTGCTATATTGATCATATCGAAGGAGAAAGGCCATAGAGATATCGAACGACCTTGGCTCAACAGTCACCAAGGAGGTCAGAAAAAAATGGAGGTGACCTTGTTACCTCACTCTCTGGCTTACGTTCCAAGCGGTCGCGTTTGATATTCCTCAAATCTAAGTTAAAAACCAGAGGCAAGGGGATGTTTTGATACTGGTTAGGCCACACCAACTCGGCACAAAATCCTACCCAAGCACTTCTTGCTTCACTTTCGCCCATGAGCGTTCACGGTTATGCGGTTTCATTTTCAGTCACGGCCGAAATTTTGTGTATAGTTATCAAATTCGTCCAAAAAAGTAGGTATTTAAAAATGTAAGCTTTTCTCCGTGGAGTAATTAAAAACTGGACAACATCCATTATTGACGCCTTTACTGAAAATCAATGCAAAAACTACTATCGTGGATGTGATTATCGACGTTCTTATATTTTTTTAGCGCACATCAACTTCGTTTCCAATCTGTTTTGAAGTGCGCCACCTAGTGCTCAAGGTCTGTAACGAATGGATGGCAATTGCGCAATTTTGTCGCGAAGTAATTTACGTACCATTAGAGCAAATTGAATGCTCCCATTGATTCGATTGGTAAGGTTACCGATACCGCGATCAACTTATCGAGTGTGTTGCACAGCATCCATCTCAGTTTCGGTCGCACGTACACTAAAAGGACCCGCACTTCCTTCCATTTTTTTCTTCTTCTCTTCCATTAATACGTGGCCTGTTTGAATTAAAATGATCCGATGAAAGTAATAACCTTTCTTTACTTTAGCATAATATCAGTAATATTTATAAATAATTCACTGAGATTGGTTGTCTGCTGCGGACTCCTGAATTCCCATGGTTCCCATCGTCTGATTCAACGTTGCCAAATGCACCTCAAAACTTCGCGCGCAATATTTGAAAATGTAACGAATATTTAATTTGTTTCGTATATATGGAAAAAATAAGTCGATAAGACTGGTTGATTTTCTCAGAATAAATTTATTTGACCAATACCCACATAATATCAGTTTTTGGTGAGAATCTATATTGTATACAAAAAAATAATGCGTAATTGATCCTTACGAAGCGGGGTGTGCCATAAGGCCCCATGTTAAAAAAACCTATAATATCTCAAAAACTAAATGGGAAACCCACAAATGTTTTTTCGTATAATTGTTGACCATGATTAAAGGAACAAATACTGCAATTTTGAAGAAAATCTATATACTTTCATTTTTCGCTCCAGCCACCTTAAGGGATGAAGAGACGACAGAAAGGGCCACCCTGCTCGTAAAATCTTCCTCTGTCCCCTAGCAAGAGAGAGAGGGTGTATCTATTACTGACGGAACGCGCTGAAAGGGAGATGGTCAGGGCTGGCAAGTAACCCTTCTTCCCCCTTTTCTTTCTCTTTTAATTTTGAAACCCTTTTAACGGTTCATTTAAATGAGCTCCTCTCCGTCCAGTTCAGTGGAGTGTGCCACGGAGCGCATAAGGCCGACCGGAGTCGGCGCCTCCGTGGCAACGGTAAGGCACTCCCGTCTCCTCCGAGCGAGGATAATTGTCACCCCAGGCGGACAACGTTGATGTCCCGTTGTGTGATCGTCAGATTATGCCGTCCCTGACTGTTTTCGTACTTGGCAATCTGTGCTATATTCACTTCGTACCAAGAGTAAGCACATTGGGCGGAGATGACGTCAAATTCACGTGAACAATACAGTGAACAGACCTAGAGAATGAAAAAGCACTCTTCTTATACTCACTGTATATTAAGTTAGAAGGTTTGGGTGTGATAATATGGCCATAAGTGGCCAATACAAGAGAAGAAACTTTCATGTGTTCATTGCTTTATTATTAACACATATGTTTGTTTCATATTTGCACTTTTTTGTGGATCAAAAGATGAACACGCTTTATTTTAGAAGGTTTTCAAGAGTGAATCTACTGTTGAAGTGATTATTAGCTAAGATTTCTGTGAATAAGATATATATTGTAGATATCCCGTACTTGTTTCATTTAGCCACCCACGAAATATATTTTCCTTTCACTGAAAGGAAAAAACACCCTTGTTAAAAGAATTTTGGTGCAATGGAAGATACTCATAGGTCGGCAACATCAGTTGCAACTAACGAACATAAGATTTGTTTATACCTCTGGGCATAGTAGAAGTTACCGGGTAAACCATAGACGGAAAAAATAACCTTTATTTTAAAATATAATTCATTTTTATAATGACAATGCCAAGCATGCAATTGATCAGTTAACAGGTCAGAAATCGTAGGTTGTTCGTTCACAGTGTAGTAAAGGTATATCCGTTACGCGTTTTTGCATAATGTCTTTTTTATGCATAGATACTTCGTTGGCAATAAATCTACGGTGATAGACAGAGAGCGGCGATATATTTTCCAATTTAGTAGTCTCTAGCTCTGAAAGCATGATTTTTTTATTCTTCAAATTATGACATTAAGGAATTATTTTATTCATAAGCAGAAAGTTTTTGTAAATAATATTGCCTTCTAAATTGTTGAATATGAATGGGAAGCATTTTAGAGAAGTAATTACTATAATTATCCACCAACGTTATGATAGTGGATGTTGCTTTTCGTATATTTAACGATATGATGACCGCATGATGTCTCTTCCATCGTGGAACGGCTCCGAAAGTGTCAATCGAAGATTGTATGTTGGCCATGTACAGGGTTGATTTTCCGCAAAGAATGAGGAGATACACGAAGAGAAAAGAATGATAGAAGATCATTATTTTGGAAGGCCCCGTTAAAAATTTTACTTAGCAGTTTAAGGTCCGACATTTGTCATCGGTGGTGTAAGTACTTAGGCTGGCTTCAAATTCTACAATTTGTACCAAATTCTGCAATTACCAAGGGTGGAAAGATTTTGTGGACGGATAATTTTCTCAGTGATGGATTACTATGACGGACAATAGCGAGAAAGAAATTAATGGGAAGATTGAGGAGTCTCAGTGTTGACGGACAGGCAGATAACCAGATGGGAGAATAATGTTCAAGAATAGCGAGAATACATCCAAATAGATTGTATTTTTTAGAGCATTATTCGGCTTCCCTTTGTTTTTTCCTATTTGCGTTTAGCGCCGAAAGAAGTTCGCAATTTTTTATTCTAAGACTTTCTAATTTATTTGTCTTCGATTGTATTTCCTCGTCGAATAGGATGATCGATGTACTCTTTAGGTTTTCGCAGGATATTATATTCAAAATAATATTATTAGGCTTCTCTGTGTTATTAAAAAAACATTTGCCATCCTATTCGGCGAGGATGTACAATCGATGACGAAGAAATTAGAACGTCTTAGAATAAAAAAGTACAAACTTTTTTCAACGCTAAATGTAAATTTAAAAAAAAAACAAATAGAAGCCGAATAATATTCTTCAGAATACGAATTCCTGTGAAAACCTAAAAATTAAATATAATTGTATTTTTTTAACTCAAAGAGTCGCGGTGGAATCTCCAAAAGCAAGATGGTGGCACAATTCTAAAACATTACATCTTCTCAATGGTCTTCTCTGCGAACCAAGTAGCTCGTAAGGAGATGGCTAGAAATACGGAATGTTTTCTAAATGAGATATTGGTTTTCGAAAAACATCTTCCCCGGCGAGTTTCCATAACCGATAACTATAGTAACACCTAAAAGCTGTCGAAAAATCATCCTCATGCTAAGTAATTGAGCCTCATAATTTTCGGGGTCCATTATGAAGTTCGAACCAAATCCGCAATTTCAATCTTATTCCAGCGTGAAAGGAGAATAGGCTCTTCGACAAATTTCTACCGTGAAACCATCTTTTTGTTGACCATAACGACACTCGACAGCTGCTGTCTTCTAAAAGATATTGGCCTCTCGTTCGGCAAGTCTCGAAGAGTAGTGCTTTAGCCTCGGCACGGAAGGTATTCCCGGGGATGGGAGGGTTTCTTGGCCCACTCAGAAACAAAACAAGACGGTCCCCGACGGTCTGCTCGGGGTCGATGAACCTCTGCCGAGCGCAGAAAAACACGGGTGGCATCCGGGAATACGCCGAGTTCGTGGAAACCGTTTTGTTTGCCCTCCGCTACCGTGAGTTGAGGCGTGTGTGTTTTCTTTGGACTACTGCTGACTCCTCTCTTTTAACGGCCACCCAGGGACCAAAACGAAAGGGTTTCTGCGGAACTTGACTACTCCCGCTGGTATGGTGGCCGCAAGGGTTTTCCATATTCCCGAAATTTTGGAATCTTTGGGAGTCGCGTATGAAGCATCGTATCTCCTGAGAATATGGTTGTTCCCTAATACTTTTTTTGTCTGGTTTATTTTTTTTTTTGCTTTTTAAAACTACTTTCACTCAAGATATAGAGTTAAAATTTATTTTATCAGATACCCCAGATAAGTTTCTCATTTTTTTCAATCGATTTTCTTTTACGCGTCGTATTTGAATAAAAACCGCTCGTTCAGCAAATTATTTAAATAAAAACAATAATTACTAACACTCTAGTCTGTTTTGACAACAACTAACCAAACCCTCTCCTCTTATACATATGATGATTAAGGTAGTTTGAGCGAAAAATCACTTCACCTAGAATTTGATGAATTTGGCCTCATTTTAAAGAAAAAACTTTCATCTTTCCAATGATATCAAAATATCAACCTCTTGCCGAACTACTTTTCGAGCAATTTGCCTAGAAATATAAGCTGTTTTACATGGGATAGATTACGGCTGTGCGCTCCAGAGGGAGAATATTTAAAAAATTAGGAATTTATTATACCTAGATTTCGTCAATATACTACTTATAAAAATCAACTATTTTCTCAACTATTTATAAAACATAATTTATGACTCACCACAGTAATTTTTACAGAATCGTAAAGAACCTCCTGTTTTGAAGGGTTTTCAGCCGTACGGCGGGAAATATTAGTCAAATTAGAGACTAATAGCTTTATTTATTTAATTACTGAGAATTTGGTCATATATAACTATATCTTTGCGCCATTAAAATTACAATATTTATTTCATACTTCTTACATACGCTGAAATAAAAAAATAAAATTTGAATATTGTCTCCATCATGACTAGGGAACTATCTCGCTCAAACTACCTTAAGGAAGTGTGACCCCTAGCAACGCCGGGTAGTACAGCTAGTATTATATGAAATTTAGATAATATGTTGAGTTATAGTTGTAAATTTTTATTAATCTGTCGTTATTTATATGTATCTAAGTGGCAGTTTATTTTATATAAATTATGATAATTTGTGCACCTTTCAGACGAGCCTATCGTCTCTGAAGAAGCACACTCCTGAGTAATTATATTATTGTGATCAATAATTTTTTTAAAAAGCTATCAGATGGACGTATTAGTGACCACGGTGACATTTTTCGCTGCCGTTGATATTGCCATACAAGCCTTACTAATCTGGCGCCGGAATGTCAGCCATGGATCATACAAGATATAGCGTCATGTGCAAATGACTTAAAGTTAATAAAATACAAAGGAAAGCCGTGCGCTTTGTTAAAAACTGCTACGGTCGAACAGAAAATGTTACGCGGCTGATTGAGGGATCAAGTTGGGAGCCAATAGAGACTAGGAGGCTACTCGCTGGGTTAGATTACTTGAAATTTTCAGATGAAGCGAGTTTCAGTACGACACGGATAGGATAATTATTCAACCCCACGCTGTATCTCCATAGAAGTAACAAAATAAGAGAGATTAGTACACTGTCGGCCTGAAAAAATGTACATGCAAAACATCCCTTCCTTCCACGCAATAAAAATAAATCGCAACAGAAAAACCGTGGAACTAACATAAGGCACATCGTTAACATAAATTTCACCTCTTTCCACTCAAACCTCCATTGCCCTATTCCCTTGCCTTGCATGGCTGTTGTCCTAACACCCCCTGCCACACGCCTCTGCGGCGGCTCGCAAGGTAGTATGTAGACGTGTATTTAAAGTATTTTGAGCGATAAATTAATTCACCTAGAATTTGACGACGTTTTAAAGAAAAAAACTCCCATCTTTTTAAAGATGTCTAAATATTTACCTCTTGTCAAACTACTTTTCGAGAAATTTGCCTAAAAATATAAGCTGCTTTACATGGAATAGATTGCAGCTGTGCGCTCCAGAGGGAGAATATTGAAAAAATTAGGAACTTCTAACGCCTAGACTTGGTCAAAAAAACTAACGGTGTGTAGTTTGCATGTTTCCTCGTGTATTTATAAAAATTAATCAATTAATCACCGAAGTACTTTTTACAGAATCGCAAAAAAATCTTTTGTTTTTAAGGCTTTTTAGCCTCACGTCGTGAAAAAATGAGTCAAATTAGAGACTTATGTGGTTATATTTAGATATTTAATTACTGAGAATTTTTGTCATACATAACTATATTTTTGCGTCATTAACATTACAATATTTATTTCATTCTTCGAACAGACGCTTAAATTAAAAAATAAAATTCGAATATGGTCTCTATTATGACTAGGGAACCATCTCGCTCAAACTACCTTAAGGTGGCTGGAGCTATTTTTGTTTATGTACAGATTTGCTTGAACCTTTGCATACGTGTCCTTATTAGTAATATCTATCGATAAAAGTGAAAAAAACTGCATGTTTCCGACTTGGTTTCCTGGCAATTTAATGATATTTTAACTAGTACTCTTATGGTACACGGCATATATTTCGAAATAATTCGATTACTTATGTACAGATTTTCTCCTAAATGCGAAATAATACGTTTCATATTATTATAATAGCTGCTAACAAATATCAAGGTATCATGCCGAGTAAGAAAAGCGTATTTAGATATGATTTTCTCGTAAATTTCGAATTTCGCGCCGAAAATCCAAGTCAAAACAATGCTTTAATTAAGGCGAAAATTTGAAATACAACTCTTGCATCATATAAATTACTGCATGTTTGGCGATTTCCAACGTATAAACTGATGTACTTGAGTGAAATGAGGTCTAAGAATATTTTTTTCGACTTGCTTGAAAAGTTATTAGAATGTGCCTTCATCGACTCACGATTACCGCTCCAGCCACCTTAATGGGCGCTGTAGCAGAAGGAACGAAAAAAGTAGCCCTTTACATCTGCACATGCGCGAAACCTTCTCCTCCCATGGCTCTCTTTTTAATTCCGGATGATAATTGACTAACAACGAAAATCCTGCATGAAAAGGACACGCATCATTCGAGCGAATCCCCCAGGTCTTAGCCTGTGCTAGTTACCGTTAATCCCCTTGTCTGGGGATTCATTTTCTTTTCCCCTTAGTCGTCGGCGTCCTCCATTAGCCCATTCGGATTTTGCTAGTTAGCGCCTGGGAAGCAGGGACGGGGGGGAAAGCAGTCAATTTGAGTGGATTAGCAGTTCGCAGACTCGGCTACTCCCAGCGTTACGAAGAACCACCGACTTCCCTTATGAGGCCGGTCTTCTTCCCCAGTTAAAACCTGATAAATGATGTTGGCCAAGAACAAAATCCCTGCGGATGTTTCATGAAATCTTCCCATTTATATTTCCTCCACTGATCGTCAGTGAATAATTTACTCTGAACCCGACAGCAAAGGACGCTTCCAGATTACATTTCTGATAACATTACGCTCACCGGTTGTCATGATACATCTACATCTACGAAGTACCGTGCAAGCCACCACCAGGGTGTGTGGCACGGGGTGATTCCACACCAGGTATGCAGTACTCGTCCCAGCACAAATCGGGACCTCGCACGTTCCCCTGGCCGCTAGGCGCAGACCAAAAAGCAGTTAGAAGAACAGTGCGCAGTCAAACTAGAAACTGGGAGAATACTATGTAAATGAACATGCTAACATGCAGTACAATGCTGAAAACACATCTAGCGGTTAATATTACTAATTTTATTAAGTTATGAATGCTACGCGATACTACTTCATTCAGAGAATAAAATAAAATAGTGCTGGACATATCAAGCGGTGTGAAGTGTCAGAAAAGATGCTATATTATTAAACACAAGTGAAAATTCTACTCTACCTTTTGAGGGTGGGAATTTCATATGAATTATCTATCTTAAGTTCATTATTAATCATATGATACTGGTTTTTCATTGCATTATTCTGTGTTTTCTCAATATACCATGTTCAAAATGTTATCATAACTAATATAAACTGGTTGGCATCAACGCAACCTTCTTAAGTTAATTATTTGTAAAATTCTCCTTTGAAAATAGTATTATAACCTTGTGCTCAAAACTACTCATCACCATGTTTGATGAGCGTGACGTCAGAGTCAAGTAAATGCGGTTTCGTGTTGCTAATTCCGATCTCCAATTCCTCAGAGTAAATACACTTAACTCTGAGCCCAGTTCCGTCAGTAAGCAGATGTTAGTCGCTGTGTATCTTCTTAACGGAAGAGAAAATTATTCAGTCACGCCATACATTGCATTGTGCCTTTGTGCAAAAGTACAACCATATCTACGCCAAACAAGATATTAACAATGGGTCAAAAGACGGAAGACGCAGGAAAATGTTTCTTAAAGCCATTTCTGGGATGCGGACGATTCCAAGAAGAAACTAAGCATGGCGACAACGTTGTACGTTTGTGAAGATCGTTTTTACTTAAGTACATGAATACGAATAGTAGTTTAAACGAACTGCATACATTAATGCTTGACGAATTTTACCGTGCATGTACCTATAGTGATTATCACATTTCTTCGAACAGAAATCTCTTTTACTATAATATCACTTTGAAATATATTAGATGGAGAAGGATAAGGAATGACGCTTCCATATTCTGTAAATAAAAAAAGTTGCTCGTCGAAATACGGACCACGAGAGCTTTAAACCTTTAAAAATAATCAAATTAATATGTAGGCTTAAAAATGTACAAATTTATTTTTTAGAAATTTAAAATAAAAATGTAGGGAATCACTCCCGGGTCAAACGTTTCTAGGGTACTCACATGGGAAGGATGCGCGGTTCAAACATATCAAAAGGTATCAGGGAAAGGTACGAAATTTTGTGAAATTAAAGTAAAAGCTGTAGTTATTATCAGTGCTAATGTCACTACGCAGATGCTGATATTATAAGTTTTAACTTCCAAAATAATGAGAGAAATTCGCCAAATGTTTCGGCATATTAACTAAATTCTTTCTTTTAGCATGGTTATTATTATAAAGATGGTTGATTTTGGGAACGCCTGTGGGTGTAAAATGGCTCAGGTTCGAAAACAGGATCAATCATGGATCACTAGTAATGAATGCAGCAGGTAGATGATAATGCTGGTGGTTTTAAACGGGTTGATGATGGAACATTGTCGCGGAAATAGTATTTTTTGAGGAAATTTGAAGCTTTGGAAATCTATACGCAAATGATGCATCATGGTAAATGTGTGTAATAAGGTTACTTCTATGGCTGTTGATAACTTCACCATAAATCACTTGAAGTTAGAGAATTTTCATTTTTCTGCAATATTTCGGTGTATTTCAAATTGAACAAGTTCGATATTTGATGCGTGAAAATCATTTAAACCTCCGAATTGGACAACCCTCTTATCATAAGACCCGTATAATGATGGACTCCCAGGCTTGCCATATAGTGTTACGGTTTGAAGTACGTACATACATACATTCGTAATGCCCCGACTAAAAAAATTGTATGGCCCGCAGTTCACACGGAAATTGGTCGAGGCCTTAAGTGCGGCCCGAGGTCAAACTTGGTTGATTTTCAGTAATGGTCCGGCGATACGACCGTGGGTCCGGCCATATGAGTTTCGGAATAGTTATGATGTTCCAAAATGTATTTTTTAAACCAAGAACCGTGCCTCGGCCACCCTCTAGGCGTGGATATGAGATGACTGGAGGGTTATGGAGTGCATTGAGGGGTGTGCGAATTGACTGCTCCCTGTCCCAGCCACGAGGTCTCCAACTCGTCAAGAAAGAAAGCACGAGGAATGTCCGCCGACGTGGATTAACTCAGGGGAGGCAGAACGATTCCCGGAAGGACGAAGGAGGAAGGAGTGCTCGGAGAAGTACAGGGGCAGGGGAGGACGGGCCCTCTCGGGAAGGGGCAAGGGAACTAGGGAGGGATGACTTGAAAAGGACTCCGAAGGACCCCTCCTCTTCTGAAGGGTCAACGACTCTTCTCCAAATATACATTCTTCCACCGAATGCATGGTACTTATACTACAATAGGTAGGACTTTCCCTAGACCAAAATGGATCCGTTCTGCGCATGACGTCATCCGTATGACACAAACAGCAGACGACTCAAGAATTAGCATGGGAATGATGGATGAAAGCTACGATAATTTAGTTTCTAGCCACGAGAGAATGGGGACAAGTAGATATTTTCATCCTTAAGCACTGACACACAACATGTTTGACCGGTTATAATTATTTTTAATGCGAAGTTTGAGAGTACAATCTTGTTTACAGCGGAATTAACCCTAGCAACAATTTATTTACAAATGAAACTCTTACCATTTTCAACATAAAAGTTGACTTCGGCACACCTAGACCCTCTTCCCCCGCGCAGATGCATCAGTTGGATATCTAAAAAAAATCTCTTTCCTCATAATATGTTTCTTCGCATTGCTGTTGTATCCAAATACCGCACGAGTAACAAATACACAGCACACTCTGTACCTAGCTAGCGCTTGATGCAATCCAAACTACGTCACAGCGTTCGACCCAGA
Organism: Pyrrhosoma nymphula; assembly: GCA_963573305.1. Lineage (NCBI taxonomy): Eukaryota > Metazoa > Arthropoda > Insecta > Odonata > Coenagrionidae > Pyrrhosoma > Pyrrhosoma nymphula. Next base: position 123,253,225 of record OY754330.1, read on the forward strand.
TGATGAACAACGACCTACCTTGTATTAGAATTACCACGTCCGATAGCAAGTTCAAACCCCGCAAAGTTTACATGCAACATACGTAATATTATCACAAATGTCCAGTCAGCACGAATAGGCTTTTAAGACCGATGGAAAATTAAATATTAGCGCATACTTTCGTGAAAACAATAGTAAAAAGTCCTTGTGATAAATCTGCATAAGTACCTATGTAGCCGGCTTCGGTGGCGGCGGGTTAAAGTCCTCGCCTACTATTCCGAGGGTTGCGGGTTCGAGTCCCGCCTGGGGCGGTTTTTCGCATGCCCAGGGCATGGGTGTGTCTGTCAAGTTCTGGTGGTTCGGATCCTGGGAAACCTGATGACAAGCCAAGGGCTTATCGGGATCGCAGGGGCATGCAGACCACCAGAATCGGCAGAGAGCAAAAAAAAGCTCACTCTGCTTTAATAATTTCCTCGACACTACCCTATCCTTCCATACCTCTATCGCTTCTCTTAAGACCATTTTACTTGAGGCACTTAACTATACAATCTGATGTATGTAAGGATGTGCATTGAAAATTGTGTTGCGTAAAGCGCTGAATTGCAAGAATGCTTGCGCAAATGCATGAAAGACAGATGGGATAATAGCCCATGTTCTAATGCTGTGCTCGCGTTCTCGCAATTTCTGCGCATCTAATTGTGCAATAAAGCGCCTAGTGTAAAACTACATTACATTCATGCACTGCCTCATACACGCTCTCCTGTTCTTGGGACTCCTACTATTAGTAATAGTAAACATATTCGAGAAATTACCGGTCAAGTTAATCGTAAATTGGGATTTGTTAAAAGTGTACTTGGCAAGTGTGACGATAAAGTTAGGGAAATCAGCTGATTCTCCCTCCTTAGACTCCACTTGGAATATGCTGCCAGTATTTGGGATCCTTATGAGGCAGGCTTAAAAACCGGGTTTAGAACGCGTGCAGCGAAGAACGTCAAAATAGGTTAAAGGCTGTTATGACCATATCGTTAGTGTTACTGACCTTTTGGAACAACTGGGATGGGAATCGCTTTCATAACGCAGATTAAAATTTAGACTCAATCTATTATGTAAATTCCAAACCGGTCTATTCTCCGACGATGTTGATAATAATTTACGAAAGCCGACATTCTACGGCAGATCATATCATGAGAATAAAATTAGGGAACTACTAAGAATGGACAGATTTAAAATGTCATTTTTCCCACGAAAGATAAGGGACCATAACAGATTTCAATGAGACTTTTATCTAGGTTTGTCGATAGGTAGTGTAGCTCTTAGTAGTAGTAGTACTCCCTAATACTTGAATACTTATCTGTTACCTAGTATTAACAGCACGCCGTGCATGTTTTCTACATAAGTCTTGAGTCTCTGTCCATTTGTGTAGTTGCACAATACATATATATTAACGGTCCCTCTCAATTGCGAGCATATCTGTAGTGTAGTGCATGCTTGTGAGGCTTCGCCTTGTGACAAGCATTAGCGATTTATGCTAACGCATAATTAATCGTAGTTACACTAACTTTAGGGTATAGTGTAATGCATGTTGGTGAATACTCACCCCCTGCCACACGCCCCTGAGGTGGCTTGCAGGGTATTTTGTAGATGTAGATGTATTCCTCCTTTTTAGAGTCCCTTTCACCACATTCACCCTATTACTTTCGCGGTCAACCCCTTCCTCTCACACCATTCATTCCACTACCATCGATGTTTCGCTATTCGACTCTTTCAACATCGCCAAACTATCGAAGCACACTCCTTTCATATATCTCAATTACTGGAGCATCAATCTCACATTCTTTCATCAAGGAGAAGTGACAGCTTCAACTAATGAGAAAACGATTTTTTGATCTTAAATGCGCTTCCAGTTATCCTCAACCATTAATGAGCTTGTTCTTAACAGTTTATGGATAAGAAGTCATTGTAGTGCTATCAAATGTTTTGGACAGAACTGTGGCAGTTCTCACAGTATAGATCATCACCTCAAAGATTTAAGGTACACATTTTCACCCGCTTTCTCTTTTTGTAATTATTTTATTTTATTTCAAACAAACGCGAGAGGAAACTTTTATCATTTAGTCTTCTCCCACGAAAAATTAATAATCTTGCCCCAAAATATCAAGAAGAGAGTAGATACAAAAATGAGCATGAATAGCTATTATTACATACCGGGTGAAACTAACGACGTTTAAGGTCGCATCAGTATTCAAGTTTATTTAAGCGTTGAAGTTAAACTACATTATTCCAAGTAGGGGTTGAGGATTCAGAAAAGATTTTTCCTACGAGCAATAAATAACTTCCAACTCCTATATGGGCAAACCGTATAGTTAATGGCCACCCTACAGTTATTGGTCATTTGGTATTTAGAAGAGCATAGTAAGAGTACAGTTGGATAAAATTTACAATAATGATTGCAAAATTGCAATAGTGTCTATTGTTAATTTTGTCCAACTCTTAGTCTTACTATGCTCTTCAAAATACCAATTGGCCAATAACTGTAGGGTGGCCAATAACTGTACGGTTTACCTACAGTTATTGCAATGCAACTGTACTTTTCAAATGTGCTTCCACAAGCCTAATTAAAGTCGACAATATTGGTGATCAAACTGGATTCGCTAGCCTTTTAGGTTAACTTCAACACCTCGAGCGGAAAGCTCCCATAGAGTCATATTGACTTTGAATGATTTCCCACCCAAGAGTCTTCCGGCCTCGGATACCAATACCTTCCCACGGGCAGGCATAATCCTCACCGCAAAGCCTTCCGCACCTTCCTTCCTGAGCACGGTGTCCACCCAGCCGCTGCCCCGCTCTCCCACGCTCACAGTCTCCGAGACCGATCGACACGAGGACCGGGAGAGTGTAGCCGCAGGCCCCGAAGCCATTCCGCGAAGACCCGCGCAAAGCCGTGCCCCCCTGGGAGGAACCATACACGGGGACAGGGTGTTGTGAGGAGAGGTGGAGTGACGATCCATGGGGGACGAACCGGAGGGGTTGAAGAGGAGGAAGAGAGGCGTGTGTGAATTCATTTTGGGGGGTTGGGAGTTTAAGGGTTAAATCCTTTCCATCCGCCCCCGAAGAGCGACTGACCCCCGCTCGCGATCGGAACAACTGAAAGTCTAAGGGGGGCGCAGTGTGCGTCTATCCACCCCGTGGGAACATCCGGAAGGTTGGCTTCACTCCCACGCGCGCAAACGACAAAACCGAAAGCCACCACCACTATTAGCAGTAGTGAGATGGGTGTTCGTGGTGCTGTGGGCGGAATCCCACTGCGAACTCCCTCCCCGCCGATGCTTCCGAATCCGAAAAAGCGATGCTGGAAAGTTCATGGGTTTCCAACGGCAGTGGGGATATCATCATGATCACTGGGTGATTGGGTATTCTACCAGCTGTTTGGTAGGTGTTTTTGACAGTCCTTAGGGCGGCGGTTAATGTACGCATTCGTCCCGCTGGCTCAAAAAAAATTTTCACACGCTTGAAATGCTATGATTTCCACAAAAACATCTACACATTTTAAACAGAACCAGCGCATATGTAACAATATTTATTTGTTCTAATAACAACAATACTAATACCGGTATTAACGTGACAGCAACGCCATCTGTTGTAGCGTCTATAAAACTACTACATTAACCTCAGAAAGTACGCATTATGGGAATTTCACCATCTCAAAGATTGACATCTAGCCTTTCACACAGCAAAAATGCACAATTAAGTAGAAAATATTGCCATTTCGGGGCCGCTTACCGTCTCACTCCAGCACCCCTGTTTCACTCCTCAGGCCCGCAAGCTTGTTTGGGGTAGGGGGAAAAGGACATATTTTCGACGTGCAATTGACAAGTATCCCTCTACAGGTAAGTTGGAAAACGTCTGAATACGGTGTAGAGAACTAGTGAAAAAGTACCAAAATTAGTGTTTTTCGAAACGCTGTAGGAACCAAAAAAATCCATGTTGCATTGGTAAGAACTATACATTTCCTAAATGCGCAAAGTTTCTTCTTTCATTCGGGATTACTATCAAATTCTTCTCAACGGCGCGGGCGGCAGCGGTAGGCGGTGATGAGCTCACCGCATACGGAACATGAAACCCCTTCATAATTCTGAGCAAGAAGCTTGAAATACGTATTATTACGTACGAAGTATTTCTAAGACCTTGGCTCTGAGGTAGGGAAACAAATGAAAGATGGTAGGCGTCACAATGACGATCACTCCGAAGCTTATGCATGCTATCAAAAACAGCAGCATGTTTTATTATTCAGCTGCATTGGTGCGGTAAAATGAATAATTAGGTTGAAACAGTGGCGGCGGGGTAACGTCCTCGCATGCTAACCCAAAGGTCGCGGGTTCGAGTCCCGCCTGGGGAGAATTTTTCACCCCCCAGGGCATAGTTTTGTGTGCTCGTCCATTTTTAATTGTTAATACCCCGATATAAAGGCCATGTAACAGCTATTTTCGGTGGTTCTTGAAAATAAATAAATAAATAATAAGTTGATAGTTTTAAATTCAATTGATAATAAGAATGGAATTTATAAGTGACTAATAAACTCACTGTAAGAGGTTAAATAGAATTTCCGCATAAGCAGCTCCACTGCTCCAGCAAAAGTTCAAACATGCCATGAATAATCGCCACTATACGAAATTTTCCACGCTGTAATTGCGGGTACGAGCGTTGATAGCTAATGTTTTGACCCATTTTCATTAAAATTCTCGAGATTGGCTACTTTCAAGGGCACGGTAGTAAAATAGTGCTGCTGTCACCCTAGCGTATTCTGTTTTATGCCAGAGCAATTAATCGATCATCATAAATAAATTATAAAACCAATAAAATATGAAGTACAAATAATTAGTATCGATAAAAAGAAGTCTTTACTTGTATTTACGAAAACAGAACCTCTCGCTAGCTTTTAAATGGGGTTTCAAGTCGTTTCAACACGGGAGTATAGAAAAACCTGCGTTAAGGTCCGATAATTTAAGAATATATAATGAAAGTTAGGCGCTGCTCAAACTGTGGCTCAAACTGAACCGCCGCTGAACTCCAGCTCCAGGCCGTGCTATCTCGTAGCTACTTGCTACTGCACCTACATTTACAAAATACCCTGCAAGCCACCTCAAGGGTGTGTGGCAGGGGGTAAGTAGTCAACAACATGCATTACAACTATACCCTATTAAAGTTAGAGTAACTACGACTATTGATGCATTAGCATGAATCGCTAATGCTTGTCACGAGGCGAGGCCTCACAAGCTTGCACTACACTATAGGTATGCTACGAATGTTAGAAGGACCTTTAGTATTTTGCAACTACATCAATGGACAAATATACAAGAATTATACTAAAAACATGCACGGCCTGCTGCTAGTACTAGGTAGCAGATAAGCATAAAAGTATTTGGGAGTAAATCAACTTAACTAGCTACACTTCCTATTGATAAACCTAGTTAAAAGCCCCGTAAGCAGCTGTTATGGTATATTATCGTTCGCGGGAAAATGACATTTAAAATCTGTCCGTTCTGCAGTTTAGTTACCTAATTTTATTCTCATGATCGGATCTACCGTAGTATGTCGGATTTTTTAAAATGTTATTTACGTCGTCAGAAAACAAATTAGTTAGGAATGGACATAATAGATGAAGTTTAAATTTTAATCTGCGTTATGAAAGCGATTCCCATCCCAGTTGTTCCAAAAGGTCAGTAACACCATAGAGTAAGCATATACTTACTCTATGGTAACACTAACGAGATGGTCATAACAGCTTTAACCTATCTTGCCGTTCTTCGCTGCACGCGTTCTAAACCCGGTTTTTAAGCCTGCCTCATTAGGATCCCTAATACTGGCAGCATATTCCAAGTGGAGTCTAACAGGGGAGAAGTAGCTAATTTCCCTAACTTTATCGTCGTACTTACCAAGTACTCATTTAACAAATCCTAATTCACGATTAGCTTGGTCTGTAATAACTACTGGCACTACTAGTAGTAAACGTAGTAAACTGTCCTTCCGCAACAGCAATTACGAGAATTACTTAATTAGGCGATTTTGTTCTGTTCGAGAAAGCAATAGAGTGGCACTCAAAGAGCAAATGAACCCCCTTGCCCTGACGGGTGGATCGGGCCAAAATTTTTGGGGAGTTGACGAGGCAAATATTTTAAGCTGAGTAAGCCTGATACATACACGCAGCAATCTCTCCAAAGGGTAGTTTACGACCCGCACTAAATACCAGTGCCAAAAGAAGTCTCTCATGCCAGACTTCTTGGTCGGTGGGTGGCCCGTGTAGACGCCCGGACCCCTTAACAGCACGCGCCCGGGGAAACCCCTCTTCGAGTTGGGGCTGTAAAATCTGCGACGGAGGCACCGGATAATCTCCCTTATCCCTCCTTCTCCTTTTTGGAAGGACACACTTGTGTTTTCCACGCTTCGAAGGGTTCATTCATTCCACTCCTCGGAAATAATAATAAAAAAACGAGCGCTTCCAAGTAGCAAAAATTTCGGTCAGGCCGAACGAGTGCGCCAAAGGGAGGACAAAGGAGGAAAGCAGAAGCGAAATCTCAGTTTTTTCCCCGCTCACGTCTTAAATTGGTGCCAAAAAAAATTGAATGGGTGGGCAGGTATGATTGGGGAAAAACCCCTGGAAAATTGGAAGGGTACCGATGGAAACTGTTCGGGAAGCCCTATGCGTATGCGCCAATGATAGTATCCAACACAGTTACACTATAATCATTATCACTACAGCAAAGATGATGACGTTCTTGGTTTGGTGAATGTGGAGAGGAGACTTCAGTAGAGGAGGAGGAGGCAGAGTAATAGATTGAGTTCTTTAGATTTAAAAAAATTATGCTTAAATACACATCCCTCAACACCTTCAGAAATTACCCCGATTCCTCCTAATACACCCAGTGTATTAAATGTAAATTATAATAGCTTGGGTACAAGCGTAAAGATTTGCAAGTCACTTTAAATGTTTCCTTTTCCAGAAATACGGATGTGATTTATCTTCTCTGAACCTTGGTCTATAGAATAGTTTGTCCAGGCTGTCTGAACTCACCTTTAGATGCGACCAAATTTTTCGTTTATTTATATTCATGTAGTCTAGTCTCAATAAATCAGTTAACTGGAAGTACTTTGTGAAAGACTAACGTTTGATAACGGTATGAAAGGAGAATACAATTCGTTGCGTATATTGAATTCATAAGCGCTCTCTGCTACAGGATTTCGAAGACTATCGGAAAACGCAAGGGAGTTAATAGGTAATAATGACAATAATGATGACTTTATTTGCGAGAAAATTTAGGACTAATATCAAATTAGTCCTAAATTTTCACACTATTAACTCGAGGTAGTTTTAAAGTATTTATTGACAATTTTAATACGAGCCTCAGAAACAATTCCCTATGAAATACAGGCTCTACCCAAATCAGGAGGAAGTACTGAGAAGTCTGCCTGTTCGAGTTTTTGTGCCTAATCTACTAGGTAATGTTCAAGTCAACTTCAGGGTGCTTAGCACGGACCGCCTCCAATCCAGGCAAGCAACATTCATCCCAGTATAATTTCGAACCCCACCGCGACCACGGGGGTATTTATATACATACGTATATCTGAGTATACGGTTGTATAAATATCCCGATGGTCGCGGCCTCACACCCCAACCCTACAAGTTAATGGAAGACAAAGAAACTGGTTGGTGAAACTCTCAGTTAAAATGTCAATCCTCGGTAGTATGCGCTAGAGGTCGGACGTGCCTGCTCTGAGCTCCTGTGCTACGGTAACTGGTTAAACTTTCCCCGGCGAGCGAGGCCTCGTTCGCCGGCACACTTGTGGCTTCGGCCCCGTCTCGGGGCTCAGGAACCAACCATGGGGAGTGAGCGGTTGAATACTCTCCTCCTCACCACTGAGGAAACGGCGGATACGCCCACGCCACTTGAGGTCCACATCTTCCTTACGGAGACGCTGGGCCTCGTGCAAGAAGACGTTTACGGTATCCAGTTTGGATTTAATAGACGAATGATATTCGTGAAGCTTACAACGGAAGAAAAACTGAAGAACATCATGGAAATGGCACCAAATCGCCTTCCATTTCCAACTCAAGAAAATCAGAGGACAACGATCTCGATCGATAATGCTGTTGGCACACCAGTGAACGTGAAAATCGTTGGCCTCTCCTTTGAAATCCGACTGGCAGAAATCTCGGAGGAACTATCCCGTTATGGGAAAATACACAGAATCTGGGAAAGTACGTGGGAAGGCCAAAGATTGAAAACGTCTTTCACTGGAACGAGGACAGCTCGGATGACCGTCACCACCAACATACCATCCTATATCAGGATATCTGGACAACGCGCCCTGATCATCTACGAGGGCCAGAGGAGGACATGTGCAAGGTGTAGCCAAGTTGGCCATGAGCGGAAAAACTGTCCGCGGAATACAACTGGAAGAAGCTACGCAGAAGCGATGGCCGCCCCTCTATCTTCCGCGCAGCTCCTGGACGAAAAAAATTTAGAGGAAACAGCGCGAAGCCTGGTCGCGCTCGAGGCCACCGTACCTGGAGACTCCCCTGCCCTACCCGCCGCACCAAATCCTACGGGACCCCATCGGACGAGACAGCCCGAGTCAGATGGAGAATCCCCCGATCGGAAGCGCCTGGCGTGTGAGCCACACAAACAGCACGCATCATCAGCCGTCCTTCAGACACCGGTACCCCCTCCCGCCACAATCACCGCCCCCCTTCCTCCTCCGTCCCCCCTTCCGCAACGCGAGCGGGAACAGACTGCCCAACGAGAAAATGATGGCGCACCTCTGGTTCCCATTCATCCTCCCGAGACGGAATATAACGAGGACCTTTTCCGGGAAACGGAGACGGCGGAGAACACTGCCAACCAACCGGCGCCGTCAGAAAACATCGAGACCCTGACGCCCACACCGGAGGATTCGGTGATTCACATTTCTCTCTCCCCCTCCGTGATAAGTGACACCCCGAGCATCGCTACCCCTTCCCTTCCGTTGGCATTCCCCTCTTCATACACCTTATTCCCCGTTCCTGACAACATGTCCACCGCACCCCTCCTTGTGCCCTCTGACTCCTCCCTGCTTTGCCCTCCCGAGTTGAGACCAGGCCCCCCAAGCAGCTCCCGCGACCGCTTCTACAGCTACGTCTCCGAAATGGCTTCGGAAACCAGTGCTGAGGAAGAGGCTCGAGACGCGGCACAATATCGACGCGACACCACGCGGAAAAGCCCAAGGAGGCCTGGGAAACGGCGAGGGGAATCACGCCGCAGGAAACCACGATGCCAGAGCGACGGAAATCAGGAGAACAAAGATAAGTGACACCCCGCCTTACGCCCACCATGCGCTGTATCTCTTTAAATATTGCAAGAGTCTCAAATCCACTCAAAGTAAAAATTATATCGACCTTTATCCAAAACCTGAAGCCTGACGTCGTCTTCCTTCAGGAGACGACGCACGACATCGTTTGGCCGGACCCCACCTTTCAGTTGTTTTCCAACAACCAAGGATCCAACCTAGGCGTCACCACATTAGTTCGTGACGGCCTCATGTGCAATCACGTAAGACGTCACCCGTCAGGACGTATTTTATCGCTTGTCGTTACGGGAACACATTTTATCAATGTTTACGCCCCATCCGGGGAATTTAATAGGTCAGCTCGTGACCAATTTTTAGAGGACGATCTACTATCGTACCTCACCACCTTCACGGGAAAGGCAGTCATGGGGGGGGACTTCAACACCATTTACAGGCGCGAGGACTCGGATTCAAATCGTGTGAAAATCACGAACTGGCCAAGTCGATCTTTTGCACGAATCATTGAGAGCACTCGTGCCTCCGATGCCGCCCTCCTCTCTGACGCCCGCCCCGCCCCCTTTACGAGAGCAGGGCATAATTCCCGCACTCGAATCGACTATTTCTTCCTCTCCCCCTCCCTTAAGCCCCTTTTTATCTCAATTCAAACCCTTCCCGTCTCCCTTTCGGATCACTCTGCCTTGATTCTCGACGTCAACCTCCCCGTCACGCCCTGCACTATTCGGCAACCCCCCTCTCCTTATTGGCGAATGGACATAGGCATCCTCGAGGAGGAACATATTCGTCTGGCCATTAAAGATCGGATAATCGGCCTGATTGCTTCCATTCGTCCCACAACCAAGGTCACAAAGTGGTGGGACAACGTCTTCAAGCCTAAAATAGCTAATTTTATTAAAAGGCAACAAAAGCAAAGAGCAAAGGGACTTAACTTCACCCTCCACTTCTATCGAAGTGCTTTGAGCGATCTTATTCAAGCGCCAGAAAAATCATCAGATTTTCAACAACTTTCCACTTCCTTGAAAGCAATTATCCTCAGTTACGAACTCAGAAAATACGCCCCACGCCGCTGGCAGAGGGAATTGAACCCCGACACGTGGGGCCCTTTTACCCTTGCTGATCTCCGGCGCACTGTCCGAATGCAACAGACCCCGACACCCCCATCAGGTCTCCCTGACGGGGAAGATGCATTACTTCAAAAGGCGATCGCCCACCTCACTACTACATTTCAGCGCTACGCCCCTTGGAGTGAGGACGATATCCCTTCCCTACCTGTTCTCCCCACTCTTTCACCCGAAGCGCAAGGTACACTAATATCCGAAATAACTGCCGGGGAGCTTGATGCGGTTGTGCAATCGCTACCGAAGGGGAAAGCCCCCGGTATGGACGGCTTACCCTTTGAATTTTACGTCACATTTTGGGACGTCCTAGGGAACACATTAAAAAAAGTTCTCAACCAGTCATTGACTGACGGAACTCTGACCTCGAGCCAAAGAAGTGCTGTTATTAGCCTTCTCCCGAAATCTAGGCGCCCAAAAACCTTCCTAGACTACAGGCCGATAGCATTACTAAACAGCGATTATAAAATCTTGGCGCACGTTCTAAAAAACCGTATGATGGAGGTCGCCGATCTTGTCTTGTCCCCTTTGCAATTCGCTACCACGCGACAACGAAATATTACAGACGCCACTTTACTCATCCGCGACATAATTCTATCCGCGTCGACAACCCAAAATGAGCCTTCCTTAATTCTCGCCATCGATCTCACAAAGGCTTTTGACTTAGTGCGCGTTGAATACATTCAAGAGGTAATGAAACGTATGTCTTTCCCCAAAAAATTCATTAGAAACATAAGCACTCTCTACAACAACGTCACAGCAAGGATAAAAATTAACCGAATCGTCACCCCTCCAGTTAAGATAAAAAATTCAGTTAGACAAGGCTGTCCAGTATCCATGTTATTATTCGCAATCGCCATGGACCCCGTCATACGAACTATAGAAGCGGCGAAAATTGGCATTGAGCGTGGCGGAATCCGCCACACGGGTATTCTGTATGCGGATGACATAACCCTTTTTATAAGCTCAGATGAGCAATTGGTGGCTGCCAAGAACATTCTTCAGCAATATCAAACGGGCGGACTAATGGTTAATGAAAAAAAATCTAAATTTCTGCACATCACAGGCACACGTCCAGCGTCGCCGACTCCTTGGGCGGAGGCATCTCCCTTCATCAAAATACTCGGCCTTTGGTGGGGTGCAACCACGGAAGGAATGCTCGCTCGCAATTGGGATGAAGTAGAGCGGGCCGTGAGTCAGGGAGCGGGAAGATACACCGTCGCCTCGCTTCCGCTCACCGCCCGCGTTCGAGCAGTAGAGCAGGTTATTCACTCAAAAATATGGTATACGGCCCATGTATGGCCCCTTCCAGCAAAGACCAATGCCGCTATAATTAAATCCACCAACTCAATGATCTGGCACAAATACGTGCGGAAAGTCTCCCGTCAACAGCTATACGTTCCCTATGACCACGGTGGGTTGAAACTCACAGACATCGCATTAAAATGCGATGTGTTATTAACTAAGACTCACGTTCGCATTCTCGCAGGAACTAACGCTTTTAGGAAAACACTTTTGAAAAACGCGTGGGTAGAGGCAGAAAACATGATTACATTTAGAAAGGCCTCTACCAACATTAAAAAACTAGTGGAAATTCTCCGTGTGGGGGAAACCTTTACTACTAAAACTATTTACGACAGAGCCCTTAAACAAAAGTACCCCATAATCACTCGACCGCCGTCGAACTCGTGGCGGAACTGGGCTGACAGCGGGAAAGACGCTAGAGATAATAGTATTATGTATGGTGTGATTGCTGGCCTACTCCCCACACTAGAACACAATAACCGTATGGGACTTTCCGCATCCCCTAACTGCCCATTGTGCGGTCACGTGGACACGACTAGCCATCACATTCTTGGATGCAACGACCCCCCGAAGGAATGGATAATTATGCGGCGAGTTCATAGGATTTGGGATACCTTTGGCGGAGGCCCGGATAATGACGTCAGGCTTCTCTCCCTCGACTTTCGCTTGTTCCCCTCCTTCAAAAACAAAATCCTTTCAACTCTAATATCCAAATTCGTCAGTCTGAGACTGCATGGTGGGAATGTGGGCGGGGGTCTCTCTCTCCTGCTCAGGGACCTTCCCCTTCATGGTGCGCCGCCGTCGACCCGCCCCTGGCTCATCCAACTCCTGGCGCCTTCGGAGGGAAGGGAGCGCGTGAGGTGACTGCACGCCACTCCCATCCCCCTCCAAACTCCTCGTCGCCTCCGTGATATGGGATGCACGAAGCAACGCCGGGGGAGTGACGGATGGACGCACGGAAAACCCTTTTGAAGGACCGCATCGATCACTTTTCCTTCAAATGCATTGTTAATGTTGTTGTGACCTGTTATTAATTGAAACCTAATGTGCCTTTGAAGTGACTTTGTACTTTTTTTCCTGGCAATAAACATAATTAAATCGTAGTATAGTGGTCAGTATCCCCGCCTGTCACGCGGGAGACCGGGGTTCGATTCCCCGCCGGGGAGAGTTTTTTTTCCTCCGCATACGATTACTTTAAGACAAGGCGTCCTTATCGAGAATTTTCCCTGGTCATAATAGAAACCATATTCAAATTTTATTATTAAATTTAATCAACTGTGGGAAGCATTAAGTAAATATTGTTAAAAATTATACACAACCTTATTTTAAACTACTGAAGCACTTCGCAATTAACTAAATATACATTTATAAGGTGTTAACTCGACCCATTTTTTCAAGCCATACTCTGAAAACACCCTCACAACCAAAGATGTTTTTGCGTTTCTGTAGAAATTACTGCGGGAAGCAGTTGATTAATATAAAAAATAAATAAGAAGGCATGCAAACTACAGACTATTAAATTTCTAACGAGATCTATGCATAAGAAATCCCTCATTTAAAAAAATTAGTCTCTCTAGAGTGAATACCCGTATCGCTTCCCATTGGAAAATGGCTGGTATTTTTCGGCTAATATCTCGGTAAGTATTTATTTATGTTTACCACAAAAAAAACCACTAGGCCTTTTACATTGGGCATATTAAAATAAATCAATTTATGCAAGTAAATTATGCATAACAAAAATGGAGGTAACAAAAACAACTAATTAAATAACATTCATATGGTTATCGTGGGATGAAACTAGTTGTAAGTGGTAGCGTTTTAGTGAGGAGTTAAGGATTCTGTTTGGAGAGAAGAGGTCAAGAGAAGGTTACTTGTTGGAGAGGGAGTTTAAAAGGTATGGGATTCGGTGGAAAAAGGGACCTTTTGGAAACGGGTAGGCGGAACTGGGGTGTGTGAAGAAGACTCGTGTTTCGAGTGGAACGAGATGGGACACGTAGTGAGAAGGATATAAGGAGTTCAGGGGATCTGAAGGAACCATTTAAGATTTGGGGAAGGAACTTCAAATCCGAGATTTGTCTGCGGAGAGTGGGATGCAAAAAACAAGAAATGACAGTACATATTTCCTCACGCGAGCAAGGAGTGAGGTAGGGAACGCGGTGACGGACATGTAGGTATAGTAACATGGTAGGCGGCTGATTCTTTGCTATCATTTGAATATGATATACTTATATTTATTAATGAGTTAAATTTAATCGTATATTATGTGAAGTGATACCTCGCTCAAACGACCTGAAATGGGAACCTGAAATATAGATTAGAAGAATACCATCACCATTTAGAAATTGGAAAACATTACTTATGCACTACTCGTCCCATTTCAAGGTCGCAGGCCGCTGACCAGAGGCCAAAATGATTTCAGGAGAACAATGCAGGTTTTGCCTGTGAACCAGAAGATTAATTTGTCAATGGACATGATAGTATGTGAAGAACGTGTTAAGGTATCCATAATGATTATTTATACACCTGGTTTATACCGATTTCTCCTCTTCAGGGAGTTTTTTCCACAAATGGATTTTAAATAACCCTTCAGAATTAATTAGAAGAATATAGCCATTATTTATGCAATGGAAAACAGCTGAGCGCACCTCTCTCATTGCGCCCTCATTCGAAGAATATTTTAGTTATGCTAACAAAGCATTTGACTTAACTAGACGAGTGTTGGGTTTATTGAGTGAGGAATTGGGATATAGATGTTATTAATTAAGAAGGAACTTAAGATATGCGAGAATCAATTAGGAGACGTCTAAAAAGGAGCTAATCTAAGAATTATTTGCAGGTCTAGGATCATCCAAATGTGTTTGAAAGAGACAACTACAATAAGAAAAAGCAATATGTGACAGGTTTATTGGATATGCTAGGATAGGACCCTCCATTAACAAGAGAAGATCGGGCGAGGTCCTTAAGGCCTCCCTAAATAAAAATATTGGGTTTCAAATAAAATCTCTGACAACGGCGAGATGAGATGCTGCCACAAATTATCCGTTTTTGACCAATCACATAAAATGAAATAAAACACTTCTGACCGGTAGAAAAAGCGACAATTTTCGTATTACATATATACCTATCCATAAGAATTATTCAATCTACGAGTCAACCCATTTTTTTATTATTCGTTGCAGTAAATATCGATATTTTTATTGGTTTCATGATAGAAATCATAACTTATTGGAATGGAGTTGAACACTTACGAGTTTTATAAGGAAACAAAAATGGCTTAGTTTCTTGATAAAAGAGTGACTATGTGAGGTATGACGAGTTTATTTATTTATGCTGATGATCAATAAGGGAGGAATAAGTAACAGGAGTGACATTTCTTGCATATACAAATTTAGTTATGAGGTTCCAAAACTTTATGGATCGCTACATCTACGAAGTACCGTGCAAGCCACCTAGGGTGTGTGGCACGGGGTGATTCCACACCAGGTATGCAGCACTCGTCCCAGCATAAATCGGGACCTCGCACGTTCCCCCGGCCGCTAGGCGCGGACCAAAATGCAGTCAGGAGAACAGTGCGCAGTCAAACTAGAAACTGGGAGAGTGATACGTAAATGAACATTCACACATGCAGAACAATGTTATACACACATCTAGTAGTTAATATTATTAATACTATTGATTCATGAGTGTTACGAGATGCTACTTCATGCAGGGAACAAAATAAAATAATGCCGGACATATCAAGCGGTGTGAAGTGTTAGTAATGATGTTGTGTTATTAAACACTAGTGAAAATTCTACTCCACCTATTGAGGGTGGGAGTTTCATATGATTGATATATCGCAACTATTATGATCCCTTATTGTGCGTGGGAAAAATGAAATTTTAAATCTATCGGTTCTGCAGTCAATTTCCTTTATCTTATTCCTGTGATCGCTTCTACCGTAGTACGTTGGCTCTAGCAATATATGTTGAACGTCCTGCAAAAAACTGTCAGCTTCGAACATGCGCAAAAGATTTAACCTGTATTTCTCCCTTCGATCAGTTAGAGATTCCCACCGTAATTCCTTCATCAATTCGGTAACACTGCTAAGTGTATCGTAACAACTTTTCACAAATCTTGCTGCTCTCCGTTGCATTTGATCTATTTCAGAGATTAGTGCTACTTCGTTAGGGTCCCAAATGCTAGTGGCATACTCCGAGTGAGCTGTCACGAGTTAAAAATTAAATTTCTCTTTAACCTTCTCGTCGCATTTTCCTAATATTCTTTTGATAAATCCCAATTTGCGACTCGCCTGTCCGCAGATTTCCCGAACGTGTTTCCCACAAGTGCCTCACAAGTATCGATCCAATAGCTGAATGTTTGTGGGACTTGCACTGACTCCAATGGGTTAATAACTAATCGTTTAAGAATGATTATAATACCTAAGGTGCTGACATGTCGAGCTACATACTCGCACTGACCTGACGATGATACAGTTACTCAAGGCCGATCTAAGGGGGGGCAAGCCGGGCAAATGCCCAGAGCGGTAAAAATGAAGTGCGGCAAAATTGAGGGCGCCGAGCGGTTGCACGGGGTTCTCAATTTTCTCTCTAGGAGAGAAAAATCTTATAATAATTACCATGCTTAGCACCTCGAAAAAAAATTATTTCTCAAAGTTTTTCTTTAAAGAATGCTTATCTGGCTGTAAATCTTTAGACGGACCAACATATTTTAAAGAGCTGTCTTTGTCTTATAATTATCTTCATGCTCCCAAGAAAATTATAAGGCAGCACCTAAGAAAGCCAAACCGAAAGAAAGAAGAAGAAACACCTAAATAAGAAACAAAAAACCAACTCTTTCGATATGCAATGATTTTAAAATCTAGAATACAAAGAAATTCTCACGAATTTTTTGCCGATTTTACATTTATGAACTGGCAACCCTTTTCGTGCCGTTCATGTTTGACGGGGATTCCCCACAAACGTTGTGAAAGAATACCCTTTTATCCTACTACGCGACATTTTAGGAGAATCCCTTAAGGTAGTTTGAGCGAAAAATCACTTCACCTAGGATTTGATGAATTTGGCCTCATTTCAAAGTAAAAACTCTCATATTTCCAATTATATCACAATATCAACCCCTTGCCGAACTACTTTTCGAGCAATTTGCCTAATAAAATAAGCTGTTTTACATAAGATAGATTATGGCTGTGCGCTCTAGAGGGAGAATATTTTTAAAAAATTGGAAGTTCTAGCACCTACATTTCGTCAAAAAACTAACGGTGCGTAGATTGCATGTTTTCTCAACTATTTATAAATAATAATTTGCTTCTCACCACAGTAATTTTTACAGAATTGCAAAAAAAAACCTGCTGTTTTGATGGGATTTTAGCCGTACGACAGGAAAAATGAGTCAAGTTAGAGACTTATGTTGCTTTATTTATTTAATTACTGAGAATTTTGGTCATATATAAATACATCTTTGCGCCAATAATATTACAATATTTATTTCATACTTCTTACAGACGCTGAAATCAAAAAATAAAATTTGAATATGGTCTCGATTATGACTAGGGAACTATCTCGCTCAAACCACCTTAAATATTATATATAAGTAAAAATTGTGTTATTTTTCCATTAGTTCTTCTGAGGACTCCTGGAAGGATATTCTGTGTTATAGACTAATTTCCGTCACATTTGTGAATAGTGTAGCGGTAGCCATGAAAAACGTTACTAATTTATATAGAATTAAAGTATTTTATCGAAATTTATATGTATGCGAAATATATGCCAAGTGTCAAGTCTACAAGTTCTATTCTTTAAAAAAGTGACGTGAATATTGGTGGCAGCAAGGAGGTTAGAAAAAAAATTTCATTTTAACCTCCTTGGGCGGCAGACAGTAATCAAAATCATAGAAATATTGAAGTGCGCGCGTGAATTTACTAAGTATGTACCAATACCAGTATTATTAATCGATAGTACGTTAAAAATACGTAATTTTTAACACACCTTGCTAAAAAGTGTACTTTTCGTCCCTGTTAGTTTTTAATTTAATACGTATTGTCCGCGAGGTATGTTAAAAAATGTTTTTCGTACATTAATCGTGCGAAGACTAAAATGGCACCTACCATAGAGTAAGTATATTAATATACTTACTCTATGGTAGGTAATTTAAAAAAAATAAGTAGGTGCATAGAGTAAGTATATTAATATTCTTACTCTATGCACCTACTTATTTTTTTTAATTAATACAGAACTGTGGATGGTGATTCAAATCACAATCAAATCACGAAATCGCCTTCATGGAGGGCGGGTTTATATGAATAGTGGAGTCCCGGTACAAATAATTATGACAACGATCATTCTTTTCACTGTCGAGTAAATAATTTTTATTTACTTTTTATCCGTACTACTTACATAAACTTAAATTAACACGTCCTATAATATGTCCGTTGTCTGGAGTAACATCCGTATAAATGACTAAATTTATTTATTTTTTACAGTACAGATAGAATGGCTGACGGTAGATCACTTTTGTCAGAATGCCAATATAAAAACGAAGACTTGAAAAAGATGCAGAGCGACAAAAGCAAGCAAGGGCATTAGAGTCCTTTTTGAAGAAAGGTGAGTCTAATAAACCATCGTCACCAATACGAGAAACCGATGTAACAGCTGCGGCTTCGCTTAAACCACATGAAGAACATACGCCCGATCTCAATAGAATCTGTGAACCTCTTGCTTCTACTTCTGGGTCATGCGCTATTGAAGGTGAAGTTGCTATTGCAACTACAAGTATTTCTGCAGGATCAACGTCTTTTTTAGATGTCGATCCGGCTACGTGGCCCAATAGATTAACAGATGCAGAAAGAATATATTTGGTAAATAGAGGTTCTCCAGACCCACTGTATGAATTTGAATTTCCTCGAGATAACAATGGACGAAGGTTTACTTCGAGATATTATAAGAGAAAGCTTAATAACGGTGAAGAAATTTTGAGAGATTAGCTTGTATATTCTGTGGCAAAAATTCGGTATACTGCATTTTACGGAAAATAATCAATACAACTACAACTTCCGGTTTATCTGAAGGTGGCTACAAAGATTGGAAACATGTAGGTGATGAGCTTAAATATAACGAGACATCACGAAACCATGTAAAACTGTGAAATCTTGGGTCGAACTTTCACGTAGACTCAAATCGTCTCATACGATAGATGCCGAGTCACAGAAAATAATTAAATCAGAAATAGAACACTGGAATGGAGTTTTGTTGCGTATTGCTTCAATCATCAAAAAGTTGGCTAAAAATGGCTTGGTTTTTCAAGGTACTTCTGATAATCTGTATGAACATAATAACAATGGTAATTTTTTTAAACTAGTGGAATCGTTAACCGAATTTGATTCTGTTATGCAGGAACACGTACGCAGAGTTTTGGAGAAAGAGGAAAAACAAGCAATCTACTTAAGTAAAGCAATTCAAAATTAGTTCATTATTACAATTTCAGACAGCATATTCTAGAAGCTATCATAAAATCGAAATAATTCTATTATTTTAGATTGTACCCCGGACGCTAGCAAAACTGAGCAGATGACCCTGATAATTAGGTATATTTCTATTAATAAAACCCAAGACCACCCAAGAACGTCAGAAATTCTAATAAATGAAAGTTTTTTAGGATTTATACCAATCGAATAATCTACAGATCTGGCACTAGTAGATATTATCGTAGAACAATTATCAGCACTTGGATTGCCTTTAGAAAACATAAGGGAGCAAGGGTACGATAATGGATCTAATATGAAAGGTATTCAAAGTGGCGTCCAAGCCAGGATAAAAAACATCAATCCCCGGGCATTTTATGTTCCATGCAGTAGTCATTCTTTAAACTTAGTGGTAAACAACATGGCTAAGTCCTCACTGGAAGCTACAATTTTTTTGAAATATTATGCAAAAGATATGTTTTCTTTTCCTCTTCAACATTAAGATGGTCAATTCTTTTGAAGAATGTAAAAGGTATTACTCTAAAACCACTTAGTGATACGAGATGGGAAATTCGAATCGAGGCAATAAAACCACTAAGACATCAAATAGGACAAGTTTACGATGCATTATTTAGTGTTAATCAAAACACAGATGAGACACACACAGATATATACACAGACATAAACACAGATATACCTCCACACGAGACGAAACTTGGGGTATGTTAAATCAAATTAA
Organism: Pyrrhosoma nymphula; assembly: GCA_963573305.1. NCBI lineage: Eukaryota > Metazoa > Arthropoda > Insecta > Odonata > Coenagrionidae > Pyrrhosoma > Pyrrhosoma nymphula. The sequence continues at coordinate 123,273,161 of OY754330.1, forward strand.
ACAGTTTAAAATTTTATGCTCTATAATAATTTGGTACGAAACTTTGAATCGGATAAATTATGTTAGTAAATTAATGCAAATTAAAGATTTAGACTTAGTCACTGTCATTAAATTACTAAAAAATACCAAAGATTTCTTTGAAAGCTCACGTTCAGATGAGTATTTTACTCAAATTCTTGAAGACGCCAAAGTCTTAGCTTCTGAAATTCATTGCGAGGTGTTAGACTTTGAAAATGTGCCTAAGCCTCGTGCTCGATCCAAGAAGAAGCGATTTTTTTACGAGTGTGGTGACGAACCAATCATTGAGCCAAGTCAAAAATATAAAACCGAAGTATTTTTTCACATTTTAGATACAGCTATAAATTCCTTAGAGTTAAGGTTTTCCCAGATTACTGAGCATAGTAAACATTTTGCTTTTTTGTATAACATATGCCTTAAGAGAACTCCCAAAAAATGAATTATTAGAACATTATAACAACCTCGAGACTATTTTAACTCACGAGAACTCATGTGATATAATTGCATTAGAACTTTCAGAGGAGTAATCAGTTCTTTGTACGTTTTTAAATAGTAATTTATCCCCTCAAGACGTTTTAAAATTTGTAACAGATTTAAGATTTGGTCCAAATATCAGTATTGCTCTCAGGATTCTTTTAACTTTACCAGTAACAGTTGCAAGTGGTGAAAGAAGCTTTTCTAAATTAAGAATATTTAAAAATTATCTGCGATCCACCATGACACAGAATAGATTATCTGGATTGGCTATGATTTCAATAGAACATAAGGTTTGCGACAGTAAAAATTTATCAAAAATTAAATATTTTGCAGAGCAAAAAGTGCGAATAAAATTATTTTAATTACGAGGTAGGGTTTAATATGTGGGTGTATGTATGGGTATAATTCTAGACATTACACCTAAATATAAGGTACATTTCAGTTGACTTTTCTGAGCTAGGTTAATCTTATTGCAAAGATATTAGGTGTATGTTTACTTAAAACTCATTGGTCCGAAAATACAACCATGGCTAAAATACATGGAAAGGTCATTATATTGAAGAATTAAGGAAGACCTGAACTTCTGAATTAGAGGGTTCATTTTTCCTTTCACTAATCACGGCGGGGGTACAAAATGGAGAAATCAACAACTAATTAAATCAGATTCCTTCCCCACATCTACAAAACCAGCCATAAGTGACAAGCCACCGGGTGGATGTTTGCAGAATATTATGAAAATATATAAATCACATGGAATTTATTGATGACAACTTTCACGGTAGGAGTAAAATCATGCTTCTACAAATGAGAAATAGTAAAAATCAAAATAAATGCAACTTTTTTCACTTAAGCGCGTATTTAACTTTTATGTGTCGGCAGTGGAATTTTTTCCCAGGCCGCGTCTCATTATGAACATGCTTACTTTCCTCATGAGCCGCTAGAATCCTACCCGAGTGAAGTGAAAACCTGCATTCCTCCAAAGTTCTCAAGGTTAAAATAATATTTTCAAAGTATTTTAAGCTATTCTTGAGGATAAGGGAAGGAGTGAAGTGAAAACCTGCATTCCTCCAAAGTTCTCAAGGTTAAAATAATATTTTCAAAGTATTTTAAGCTATTCTTGAGGATAAGGGAAGGTTGAAAACGCCTAAAAGAAGTTTTCAGAGAAGCAACTCGAGTATAGACAAGTGTTTCAAAATGTATGCATATGCAAAATGTATACATACTTTCGTCTCTCCACAGGCACTCTTCGTTCAGGTTGGTTCTCGCGGAAAAGAAAATCTTGAATCCGCCTCCTGAAGTAGGCATGCAACCTCCTCACAAAAGTGACAAAAAAGAAAACATGCCACGCTTTGATGAAAATAAATAACAAACGAAAAATGTTTTCCTTTCAAGAGTCGTCCTCATCGAATTTCGCCTGCCCCTACCGCAAGGACGCGTGTAACGTATATTCATTCCAACTTGGCCACGTGAATGGAAGCAAAAAGCAAGCTCCCGGAGGGTGAACAAATATGCACCATGATCTCTTGCGGTGGGCATTGTCACTGACCGGACCCGACGCTCGAGATTCGTTTCGCCAAAACGCATTTGTCTCCCTCGGGAAAACACGGTCATGTCTTTGTGCCGATTCGACAGAGGGCGCAGTGAAGTGAGCGAGGTCTCCAAGTTTCCCGGAAAGATGTGGAGGAGGCCCCGCGAGGAGACGCAGGGCCGGCCCAACCCGCCCGAGGGGGGCTGCAGAAGGTCCAGATCCAATGATCTTCCTCCGGAACGGAGTGTTGTTTCCATCCTCCGGCCAATGGGACGCAGGGGATAATCCTTTGCCGGAAAAGAGGTCCACTGGAGCATGGAATGGGCAACAGCATGGGGGAAGGAACGGAAAAGGAGGGCAAGGAAAGGATCCACCTGAAAACCCTTTGGAAAATTGTTAAGTGCGCCGTAACGACACCCACCCGCAGACTCTGCGGGTGGGTGTCGTTCAATTGGGTGTCGTTGACGGTGTTTCCACTCCAAACTCGAAGTTCAAATGCGACGGAAGTGGACGGATGCTTCAAAGCCAGGGCAACTTTTAGAGAAGTTATTCAGTGTAAAATGTCCGGTACTATCAAAACGTCCGCGAGTTGGAGTCATGAAACACTTCATTAATCACCAATCGTAATTACGAACGTTTTAGATAAGTAGTTGTTGCCACTCTCCAGTGGTGTGAGTTATTAAGTCAATTAGAGGTATTTGTTGATTTTGTACCGGGAGACCGAGCGTTTCTCGGTAGTTTCTCTCTTAGCTGTACGCGAATGATGCGTTGTAAGGTATATAAATTGTCATATAAAAGGTAACAGACAGAATTGAATACCAAAAATAAATTTATAAAGTAAATAAAATAAGGTGAGCTAATAATTGCACGCTAATTTATTACCTTTCATTTGAATATTGAATAAAATAAATTAATCGAATAGTAATGTTTACATCCTAATTTGAATACGAAACCAAATGGAACATTTCAATTTGTAGTTATTGTAATACAACGAAAAATGAGCCTGCACTTATTGGATCACCTTTTTTAAACTATACTTTTCCTTTAATCATCCTTGAAATATAAGTAGGCATTGAAATTTTTACAGAATCAACGCAAAACCGACAAACTAGTTATAACATGTACCTCTTTTTTTCACTGTCTTACAAGAACTGAAAAATGTCATTTTACATTGTGTTTCGTATACGAAGGAAGAATACGAAAACAGAAGTACAGAATTAGGAAGTTTGATTACGAAACAGTAATAAAAATTCCTCATTTTTTTATTGAAGTTCATACACGTACTATTTGCCGTAGATAATGGCTTGTATGTTTTTGGGAAATAACTCAAAAAGTGTAACGGGAAGTGGCTGCTATTTTATTTTCATCGGAAATATGAGATGTTTTTTCAATAGAATGAGGCCAAATTCATCAAATTTAATGATAAGTAAAAATGAAATACGTTCTTCGGTTACTTTGTGGTATTCCATCCTTTAATTAATTTCAGGTGGAAACTTTTACAACACCACCGAAAAATTCAAAGCATACACGACCCGGGTGTCAATGCTTAAGCATCATCTTCAGGTGATTAAAGCACATGCAACAATGCCTTGCATACGTTAACACAGTAGGTGGAAGGGAGAAGGGGCTAGGGGGATAGGAAGGGAGGGTCAATGTGCTGCATTTAAATAATGATCGACGTGAGCTCAACGCTTTACATCTACATCTACGAAGTACCGTGCAAATCACCACTAGGGCGTGTGGCACGGGGTGATTCCACACCAGGCATGCAGCACTCGTCCCAGCATAAATCAGAACCTCGCACGCTCCCCCGGCCGCTAGGCGCAGGCCAAAAGCAGTCAGGAGAACAGTGCGCAGTCCGACCAGAAACTGGGAGAGTGATACGTAAATGAACATGTAGAACAATGCTATAGACACATCTAGTGGTTAATATTACTAATACTTTTAATTCATGAGTGCTACGAGATGCTACTTCATGCAGAGAACAAAATAAAATAATGCCGGACATATCAAGCGGTGTGAAGTATTAAGCACAAGTGAAAATTCTACTCTACTTGTTGAGGGTGGGAGTTTCATATGATTGATATATCGCAACTAAAATGATCCCTTATTTTCCGTGGGAAAAATGACATCTTAAATCTATCGCTTATGCCATCAATTTCCTTTATCTTATTCCTGTGATCGCTTCTACCGTAGTACGTTGGCTCTAGTATATGTTGAACGTCCGGCAAAAAGTGTCTGCTCCGAATTTGCGCAAAAGATTTAACCTGTATTTCTCCCTTCGATCAATTAGAGATTCCCACCCTAATTCCTTCAACAATTCGGTAACACTGCTAAGTTTGTCGTATCAATTTTTCACAAATCTTGCTGCTCTCCGCTGTATTCGATCTATTTCAGAGATTAGTCCTACTTCGTAAGGTTTACTACTTTAGAGGAGCTCGAAATTTTAAAAAGAACTCGTGACCCCGGAGTTAACCTCCTGAATGAATGTTTGTTTCCCTCCAACTCCCCCATCCACTCGGCTGTTGCACAATAACAAGTCCCCCACTCCATAATTTTCTTCCCTTTCCCTCCCCCCAGCCCCTTCCCTCTTCCACCTACTGTGTTAACGTATATAAGGAGTTGTTGTACGTTTTAATCACCTGAAAATGATGCTTAAGCATTGAAACCCGGGTCGTGCATGTTTTGAATTTTTCTGTGGTGTTGTAACAGTTTCCATCTGAAATTAATTAGGTGCTATCCCGCTCAAACTATGTACCTTAAGGAATCAAAAACAATAACTGTACTGCCTACTCACCCATTATCCTACTTTCGTCCATTCACCACCTCCTCACCTTTAACATTTATTAGTGCATATCAGCTCCCTTCTTTCTTTTTATATATTCTTCTTACATTGCTTTTTTGTACATTAGCTTAATCTATTAGGAGATTTTCACACTCCCCTTCATGTGTGGGTGTTTTCCTGCAGTGGCTTTTTTCGTTCAGGATATAAGCTCATATTCCTTACGTTTTTCCCACAATCGTGTATATCTTTCTGCATTGTTTACATTCCAGTTTCTTCATTATAAGCTATTGATGGTCATTTTTGTGTACTTTTTCTATGACTTTATTAGCCAAATTGTAATTGTTTCATAGAGGTGTTTGACGAATGGTTAGATGGAAGAAGGGACTGTTCAAGTCTCAATCTCGCACCAATAAAGTCACATTATTATTATTATCAGTGAAAAAAACTACAAGAGAGTGCATTGAGGGGCCTAAGCGAGTGCATGTACAGTAAAATTCACCAGCATCTATTCTCCACCATGTAATGACATTCGTATTACCCAGGCTGTGATGAGGGCACCATGGTGAGGGGGGTGAGAGAGAGGGAGAGGTCGTAAGGGACCACGAACACGGGGAAAAACCCCCAGTACAACCCAGGAAGGGTTGAAATGGGATTTAGAAGTAGGGACGAGGGCCGGGGGGGCGTCGGACGGCTTAGCCAGGCCCCATAAACTTGGCACATGCCCTCGACGCGGAGGCCCGGTCACCGTCGAGTGACTAGTGTGGAAGATACGGGGGGAGGGGGTCAGGGGTGGGGGGGGAGCTGCCTCAGAGCCGTGCGGTGGCGGGAAACCCGGTAAATCCACTTCACCTGCACCGGATTTGGTTTAGTGGAGTCAATAACTGGACAACACAGTGGGACGGGGCCAGAGTGGGAAAGCGAAAGGGACACGGGGGTTTATAGGGGTAGGAGGTATGCCCAAGAGTTAGTCCTTTTGAGGACGCAAAAGCCGATCCCTTGGGATAAGCCCCTTTCCCTCGGAAGAAGGGTCCTCCAATCTGTGCGGTCGGCTGGACTTGTTCCGCGCGGAACACGAGCTTTTAAAAACCCTCCCTGGTGATTAAATGGCTCCCGCGGCGCGAAATTAAATGATAATAATAACAGCGGTAATACCCCGATTCTTATCTGTTTCCCGAACGGCGTCCCAGAGGATTTTTTTTCTCTCCCAGAGGATCTTTCCTGGGGAAAAAGGGGTCCTTTGTGTGCGGGCCGTCTGTTCCGGTTATGCGAATACCGGTCGGACAAGGTACGGCGTCTAAAGTGGGAGGTCCATTCGTTTCGATCATTGTTAAAGGGTGTTCCCGGTCCAAAACGTTATCTTAGGCCCAATAGAACTAATCTAGAGCTACTTTAAACGGCTATAATGGGTGCGCGGTTTTACCTTAACGAGATTCTCGTGTTCTGAAGGTGTTCCAGTATGGGTGGGATCCCCTTGTAATAACTCTGAGCGTCGACAATGGGAGCACTTTATAGAGGGGGAGGATTTTTGACGGGAGCGGCCACACGCGACGTCTTGCAGAAGTTTCTAAAACGTTTCTTCGGTGATACTGACTGAACGCAAGAATGCTGGAGACTGAGTGACTCCTTCCCTTATAAATAGTTCGTAAGAATCGGCATTCATCTTTTGGTGGGATTTAGACTGTACGTTGAATGTGCGTTAAAATTTTCTCCAAGAACCTAATGAATGAATTAATGTTTATTATGCTCTAGGTTTCCCCATAAGAGAAATACAAAAATTACATAAATAGTTCTGCTTTCGAAAAAAGAAAACATAGCTGGTAAACAAGTCATCAATTTACAAAAGGATAGCATCAAAAAATATATGACACACCTAAGGCAAAAGGAAATGGTCATTTATAGCGAGAGAAAGAAAAAAACTCCAATATAAAAGAAGAAAGAAAAAGGCGAATGGAGAAGACGACATAATGAAGAATTGTACAATCTGCATCAAGAACCGAATATTATAGGAGTGTTAAGGAGTAGGAGATTGGAATGGGCTGGACATGTGGTTAGAATGAGTGGCGAAAGATTTCCTAAGATGGCTATGGATATGACAATAGAAGGAAGGAGACCAGTGGGGAGACCTCGCAAGAGATGGATAGATGGAGTAAGGGAAGACTTGCAACAGCTAGAAACCTGGTCAAACTGGCGGAACATAGCAGAGGACAGAAGAGAATGGAAGGCCCTAGTTGTATCATCGCGCGGTCCTCTGGGCCTGATCGCGTAAAGTAAAGTAAGTAAAGTAATATAAAAGAACCAATATGTAGGTAAAGAAAAGTACTATAAAATGAGATACAAAATTAGAAGACCAAAAAGAGTTTAAGTAAAACTGTTGCAGTCAACATAATGGCTTAAAGGCACACATGCTTACAAAGTGAGGTTACAGATATTTTAATTGCTCACTGTAATAAAAGTTTAAAAGTTTCTCCTTAAAAAATGACAGGGGCAGAATTTTTTATGTACAACGGCAACGAATTCCATAGGTTTGAGCCATAGATAAGAAATGATTGAAGGAAAGTATTTGTCCGGGGTATAGAGCGCATGAGGTAAAAGGCGTCAATCCTAGAAGGTCTAAAGACAGAGACTGATCTGGGTTTAAACATGGAAGATGAGAACTAACGCAAAAAATAAATTATAAATTAGTTTGAATAGTGCTTCTACATAACCCGACCAGGAGAAATTACCATGGCTCTTGCAATTCAAGCTGAAGTAGTTATACATCTACATTTGCATCTACGAAGTATCTTACAAGCTATTCTAGGGTGTGTGGCAAAGGGTGATTTCGCACCAGGCAAGCAATACTCGTCACAGTTCCAGGTTCAACCCCGCACGCTACTATTTCCACTCCAAAGAGTTAAAAATATGAATAAATATATATAAATAAACTTAGAAATCCTTTCCCCATCACTTTTCTACGAGTATTCCCTTGATTAGATATTGTTTTCGAAAAACACGAGCGCGAAAAAAAAATACGAAGTGATAAACCCTTAGCAGACAAAGAGCAATGTGTTGAACGGTGAATCGAATCAGTGATCGGTCCCCTTAAGAAAAAAATCCTTCAGGTAGCCATAGTTCATCTACATACAACCCTGCGAGCCACCATATGAGGCGTGCGGCAAAGGGTGTTAGGACAACAGCCGCGTAAAGGGGAAGAATGAGGGAAAAGGAAGGGGGAGAGGAGAGAGATGGGTTGCATTCTAACGGAGCATTTTACATTAGTGTAACGCTGTGGTTTGCTATACATCTACATCTATACAATACCCTGCGAGCCACCTCAAGGGTGTAGGGCGGGGGGTGCGTTATCACCAACAAGCAGTATACTATAGGTATGCTACCAATTCTACAGAAACTATTTGTATGAAAGAATTTTACAACTACAGAAGTACAAAGATAGATTCAAGAAACATACGAAATGTGATGTTAGTACTACGTTACAGATTAAGAAATAAGCACTAAGTTATAGTCAACAATGATGCGTGGAAAGAAGTATTCTTGTGCTTATAGTTCGGCAGTGTATCTCTCTTATTTTGTCCCATCCATCAGTTCTGGAGATATTGCGGGGTAAAATTAATATCCTCCGTTTCATCCTGAAATTCCCCTGATCTGAGTTTTTCAATTATTCTGAGCCTAGCGTGTGACCTCCGAGTCTCTTACTGGCTCCCAACGCAGGCCATTTTCGAACTTGTGATTCCCATAGTTAACTAATGTTGAAGTTCTCTTGAATTCCTAGCGGAACGTGTGACATTTTCCCTTAACTCTTTGGAAGCGCTCGACGGCAGGGGCGAAATCAAACGGGCATCATCTAGTTAAACATACGAGAATCAACATCCAAAATCATAACGTGGGTGGGTAATTGAAGTCAATTGCTTCTTTAAAGTGCTTTCCACTCATCTAAGACAATTTGGGAGGTCATATTATTCACAAAACCTTTCAGCTGATGTGTCAAATACTTCATTTATGCCATCAAATGACAAATAAATCATAATACCAAAGGGATTTCTATTATAGATAGGGATTTCAATTAACGGACTAGCACATTTATTACTTAATGTAAAGGCATATCACTTCTCACTATCTTTCATTGTGGATCAATAGTCAACAAAGTCGTTATAGACAAAAAATCAATAGTCAGAAACATAAATAACTGTTATATTGTCACACTGTGAATGAACTACTTACGAGTTCTCAAACTAGGGCATTGCTCGATTACATAAGCGGGAATGACATGATGTAGTTGAAAATAAATTGTTTACATTAAATTTTCAATTTTCCCTACTATGGTTAATCCGGTAAAACTGCTCTGATGCCTAGCCGTACCTATTCGCACAACTAATGTTCGTTAGTTTAAGCTGATGCTGCTGATGAAATATTGCCGACCTAGACGTATCTTTCAAAGTACCAAAACTCTTTTCGCGAGGGTATTTTTTCATTCCAGTACAAGTAAAAGGGATTTCGTGGTTTGAATGAAGAAAAAAATACGGAATATTTACTATGTCTATCCTATTATGCTACCTCCGCCTGTGGAGAATATTCACACTTCCGGCGTTAGTGATGACGTGATTTTGACGTCATCTCCGCCCGATGTTATTCCGCCCACCTATACTTACTATAGTAGGTACGAAACGAAGATGTAGCACAGTTTGCAGAGTTCGAAAACGGCCCTATAGTAGTCCTTCCAACAGCTGTGTACCACTCTATTCGCGCGCAACTGTTTTTTAACGAAGCTTGTGGCTTTCTTGGGTATTTTGTTCATCTATTTCCTTGTTAAATCCTAGTTGCTTTAAATGCAGCGCCACAAAAGTTTCGTGTTTCCCCCACGATAGGTCAGAAGTTACGGTGGTCACGAACTTCATCCGACCCCTTTGTACTTACTCCCCTTTACCCTACTTTATGGATATGACGCAAGAGTCATTTATCTGGTAATGATTGTACCGCAGTGCATTTACTAAGATTAAATTCTAGCTTCCACGCAAGACACCACACGTAACGTTGCAAATGTTAATACTTGAATCCTTAACTGTTACCTAGTACTAACAGCACACCGTGCATGTTTTCGACATAACTCTCGAGCCTCTGTCCATTTGCGTAGTTACGGGCATCTGTAGTGTTGTGCATGCTTGTGAGGCTTCGCCTCCTGACACGCATTGGCGATTTATGCTAATGCATATTTAGTCGTAGTTACACTAAACTTAGGGTATAGTATTACGCATGTTGGTGACTACTCACCCCCTGCCACACACCCCTGAAGTGGCTTGCAGGGTATTTTGTAGATGTAGATGTAGAAATGTTCGAAAAGAATATATGAAAATTCATAATGAGAAAAGTTATTATGGTATGTACGTACATACACAATGAACTTGACACCGAGCAAGTGCCATCTTTTGGGTTCTTTGTGGAATGACCGAGTAGAAGCGATTCGGAAAATTTAGCAAAGAAACGTGGCCATACCTTCCTACTCTATTTATTCATTAATTAAGTTATCAGCATTGTACACTAATTTCGTACTGAACCTAATTTGGAGGAAAACTGTTAAATCTCAGACGCAGCCTTTCAAATGGAACTGATTTAATTTTATTCAGGTCAAACACAGTGTCGTGAGACTCAATTTTCATTAAAATCTTGCTAATAAATGAGTTCAATATTCTTTCTCACTTTAATCTCACCCTAATGGACGATGAAATCATGGTGTGGCTTATAATTTGAATATCTCGTCTCTTCCATTACCAGATGTTAATGAAGGAGGCTCCGGTAGCAGGCTATCTTTCTGGCCATTCATTGGAGAAGGTGAATCAAATCACATTCAAATCAGCTTCTGCCTAATCTTTGGCGAAGGGGGATCATTGCCCTCACGTGAGATCCCAACGCTCTTTTCCTCGTCCCCTTCCGTTACGGTTCAGTTCCACCTTCGGCGCATAATACGTGGGTCGAACCCTCGGGAGTTTTTAGAAAAGGTCGGACGTTGACGGCACTCTTCCGCGGCAATCGACCGTGAAATACAGCGGGGCGAAGAGAGGTGACGGCGATGGTCTCACAGGGGAAGAGGTGCAAGGGATTAGCGGACGAAGGGTGAGGTTCTCCCTCCGGTTTTGGGACACTCTTGCCGGAGCGATCGTTGACACCGTAGGGGGCAAAAGATTGGAAACAAGATTAGCCGTCGTCGGGCTTACTTATGGTAGATATGCACCCAGAACCTTTCCTTACCCTCACGAGTGCGGTACGAGGGCGAAAGACAGTTCAGTGGGCCTGCGCGTGTCACCAAGCAACCGTCACATGGGCGCTGCTGTATGCACATAAAGATAAAGATAAAGAAATATTTATTGTTCTTGGACCCTTGGTCCACAAAGAACATACAAAGGTATACATTAGTATCAGAGCTCGAGTACACAGTAAAATTTGATACATACAATAAATCATATAATAATGGTAACAAAAAATACAAGCATATTGGTATATTAAATTTTTTCCTGTAATAGCATTTTATTGAACAGTATGTTTTTGAAAGCAATCAGTGATTTGGAGTTTTTGATTAGTTCAGGAGTACTATTCCATATTCTTGTCCCAACAACAGAAAAGGATTTATTAAATGAAGAGGTTCGGTGTAGTGGGACAATTAAAAAATCTGGTGACATTCAAGTTGCAACATTCCGATTTTTCTCTTTAGACTGAAAAAATTGCATGATATATTCAGGCTGTTGACAATTGAAAAGTTTATATAAAAAGGAGGCAAGCATGTATTCCCTCCTTGTTTTAGCTTTAAGCCATTCTAACTTAGAAAAATAAGGGGATATATGATCATCTTTTTTAAGATCATAAATGAACCTGACACACATTTAATTGTCGTTGAATCATGGTTTTAATCTCTTCAGTTAGGTCATGATAAACAAGACAGCAGTAATCAATATGGGGGAATATTAGCGAGGATACCAGTTGCTTGCGGGTATGAGAGGGCAAAAGGTTTTTATGAATTTTTAGCTGAAACAGGATCATATTAATCTTATTGCTGATGGCTTGAACATGGTTTTGCCAAGACAAATTGGGCATCAATATGACCCCAAGATTTTTAACGGAGTTTGCATACGTGTACACATACGTGTACATGTACGTATGCTTAGGTAATTATGTTAGAAAAAAGCCACATAACGCATTTTAGAAAGTGCTATACACGAATATTTTTTCTATAGATCTCGCATGAGAAAAATCTGACCTATGGCGAGTGGAAAACGCAGTAATGGCGGTGAAGCAAGAGGGTGACCACTTGAACCTGATACAACCACTAATCTAAGATCACCCAGCTCAAGTCATTCATATACGCTATAATGTCATTATTGAACACATAATATGCACGTATTTGAAGTTCTGCATTGGACAATAAAACGACCGAATTCACAAGAAGGATGAGATAAGTGTGAAAGGTACATTTTTCAATCTGCACGTCCTTCTTTCCGAGCCTCGAATTATCACGAAATTATTTGCTAAAAGAATGTGAAATTCAAAGCTAGTTAGGGAAAACCAGTTGTACAGAATAAAATGCTCCGGTGGAATTACAGGGCTGTTTTAATTTTTATGAAGAAAACCCATCATCATTATTAGTCACTTAATCGTAAGATTGGTCGACAGCAGCCTTCCATTCTGTCCTGTATCTTGCTAACTAAAGCCATGATTGCAATAAAATAAGGACGATAGTTAAATCAGGCTGTCGGTCAATGGCACTGATTTTTTCGAATAGGGAACTTCCCTCGCTATGATTTATATTTGCGAGGTATTCTTGCATCATCCCATTGACCGTACCGCACATTTTTAAGATAGCTTATCGATAACGGCACCTTCATTTTCCGGGAAATGGAGGATCGAGAAAAGAAACTCCTTCGCTTTCTGTCCACTAATATCAATTCATTCGACCACAGAACATTCTTAGATTCATTCTTAGAGATTATAGCGGTTAACCTCTTCTGAATTTCTCCATTATTTCACGAGGTAGATTAGACGTCAACACTTTCCGGAAATGACAAGAAATTAAATCAGCAAACACCGTGTGGTTGCTTGGTACATAACAGGAAGGCAGCCGTAGGTAAAAAAATTATCTTTTTTCCTCCAAACTTGGTCTCTTAGGGAGCTGATAAATAGACCAAAAATAAATATGTCGACTCTCGATATGATATCGGGCGCGTCATGTCCGCTTTAACGATGTTAAAGTCGCATTCAATTCATTCAGCGTAACAACTTGTTTCTGACACGTAATTTGGAGATTCGTTTCAGTAAGCCCTTTCCTTCGACTGGAACGTTGATGCGGTGGCAGACGCTCCAATGACTCCTAGAGCTGGACTGGTGGGAGCAATAATAATTACTCCTCCTAGGGCCGCCCATGCGAGATAAGTCGAAGGGTAGGAGCCAGATGAAATGTTGCTCGCGTGATGTTACCGCTTAAAAAAAATGTTGGAAAGGGCAACGAGAATCTCCTATTATAAACTACCCCCCAACTATTGTATCCAAGAGCATGGAAGTCAATCAAAGAGAATGGAATTTTGCCAACTACGGGACTCCGTCCATTACTGTCGGCGTCAAAATGATGTCCCGCTGTACTTTGAAAATTTATACCTGGATCTGCGTGCGTGCTAATTCTTTTAATGAAACTTATTCATTAAATATATATTGGGTAATTAATTTTTTTTACTTTGGGTAATGGTGCATTTTGTACATAATTTGGTCCTGTCAAAATAATGTTTGTCGATGAGTATCTGTTACTAATACCACTTTTATTTAAATTAAGCGACCCGGGATTCAGTGAATAATCATCATCATCAGGCATTTATTGAGATATGTTTATCCTATTGTTTCCGTATTTACGTAACGGAAGGGGAGAAGAAGTTTGAAACGGAGGCCAGAATAGGGAAAAGGAAGGGTAGGTAAAGGTATTCGTTAAATGAGGGTGTTGTCGTGGTAATTCAAATTTTTTTTAATTTCCAACTGCTCTCTTGAATCTAATTCGCGGCAGTCGTTGCATAATTTTAGGATATTCATTGTAAAATCACTCCTGTGGATGCTACATATTAAGTGTTTGGCAAAATTACTTTTATCCTCTTTGATGTTTTTATAAGCACTTAAATGTTCATTTCTCCTAACACAGAAGCTTCTGCCTGTCTGCCCCACGTAGACACCATTGCAATCGCTGGTGAATTTAGATACACTCTTAATCTCCATTTTATTTCGCTAATATTTTTGAGGTATTTTATCCTTTCTGGTAAACTACTTTTCACCATGGGTATTTTTACATTTTATCTATTTTACATTTATTTTATTCAATATAATACACATAATTTTAAAGTTAATTTTATAGCCATTTTATTAGCTATTACTTTTACTCTATGACAGATTCAAAAAAAATAACACACTCATGAAGTATTTTACTCCGCGCACCCGAAAATTAGCAGTTTTCTAAACTTTATGTATTTTTTAACACATTCTAAGGAAAACCAAAATATTCTACAGCATTACCATTTTACCAAAAGTTGCAAGAATGAATAAGATACGTATAAGGGCAAACGCATAATTTGTCGATAACTAACGAAAATGTTTAAGCATTATCTAGTCCTGCAGATTGTCCCGAATCGAAATATTAAAGTTATGTCAAGACATTCTAATTTATTTGAAAAATTTCTATAGATATTAGTAGCAGGAGTAGGGCGGGTGTCGTGCCCGGCAGCAAGGGAGGCAAGGCCTCCGCGGTCGTCTTCACAACCGATGATTTTTTTGCAATTCTGAAAAAATTACTTCGGTGAGAAATTGATTCATTTTTAAAAATTGTTGAGAAAGCATAGGTGCGAAATATTTTGCTTGTAAATTGGAATATCAAATGCACTTTCTTGTTCTTTATATCAAAATCATTTATGATTGTCAAAGTTTATCTCGCTTGGTATTTTATTTACACCTACGAAGAACCGTGCAAGCCACCACTAGGGTGTGTGTCACGGGATGATTCCAAACCAGGCATGCAGCACTCGCCCCAGCACAAATCAGTACCTCGAACGCTCCCCCGGCCGCTAGGCGCAGGCCAAAAACCAGTCAGGAGAACAGTGCGCAGTCAAACTAGAAACTGGGAGAGTGATACGTAAATGAACATTCACACATGCAGAACAATGTTATACACACATCTAGTAGTTAATATTATTAATACTATTGATTCATGAGTGTTACGAGATGCTACTTCATGCAGGGAACAAAATAAAATAATGCCGGACATATCAAGCGGTGTGAAGTGTTAGTAATGATGTTGTGTTATGAAACACAAGTGAAAATTTTACTCCACCTATTGAGGGTGGGAGTTTCATATGATTGATATATCGCAACTATTATGATCCCTTATTGTGCGTGGGAAAAATGAAATTTTAAATCTATCGGTTCTGCAGTCAATTTCCTTTATCTTATTCCTGTGATCGCTTCTACCGTAGTACGTTGGCTCTAGCAATATATGTTGAACGTCCTGCAAAAAACTGTCAGCTTCGAACATGCGCAAAAGATTTAACCTGTATTTCTCCCTTCGATCAGTTAGAGATTCCCACCGTAATTCCTTCATCAATTCGGTAACACTGCTAAGTGTATCGTAACAACTTTTCACAAATCTTGCTGCTCTCCGTTGCATTCGATCTATTTCAGAGATTAGTCCTACTTCGTAAGGGTCCCAAATGCTAGTGGCAAACTCCGAGTGAGCTGTCACGAGTTAAAAATTAAATTTCTCTTTAACCTCCTCGTGGCATTTTCCTAATATTCTTTTAATTAATCCCAATTTGCGACTAGCCTGTCCGCAGATTTCCCGGACGTGTTTCCCCCAAGACATGTCCTGAGTTAAGGGTCACACCTAAGTATTTAACTGACTCTACATTTGATAAGTTGGTTTGATTAATTGTGTACGTTTCGTTGACCGAGTTATTCTTTTCCCAAACATTCATAACAACGCACTTTTTAAAATTCAATTCTAACTGCCAAGTATTGCACCATTCAGTTATACCATATAGGTATTTTTGTAACGTAATCTTTTTCAGACTCATTGCCTAGATCCCTGTACAACACTGCGTCGTCTGCATAGAGACGAATTTTGCTCGTAACAACGGTAGTGATGTCATTAATATACAAAAGGAACAATAAGGGACCGATGACACTTCCCTGGGGTACACCTGATGTTACTTTCAATACATATGTATGTACTAACGCCATCTAGAACTACCCTCTGTTCGCGGTCAGCTAAGAACTCTCTTATCCAACATATTATGTCGTGGTGTATTCCGTAAGCTTCCAACTTAACGAGTAACTTCGAATGAGGGACCTTATCGAAAGCTTTTTTGAAATCTAGAAATATTACGTCTACTTGGACAAGCTATTCTCCCGAAGAAAGAATGTCGTGAAGGAAGAGGGCCAACTGGGTTTCGCAAGACCTGCCTTTCCGGAATCCGTGCTGATTTTGCGTTAGCAAGTTTTGACTATCCAAATACCCCATAATCGAACTGACAATTATATGTTCCAATATATTGCACGAGATAGACGTAAGGGAAATCGGTCTATAGTCACTGGGCTCTTCCTTATCACCGCTTTTAAATATAGGTGTAACAATCGCGATTTTCCAATCGTAAGGAACACGATGTTGTGTTAGATATTTTTCCCATATTATTTTCCGGTACGGTGCTATTTCTGATGCTTACACTTTATAAACTCGCGTAGGAATTTGATCGGGACCGGGTGATTTCTTGGAATTAATGGATTTCAAATTACTTTCTATTCCACGAATAGTGATATTAATAGACTGCATTGGGTGCTTATATAGCCTAGGCATTGTAGCGGTGTTATTTGGAGAGCATATTTGATGTTCTATGGATAATATAGAAAAATTCATTAATCGTTATTTGTAGCCAATTTTAATTGTTAAACCTCTCGGGATAGCTGATATTATTACCCTTTTTATTGTAAAAAAAGATTTTTAAATGTTTAAATCCCTAAAATTCGGCCTCGGGGCGCACAACCTCCTCCGCCCGCCCCTAGCTATGCCACAGGCCAGAAGAAGTGGTAACCTTGCATATTAAGCGGTGAAAAGCAGTTTGAGTGATGGAATAGATGTAGGGTAGTAGGAGAAGAAATTGGAAAAAAGTAGTACTTTACAGGGTATATCTAATAATTTAAAACGTATGTATGGAGCGTGCTGATATGCCATTGTAGCTTGGACTATAATAACAGCAGAAAGGAAAAGATTGGGAGCACTGTAAATGTGGAGTTGTAAAAAGAATGAAGATGATCTAAAAGGACGTGTGAATAGTCCAATGAGAATGCTAGATAATGAGCTGGTAAAAAGAGTTTAACCCTCTCATGCATGGAGTCCTCATATGAGGACGCCAAATCTCTCTCACTACAATGTAACCAAATGTAACTGTATCGGTTTCCTGAGCTGCTAGCAGCTTTTTCATGATGTTCCGATCCAGCAGAGACAAAGAAACTTTGTATAAGTGCTACATTGTCCCTCTTGGAAGTCAGCAAATGAGTGGGGGTAATGGCGCTGTGATCGGAGCGTGGAAGCTCATTTTTGTGCTGTGATTTCAAGGGTCTACAAGCAGTGGATTTCGCCTGTGAGTATAAATATTTGATTTTTGATGCTCAATTTATTATTTACGGCAATAAGTTAAACAAACTTTATATCTGTAAATATTTTAATGGGACAAATGTCATGCGTCCTCAAATGAGGACATTATGCGTGTACAAGGTCAAATGCATGCATATAGTGGAGTGTTGTTTATTCCAAGATTTTCACATTCTTTCATGTCTAGCAAATCAATGCTACTTTCTTTGAGTGTTAGTCATTATAAGTAATGTTGTATGATATTTACAAACAGTACAATGACTACGTTCTAATTAGTACCATAATTTATATTGCCAATAACTATACAAGTTTTGCGATAAAATCGCTATTGATCCTTTCACAGGAAATGAGCTTACATAGAAGTTATTTTTATCACTTCTAAGTAACTAAATGTAACTTTTAAATTTTATTATTTTTGCAGCAAATATTAATATTTTTTATTTTAAATACTATTTTTCCACCAAGTATTAATATTTATTTGTAATAAATAAGAGGACGTTCATAAGTCAAGAGATTTTAATAATCAATAGAGTTAATTGAGATAGTATTTTTGTGAAGAAGACTTGTGGCATTATTTATTATTTAAGTTTATTAAAACTGAGACTTTATTATAGGATAACACAACCTACTGAGTTTGCTTGCTGATACCGACCCAAAAAACGAACTAAGGACGTTATGGTAAGTATTTGGTGCTCCAGTTTCCGTTTTTTTTCACTCTTTGAAATAATTGATAATATTGTCATTCGTTAAAATTTTAAGTATATTTAAGTATTACAATCAGCATGTTGGCTGGAACAATATATATATATAATCGTTTCCCAAAATATATTGCATGAATGACCTTGTTTCAACTAGCTAACAAAGGGCATATATTCCTCAGGATCGCATATGCATCTCAACTAGATCAAGAAAACGACTGGAGCAGTGTCAGATTGTTGAAATCTTCAATGAAGATTCAGAGAATGGAATGGGTTGGGATAGTGATGGCTCTCTCCATGATCCAGGAAACACTTCAGAAATATCTTCTTCATCTGACGAAGATAACGGTGGCATTGCAACATCCAACAATTGTGCAAGTACAAGTCCATTGATATCTGCGAGTTTTGGGCGATCGCCATCCCCAGCTAATCGTAATGCAATATGGTTTGCTGAAAAGGATAACCCTTTATTAGGATCTCCCCCTTCAACTAATTCACGGATGAAGGTAAACGTCAATGGAGAGTTTCCTGCCGATTACTTTTTAGGTTTAATTACAGAAGAATATATGAAAGATTTAGTAGAGCAAAGTTGCCTACATGCATTTCACAATGGCAAAGAAAATTTTAAACTGACTGTTTCAGAATTGAAAGTTTTTCTGGGAATTACTCTTGTCATGACGTACGTAAAATATCCCAGAGTTAGACTCTATTGGTCTTCAGACACTGGTTTGAAACTTTCATTGGTGGCTGAAAACATGACTATTAACAGATATGAAGAGATAAGGCGATATCTGCACTTCACAGATTCTTCTACGATACCAGCAGATAACAGGGACAAGTTGATTAAAATCCAACCATTTTTGGACTTTCTCCACAAATCATTTCATAATGCCCTCGATCCAGAAGAATTTCAATCAATAGATGAGATGATGATTCCTTTTAAAGGGCGCTCATCCTTGAAAAATTATCTCCCAAAAAAACCAAAGAAATGGGGATACAAAACGTGGGTTAGGGCTGGAGTGTCTGGATATCTTTTCTGTTTTGAATTGTACCCGGGGGCATCAGAACAGCCACCCTCTGAATGTGGTGCAACTGGTGATGTTGTTCTTAGGTTATGCCATGATATTCACCATCTAAATGTGAAGGTATATGCAGACAATTTTTTCTCTAGTCTTCCCCTCGTTAGAAAGTTGAAAGACATTGGAATATGGTACGTTGGAACATGTAGGGAAAACAGGTTAAAAGAAGCAGTAAAAAAGTTGAAGGATGTAAAAGACTTAAAGAAAGGTGGGAGAGGGAGCTCTTCCATTGCTACTTCTTCAGATGGTATAACTGTGGCTCGGTGGTTTGACAATAATGTAGTGCATACTATATCGTCATACGCCGGAATTCAACCCATGGGAAAAGCCAAAAGGTGGTGCAAACGAAATAAGGAGTATGTGGATGTAAACCGACCCGTGAGCATTGAAATTTATAACAAGTAAATGGGAGGGGTAGATCTCATGGATTCCCTTGTTGCATTGTTCAGGAACGATATACGCAACTCAAGGTAGTATATGAGGATATTTTACCACATGTTGAATGTGGCGGTGGTTAACGCCTGGCTATTATGGAGGAAAAGCAATAACGTACCAATGGATCCACTCGAATTCAAGATTCGGGTGGCAAACGGACTGATTTTCAGTGGCAAAGCAGAGCAATCGAGAAAAAGGGGACGGTCAAATTCATCAAGCCCTTCCTAAGGTCATAGATGAGCTAAGACTAAGTAAATGTGGCCACTATCCAAAAAAAAGTGAAAGCAATAACGCAAATAGGTGTCGGGACAAGAGATGCACAAGTAAAACCAGGTACATGTGCGGCACTTGCTTGGTTCCGCTATGTCCAGATTGTTTTGAAAGTTTTCACTCGTAATGTGCATTCAGGGGCCCAAAAATATATATTGTAACAAATGTTAAACATTTTGTAACAATGGTAGTTTTAGAATTCATATTTAAAAATAATTTTTATCTGGAAGTGCCAATTTTTTGTAAAGTTATCATAAATGTTTGCTTGTAATTTTTATGTTATTTTCCTTGCCTTGTTGCAAGGTTGATGTTAAAAATATTGAATTTGATATCATAAATAAATTAACAACATGTAGTAACAAACACCCGGAAAATACGTTTTTATGAATGTTAAATAAACAATTAAAGATATCATAATACTAAAAGTATAGTTGAATATTTTTTCTACCTAAAAGATCCAATTCATAAGTTTATCGGATTTTATCACGATGACCTGTTTCAAGCATAATGTCCTCATATGAGGACGTCAAAATTTTGCCATTAAATGGCAAATATGTTTATTTATAACAATATTACTTCAATATTATGGTCAATCACACGTAGAAACTCGATTGAAAAAATTTATATCGCTTGAATTTAGTAACTCATGCATGAGAGGGTTAATGCAAACTCTTCGAAGGGGAGGATGCAAACTTAGTTACCACATACAACAGCCTCCCGAAAACAATCACGGGGAGAAAAAGTAAATGTAAAGAATTTACGAAGACTGGAGATATAATAATGGAAGCAACTCATGAGATATGTAAAAATAAAGAATTATAAAGGCTTGAAGCACTTACCTGAGCAGATGAATGAACGGAGCTGCTGCTAAACAACCCTCGGATTGATGACTGCCTATTATTATGGTGACTAATGAGCAGGTCTGATTAAAGATGGCCCAGAATTATAAAAAAGTGTTCTTTTATGAGCTTGTGTTTCCGCGAATTCACGCAAGTTGAATTGTTTACAAGATGCAACTACATAATATATATATATGCAAAAGAAATCCACGCCTCTACTCGTACATGTATCGCGTAAACAAACCAAAACGGGTTGTTAGTTTGCAGCTGAGCGAGAACTGTCCTGGATATTTTATTATTGGTATAATCTACCGGGTAAAGTAGATTCAAATTGAAGATAGTAAGATCCTCTTTTTTACAGACGCAGTACCCTATCTCTTTACGCGATTTCTCTCTTCATTCCAGCATACGTCCAACCTCCCTTTTCTCTGTCCATATATAAAGCATATTCTTTTTCTTCCCCTTCCTCTCCCCTTTATCACGGCCTTCGACAACCCTTCGCCAATCATTACCTCTTCAAATTACCTACTCAGCCTCCTCATAATCTCCTCCAGAAGTTTCCTCTCCTCACGCACCACAAGCACTTCCTCGTTTGTCTTCCTTTCTGTCCACCCTTCTCCATTCTCCTCCGCATTCAAAACTCACACGCCTGCAGCCAATGCTCCTCCTTTCTCAGAGTGCAGGTTTCTGTACAATACAACGATATACTCTTCGCCAACCTCCGTCCTAGATCTATAACCCACCAATTTTGGTAGAACACCAAAATATATTTCCTCCTCTTTCAAATCGGCATATTGTTAAGGTGGCTAAAGGGGTATTGGTGGGTCACTGAGAGCGCATTTAAACAAGTTTTCAAGATATGAAAAAAATATAGGACCACATTTCATCGTCAATTTATGTGGTGGAACTTACCACACATGCAGTAATGGAAATACACGAATTATATGTTACATTTTTGCCTTATTAAAATCATTTGTGACTGGGATTCTGCGCGGTATTCGAAATTAAAGCCAAATAATATTTTAATACGTTTTTTTTCGAATCTTTGACTCGGCACGACACCTTGATATTTGTTAGCAACCATTATAATAATATGAAATTAATTATTTCGCGATTAGAAGAAAATCTGTGCATAGGTAATCGAATAAATATGAAATACACCACATTTGTCATAAGGCTACGCGTTAAAATATCCTTGAATTGCCAACTAACCAAATCAGTAAAATTCATTATTTTCACTTTTATCTCTAGAATTTAGGCACTAATAAGAACGCGTGTGCAAAGTTTCGCGCAAATTCGAACATAAACAAAAATCTCTTCAGCTACCAAAAATGAAACCACCTTTAGAGGCTCTAAGGTCGAAGAGGAGACGGCACATCACAAGTACATACATGAAGCAAGCCTACCCTTCCGCAGCTTTTGTAAAACCCTTCACATGTCTCCCACACCACCTTCCTTTCACCGAACGCGTCAAACTGGAGGGTTCGAGAGGAGGTATGACTTTTTCCAGCGGTCCCATTTTCGCTCACCCAAGCGAAATGATGGCAAACACTCTGGAAATCGACTACCTATTTCCACCCTCTCCATCCATCCCCCCATTCCGAGTGGCAAAAATCCTCGAGAGAGAGAAAGGAGCCATTTCAAGGCTCGTTTGGTGTGCGGTCAAGCCGAAAAGTGAGTCGACTCCCTTTTCTCCATTTCCGAAGACCGCACAAGGTGGCCCAGCCGAGCCACCGGTTCCCCCTCTGCACAAACAAATCTTCCCCTACAGTTGCTACTCCTCGGACAATGGTCCAGACCCCACGCGTGTAATATACAGACACACACGCCCTGGCCTCCATTTCCCCTTAACCAAACACCGCGCGCATTACAGGCGTTTTGCTCTCCCGCCCAAACCCTTCACTCAAAAACCCTTCCCCACAAGAATGGCGGCGGAATCCGCACCAGAAAAAAGGGTTATTTTTTTCCAATCCTTAACTCTCTTTCACAACCTCCTTTCTTCCCGGGAATAAGCACCTTGGCAAAATAAACTCGGTGCTTTCGTGTGCGTACTATTTGCACCGATTCGGACGACAACAAGCTGGAGTTTCGAACGGCAGGATGACACCCGCTCCTCCGTCGAATTTTCCGCGATTTTTTTTTTTTGAAAGACCGATGGTGGTCACGGGAAATTTTCGGAATTCCTGAAATTACCTGCGGTTCCCTTCTTCACGATCTCCAGTTTGAGTGCAAATATATAAAATGTGGCTCATTCGGCTCAATTCAATAGAGTAAGGCTCGGCTTCGGGAAATCTCATCTTTGTTTTTTTAGAAGTTATGTAAAATTTTAAACTTTTATAAAAACACCCAGTTTCATTCAACAGTGCACAGAACCAGGTCCGGATGATTTACACTGTTTGATGAAACCGGTCGTCTTCATAAAATTCTGGGAAGTGTTACAAAGTTTTTATCTTTAATTGCTCTATCGGCTTCGCAGGCGAGGCGCATCAACTATAAATGCATTGTATCCCTTTTATTGGAAGCGCATTTTAGCGTGCCATTTATTTTTTCAAACCAAACTTATAGAGTAGGAATGAAAGGTGAAAAAATAGCACTGCAATGTCCACTAGCTATGTCTTTTTATGCTAGCTATGTCGTTCACGACCATGGTTTCGTAACACAGCTACATCATCGTAAATAATGAAACAGCTAGTGAATATCGAAGCGTTATGAAATCACCATTAATTCTTACGATGAAAGGTTTCAATAAAGTTAACTCTGATGAGACTGCCAACTATACCCAAACTTTTAGGTCTTATTTAGAGGTGATACGGGGCCGTTCTTAAGCGGCCTAAGTAACTTCGACCGCAAATAATAATGCGGGAGGATCCAACGGAACTAGGTTTAATATTAAGTCAATCATAGAAACTAAACGCTAATTCGAAGTCTCTCTAATGGGTCATCTTGCAACAGGTAGGTAAGTACTCGAGATGCCATTAAATTCATCGAATAAATGAATTTAACAGACCAAATCCATGAACACTCGTGGCTTCTATAACATTGATAGCAAATAGTTTGGTGCATGCCAGTGAAATTTCACCTTCTGACCGGTATTTGCTGATGCATTAACCCTGTCAGTGCCGCCAACTCTAAATATTATAAGCGAAAAATGCCGAGGGTATGTAAATAAAATAAGTTATGAGTTCCATAAGTTCATGGAACTCATCACTATCGGGTACATAGCGGAGGTTTCGTGCAACCGGCCATTAGTTTATTATTTAAATAATGTTTGGCCATGGGTATCGTGTCCTTACGGAATGTGACTACGGAATGTGTATAATAAAATAGACATAATGTTTCTCTCGCGCGCATTGTTATTCATTGTCCGCGTGCGCTTGCCTTTTTCAATCTGCGATAACTTTAAGGATATTTAATCATTAAAATTAATGTAAGTGTTCATAGTCGTAGATAATAAAAAAATAATGCGGCGAGGCAAGTAAAAAAACTAAAATCATTACCAACGGCACCCGGTGTTCCCAGGCGGTCACCCACCCGGCACCCGACGATGCTTAACTTCGGTGATCGGACGAGAACCGGTGTTTTCATTGTGTTATGGCCGTTGGCAAACATTGCATGGGATTTTCAAAGTATTAATATAGCATTTCAGTAATATGAACCACCACATTGACCTTATTTTCGTTTGCTGACTACGTATTGGAGAGACAATAACGATGTTGAACTCATTTTTATCGAGGCTTTATTTAAATAAAAAGGACTACCAGAACAAATGGCTCGAATCTTCAAAAATACCAATTATAAAATTATATAACGAAGAAATTTAAAATTTCATTTAATAATAATTATGATCTATGAATATATAATCTATGTAAGGACGTATATAATAAATAAATGGGAAATCACTGGACGGTCACTGGTTGTTTAGGGGACCTCTGTATCTTTTTCCTCTTCTTAGTCGCGGGCGTCAGAGGGAACCCTGGGAGAGGGGACAGCGTGGCGGGAATGATGGAATAAGAATAATGGAGACAAATAGCTTTTCATATACGCCTACAAATTTGCCTGTGAAGCATTGCTTCGGATAAATTATTTTTGCCCGCTGTATATCGTTATCGTCTGATTTATACTCGAAAACTATCACTTTTTACAGATCTCCGTTTAGGCTTCATGTTTTGGGAGGGAAATAGTTCAGATATCGTAAATTATGGTAAATACGGTGTCCTCTTCGCAATTGGAAAGTATTGAGGGAAATAATTCCATTGCTTCTTATCAAGCGAGCAATTGATGCTTGATAAGTATCAAGCACGGTAGATACTAATGATTTACTGGAATACACAATTCATCAACGTACGCTAAAATAAACCCTGTCGAAAGTTATTTAGATAGTGGGAAGCGAGAGCCCTTTCAAGCATAGAATTATTTTATCGTCAATTTCTTCCATAATATGACTAACAGTCTGCAAATACCTTACTCAATTTAAAGCACAATGGCACTAATGTGTCCAGAATTGATTTTGAAGCATCAAACAACTAATTAATTATAAAACAACATCATAAAATACGAGGTGCTTCGGAGACTGCCTGAAGAATACGTCATCGAAACTTTAATTAATTACGCTTTAGACCGTATTTCCTGAATCGATGATTATTCAGCCAAAAAACAGTGATTATTTACTATGAATACTAACAGAAAAATCAATGATTTTCTGATGACTATGAATACTGAAAAATCAACGATTGATGAAACAGAGATTAACGAACTAGAGATTTTCGAGCGACTATGAATTGCAAACTATAATTAATCAGAGATATAATCGACGATTGAATATAATCTGAGATTTTTGTGACTATGGATACCAGCGAACCAGTGGTATAGCGAAAAATGCCGAGGGTATTTAAATAAAATGTTGCACCGGTTGCACCTAAGCACCATTTTCGAAAATACCAACCTTCAGATTTTTTTACCGAAAAGGTAATAACTGATTTTTGTACTATTGTTAAAATCACTTGAACTGTACACCTAATTACTGCAGTATTATAAACACAAACAAAATATAAATTTTTTTCGTATATTTTCGCAGTTCATTTTAATTAGAATAATATCTTTTGGTTTTCTGCTGTATAATTACTTTTTTGAAACTGTTACTCAGAAAATTAATTATTCTCAGAAAACCAAACTATATATATATTCAAAATAAGGAATATATTTTTGGCAAAGCGAATATATCGAATATATATATTTATATAGGTATAAATAGATAAATGATATGATAGCCTGTTGGATGGAAACTCACACCATTCCTAACACCCTAGCGAGGCACTATTTAGATGTATCTTAGATGTTTGCCTGCTAGTCAGATAATTCTAGGGATGATGTGGACGACGTCTCTGGTCAATATTTGCACTCCGCCGCCGCCAATCTATTTGTCGGCACGTGTAATGGTATCCTAAAGCCTTCAACCCCTACTAAAAAATAATTGGGTAGTGACATATCATCCTCGAGAGAACTCGAACTATTGCAGTGCAACTATCAGGGGTGGGATCATGTATCCTCCTTCCGCGTTGTAGTTATCGACATCCAAAATGCAAACAACTCCAGAAGGGAAAAACTCACAGTTAGATTCCTAAGAACTCATTCCATCAATTAAAACTTGATTTAACGCATCTAAAAAAGTTTGAACGATGAACATCACGTCTTCGCTCTCTTGAGCGCCATCAAAAAATAGCGATAACAAGAGCGCACGCGTTATGGAGAACCGTGATCGCGTCACGGGATACATTAAGTCCATGACTGCAAAATTACGTCATTGTCGAGGCTCGAGTCTTTCCTGAATAACACCGCCCATCCGTGACGGTCGTCATTTCTCATGCCACAGGTGGTATCACAGAGCCATTGCTCATATTTTGCTCTTATACCACTCCTTTCTCCTGACAAATCATTCTAAACACATTGTCGTTTGTCTTGTAAGATTTCACTGTCCCTATTATTGTGACTACATTCTGTGACACGTGTCAATTTTAAGTAGCGAAGCAGGCCCGTCGCTAGCTGATCTGGCGCCCGGGGCAAACTGTGATCGTGCGCTTCCCCCCCCCCCCCCCATAACATTGATATACCTCCAATCGGGAGCTTTTCGGTATTTGGGGAAAATATAATAGAAAACATTTTTCAGAAAAAAGATATTTTATTGATTATAATTTAATATTCATATTATAATGGAATCTTTCTCGCCTTACTTTCTGCAAAAGATTTGATTAATTCTTGAAAATTCAAGTATCTAGCTTCCTCATTCTCAATAGATAACGTTGCCAGTGCAACCAATCGTTCTTGAGACATTGACGATCTCAAGTAGGTTTTTATAAGTTTCAGCTTGCTGAAACTTCTCTCCCCGCTAGCTACCGTGACCGGTATCGTGAGTAAAATACGAAAAGCTATCCAGAGGTTCGTGAATAAGTCCTGGTGGTCACTTTTCTTGATAGAATTCAGAATCTTCAATAGTGTCGCTTGTGTTTTTTTCATTTCTTCATCAATGATTGAGCCGACATGCTGTAGTTCATTGTACAGTTCAGTCCCGTTAATGTCAGAAATACCTTCACGCGTCAGATAGTTCTCAAGTTCCTCACAACACATCTTTAATTGATCATGTCCCGGGAGGTGGTTTAGATTGAATAGGAAACCCCATTTCTTCTTGTGTTCATTGAGCTGGCTGAATCGCTCCTTGAGGGATGTAGATACAGTGTCTATCGGAGGGTAGAATACGTCCCTCGAAAATTCTTCTTCAGGCGTGACTTCGTAATTATCTGTGCTTTCATAAGAAAATTGTTGCCACACAGCGGAAAACGTTGTTGTCAAAATTTTAAAAAGATTTTCTATCGGCGAACACGGCGCGCCCCCAACTCGCTGCGCCCAGGGCAAAATGCCCCGGCTGCCCCGCCCTCGCGACGGGCCTGTAGCGAAGAGTAACTTATCTACAAAATAACCTGCAAGCCACCTCAAGGGTGTGTGGTCACCAACATGCATTAGTCTATACCCTAAAGTTAGTGTAACTACAACTATTGATGCATTGTTCTCCTGACTGATTTTTGGTCTGCGCCTAGCGGCCGGGGGAACGTGCGAGGTCCCGAATTGTGCTGGGACGAGTGCTGCATGCCTGGTGTGGAATCACCCCGTGCCACACACCCTAGTGGTGGCTTGCACGGTACTTCGTAGATGTAGATATAGATTAGCATACGTCGCTAATGCTTGTCACGAGGCGAAGCCTTACAAGCATGCACTTCACTATAGATATGCTACAAATGTTAGAGTGAGTACAAGGAACACAAATATAAGTACAAAAGATTTTCAATGTTCTAAAAAGTGATGAGATCCAAGTGAGTGTCACAATAATAATGACTTCATATACATATACAAAATACCCTGCAAGTCACCTCAAGGGTGTGTGGCAGGGGGTGAGTAGTCACCAGCATGCATTACACTACACCCTAAAGTTAGTGTAACTACGGCTAATTAAGCACTAGCATAAATCGCTAATGCGTGTCACGAGGCAAAGCCTCACAAGCATGCACCTCACTACAGATATGCTCCCAATTGAGAGGATGGACTTCTTGAGTTTTAAACTAACCATTGTGATGTATCTGTAACAAATCAAAGCTTTCATTTGTGTGAAAACTAATTAAAAATTTTTGGAATATTTTCCCCATCAACGTCAACGTTTCCCCTCCAACACCTCTTTATACTTAGCCGACACTGACATATCAGCGATGCCACCCTGGAACGCAAGTTATGAAAGGTAAGTGCAAAATAAAAACAAATGCATGTAGATGGGACTTCCCCACTTTTCGTCAAAAATAAGAAAACGATGCCCAACCTATCATCGCTCCCTCGTCACTCCCATTGATGGTGGTCAACCTCTTTATACTTTCCCGGCGCTGACATATCAGCGATGCCACCCTGGAGTGCGAGCCACGATGGTGAGGGAGTTTTGAAAAGGGCACAGTCTTTCCGCACCCAATATTCCACTACCGCCTCCCCACATTCTGTACGTAAGGGGTCGGTGTACTCTCTTTCTTTGTAAATCTTTAACCAACTCCCAATATACCTCAGCCTCAGCCCTGCTGTGTGCATAAAAAATTCTCTTTCTCCCCATTTTGTCCTTATTCTGCAATGCCTTAACCCCCCTGCTCCCTCTCCCCCATATCGAACCACCAATTTTTTCAAAAACTTTCTTTGTATAAATAGAATCCTTGAAAATGAAAAGTAACGATATATGTAGTACAGTCCACTTTATTTTAAAATAGACAACATTTGTTTCAGCTTTTTTACTTAGTCATCTTCAGGTACAATGGGAACAAGATTACACTGTACGTGAAGATGGCTAAGTAAAAAAGCCAAAGCTCGTGTCGTCAATTTTAAAATTAAGTGGACTATACTATATCGATTACTTTTCATTTTTGATAATGCAGTTGAACCACATCTTGCCAGACACAGTTGACTTCAGAATGCTTGAAGCTTCAGGATGTGCCAGAAAATGTCTTATTAAGGAGAAACCGGTGACGGATTTAAATAAAGTGTGGAAAAGTATAAAGTTTTTAATTCACAAATGGATATCTTTCTCCTATATCTACGAAATACCATGCAGGCCACCTCCACGGTGTGACATAGGGAGATTCCACACCAGGCACACAACACTCATCCCAGTTCAAGGTCGAGCATCACACACTCCCCTGGTCACAAGACAAGGACCAAAAACACATTTACCACTGACAGTTGATAATCGTCATCCACTGCGTACTACCTCGAATGCAGGCAAAGTTCAAGTCCTTTTAAAAGTTTGTCATCAGCAAAAATTAAAAACATTGTCACTGTGTTTAAAATGTTAAATTACAGCACAACTACGGCATTATAACCCATTTTTAAGAGCCATTGAACAATGCTAATTAGAAGTTAATGAAATAAACCACTCAATAATCAATGATTGACTACACATTTGAGATCAATGTTCATAAAAGGTTTATTTAAAGACGACAAGCACATCAAGAAAGATTTCAGAAGCATCATCACAGACACCCCAAAAAGATTTCATCCTATTGCAATTTCGACAGTTTGGATTTGTAAATTAGTATTTCTTCACAATAGAAGACTGATTTTCAACTGATTTCAAATAAATAAAAATTGCATTAAACCATAAACAAATAGAACATTTCTGCATAGTGGCTTCAATTCAAACACTCCACCAGTGAGCTTGGACACCTCCTAAGAGCTAAAAAAATGTCAATTCTTGAATACAGCCAATAGAAATAATCCACTTGGAGATATTACACTTTTTCCACAGGAAAAAGTACAATAGAATAAAACAGATGT
The DNA here is from genome assembly GCA_963573305.1 of Pyrrhosoma nymphula. Lineage (NCBI taxonomy): Eukaryota > Metazoa > Arthropoda > Insecta > Odonata > Coenagrionidae > Pyrrhosoma > Pyrrhosoma nymphula. Next base: position 123,303,296 of record OY754330.1, read on the forward strand.
AAAAGGGAAACAAGAGGTTTCTCGGGTAAAAAAATTCTCATTGAGGGTAGCACTACACAACAACTCAAAATAACACTAAATTTAAGACAGTATCACACATGTATGAAAATAATTACACAGGTTTGTACGCATCTCATTTTGGCTTTGTTTCTTGATCAGTCACATAGCGGACATAAATGTTATCCTCTGGAATGTTTTCTGGAGTCTCATCATGCTCATACATGTACGAGCAAGCAATAGCCAGGACAGAACCTAAAAAGAAACAGAAAAATTGGCATGGATGAAGGTTTACAGGGAAAATTAGTTGTACGTTATTAGTAGGCCGATGGGCTTTCAATGATATTTCATAAAAGAGCTAAAAAAGTGGATTAAGTAATTAGTGGAGCTCTACAGCCATATTGTGTACCTAATATGAAACAGGACAAGTACTAAGAGGGGGTTGGAGTTGGGTATCAAAAGATAAAATAAATCACACAAACCTAGATCAAGTCACACATAATGTAAAACAGAGGTTCAAGGGGTTGCAAGAGAGTGAGAAATGTATTATGACATAAAAGTTGCTACAATGTATAGTAATCATCACCTATAATTTCGGAGTCACCAGAAAAAAAGGCTGGGAACCCCTGCTCTAAAACACTCAAATACACAATATACAACATTAGGCCCTTTACATGGATGTATAGGCATGGTTAAGAAGCATCAATAAATGAGTACATAATTACATTCATATTCTCTACAGCTGATTACACGACACTACTTCCTCACCATAGGCCATAGGCATATCTAGAAGCGTCTGAAGGGGGGGAAGGGGGTGGGGTCACCACTGGGGAGTATGGAATACCCCCCATGTAAAACTGGGGATCTGGGAATTTTGAAAAATATACATCTTAAAATGACATGTTGAAGGAGTACTATTATGTTATGGAAGGTGACTATAGGTGTACTATTAGCATGTGTTAAACACATCATTTTTAAGTTTTTTTATCAATTTAAGTTACAACCCCAAAAAAACCCCCTGGATACGCCTATGTCAGACAACCTCTGATGACACTCTCACACACCTTGTAATAGGAAGGCAAATTTTCTCGGATATGGTGATTCATAAATATGTTTCATAAATATGATTCAGTGAATGCACTCTGAGAGTGATACACCTATTACTACTAATTGTAGGCTTCATAGTCATGACTGGTGAGTGGATGAGCAGAGAGGGGATGTAGCTTATGACTATGTGCCTGCTTCCTCACAACGGAATTTGCACTACCACATGAGCACTTTCACCGTGAGCTAATAGGTTCTTTTTTCCCAATTTTGAAGATCAATTGCAGAAACTATCGCACTCTTGCAAAACCTTACACAGGAAATTCATGTAAGATTTTCACTCTCCACCCAATGATATATTAGACCTTACTCATTTTTTAACACTAAGTAAAATTCATTTATAAAAGTAATCTACCGGTTAAGGGTATCAACTCTTCCTTGAACTACGACCTTGACGTGGAAGGGCTTGTACATTCCAATGAGCCCTAGAGCTTGACTGGTAGGAGCAAGTACTATTGCTCCTGGTAGGGCCACCTATGCCAGATAGGTCGAAGGGTAGGAGCCAGACGAAAGGTAGTTCCGTGATGGTGTCACGTTAAAAATACTGCTGAGTGGCGTGGGAATACCTCTACTATCACTTCCTAAAATATGAGAGTCATTCACTGAGAATTGATTCCTGGAAACTCCGCGGTCTTCATCACATGAAATCCTTGCACAGCATCATCATCGGTGGATACAAGGGATAGGAGGGAGAAGAAGAAAAAGAGGAAGAGGAGGAGGAAAACAGAGGTAAAAATAGGAACTTGGAACGTAAGGACCATGATGAGGGCCGGGAAACTTGAAAATATTAAGCAGGAAATGGAAAAAGGAAAATTAGATTCTTTGGGATTGTGCAAGGTGAGATGGAAGGATAGCGGGGACTAATGGAGTGATAGTTGCAGGGTAATCTATAGTGGGGGAGATGAGACTCAACGTGGGGTAGGCATGGTACTGAACACAAAATTGGGGCTGAGGGTGGTAAACATTGTACAAGTGAGCGACAGGATACTAATGGTAGAAATAAAAGCACGCCCGACGAATTTCGTACTGGTCCAGGTATACACGCCTACGAGCAACCATAGAAATAGAAAATAGAAATAGAAATGAAATTTATTATTCCGGGACAAAATGTCCCTTAGGAACATAAAATGTTTACATAATTTGGAGTCAGACCCTCAATTTCAAGGAATATATCATTGAATACATAGGTGATTAACAAAATTAATAATACACATTTGGAATTATTGCCATAGAATACTAAATACAAGAAAAAGAAAAAGCAGTGAAAAAAAAAACCTCATAGGTGTTGCAGAAAACAATATTCAATTGAATTGGGACTGAGTTTTGTTACAATATTACAATACAATTGGAATGCAATAAGCAGAACATCAAGAAAGAAAAAAAAACACTATAAATAATACATTGTAGGTGTTACACGAAGTAGCACATCCATTAACGCATATTAAACAACATTTTATAGTATTCATTTTTAAATCTGTTAGCATTCTTACATTTTTTAATATCTTCGGGTAAGTGGTTCCATATATCACAAGAGGTGACATAGAAAGAATTTCCAAAGATAGATGAACGGTATTGGGGTACATAGAGTTCTTCCATGTGGCGCGTTGGTCGTTTATTTGTCGCAGCATTGTACAATACATTTTGATACAAGTATGTGGGGAATTTTGTTGTTATTATTTTGTATATAAAAGTTGTCTTATTGAGTAAGCGCCTGTTTTGTATTTTTAACCACCCGAGTTTTTCAAAATATGGTGTCACGTGTTCATAATATTTGATGTCAAAGACATACCTCACGCAGGAGTTCTGAATCCTCTGAAGTTTTAAATTCAGTTCTTTTGTTAGGTCGGAGTATACCACACAGCAGTAATCGATATGCGAGAAAACAAGACTGTCTACTAATTTCTGGCGAAGGGCAGTCGGAATAAGGTGTCTAAATTGTTTTAACTGATATACAGTCTTGAATACCTTATGTGAAATGGCTTTTATATGTTCGTTCCATGATAGGGTTTTATTTATAATAATTCCTAGATTCCTTACACTCTCAGAAAATTCAATTTGGACACCTTTTACAGTTATTTTTGGCAAATTATCAGATATAATTCTATTAACATAAATATTACTGCCAATAATAATACTTTTCGTCTTGTTAGGATTGAGCCGCAGACAATTTTCCATTGACCATTTACATATGTTTTCAATGTCATCATTAACCTTGGAAATGGTATCAATAACTTCTGTGGGGTTACAGTCGATATAGATCTGAAGATCATCTGCATACATGTGGTATTTGCAGTTAGAGATGACTTTAGAAAGGTCATTAATATATATTGAAAACAGGAGCGGCCCAAGAATCGACCCCTGTGGTACTCCTTTGTTAACTTCAGAGTAATTTGATAGTTCACCTTTAGGTCCTCTAACTGCCTGTTTTCTATCTGAAAGGTATGACTTGAACCAGAGCATGGCTGAAGTAGATAGTCCGAGGTCATTCAAACGCTTTAGTAGGATCTTATGATTCACCGAATCGAAGGCTTTGCTAAAGTCTAATAGAACCAACAAAGTTAACTTCTTTTGCTCAATTGAATATCTAATATCGTCTGTGACTTTTAAAAGGGCAGACTGGGTACTATATCCTTTTCTGAATCCTGACTGATATTGATCTAAAAGATTATTTTTTGAGGTGTTCCAAGGTGGCATCGTGAACAAATCGTTCAAGTGGTTTTGACAGCGTACTAAGAAGGGAAATAGGTCGGAAATCAGACATTTCTTTAGGATGGGCTACTTTTGAAATAGGCTGTATGTGTGCAGTCTTCCAGAGAGTTGGAAAAGTGGAATTATTTAATGAACAGTTGAAGATATCTAGTATCACAGGCAACGCAACTGGGAGTAAAATGTGAAGAACTTTGTTATTAATCCCATCAGCACCAGTGGAATTCGTTTTGTTTCTTTTAAAATTTCGAAGCAGTGCTTCTGGCGTATAATGCGGCAAGTAAAATCTATCGCAGTTGAAATCATTTAATGATGTGTATTCTAGTTTATTATTATAGGAACTAGTATCTTCTAGCGTTATGGCAAAAGGCGCATTTTCTACATCCTGATCTTCTACGACGGGAGAAATGTTCAAGAAAAATGTATTGAGCTCGTCAAGGTGCAAATTCACACTGCAAATATTTTTCCGATTTTTCCCAAGACCCAGGTGTCTTAGTTCTTGCCAGGTTGACCGAGCATCCCATTTATCTTTAAAACATTCATAATAATATTTTTGTTTTGCATTTCGTAGCAGCTGTTTTACCCTATTTCTAAGTGATTTGTACTGTGCGTGAAGGTCAGGAAGACGGGTTCTATGGAATTTTCGCCGTAAGCTATCTCTTTGCGTCATCAAGAGTCTAATATTTTCAGTTATCCAGGGAGCCGGGGGTCTTTTATATTTCCGCTTACGCAGTGGGGCATGAAGATCGAGTATTTGTTTCACGTTATCATTAAAAATTTCAACTTTGGTATCAACATGATTGGAATTAAAAAATTCAGCCCAGTTCAACTTTAAGAAATCTTCTTTGAATTTACAGTGATCAATATGCATGATATCACGAGAAAACAACTCGATAGGAATATAAGAATTCAGCTTGAACTGGTACTTAATGTATATCAAGTCATGTTCGGAAAGAAAGGACACTGGATATTGACCATATTCTAATACATTATAAATATCATCCACAATAAACAGATCAATAAATGTACTGCTATTTGCTAAATTATGAGTAGGTTTAAAAGGAACCAGCGACAGATTACAGGAAAAAATCAAATCATTCATATAAGCACTGTCATAAGATTTTTTTAGCATATCACAGTTAAAATCTCCGCACACTATGACATGTGTGTAAATTGGTAAGAAGGTCAGCAGAGCTACCTCAAAGCCTTCACTTAGATGACCACACTTCGGAGGGCGATAGACTACCCCGAGCAGAACCTTTCCATACTCACTCACAAGCTCAGCAAACATGTATTCGGGTTTGAGTGGAACACTTTCGGGGGCATTTAGTATTCGACAGGTAAGGGAGTTCAGGACGTAAGCACAAACACCACCACCTACTCTTCCAGTTCGATCATTGCGTATCAATGAATATCCATCCAATTCTACTGCGACAGAGGGTATTTTATCACTCAGCCAAGTTTCGGAGACGGCAATTACATGGTATTGCTTCTTTGAGAAATGCTCTCTAAATTCATCAATGTGGCAGAATAACGATTGAGCGTTCACGTGACAGACCTTTAACAATGCACTTTGATTAGAGCTCATTTCGAGAATGTAGAGAGATCTTCTGGACAAGTAATTGTTAAGCGTTCTTCTCCATCGCCTTTTCGGATATATATTCTGCCACCTCTTATCCAAAGATATTTAAATTTGTTTACCCTCTTTAGTTCCCTTGCCTGAGCATAAAGTTTTCTGTAGAATTGAGTGAGAGACTCGTTGACGTAAATTGGACGATGAGTTTCATTAGATAGTCCCAGGTTCCTTGTTGTAAAGGAGAGGGAGGGAGGAAGAGGTGTATGAGCAAGATGTATGAGTTATAGGGAGGAAGAGGTGTATGAGCAAGTAGAAGAAATAATTAGAGAAGTGCCAGGAAAGAAAAACCTGATAGTGATGGGTGACTGGAATGCAGTGGTGGGAGAAGGGGAGGGACGGGTTAGAAGTAGGAGGGTTTGGGCTAGAAAGAAGAAATGATCGCGGTGAAAAGGCAGTTGAATTTTGTAGAAGAAATAAATTAGTAGTTACAAACACTTGGTTTAAACATCACCCCAGACGTAGCTACACATGGAAAATGCTGGGTAATACTGGGAGATACCAAATTGATTATTGGCAAGGCAGAGATTTAGGAAAAGTGTAAAAACCTCGCGTAGCTATCCAGGGGCGGATGCGGACTCAGATCATAACTTGGAGACGATGAACTGTGAAGTTAGATTCAAAAGGCTTTGTAAAGGTAGGACGATAAAGAGGTGGAACCTTGATGCATTGAAAGGGTTGAAAAGGAGGGAATACCAAGAGCTGGTAGAAAAGAACATACGTGAAGCAAAGCGGATGGGAAGAATAGAGAGAAGATGGGAGTTTATAAAAACAGGACTCGCAGGAGCGGCAGAGAAAACAATAGGAACGGTGGAAAAGAAGAGGGTTAAGAAGCAGTGGGTTACGGAAGAAATGATAAAGAAAATGGAGGAGAGAAGGATATGGATAAACGTCAACACCGACGTAGGTAAGAGGAAGTACAAGGAATTGAATAATAAACTCCAGCAAGTGACCAATCGGACAAAAGAAAACTGGTGGAAGGGACAATGCGAGGAAATGGAAAAGATGCAGGAGGAGGGGGAAGTGGGCACTTTGTACGCCAAGGTGAAAATGTTATCAAGTGGTAAGAGAGGTCAAACGATACCAAAGGTTAAGGACAAAACAAGGAAGATATTAATTGAACAGGAAGATATCCAGGAAAGATGGAGAGAATACGTAGAGGAACTATATGACAGTGAGAATAGACCCTTTAGCCTAGATCTAGAGGATGAAGGAACAATAGATAAGGATAACCTCAGACCAGAGTTACTTGAAAGCAAAATAGAGAGGGCATTAAGAGAGATGAAGGGTAGAAACGCCGTGGGAACCGATAACCTACCTTTGGAGCTACTGAAGAATCTAGGTAGTAAGGAGAAATCATTTTCGAACTTAATCGCAGAATCTAAGAGGAAGGAGTGGTGCGGTAACGGTGCCCGTTGTCGCCTTTACTTTTTAACATCTATTCTGAAGAAATGGTAAGAGAGGCATGGGATGACCTAGATGTGGGAATGAAAGTAGGAGGCCAGTGGATAAAGTCGGTTAGATTCACAGACGACTAGGCGTTGGTCAGTCAGTCATCGAAAGGATTGCAAACTTTAGTAGCTGCACTGGAAATGCAGTGCAAGAAATACGGGATGAAGATTAATAATAAGAAAACAAAAGTAATGAGATTCTCTAGGACAAAGAAAGCAAGGATGGTGATAAGAGTAGGAAGTCACAAACTGGAGCAAGTAGAACAATTAAATTACTTGGGTAGTACGCTAGAAGAAACAGGACATAGTAGCAAAGACATTAGGAGGAGAATAGCACTAGCGAAGGAAGCGTTCAATAATAGAAGGGAGCTGATGATGGGGACCTTAAGTAAGGATGTAAAAAAGAGGTTGGTGAAGAGCTTGATATGGAGTGTGGTGTCGTATGGGGCAGAAACGTGGACTTTAAGAAAGGAAGACAAAAATAGGCTTAAGGCTTTCGAGATGTGGGTGTGGAGGAGGATGGAGAAGGTGCGTTGGACGAAAAGGAAGACAAATGAGGAAGTGCTTGACATGGTGGGTGAGGAGAGGAAACTTATATGTACATGAGATTAGGGGAAGACAGGCTAGGTGGCTGGAAGGGGTAATTAGGGGCGACGGTTTGCTGAAGGCCGTGATAGAGGGTAGGATGTTGGGTAAGCGGGGAAGGGGAAGGAAGAGAATAGGTTTTATGGACGGGATGAAGAAAGGTAGGACTTGTGCTGAGATGAAGAAAGAAATACTTGAGGTAGAAAGGGTATGGCATGTGTAAGAGTTTGTTGGATATTCTCTGACTTTCATCACAACCTACTTCTAACCGGTAGACTACTGTAATGAATGAATGAAGGGTCTCTGCCTCTCTTACTATGTCCGTTTTAATAACCTCCCATCTTCTCGATTGTCACCATTTGCTTTGCTCCACATGTTCTTTTCCACTAGCTCTGGTATCACCCTGCATTTTCCATGCGTACTCACACCTGGGGTGATGTTTAAACCAAGTATTAGTTATTACTAATTTATCACTCCTACAAGATTCAACTGCCTTCTCACCTCGGTCATTTCTTGTCCCTACACTCTTCTACCACTTCAAATCCATCCCTGCCCCCACCACTGCATTCCACTCGCTCATCACCATCAGGTTTTTCTTGCCTTTTCTCATTACCTCTTCTAGTTGTTCGTATACCCAATCTGCCTTTTCCTCCCTGTGGCTACTTGTAGGCATTTACACTTGGACCAATACGAAATTTGTTGTTAGTGCTTTTATTTCTACCCCTATTATCATGTCGCTCACCTGATCAAAGTTGACTACCCTCATCCCCAATTTTACATTCAGTGCCATAGCTACCCCATGTTGAATCTCATCTCCCCCATGATAGATTACTCCAATACATAGTCCCTGCTGTCCCCCCATCTAACCTCGCACCTCCCCAAAGCCTTCCTCTATTTCCTGTTTAATATTTTCTAGCTTCCCAGCCCTCATAATTGTCTTTGACTTACAAGTTCCCATTTTTACTGCCGCTTTCCTCCTTTTTCTTCTGCCTCTCTCTCCTGTTCATCGTATCCTCTAATGATGATGTTGTGCAACGATTTATGGTGATGATGACCGCAGAGGCCTTGCCTTCTGCACTGCCAGATGCGACACCCACCCTAGTGGGTGGCGTCCTGCAGTTATCAGTATAGAATTCTCTATGAATGGCTTTCATAATCTGCGTTATTAATTATCTCCATCATCTCAGGCTCAACCTTGTGGAAGTTCATTTTATAAATGAAAAGGAAAACTTGGTTATATTCCACCGATTTATTCTCAGGTACAAATAGTTTCAACGCAGCGAAGATGACGCCGCTGCATCGAAACTAGTTGTACCTGAGAATACACCCACTCCCCGATTAACGCTCTTAATTCGTTCCATGAAAAGCGAGCGCTAATCGAAACAGCGCTATTCGAATCATCAAGTTCCATAAAGACTAATGTTATGGAATTTAATTCGTCCCCAAGATACTGCTTTCACCATAGAAATTTTGGTAATTCTACTGTAAAAGTAATACTCTGTGGTTAGAATCGCTTAAAAATGATTTAACGTTAAATAAACGTTGTTTTTATTCTATTTGTTTAAAAATTTACAGATAAATATGAATAAATAATTACTAATAGAGAGCTTTGGGCTTTACCTAAAGCCAAATGAAGATATTACGAATTTACACTTAAGCGCACATATTAAAATACGTAATAACTTAAAATTGTGATCCAACAATCCAATAGTTTCTCTAAATGCTTTTAAAAATAACATAATTGATGAAAAAACTATAATTCACAGATAAAACTGTAAATCACAAATGAAAATCAAAACTAAGGAACTTGCGTGATAGACGTCTTGACTCGACGGAAATTATTCACGCGAATAACCTGTAAAGGCCTCTTACTGCATTTTAAGCTTGTGAGCACTTTGGAAATAACAAAACTGAAAATATTAGGAAGGACAATGTCATGAACGTGCAATGATACATGTTCATGGACAATGTGCAAAACATGAAAACAAGGAACATTTGAAGGCGCATCACCGTCATCGTCACGGAAGTTCTTCCGGCTCTTGCAGTTGATCCACATTGACGTCATCAGTACGATCATTGCTGCTGCTGTCTTTGGTTGTGGTAGAGAATTTTCTTTGAGTTTTAGAGAAATAACTGTATAAAGAGAGTTGTTTTTTCGTTTTGTTTCTTTCTAGTAATAGTTCCTTGTAACAATTCACATAATCTTTTAAACTTCTGGCAACTAGCTAACTTCTTTCGAAATCAGGATCACTTTCTTTTATGAGATTACGTGCACAGTCGATGAGATTTAAGATTTCATTGATATTTGATGTAGTTAAAACTTTAGTTTTGTTTCTGATATCTTCATCATCACACACATCTTCGCTCTGCTCTTCCATTTTCCAATGCTGTTGCATTTCTAATAGATCTATATCAGTCAGTTCTTCTTTATTAGCCTCAATTAGGTCCTGAATATCTTCAGCCTCCACTTCGTCTAAACCGATCATGCGTGCAAGGTCAACTGTTTCATTAATGACGTCCTCAGGTATATCAAAACCAAGGAAGTCAATAGCACAGTCATCCCAAACATTTTTCCAAACAGCATTCATAGTTTTTTTCGGAGATCTCACCCCAAGATTTTGATATATTTTCAATGGCCTGTCGGATATTATAAGAGCGCCAAAATTCCTTCAAGCTCACGCCGGCTTCACCCTCAGATGCCCTTACAGCTTGGTTGAAAGACTCCCTTAAATAGTATGCCTTGAAAGTTGAAATCACGCCCTGGTCCATTGGCTGTAGAATCGATGTTGTGTTCGGAGGCAAGTAAACAACCTTAACCTCCGAGCATAAATCACCCTAAGTTCTTGAATGCCCAGGAGCGTTATGTAATATCAACAAAGCTTTGTAATCTAAATTTTTATTGATGCAGTACTCTCGTACAGCTGGGCAGAAATAGGTCATGAACTACTTATCGAAGACTGCAGTGGTTACCCATGCCTTCTTATTAGCTTCCCATAGGACAGGTAAGCTTTGCTTATGGCAACCTTTAAGAGCCCTAGGGTTTTCCGAATGATAAACAATCATTGGTTTAAGCTTAAAATCCGCAGCAGCATTTCCACCTAACAATAATGTGAGTCTTATCTATTGAAACTTTGAACCCTGGCATTGATTTTTCCTCCAATGAAATATATGTTCTGGATGGCATCCTTTTCCAGAACAATCCAGTTTCATCAGCATTGACAATCTGATGTGGCGAATATTTTCCCTTTTCTATCATTGCCGCCAATTCAACAATAAACGTGGCAGCTGCGCTTTCGTCCGCACTAGCTGACTCTCCGCGAACAGATATGTTATGCAACTTATAGCGGGCTTTAAAGCGATTAAACCAGCCACGGCTGGCGGTAAATGTTTCTACACTAGAACTAGTTTTGGGCAATTCATCGTACAAAAGCCTAGCTTTTGCTTGAATCGCCAACAGACTTACAGGTATGTGCTTTTCAACTAAATCTTCTATTCATACATTTAAAAGTCTTTCCACTTCCATAATAGTTTCACATCTATTTCTTGTTCCTATCCTGACAGCAGCCGAAGGAGTTGCTATTTTCCCATACTTCTTTATTTTATCTGCATTCTTTACGATAGTTCTTACAGTGGAACCAGCGAGAGATAATGTGTTGCAAACTTCATGTTGCCGCTGTCCAGCATCAAGACGTCGCAAGACTTCTAACTTTACACCGAGTGATATTGTTTTTCTTTTCTTCTTCTCCAGCTGCCTATTATCACTCATTGCCTATTTTTACGGGAAAAATACAACATTAGAAATTTAGAAAAGACAAAACAAAAAAAACTCCTAGTAAACATGCCCAGAGCACAGTCGAAAGGTTCATTCATCAAATAATTCCATTACGTGGTTATGACGAAAGGTGGAGGAAAGCCTTGATGAAATCGTTTTTCTTCCTTTAATACACTATACTATACAGAATATTCAGTAATGAAAGTTTTTCGTCAACGATTCTCTCTTCCAGCAAAAAAAGAGTAGCAGAATAGTTCCGACAGGGGACGGGCGCACGGGGCGAAGTGATCGCTGCGCATCGCGGGATTTTCAAGAGCGTTAATGCGGAACCAGAGAGCGTTAATGCGGAACCAGAGAGCGTTAAACTGGAACAGGGTCTTAAAATATTTTCAGCGCTAATGCGGAACAGTGCTAATGGAACAGCGTTAATCGGGGAGTGGGTGTAAATTGGTGGAATATAACAAAGTTTTCCTTTTCATTTATATGCGTTATTAATATTTGGAAGTGCTTCCCCCCCCTTCCCAATGTTATTTTTAACGTGACACCATCATGTGAACAATCTTTTGTCTGTCTGACTTCTACTCTTTGACCTATCTGACATTGGTGGACCTATTAGGAGCAATAGTACCTAATTAAGCGCTTCCACCAGGTCAAGGTTGTAGTCCAAAGGAAGGGTGTATGTATAACATCATAAAAGGTAATGAAAACAAAGTCTCAAGCTCTACTTTGTGAAATTCTCTCATTGTGTAACAATGAAAAAATACTTTGCAATTCCATACAGATTTATTAAAAAAAGAAATGTTGTTATAAATTTGTGTTCAGAAAATGTTTTTCAAAATAAATGCGTGCAAAAAATAAAACTTTGGATTTTATTTTCTCATAAATCTAAGAGGAATTGCTAAGTGTTTTTTCATCATACATGTTAATAAAAACATTTAAAAATTGAGTAAGCCTACAAGACACACACACTCAGCGATTTTGCTAAGGAATGAAGGGTAGCTTTTTTCCATTAGATGTGCAAGAATTCTCCACTTATGTGCCTAAACTTTTCCTTTAACTGTAAGAAGCCATCCTGAAGGTTGTCTGAATTCATGAAGCATCAATTTATCCACCAATATCAGTAATCTATTTCAGCCATCAGCAAAGTGAGAAACAAGTGTGCTCTTACGTATTGCCATGCCATGAGGAGTCTTGTAAATGATACCAAGCCATTGAAATACCACATTGTTGTGCAAACAAATAGTTTACAAGTAGTTACATAGTTGTGCAAACAAATTAACAAGTTTTCCACATTTTACTATAATTTATTATCTTTCATGGTCAAGTTCAATGAAAGACTTGAAGCATGGATCACTACTTAATGAATTTGACAGATTCTGCAGCAGCTTGATGGAAACTTTTGGTGATAGGTATCATATTTACAAACTTAAAAGACACAGCCATATGAAACCCCCATTTTTGACCACACATTTCGGGGAAAATAAAGAAACCTTTGTATTACCAGGGTAGCCACTCAGTAGCAAAATACAATTCCTGGGGTTTTACTATGTACAGTTCCTTTACTTTTCTGTTTTTTCCCCGTAATTTTGCAAACAGTTTCTATACATTATCTATTCCATAAATTAAAATGGGAGATAAGACAATAATGGTAATGAACTATGTAGTATTCAGTGCATTACTAGCAGGTAGCTATGAATTATAAGATGTACATAGAGTTCTCCTGAAAATCATCTCTATTTCTTAATTTGTTTGTACGCCAACGTGAACATTTTAAATTGAATAAATCTGACATCAGTTTATTCTGCTTTTTTTCATTGGTATTTCAAAACCCATGCAGGTTACAATTTAGTTCATTACAATCGGCACCAAAATCAATGAAAATAAGACCTTGCCACATACACATCACAAAATTGATAAATTCCGATAGTAATGTTAGCATTTTCTTGAAAATTTCAGTGCCATGTCTATTTCGTTACTGATGATCAGAGACAGGAAAAAGTCATAAACATCATAGTCATAGGTTTTTATCATGAAATAGAGTTTTTGCCAAAAAGTCATGAAATGTGACTTTGTGGATTAAACGTCATAAAATGGTAATTATCACTTCAGGAACCTCTCCAGGTATATGTATCAAAGGGTCCAGTGAGGAAGAAAATTTTCTGACAGAAACGTATGGAACTAAGGTATACATACTTAGTTTTGGAGTAATGAAAGATTGAAAATTGAGATATTTTCGTGGCATTTTGATGCCATATTGCGATGTTTTTAGAAATGCCGGTAGAGGGATACAGACTAATTGCACATCTAATATATGGAAATACCCCCCCCCCCCCCACAAGGCTGGGAGTATATGGAGTGAAAGAGGGGTGCTAAATATGGGGTGAAATTCCTTGTCTTTTCCCAGTTTTCCCAGCTGAGTGGCTACCTTGTATTCACCTACAATATGTAGTTTACAGTCAAGCTGAAAAGTTATACTTTTACCAAATGTAGACAAACATGATGACATGCATGATCACGGAGACATCATCACATGTTTTTGTACTTAAGTCTAGGTCTGAGAATAGTACCATGAAAAGGTCAACAAATTTTCAACTAAAAAGGAAGATTATTGGTATCTATACCATGTTGTCATATAGTGTAACCACTGAAAATTATATGTAGTATTATTCACATGGTTGTTCTTTCAACACATTTCATTTTGAATTAAAAATGCACAACCCATTAACTTCAGAGGGTGAGTGAATGCAGCCGTTATCACATTATCACTGGTGTTTTAACACTTGCAAGTTGTGCACAAGCAGCCCAAGGTCCTCATAAAGGCAGTATTTTTTGCATGGCAGTCACATAAGCAAGTAAAATAGCCCCTGCAATCTCCCACAAGATAAGATCTTGCTATAAGCTGTACTTATAGGTACATACATACTAAATGGTTACAGCACAAACATTTCTAAACTAAAGAGCAATTATATTATTACATATTTAAGTATTTTTAATTTTAGCAGAAATATATAACCTCTTCATGTACCCATCATTGGACTGCTAAAAATAAAATTTCATATTTTTCACACTAATTCCCCTTTAAGAAAATTCATCACAGAAATAAAACAAAGTCTCTCAGATACTCTAGGCACAAGAGTCTGATATATAACTCAAGACTTTTTCTGGGGATTTTGAAATGTGTCATTCATTTCCTTGTATTTATTTTTTTTTTAGTAATGCTTTACTGTGCATCACACACATGAAGGAAAGTAATACAATAAAAGCATTTATCTTTATTGATAAAAATTCATATATCTTACCATCATGACTGAAGCACAAAGATGGAATGGATGTTGCATAGCGATGGAATTGGCAAAGCCTTTTCTTGTTGAAACCATCCCAGATATTGACATATCCATCAGAGCCTCCAGTTGCAAAGGTGTTGTATGCCGTGTGAAAGCTGTTTGGAAAAAAGACAATACTCTCATGAGAATATAATACTATATCATCGTTCATTTTACATCTAAAAATTTAATAATGGTCTTTTTGTTGAAGTTTACCACTATTTTAACCATTTTTTCCAATATAAGATATGAGGGGGGTTCAATAAAGACTCAGGTTCATATAAAACCTTTATAATAGCATCTCATTCTTCAACGATTTTTTCACACTCAATATAGTACCCTTCCAGTGTTCCCAACACCTCTGTCATTCTTCAAAGACTGTTATGAAACCGTATATTGAGATATGTTTGAGAATCGCCTCAAAAGACTTTAATTTCAGTATCAAAATGCCATCCCTACAGCTCTCTTTTGGCTGTAGGATACAGACAAAAGTTGCAGAGTGTGAGGTCTGGGCTGCACAGGATGGGGTAGGGTAGAGTTTAAATGTTTTTTGTCAAAGAACTTGATGATGACAGTAGCGATGTGCCTTATCATGATGCAGCTTCTAACTTCCTTTCCACTCAGGATGCTTTTTAGGGATATGGTCCTTTACCAATTGTGACAGTACGTTCAGGTAATTCAGAACATTCAGATGACTACAGAGCCCTTCTTCACCATATGGTTGAACACCATACCTTTGTAATCGAAAAAGGTAATGACCATCAGACTTGGCCATAAATTTTAGAAGCGAAAATTCAACAAACACTTCATCACACTGGCTCAGAACCAAATACCACTGTGTCGGCTATGACACTTGTAATACCATCTTCCTAAGTTCTTTCACACACTACTGAGAGAGTGGATGCGGTATACTTGTTGCTACATTTCTGTGGCAGTCTTGAGTCTTTATTGAGCCCGCCTCGTAAATATTGCTGTTGATTTTCATCATTTATTTCATCTTTTGTCTTGTATTATTTATCATTTGCTAATGGCTAATCATACACACTGAGCTGAGGTAACTGAGCAATATATCACCCTTCCACCTCAGCTATTGGCATCAAATAAATATGCATATCTTGTGCTGTTTCAGAAAAGTTTCACTGACGGCTGACTTATGTCTGGACCATTACTCCATACTTTTTATTTCATTTATGGGAAATCAATACCCCACATTTGCCATCCAAATACTATGTACATACTCATTTCCACACATTGAGTGCTAAATTTGTTCAAAATACCTACTTTTGCAAGCATGTATAAAAAAGATATAAACAAGAGCACTTACATACTTCAAAAAACACATCCACCACACAGTATCACTTCATCCTAGTTTTAGAAAATTAACAAATTAACATTCTAAGAATGATGCATTTCGGAATAAAAAGTTCTTCCCTTCAGAAATCCAAGTTTACAATCCCTTTCCCTTCCCCAGGACTACAATCCTAAAGAGGAGGAAGGGATTGCATTTTTCAATGACCCCTAGATTGGGCTGGTGGGAGCAAAAGGAAATACTCCAGGTAGGGTCACCCATTCCACATAGGTCTAGAGGTAGGAGGCAGACAAAAGGTAGTTCACGTGATGGTACCACATGAAAAGCATTTCTGGAAAAGGCAAAGGGAAACCCCTTGAACTATTTCCCAAGATAAAATGTATGTCAATCATAGATGTTTGAATGCTGGCCACAACAGGACTCTGCCTACATGCAATGGTAGAAGTTGTCCCTGGCAGCAGGGAAGGAAAGCCATCCACAGTCTTCATCTCACAAAAACCTTTTGCAGCAAAAGCAAATACAGCAACCATGAAAAAAGCAAAGACCAAGAAGAAGAGGAAAGCAGAGGAAAAATACGAACTTGGAGCATAAGGAAAGGGACAAGGACAGGAGCAGGTAGAAAATACAAAACAAGAAATAGAGAGAAGGAAAAAAGATGCCTTGAGGCTGTGCAAGGTGAGGTGGAGGGAATGTGATGACTATTGGAGGGCAATTCATTAATCTACGTTTACGTATGTACTACCCAGTGATCTGCTGCATGAGCATGTGGCAGGAGGTGTAAGGGGACCAGGTCTAGGGGGTGTTTCCTCATTAGATGGAAGAAGGGACTTTTTAAGTCTCAATCTTGCCCCAATAAAGACGTTTATCTATCTATCTCTCTACCAGTAATAGGTAGTTTTCAATGGAAGTCAAAGAAAATCCTCCACGTTTTCACACGTGTGGGGCCGTATCTACCTTGAGTATTTCTTTCTCCATCTCAGCACATGTCCTAACCCTCTTCATCCAGTCCATGAAACCTATTCTCTTTCTTCCTCTTCCCCGCTCGCCCAAAACCATCCCTCTATCATGGCCTCTCCTCACCTCTTCCAGCCACCTTCTCTGCCTCTCCCTAATCTCATCCAGAACTTTCATCTCTGACCAACCATACCAAGCACTTCTTCATTTGTCTTCCTTTCCATCCACTACACCTTCTCCATCCTCCTCCACACCCACATCTCGAACGCCGGTAGCCTATTTTCGTCCTCCTTTCGCAGAGTCCATGTTTCTGCCACATACAATGCTACAATACAATTTAACCTTTTCACCAGCCTCTTCTTCATATCCTTACCCAAGGGTCCCGTCATCAGCTCCCTTCCATTACTGAACGCTAATGCTATTCTCCTACTTATGCCTCTGCTACTATGCCCATTTTCTTTTAGCATATAACCCAGGTAATTATCTTCCTCTACTTGCTCCAGTTTGTGTCCTCCTAATTTTATAGCCAGCCTTGCTTTCTTTGTCCTAGAGAATCTCATTACTTTTGTTTTCTAGTGATTTATCCTCATTCCGTACTTCCCACACTGAAATTTGAATGAATCAAGAAATGCAGTCAAGTAACTCTGATCCGAGGTAATTCTCATCTTCTGCTTTCTCCTTCTATATATCTAGGTTCACAGTAGTGATGGGTCAGTCGTGATTGATCAAATCCCGAGATAAAGTTCTCTTAAAACATTGATCGATGAACTGGATCCCTCCAATGACCGAGGAGTTCATCTTTACCGATCACGATAGGAATGATTGTATGACATCAAGTATCAATCACAAGATGTGAGACTAGACAAACAATAATGAGATAAAATAAAGAGATGACTCTGAGGTGGCAAAATTTATTGAAAGAAGTGTAATCAATCATTATCCTTTCACTGAGGATGTGAACTGCCAAAAGAAATTCCAGAGCATCCATGTAGTCAGTAACTTAATTTCAATTAGCATTGATTCCAAATTTTATATAACAGTTGAAACAACGAACTAATTGCAGTCATCATTCTTATCCGACTCTTGCGAAGATTATGCACAACTTTAAACTCATCTCCAGTCATAACACATTCATTAGGAGCGTAAGTCTCCCAAATACAACTTACCTTTAAATGTAAAAATATCACCACAAAAACACACGCAATACATCACAGCACATACAGTAAATATAAATAACGTTTGTAAACACTGAATTTCCATAGTTGCATTGTCACTTGAACACAAGATAAACCTTTGTTTCAATATTCTCGACATATATTACGTCTCTTGCACAAGTGAAACTTAGTGATACCAACTGTAATTGCAAATTGAATTTAAGTGCTACAGTCAAATAATTTGCTTTAAATTCTTACAGCCAAATGAAAAAATTGATCAGTTCAAACTACATTCCAAAATACACTTTCGCAGCGTTCTATGCTACTATTTATCATTGGTTTTTATGATGAGTTTTGAATTTTTTGTGGTCCATAAAATATGCCACTCTTCAATAGTTTTTTAATCTTAAGGGATATTTCTAATATTATTCTTAATTATGCTTAAAATCACAAACCAAGAACACTGTGTAAGAACAAAACAAACCTTCGAACGTATTGCACAATTGTGCCTTCAATTGTTTTTCAAGAATTACCAACAACTAAATGGAAACCGGCACTAAATGAGGTAGCTGTACAAATCGATCATGATTTTGGTATATATGTACTTGCTTTGCTCACCATCGCAGTTTGGGTACTTCGCACCCAACGTCTGTGTGTTCAAAAAAAAGTTGACTTTGCCACCATGTTGCCAGCGAACTATAAGTAATAGAGAGTAAGGATAAGCATAAAGTTGTAGGCCTCGATGACAGATTTGAGACGACAGCTAGTTTAGAAGCTACAGTGGAAAAACCGAAAAATCCAAATTTGGCACCATGTTTCCAGCAAACTATAAGTGTAGAAAGAAATGATTGGCATAAATGTTACGACTTGATGAGATCTAAAAAATCCACCCAACAGATTCAAGATCAGACTCTTAGTTTAGCAGCTACGAGACGTGAGGGAAAGAAACATTCGAAAATATCACTTTGGTGCCATGTTGCCAAAGAACTATGAGGGAATCTGTGTTTTTGCTAATTATCACTAAAGATCATGCCAAGGCGCATGCCCCTGCTGACTTTCAAGGTCATACCTACACTGGTGAGGGCGTGAGGGAAAGAAACATTAGAGAGTTTCATGAATTAGCCGACTTTGGCACCATGTTCCCAGAGAACTAATTGTAAGAGGGATGAAAAAAACGGATAGCAGAGAATCATAGGCCTGCATGAGATCTAAAAAAACCACCCAACAGATTTGAGATCCAACTTCTACTCTAGAAGCTACAGTCAAAAAACCATGTTTTTCACGAAAAGCAGACTTTGACACCATGTTACCAGATAACTAAAAGGAATGGAAAAGAATGAATAGAATAATTTTGTAGGCCTGAATGATCTAAAAATAAACCACCAACAGATTCGAGATCCGACTTCTAGTTTAAAAGCCCCAGTCGAAAAACAGCAAGTTTCACAAACATCCTACTTTGGCGCCATGTTACCATCCAACTATTGGTAAAGTCCAGGTTTTTACTAATTACTTGCAAAGGGCAAGTTTCAGAAACATTTGACAGTTTTACCGAAATTCGACTTTGGCACTATGCTACCAGAGTACTATGTACAATAAGAGTTAGAAAAAAACAATAAGCATGAAGTTGTAGGTCAAGATGAGATCTAAATTCCTGGGAAAAATAGATTTCAAATCAGAATCCTAGTTTAGAAGCTATAGTAAAAAAACCACAAAAAAAATTAAAACTCTTCACTAAATGTTGTGCCTGATGAGAAAAATACGAAGCGTAGAACACCAATGTTTTTTGCATGTTTAAGAAACTTCAATTCCCCGTAATGAAAATTTCGTCAGATTTCAGATCCAACCCACCGTTCAAAAGATATGAAGCGAGAACTAAAAGTCCAAAAATCCGCCATTTTTATTTTTTGTGACACTTCCGGTAAAAATTCCATTATTTCAGGATTTTTCCTCTGATGAATTCTTTCAAGGAAGGTCCGTGAAAAATTTCAGGCTCCTAGCTCGTCTGGAAGTGGTCGGGAATTTGTATATGTGAGAAAGTGAGTCTCACATGCGGCTGTATAATATTAAGAAGGAATCACGAATGGCCAGCGAGAGAAGCGTTCGTTACGATTTTGTATCAATCACGACTTTCCTGATAGATCATTGAACATAGGCAACTTGAACAGATCACCAGCTGGAACATCAATCAATCATGACCTTACACTCACGATGACTCAAAAGTGGGAGTGATAGGCGTAACCGAGATCTCTCAAAAGACCGACTTTGCCCATCACTAGTTCACAGGTCATTGATAAACATCTCTCCAATGTATTCTCTCCAGCTATCTTGGATATCTTTCTGTTCGATTAATATCTTCCTTGTTTTCCCCTTAATCTTTGGTATTACTTGCTCTCTCTTACCACCCAATAACATTTTCACTTTAGCATATAGCACACTCACTCCCCTCTCTTCCTGCAGTTTTTCTATTTCCTTGCATTGTCCCTTCAACCAGTTTTCCTTCACCCAATTGATACTTCACCAGAGAAAATTTTTTAATTCCTTTCACCTCAGCCTGCCCAGATCAGTTTTGAGGTTTTCCCTTTCCTTGTCTATTTTCCTGAACATTCTTGGCTTCCATGGCTTCATTATCCTTCTCATTTCCATTGACCTAACTGATTTCTCTGCCAATATTATTATTCCTATTTTTACTATATTAGTCTCAATTTAGTGCGATGTTTTTTCTCCACTATATGAACTCTTTTAAGTGAAAATGTCATCAGGCAGTACGCGAGGGCAAGCAAGCGAGGGCTAGGGACAAAACAGGGAAGACAATAATAAAACAGGAAGAGATTCAGAAAAGGCGGGAAGAATATGTAGAAGATCTAAATGAAAATAGACATGTAAACTTAAACATATACATAAAAGGAAAGTTCAGTAGAGATGAATGACCTGGGACCAAGTTTACTACAAAGCCAAACTGAGAAGGCACTATGGGAAATGAAGGCAAGAAAAGCTGTAAGAATAGATATGTAGAAACCTCTCAGAGTAATTGAAGAAACTAAATAATAATCAAAGATAACAATTTTTTTAAACTGATTCTAATGATCAACAAGGAGAGGGTACATCCAGAGGACTTTGTGAAAAGCCTTGATACGCATCCTGTAAAATAAGAAAGTGCCAGAATGTGAAGACTACAGGAGAATTACCTAAATTGATTTCGGATTAATAGAGATCCGTGAAAGTGGTTTTATTTTTTGCTAAAATTCGTTTTAAAACTATGCGACTTCGGTGTTATAGAAAATCTTGGCGGTGTTATTCTAATTTAAAATTTTTGGCAAACTTCTAGGTGCTTTATTATTTTTTGGTACACGTTTTGTGAATAGATATACTTTTATTAAGCACTAGCTGAAGGTACCCGTTGAACTTCAACGGATGTGAAAAACGTTGAACTTATTTTATAAGAAAACCACAAAACCTGAAGAATACTGTCAGCGCGATCATTTGAGGTGTTCGTATCCTATCTTGTTTGTTGTGATTCGTTCGTTTTCCCTTTCGTGCACGGAGAGTTGAGTGATTTTTTGTCCTCTTTAATGCACGGGAAACCCAATAATGGGCCCCGAAGACTCATTACTACTTAATAAATAGCACCTAGGTTGATAGATGGTGACCTTGTCCCTCAAGTTCTCTTGAGCCGTCTTCTGAGTGAATAACAGCTAGATCACTTCCCTTGTGTACGTAAATATATTTTCATTCAATGACTTAATTGAGTTCCGCCATTCACCGTTGATATGTGCGTTGAGTATCTTTATCAGGATAGGAGAGTAGAGTATAATCCAGCGGTTGACAACGTCAAAAGGAGCATTTTCAATAGCAGCGATGGTTATTTTTCCTATGAATCCTTCAATACCCGGACTATGCCTTTGGCATAAAGGGTGACTATATTCATTGTTTCCTAAATCATAACCATTGGTTACAAAATTAAAAATCTATGGTGATCAGTCTTAGTGCACTTGCCAATTTTCATGCACCGATGACGCCCATTGCGCAGAATATCCGTTCTTCTTATGGGTAAAAAGCATGTAGAGACGCAATTATAATTTCCGCCATCTTAAAACAGATTGAAGTTTTGAAACAAATAGCTCAATATTTGAACCAGATTTTTAGCTGGTTACCCGTCAGTAGGCTTGGTTAGGATGAAATTTGTGCTGTTCCTAGCGTAATCCGAGAAACACCACTGGGAGATTATCATGAGATTGCTGGTAGGCATGTCTTTGAGCATCCAAGGCTAAACTTAGTCATTTTTCATGCAAGGACTCATTTTCTCGCAAAGAAGACATTCCTCATGCTTTAGAAAATTTTTTCAAAATGTTACCCTTTATTCTATAAGGCATGTTTATGGATATATTTTTAAGTCCAAGGAGGGGAAACACAGAGGCAAGTGAGAGACTAAATTGGCTCATTTCACATGGACACGGACGATCCGCGTTGCTCCGCGGAGCATCTCGTCCTTTCATATTGGCGTGGACGACATATGCCCGAGTGTCCACGTAGGACGCAATCCCAGTTGTGTTGAGGTTGCCAAGCTGGGAGGGTGTCATGTAACCTAGTGTAATTAAAGGAATTGGTATATACCATGCTATGAAACAACGGAAGAAAAATGCCCGCCAATGGCGGTTTTGGGTTCATCCTATAGTGGCACAGAGATCTTAGAAAGAGAGCGATCTATTTCGCCATCCATAGCGCAACTCACAGTGGCATTTCACCAAGCTCTCACAACAAACTACAACCTGCTTCGTCCGCACAAGCCGTCCACGTTCATGTGTGTGCACCAACCTGTCTCTGTGGCCCGTATGCGTGCAGATGGACCACGGCACAAAGGGGCAACACGGATGGCTCCACTGCGTGATGACGGTCTGCGTTCATGTGAAACTTCAATAGCTGCCAATTGTGCCAATGGAACTTACCATCGGCGCAAAAAAGGTAGAACGCTGAACTTCAAGCATTTGCATGAAATTCCGCCAGAGTTCCATAGAGTCGTGTAATATATTGTTTTACTCCTTGTTTATTTGACTACAAAATGCATTCATTGAAAAGTGTTTAAATGTAAATATTTAGCTTCTACGGTCGAAAGAATGAAAAAAAACACACGAAAAACTAGGAGAACGGCCAAACGGTCATCTTCTTTATCCCGTAACGGCCAAAATATTTGATTTGTGCACTTTATTGTTTTATATGAAGAGAACTACATCTCTGCATTATAAATATTCTTTTAAAATTAAACCACTTTAGCCAAGTAATTTAATTTTTAGTAGTCCGCGTACGTAGTGCGGAGCGCGGATCATCCGGGTCCATGTGAAACACGTCCAATGTGGTTTTTCTGCGACAAGTTATTCAATAAAGCTGTCTACTGCATTACGGTGAGTCACCGCAATTACTGCTCCGCATCGACGAGTTCCGGGCGCTTGGGCTTATATTTCTGCTATTCTGTGCCTGTGTTATTTTTGCTAAATTTCTTTCAGTGCATCAAGTATCCAATTCTTCAGGAGAGAAAGCGCATTGTTCTAGATATTTATGAGAATGTAAGGATTGATAAATGGGAGTCCGTGGCCAATTTAACGGCGAATTCTGTCGGAGATATCATGTCGAGGGGGGAATGGCAGCGCCGATGGTGCAAAGATATGGCACCGTTCCAGTGAGCAGAGCTCACCACAACCGGTCTTTAGACATATCCAAAAAGTAGTGCATCGTGGTAGATTATAAAATTAGTGTGTGAGGTGTTGTTTATGTCGAACTTGAATTATTAAAATTTTAGTACATTTTTCTTTTGCTAAACCTAAGGAAGGAATGGGGATTACAGTTCAGTGCACGAAATATATAACGTGAATGCGATATGCGCGCAAAAAAGCAAGTTATTGGCATTTGGATCATAATGAGATAGCGTGAATGAACTTCAGCAGCGTTAAACAATGAAGGCCTAGGCTTTAATCAATTTTGACTCATTACAATTGCGATTTTTTCGCTAATTCACGTAAAATTTGTGATAAAAGCGCAATTTCGTTTTATTTACTGATTTTGTGGTATTTCACATTATTTCGCGATATCGCGTTTTGCGAATTTCACGGATCTCTACGGATTAATAATTAAATGACTTTGATGGGGTAAAGGTTGAAACTTAAAATCATTTACAGAAGGCTGGAGACAAAGAGTAAATGAATACTTATGCAAAAATCTGTTATGGTTTAGGAAGGTGAAGGCAACCCAGGATGTGATAGTGGCCATGAGAGAACGCAAAAAGAATCTGTGGTATAACCAAGCCTATTTGCTTGTGTTGTCTAGTTCCAAAAGGCATTTGGCATAGAGGAATGGGAAAAACCACTTCAGACAATGTAAATATGATTGGACAATGTTGACTTGATGGTGTCTACGAATTCAACTTTCAATGAAATGTAAAAGTGGTGAAATGAGAATAGTTTAGTTATCAACGAGCACAAAGCTGCCCTTGTCTATTTTCATAACAAAATGGCTGTAAGAAATCACATACCACTCATAAGCAATGACTTACTCCAGGCTACTTCTACTAAATTTTTAGGTCTTCATATAATGGAGGACATCCGGAGGTCAGAGCATGTAAATGAAATCATTAACAAAATATCCACAGGTACTTACATTATCCGAAAGCTTGCTCCCATAGTCTCCTTTCACAATTTAAAATTAATATATTTCACTAAGATTCCTTCGCATATTTCCTATTCAATTATTTTTGGGGTAGCTCCGCTATATCAGGCAGAGTATTCTTCAGAGCATGTAAATGAAATCATTAACAAAATATCCACAGGTACTTACATTATCCAAAAGCTTGCTCCCATAGTCTCCTTTCACAATTTAAAATTAATATATTTCACTAACAAGGAGACATCGCGTGAGTGATGTTAGGGACGCAAATGACGCAATTATTTTCTGAAACTAGAGAGAGAATGCGGGAAAAGTGTCACGGCTTTTTTCCATTTGAAGCCGGGTTCGAATGAAAAACGCAACTAAAGAATTTCCCTACGTATAAATCCTTTTAAATGCGAGCGTAAGGTAACAGAAGCCGTGGCCGAGTGGTTAGAGGCGTTGGACTAACAATCCTAGGACTATGGTGCGGGTTCGAATCCCAGTACTGTCAACTTTTTTTTCTTTCAAATATTTTACGGAGTCTCTGTACATTACCCATTCCCATGCAGTTATGGCAGTAACGACAATGTTTTTTGATTTTCTACCTATTTTCTGGATTTTCAATCAGCCCCTTTGGGAGACTTTTGGAGCTAATTTCGGGATTCTTGTTTTGCCGAAAAGAGGTCACATGCCGAGAGGCCAAAAATGTGTAGATTTTGAAAATACAAGTATATTTCCGTGTATAGGGTGGGCTTCGAATTGTCGTGGCTCTTTCTCAAGGCGGTAAACAATGAACGGATTATTATTTTTTAATATACAGCAATGCATGCACTTCAAATTTCCCAGGAACTGCGTTCGAATTATGACTTTTGTGACTCAATTTTTCGTTCAATAGCGAACATGATATAAGTAGAAAAGAGATGGTAACTGTTTACAAGGTTATGTAAAAAATATTTGCTATGACCTTTTTTTTATAAAAATATTTTCTATGACCAAAATAGCAGTTATTTGTTTTTAGAAAAAAGAGAAATTACATCCCGGTATGATGGTATTAAAATACATTCATTGCTGCACCATCAGCTATCTTCACCTGTATTCGGTGACATGATTAGATATGCGTGGTATGCATCAAAACTGGTCGAAGATATGACAGTATTCAGCAATGTTCGAGAAATATGTTTCCCACATGATCTGCGTTCACGCAAATGTAACTGCTCAGGTGGGAGCTTTATAAAATGTGCTTGGTGTAGAATTATTCTTTGTTTTAAATGTTTTTACGATGCATATCATCCAAAAGTATGCAATTCAACGACATAATTGATACGTTACATTTCATCAATGAAATAAACATAATTTCGAAAAAGAAATACTTTGTTATCAGCACGTTTCATTTTTTAAGTTGGAATCTATCCTAAGGGCTAACCCCTTCTCAACCCTAAATATGCATCCTCCTACCCCAAATTTTCCGCTTCTTCTCTACTTTCATCTTAATATTCTTTCCGCAGGGTTTTCCCTGCATTACCTCCTCTCCCCAACCCACCCACTGTCTTTTCAAAAAAATTTTCCACTTTTTCTTTCCGCCAAAATTTCCACCCCTTCTTCTTGTAAGAACCGGAGCGAACGCTAGACAAAGAGGTCTTTGAGAATGCCTTGAACAAATCATTGAAATGTAGGGTCGTTGGTCTTGGCAACCCCTAAAGAGAGAGAGGGAAACTAGTTTGGGTTAATAAAATCATCAAGATGTGTAGGGGCTGAGGGAGCAGATATGAAGAGCGGCTCAAGCGTAGAAGAACGTATTTTCAGGAGTTGCACGTGTTCATGTGTTTCACCTGCAGTAAAAGAATTAAGGCTCGCTTTAAAATCCGAGAAAATATGAGAAAATATAAATAAATGGTCTGAAGTTTGTAGAACGGATATGCCTCCGATCAGATGCAAATGTTCTGGCGACAGAAAACAAATTGGATTGGAGCAGAAATAGTCTTTGCTTTATATGTTTATACGATGAATATCATCCGAAAGTAAGCAATTCCACACCATGAATAAAAAGTTGAATTCCTTCAATTGAAATAAACATGCGGTGGGAAAAGAAAAAGTGTTATCATTGCGTGATATTTTTTGAGCTGGAATCTTATATTATCCTCTCCCCCACGATACAGGCTTCCCTTCAATATAATATGTTGCTCCGCAAAAAGGTCATAGCAAATATTTTTTACTTAACCTCGTAAACAGTTACCATCTCTTTTCTACTTATATCATGTTCGCTATTGAACGAAAAATTGAGTCACAAAAGTCATCATTCGAACGCAGTTCCTGGGAAATTTGAAGTGCATGCATTGCTGTATATTAAAAAAAAATAATCCGTTCATTGTTTACTGCCTTGAGAAAGAGCCACGACAATTCGAAGCCCATCCTATTCACGGAAATATACTTGTATTTTCAAAATCTACACATTTTAGGCCTCTCGGCATGTGACCTCTTTCCGGCCAAACAAGAATCCCGAAATTAGCTCCAAAAGTCTCCCAAAGGGGCTGATTGAAAATCCAGAAAATAGGTAGAAAATTAAAAAAACATTGTCGTTACTACCATAACTATATGGGAATGGGTAATGTACAGAGACTCCGTAAAATATTTGAAAGAAAAAAAAGTTGACAGTACTGGGATTCGAACCCGCACCATAGTCCTAGGATTGTTAGTCCAATGCCTCTAACCACTCGGCCACGGCTTCTGTTACCTTACGCTGGCATTTAAAAGGATTTATACGTAGGGAAATTCTTTTGTTGCGTTTTTCATTCGAACCCGGCTTCAAATGGAAAAAAGCCGTGACACTTTTCCCGCATTCTCTCTCTAGTTTCAGAAAATAATTGCGTCATTTGCGTCCCTAACATCACTCACGCGATGTCTCCTTGTAAGATTCCTTCGCATATTTCCTATTCAATATTTTTGGGGTAGCTCCACTATATCAGGCAGAGTATTCTCTGCTCAGAAGAAATCTATCAATTCCATGTTTAGAGTTTCCATCCGTACACCCGGGAGACCCCTATTTGCCGCTTCCAAAATTCTTACTCACCCCTCAATATTTATACTGACATGAGTCTGTTTTGTAAAAAATAACCCTGAAATTTCCAAACTAATTCTGAGTATCACAACTACTACCACAGTCCATCAAATCTATTTCTTCCTTATCAAATTTTAAAAGGAAGATAAAACTATGCTTTTTTAAGAAGTTTTTATAGTGTGAAGGAATTTATGGAGTGCAATGATTTAGAATTAATATTTTATAAAATTCTGCATGATGCAGCATTATATTGTGAGGGATTGGATTGTGTTTATGTTATCATTGTTTGTATTATGAGTTTTTACTATGACGAAGCTATGTAGATATTTCTACCTGTCGGCAAAATAAAATTATTATAATTATTGTTTTATCTCCTTTTTTATTCCTCAGTTGTGCTGGGTTATTCATAGGTATGGGTTATCAAGTACTCCCAGAAAAAAATTTAATCAATAGTTTTGCCAAAATTTAAGAATTTTCTTACTGTATGACATGTTGCTATAATGACAGCCTTCTGAATTTGGATATACATAAATGTTGTTTTTTTATTTTAGTTTGCCCAGACTTTTTCTAAGTTGTTTTGGTATTATGTATTCTGGTGGCTAATATTACAATGGGTATTTCTATTACAATTAAAATCTTACAATTTCAACCTTGCTCATTTTCCATATCCCTAATACCTCAGCTGCTAAGTCCTGATGCTTGCTGTTTTTCTCCAGTATGGTCCTTTCCATATTGTACGTCAAAGGAACTGCTATATCTATGAATTACACAGTTTTATTTAATTTGTCAACAAATGAGATATAAGATCTATTGCACTGGATTTTTTTGTCGGCAATGATAGCACAGTCAAAATATAGTTTGTAATTTTTGTTTTCAAGTACGGACTTAGGATTATAATTATAATATGGTGGACAGTTCTTATCGATTAGTTATTTTTGTTTGGCAATTTGTTGATGCATTATTTTTGACACAAAGTTATGTCTTTGTAAATCATCAGTGCTGGCCAATATCTTGCATCCTGAAAGTATGTGTTGGATGCTTTCTGAACTTTGATAGTATCGCCTGCATCTGTCATCTGCAGTGTTTGGGTCTTTGAGGATGTATCGGACCCATTGGATGAGTGGCTACACTGCAGTCGGGTCATGCGTCCACAGTAGACAGAGTGACCCCAGGATGACGGCCTTCTGCATACATGCAATTAGTGATTCCGCCTGTGCCACGCAGGATGGAATGCACTTGATGCTATTTAGCAGTGAGCCCTTAACTCCACCAAGCACACCTATGATGAGGACCACTAGTTTCACAATGTGTCTGGGGTACATTTGCCAAAGTTCGAAAAGCAGGTCTTGATATTTCGTCTATTTTTCCACCTCCTTCAAATCCATTTTAGTTTCAGCTGGAGCCAAAAACTCGATCACAAACATGGAGCATGTGAGGTGGTCGAGGAGAACGATATCAGGCTTGGTCGCCTCCAACCTAATGCCTGGTGGTGGAAAAGGAGTAATTCCACCAGATTGTGCATTTGTCATTCTCCACGACGGACTCAATATTTCCAGGGGCATAGGGCAGCACAGGTGTTTCGTCGATGCCATAATGGAGTCGAAAATGAAAGTATAACACCCCCAGGCCCAGGTTGTGCCGAGCTAAATACGCTGACTTGGCATAATAACTACAGCCGGAGAGAAGGTGACTCAGTCTCAGACTGGGCTCGGCACTCCCTGCATCTCGTGACCTCAACCTCTGCCTTGAATATAATGCGGCGGTACACGAGTGTGTTTACGACACCATCCTGGCACGCGAGGACAAAACCCTCGGTCTCAGACTTCAGACCGGTGGAGCGTAGGAAGGCAAACGTCAGCTCCTTCGATAACCAATGCTATTCGATAATTCGATAGAAACATCCATGCATGGGCTTATCGGTATGCGCCTTAAGCAAGGCTTTCTGCTCAGCTTTTTTTATTTCGAGCTTGAGGACGTCTGCCTTAATTGACAAGATGGCCGTGTCATTGTCACTTCCGTCGGATGACGGGTCGAAGTCAAGACCGGTTTCATCCACTGCCCTCTTTACCTTTGCTCCCGCACTCTCGTGCTCACTCACGAGATTGAGCAGGGGGTCCCTGCTTTTCAACACTCGGCATGTTGTACCCAGGACAACTCTGTTGTGGAGACACTCCAGACTCAATAGTCCTCTACCACCTACATTGCGAGGCAGATACAATCTGGCGACGGAAGATTTCGGATGAAGACTTCTATAGATGGTCATCATCTTCCTCGTTCCCCTATCGAGGTTCTGCAACTCATTGACATTCCACTTCATGCATCCAAAGGTATACAGCAAGTGTAGGAACCGCAAACATGTTCATGGCAAGAACCTTGTTCTTCCCAGACAGTTCAGAACTCCAGATGTTCCTGAGAGTCTGTCTGTACTTGGCGATGATCCTTTCCTTCACTGCTGCAACCTCCTGCATTTGGTTCTGGAGTACGCCGAGGTATTCGTAGCAGTCATCGTCCTCGAGGTGACAAATGACGCTCCCGTCAATGAGTTGCAGGTCTTCCATGTTCTCACAATTGTGTGAAATTCACAGTGAAAAAATCATTCGCCTAGACTGGGATTCGAACCTAGATCTCCTGATTTCACGATGAGTGCTCGACCAGTTAAGCTACCCAGGCGTCATCTCTCTCTGTGAATTTCATGGAGGCTTTAAGGAGCGAGATGACTTCACAAGTAACGTGCATACAATGCCATAGTACCCGTGTGCGAGCGCTAAGCACTACTGTCCACGAGGTAAACCCAAACTTTAAATACAAAGGTGTTTACTTTGACAAATTCAAAGAACTGTGGAACTGGCCATGCAGTAACTTTAACGGTTAAACTTAACTCACTTAAAGTAGGCATGCTTACACCCACCATTTTGTTTTTAGTTTGACTATCGGAGCGTGCATGAACTTTGCCCATTCACTCAATGCTCCCAGCGAGTTCACTAACTGTTCTCTTCTAGTTATATCCAAGTATTAAACGTGTTAGTAAAGAATGAGACATCTTCTTTGATGGCCCATTCCTAAACAACTCTCTCTACAACTTTATAAACTTTTTCTTCTCAAAGACATTAAGTCCATAAATATCTGTATTGACATTGGAATCGGGAGACACTTTGTTATTTTGGAAAAAATGTTACCCACATAAACAGCATTAAAAAGGCTAAAAAAGAATAAGAATAAGGCAGATGAGTCGCAAGCATGTTGTAAGTTCAGTTATTGCCCACTATAAATCAAAATCCTTTCTTTCTACAATTATGTGCTAAGACACCTTCAGTAAGAACCATCATGAAGGGATTTACGATGTTAAATTGGCAACTCAAAAGGTCTCAGATGTACAAGGATTTCATCAAATGCCAAGACAAAATGAGAGGAATGGGGTGAAAATGTTTGGCATATTAGATAAAGCCAAATATCATGCTTCATTCATATTTTGCTGCATGATATGCAATCATAATGCCCACTCTTCCCTGCAAGCAGGAAGAAAATTTTTAAAAATAGGTAATTACCTAATTGCATTGACTGGATAAATTTTTTCAGTGCCCCCATCCTTAATCCTGTGGCACTTGAATGCGTATTTTTTCTTTTGTACCTCTGGGCTAGGATCCAAGTATTCAACAGCAACACGCCCTTCAATGCTGCTTAATACATAACCCTGAAAGAACAATGGCACTTCTATTAACATCAACTCGCATCAAAAAACCAAACTCTGCTTAAAATTTAGCCATTCTTTTATTTAGTACCTGGATTCATGAATTTCCTAAAATTCTATTATATTGTCAGATGCACCAAAAACAAGATGAATAATGTCATTGATTAAACAACTTTCATTACAAAAACAACATCATACTAGTGAATCCATCACAATGATGTACACATTACCCTATACACACTACCAGAAACATTATAAACAACTGAAATGCTTTCAAAGTCAAATACAAATCATACTTGCCACATAAAACCCTGTACTTAACTAATTTCAGGTGATTCCAAATGAGAACTCAATGAAAGCAAGAGTATTACAGTTACAATTACTGACTAAACATATAAATAGCACCCATTTCCATGTCAAGGACAAACTTTTTTTCAAAAGAAATCCATTATGCAATATTGCCTGAAATTTGTGTTATCCAATTCAGAGAATTGAGTAAAATTCACTACATACATACATAGTTCACAAATCATAAGATTGGAAGGTTAGTGGTACCTGAGCGGGGCCACATCTCAGGTACTCGGTCTTTGGGTCACAGGTAGTAGGTGTGTGGGTTGACCCTTGCTTGCGAGAGGATAATCCTCGCTCATGGTGGGACCTCACTCGGCCTAGGGTCTCCTCACTGCCCCGGCCCCCGCAGCGGGAGGGGAGCCGCACAAAACAGACCGTGTGCAGTACATTTAAATGTTTATAAACTTTAACAGTTTCCTTAAATTTATCTTTTTCATCGTGTCAATCGTCCTAAGACGTTTGCGAGCGTCTTTCGATTGACTTTCCACGGTGAAAATTAAGGTTTTCCATGCTGCCTTAGGAAATATGGCGATGAGACGTGGCAACGCTGTTTGAATGTGGCAGGATTTTGCAGGATTTCAAACAGTAATTGAGAGTTCTTGCTAGCGGTTATGGCAGGGAAACGCAAGAAAATGATGCAGATGAGTCTTGAATCCCAGCATGGAGACGAATAAAAACGCGCAAGGTCACGTAAAATTGAAAAATACCGAAATGCATGTAATAGAATACGGTGTACAATATTTTTCATTTTATATTGAGCATTAGAGATGCAAATTACATCTACATCTACAAAATACTTGGCGAGCCACCTCAAGGGTGTATGGCAGGGGGTGAGTAGTCACCAACATGCATTACACTATTCCCTAAAGTTGGTGTATCTACGACTAATGATGCCCTAGCATGCATCGCTAATGTCTGTCACGAGGCGAAGCCTCACAGACATGCACTACGCCATAGATATACAACAAATTTTAGAGGGACCGTAAGTATTTATGCATATTGCAACCAGAAATACGAATAGAGATTCAAGAGCTATAGCAAAAACATACACAGCATGCTCTAAGTACGAGTTAGCAGATAAGGGTACAAGTATTAGGGAGAACTACTACTTCTACTAACAAATGGACAGAGACTCAAGACTTATGTAGAAAACATGCACGTCGTACTGTAAGTACTAGGTAACAGATAAGGATTCAAGTATTAGGGAGTACTACTACTGCTAAGAGCTACACTACCTATCCACAAACCTAGCTTAAAGTCTCATTGGCAGCTGTTATGGTCTCTTATCGTTCGCGGGAAGAACGACATTTTAAACTTGTCCGTTCTACAGTCTAGTTTCCTAATTTTTATTCTCATTATCTGATCTACCGTAGTACATCGAATTTCTTAAAATATTACTAACATCGTCAGAGAATAAATCGGCCTGGAGCTTACATAATGTCAGTAACACTAAAAATTTATCATAACGGCCTTTAACGTATCTTGCCGATCTTCTCTGCACACGCTCTAACTAGGTTTTTAAGCCTGCCTCATAAGGA
This sequence comes from Pyrrhosoma nymphula, assembly GCA_963573305.1. Lineage (NCBI taxonomy): Eukaryota > Metazoa > Arthropoda > Insecta > Odonata > Coenagrionidae > Pyrrhosoma > Pyrrhosoma nymphula. The sequence continues at coordinate 123,336,549 of OY754330.1, forward strand.
TCCCCAATACTTGCAGCGTATTCTAGGTGGGGTCTAACAAGCGAGAAGTAAGTGATTTCCCCAACTTTATCGTCGCACTAACCAAGTACTATTTTTACAAATCCCAATAGTTGCAGTTGTGTATTCAATAGCTGTTACAAGGATAGTTTTTCCATTTCCAAAACTTCCTAACAACACATTTTTTCAGGTTTCTTCTAGCAACCACGCATCGCACCACTCCTGTATTGCTTCGAGGTCTTTAGTTACCGCTTGCTTATCAAATAGGCACCCATAAAGAGGAGGGTATACTTATTTCACAAGGCGGATTTCGAAGGTTTAAAACGAGAACTATTGACCTCGTATAAAAATTTAGTGATATTAGTGAAAACCGTTGTACTGACTATACATGGAATACTTTTCGTAGCATCACAAGACTAGCCATAACAGGGCTGCAAGCGGTCCTACTGGTTGGTTTTAATGGAAAAATGACTTATTTTTTCCCAAATAATGACCAAATAATGACCAAAAATGACCAAAAATTGACCAAATACAACCAAAACCTTACTGAAACCGGCCAAACATACTTGAGTATATGTTTCCTAGAGTCCTGCATTCTCCGCCAACTCGCAAACTGGCGGCCAACTGGCCGACTAAGCAATGAAAATCTGTAAAATGCACGATTCGAACACATCTTGTACTCGCGGGTCTTCAATTTGCGCATTGCAAGGGATTTTTAGGGTCCAGTCGGCCGCCAATTGGAAAGTTGGCAGAGAATGCAGGGTTCTGATGTTTCCTGGTACATATCGTGCCTTTGAAGAGGGAAAGTAATTGAACGACGTATGAAAAAATGTGTCAAATAAAACTTTATTCACATGAAAGTAATGCAAAATAAAAAACTCTTACTTTCCAAAAAAAATAACTTGCACGTACTTCCTAACTAGAAACGTACGGTAACAAAATAGTACAATAAAATATTTACTTCGTTGAGTGATAAATATAATGTGATTACATCAGACACGTTTTCCAGACTAGAAGAACAAAGTCAAGAACACAAAGTCAAAAATAGCGACAAGTCACCCATCATACGATGTTATTATCCAACAAAGGTGACTTTGATTTCGACCATGACACTAACCCAAAAAAAACAGCAAAGAATCCTTCGCTCGTGCACATAGGACGACCCCGATTTTTTAAGCGGATAAAAGTGACAAAAAACCTCATCCTATATGCAAGTAAATACGGTATAATAATGACTTTTAGTGACTTTTTAGCATAATAATGACTTTTAATGACCAAGATCAGAAATAATGACCAATAATGGTAATAATGACCGACTTGCAGCCCTGAGCCATAACTAGCGCAATACCAAGTAAACTTAAAAAGGTCAATACCGAACCCCAGGGAAGTTTCATCGGTCCCTTATTTTTCTTTTTGTATATTAATGACATCGCTACCGTTGTTACGAGCAAAATTTGTCTCTTTGCAGATGACGCAGTGCTGTACAGAGATCTAGGCAATGAGTCTGACAAGATCGCATTACGAAAAGACCTAAATGCTATAAATGAATGGTGCAATACTTGGCAGTTAGAATTGAATTTTTAAAAATGGGTTGCTATGAATTTTTGAAAAAAGAATAACTCGGTCAACGAAACGTACACAATTAATCAAACCAACTTATCAAATGTAGAGTCAGTTAAATACTTAGGTGTGACCCTTACTCAGTACCTGTCTTGGGAGAAACACATTTGGGAAATCTGCCGACAGGCTAGTCGCAAATTGGGATTTATCAAAAGAATATTAGGAAAATGCGACGAGAAGGTTAAAGAGCGATGTTATTTTTCACTCGTGAGACCTCACTTGGAGTTTGGCGCTAGCATATGGGACCCTAACGAAGTAGGACTTATCTCTGAAGTAGATCGAATACAGCAGAGAACAGCAAGATTTGTGAAAAGTTGTTACGATAAACTTAGCAGTGTTACCGAATTGTTGAAGGAATTAGGGAGGGAATCTCTAACTGATCGAAGGGAGAAATACAGGTTAAATCTTTTGCGCAAACTCGGAGCAGACAGTATTTTGCCGGACGTTCAACATATAGAGCTTATATTTATATATAACTACTAGAGCCAACATACTACGGTAGAAGCGATCACAGGAATAAAATAAAGGAAATTGACTGCCGAACCGATATATTTAAAATGTCATTTTTCCCACGTACAATAAGGGATCATAATAGTTGTGTTAGATCAATCAGATGAAACTCCCACCCTCAACAGGTAGAGTAGAATTTTCCCTTGTGCTTAATAACACAACATCATTACTTCAACACTTCACGGTCGATTTGTCCGGCATTATTTTATTTTGTTCTCTGCATGAAGTAGCATCTCGTAACATACATAAATTAACAGTATCAGTAATATTAACCACTAGATGTATCTATAGCATTGTTCTGCATGTTCATTTACGTATCACTCTCCCAGTTTCCGGTTGGACTGCGCACTGATCTCCTGACTGTTTTTGGCCTGTGCCTAGCGGCTGGGGGAGCGTTCGAGGTTCTGATTTGTGCTGGGACGAGTGCTGCATGCGTAATGTGGGATCACCCCGTGCCACACACCCTAGTGGTGGCTTGCACGGTACTTTGTAGACGTAGACGTATACAATTACAAAGCAAACGCGATCCACAAGACTCAAATATTACATGAAATAATTGATTTGTAGGTATAAGAGGTGCATATATTATGTTTTACTTCGTCATAATCCAATTCATAATCAAATTTGCAATCACTATCAATGCACTTTTATCCACAGAATGCATTATTATGTTGATCAAATTGATCCTACTGAAAGGGCAGTTTATTTACAAGTCTGCTACTAATATCAATATGCATGGCCGTAGCAAAGTGCGCCTTGAAAGCAGCGAGACTCGGGCAGTGCTCCATGATTTCATCACTGACCACATCATACCTACACCAGAAGTATTAGAATGGTGAACAGGTTATTTTAGCACTCAGGGAAAGGATATGGGAATCGCGTGATTCCTTTGACAGTTTTGCCGCTTACATGCATGCACGCTTGTTAAGGGGTAACTTCTATTTGTGCACCCAAAAACTACTTAAGACGGCAAACGTCCTTTTAGATAACGAGCACTACACACTGGTATGAGTGAGAAAATACAACCACTGATTGAGAATTAATGCCACCGGAAGAGTCCCACATGGCCCACAGTCCGGAACAAGGAAAAGAAAAACCAGTGCACTCCTTATCTAACGGAGGGTGACAATAGAAAGGTCTTTCCTCTACCTCTTCTTTCTCCCCCACTGATCTTCTTCCAACACCCCGCTGTCTCTGGGCAACTCCCGCCTAAGATTATAAAGTACCAGTGAAAATGCCAGTTGATTCCCAACAGGAGAGATTTAAGTTGAAATATAATGTAGCAGTGCTGTTTGTACAAAAGAGAAATGATTTAGAGTAGAATAAAAAGGTAATCCCGTTTGAATTTATATAAAAAAGTTAAAAAATCGAAAACCGAATTATGGTATGCTAATAGTGCATACATGATGGTTTATAATTAAACCGAAACGTTGGCTTAATACATTAAATTTTGTGTTGCATGTTTGCATTCGGCGCTTTTAGTAAATAAATCATAAAATACACTCACTCAAACAGCATTCTCATTAATGTAATAAATGTGACTGAACAACTATACAAAGAGCGAGTGACTCCGCTGAAGTGGTTCATGGCTAGTTATCATAAATGCATTAAATTACAATACGCATTAGAATAAACACAAATTTAAAACAACAAAAAAACACAGTTCTCCAAAAATCAACTGCAAAGCATAATTTCATTGCAATATTAAAATATTTTGGACATTTCACCGTCAAATCAATTATTCATGGCATGTTTGGCAGTCTTGTGGATCGCGTTTGTTATTGTCATTGTGTGATCTCGATGTATTGCATCTTAACACATTTTTGAGAAGATAAGGAGTTGTGCGACACTAAATATTCACATCTAATTCCTTACATCAATTAGTCATAACACCGACCAGAGGAAACAACGTTCTAGACGACGCAATGTTGTACAGGGATCTAAGCAATGTGTCTGGCAGGATTGCCTTACAAAAAGACTATGGAATAAATGTGACTGAACAACTATAAAAATAGCAAGTGACTGCGCTGACGTGGTTCTCGACATAAATGCATTAAATTACAGTATGCATTAGAATAAATACAACTTTAACTGCTTTGGATGGCACAAACTATGCTTTGCATCGTAACACATTTTTGAGGATACTTCGCTTTCCTAGGTAACTCTTGTCTTTTGAGTTAAGATTCAAAATTATGAGGAATGGAAGGAACATTCTCCTTGAGTTGTATTTATGTTGTTGTCGCTGAGAAAAGTTACCTCAAAGCACACATTCACACAAATAGGAACTATACTATTAAATGCTCAACAAAAAGAATAGTTATTTGCTAATATTATAGACCACCCGATGCAGACTTAAATTCAGTTTTAGAGTTGGGGAGACAGGCGAAACGTCTCACACGTCAAAATAACGAAAATAAAATAATTATCGGTGTTGATTCCAACGTTCCCTCGAATGACCGGAAGACATATACGTTTAAAAATGGCGGCAAAGATAAGGAGTTGCGCGACACTCTACACATTCACACCTAATTCCTTACATCAATTAGTCACAACACCAACCAGAGGAAACAACTTTCTGGAACGTGGAATCACCCCGTGCCTACCACACTAGTGGTGGCTTGCACAGTACTTTGTAGATGTATACAAAAGAAATAGGGGTTAAAAAAATGGGAAAACTAAGAGGGACAGAGAAAATAGAATCAATAGAAACTAGAAACATTAAGAAGAAATGGGATACAGAAGAAATTATTAGGAAAATAGAGGAGAGAAGGAAGTGGAACAATGTCGACACCAAACTAGCCAAGAGAGAGTATAAGGAATCAAACAATTAACTCCGGTGGGTAACCAGTCAGACAGATTCGTCCATACTTCAACCTCGAAAAGATAGCCACGAACTCTCAGTAACTTGGTTTAAGCTTTCATCTTAAAATTTACTAAATAAACTTCTGAACTCCAGTGTCATCCCATCCCAAAGATCCCTATGCAGCAAATAAATAAATAAGTTATAAAAAGTTCTATAATAATCACACAGCGTGGTGCGGAGACTTGGACCCTGCAATGACAGAGAGAGAGAGAGTGAAATACGAGATGGTGAGTGAGGAAAGGAAGTTGCTGAAGGATATTGGTAGGGAATAGAACAGGTGGATGGAAGAAGTAAAAACGGGTGATGGGATTTTGAAGACAGTTCTATCAGGAAGTATCCTAGGCATGTGATTGTACTAGTACCACTCAAATCAGTCCAAAAATGAAGTATTAGATATAATACTTTCATAAATGAACCTGAAAACCACCGTTCCCACATACAAGACCTTTTCTTTCACGTGGAAAAAGATACTCAAGCTGATTTGCTTCTCTAATGCTCAGTATAAAATATAAAATATTGTACACCGTATTTTATTACATGCATAAGACTCTTCTGCATCATTTTCTTGTGTTTCCCTGCCATAACCGCTAGCAAGAACTCTCAATTACTGTTTGAAATCCCGTAAAATCCTGCAACAAGCAAGCAGCGTTGCCACGTCTCATCGCAATATTTCCTAAAGCAGCATGGAAAACCTTAATTTTCACCGTAGAAAGTCAATCGAAAGACGCTCGCAAACGTCTTAGGACGATTGACATGATGAAAAAGATAAATTTAAGGAAACTGTTAAAGTTTATAAACATTTAAATGTACTGCACACGGTCTGTTTTGTGCGGCTCCCCTCCCGCTGCGGGGGCCGGGACAGTGAGGAGACCCTAGGCCAAGCGAGGTTCCACCACGAGCAAGGATTATCCTCTCGCGAGCAAGGGTCGACCCACACACCGGCTACCTGTGACCCAAAGACCGAGTACCTGAGATGTGGCCCCGCTCAGCTACCACTAACCGATTGGAATTTGTCCGTGTAAAGACAAAAAAAGAACTATCTGATGTAATCTTTTACTCAATTTGTGTACATACCACACATTTTGAAGCACAGAGTAACTATTAGGTGTGCACCAACTCTACACTTCTAGTTTCAGAATGGGAGAGAAGGAAATAGCAGAGCCAAGAGAATATGTCACATAAATGAAGGTTGGAAAAGTCAGAAAAATGCATATCAGCATAATATAGGATAAAATATTCCATGATTTCACAATGGTTAAATACTTGCAAACCTTGTCCTCCACCTTCCCATTCCATTTCTAGCCTGAAATCCCAAGCTCATTATGTGTGCCCAATTCAGGGCGAGACAGAAACAACTCTACTTGAGAAAAAAGAGGATAAAGGAATGATTGATACTTGGAAAGTACTAAAACTATGTATGTGCATACATATTTATATTGAGTCAAATGTGTAGGTGAATGAATAAGAATTTTGTAACAGTGAATGTGTACCTACTGGAAATGTGATTATGGGCATTTGGTAAATTTTACAGGTCTTGCTGGTGGAACATAGGAGATTTTTTCTCTATGCAACTAAAACTGTTTTTTAGAATAGCTTTATGCTAACCATTACTATAATTAATACTCTGCTCTCCCACTCTCCTCACCCTCTTCAATAAGTACCCTCTCCAGCAGCACCCTGTTACCTACCTCCGCTCTCACCCAAAGCATGTCCCTATTACTCCCTACACATGACCTTCCCCCCCTCTCCTCTCCTCCATGTCCTTATCTTTTCTCCCCCTTCCTAACTATAACTTAATTACCTGGAATTGTTAAAAGTAAAACACTGAGCCCCTGACGGGAATGATAAAGCACTGAAACCGGTAATCATTGAACTGATTCAGAGGAACATTCAACGTACAACTTCTATTTTCTATTATAGCAAATTTCAGTTGCAATACCAGTTATCCTTATGGAAAAGAATTTTTTTAAAGGAGTTAGTTATGCAACATGGACTGGGGTGTATAAGTGCCTGAATCAATTTTATCAAACAGCCCCCCTGAAAAATCGTAGTTCAATTGTCAAGAGTTCAATTTCAATCCACATCAACTAGGTGTGGAGATATTTAAACAAAATAAATCAAGCACCCGGTGAATTTCCACATAAATTATTGTATTTCCCTGGCCATAAAATGCAATTTTTTCACAAAAATACATTCTACAATCAGACTGCATCTCATGAGCCGAGGGTAAAGATATGTTTTCACTCTTTATCAGGTAGATTTTGTGTCGCCATCAGAGCAGCCCATCTATCTACTCTCACCACAGACTGTGTTGGAGCAGTGAGCTAAAGGTATGCTCTTCAGCATTCATTTTTTGTGGGATTCTACAAATCCTACCACAAATAACTGTAATACATTCACTAATTTTGGAAGTTAACAACACCATTTTTGTTCTTAAACTGTTAATATCAAGTTATGTTTATAGTAATTTTTTTTCTTAAAAATCTAGCATACAAAATCACAGTGTATCCTATGGGCCAGGTAATGTGGTAGTAGCTTTATAACCTTCTTGACTCAGCAATTACACATGCTGTTGCAGAATATTGGGCCACTATGCATGAGTTTTGAGAAGAAATTTCATCAAACCAGTGGCTAAGATGCTTTGAGGTGACCATTAACAAATAATGAAAATAAACAAGTCACAAAATGAATAGGTACAGGCACAAGTGACTATATTGGCTGGAGTAACGATAATATGACTTGACCTGAAGCAGTATTATGTTAAAAGACCTGGAGGGCTATTACGGAACCACGAGTCACCGGCGACAACTAGCTGAGTTCTCACCCTGAGCGATTACGGATCTTGAGTCGCCGGCCGTATGGTGACTCGGAGCTGCCGGTGACTCAGCTCTGGCCCCGAGTGATTACGGAACACCGTTCTGTCGTTTTTGGTGACTAAATAGTCGCTTCCCCATGTCACCCTCGACGAAGATGTTCACTCATCGAGTCGCCGGCTTGATTCCGATTCGCTTGGCGATAGTCTGCTGTTTAAAGATGTCTTCCGTCCATATTGTCTGTTGTTTACGCACGAATATAGAGATGATAAGCCATGGATTTAGGTTAAAAATGACGAATTGCCGGTGAAGTAGCGTTGATTCCGAGGTAATAAATTTATCCGAGTTCATTGGTACCCTGTTCTTCTCATGTGTGTTTTTATTACGCGAGTGCAGTGCATAATACCTAATGTGTTCTATTTTATTAATTTCGCCGCTATCCATCGATGTGTTTAATCAGTTATTCGTGCAACCATGGTGATACTTAGTGATATTTACCTGCAGTGAATATTGTAACAATGTAGATTCATTGTTTGATTAATAATCATAGTGTTGTTGCGTTATCTTTCGGTTGTGATTTGGATTAATGACAATGTTTTATCGCGAAGTTGTAATAGCAGGAGCTTTATTGTGCTTGAACTGTGATGAAAATGGCTCGAATAATGTATTTATGTTATTCATTTTGCTATCCTTTAGCTCTAGCGTACTTGATTTTGGTTACTATAACTAAACAATGGATTTTTTGTTTGGTAGATTGTGTTGTTTGCTTTCGAATCAACTATTGATTCTGTTGACAAGTTCGTTGGCTCTAGATTTACGCCCATTGTCTTCGTTATATGGACGGCATGAATTGCTAGTGATGGGTTATTGCAAGTGGTCTGTAAAATTATGTTGATGTGGATGAAGTTCTATAAACAGAGACATATAATTCATATTATGTAATTGATGTGCTCCTCCATGCTATTGATGCAAGTGATTGGGATCGGTATTTGATACTTTGTAATTTATCGTTGGCATATTTTTATCAGAAAAGTGACACAAATAAATTTGTCAAGTACATATTATTCTTTTTCTTACATTTACCTCGATCCTCAACTGTCAGAGCAGAAATTGAAACCTTACCTCAATTAGTTTCATGTATAAAGTAAATCAGGGATTGTAATCGACGAATATAGGAATAATAGTCGTACAATATGGTTCAATAAATAGCTGACATATAGAATAGGTGTCTTGAATTGTAAAATACCCTTTCCTTTTGGCATTTACTTGCCCTCCAAACCCATATTTAGAGGTGGATATATACTCTTCTACTACTGAATTAATGTTAACATAATTTTTTCTTTGATATAACTAGGTGCTTTATTTTTCTTAGTTTTTTTACTTGGGCCTATTCCATCAATGCCTAGTATAATTCACATTTCTGGCCAAAATGCGCCAGCTCATTAGGCAGCAAGCAAGTCTGCAGTGAAAGTCAAGGAAGGTTAAAAGGAGAGTCAATTGCAAACATCATAAGTAGTTACCTGTATATTGCAAAGTCATTGTAGAAGAAAGCATTTAATAAGGGGGATAAATGGTCACTGCCTTATGCTGAGCATGTTTCACATCACACATATGTGGTGAAAATGTTTTAAGCATATGCTGAAAACAAATTGTGCTCCTGTGGAATACAGTACATATCGAGGTAGTATACTATACTATAGTTGCCTAATTATGTCCCATTGGTATACAACTGTTTCATTCAAGCATTTTTGGCTAGCTCATGAGTGAAAATGATTGAAGCTCATACGTTGGATATTTTCAAGTTATTATCATATCCATTGGTGCCCTTATTAGTGCCTAAATTATTATTTCAAGCTATTTATAAGTTGCTTCTATCGGCTACGAAATAGGTACTATCAATTTTGGTCGCTTCGAATAACATTCCACAAATTCCTGTAGATTCTCATCCCTACCATCCAAGCATCAAATTTATTGCATTTAAATATGCACAAAATATTGTACATATCTGTGGAAGTACTATTTACTATCTAGCTAAGTGACGATATCACATTATACTTGTAATTTTCAAATTGTCTGCTGCACCACGTGACTTGTAACAAGGCTGCTTATTGGCTCAGAAAACTGTTCTGAAGATTCTCATACACTCCGAAGTCACCCTTCAAGTCGCCAGCAAGATACGAGTCGCAACCAGTTCCGTAATCGCAGTGGCGACTCGCGAGGGGGTAAGATCGAGTGAGTGCCAAGTGAGTCGCCCAAGATCCGTAATAGCCCTCCTGGACCTCACCCATAGGAAATACTGTGATTCTTTAGGTTACATTTCAGAAGAAAAAATCTATTACCAATACCTGTTAATATTAGCATTAAATTCAATAAAAATTAAATTATTAACTTCCAAAAATAGCAACTGTATAAGTTATTCTTCGAAGAATCCCAGAAACAATTGAATGATGAAGAGTGCAACTTAAGCTTGCTTCCGCAACTGATTCTCTGGTGAAAGTAGAGATATGGGCGCCTACCAACGGCAACACAGAATCAGATGTATGTTATCCCTCAGCCTTTAAAATGCAAGTTGAAAAGCATTTTTCTACCTGTGAGACAATATGGGGAAATCAAAAGGAATTTCCTGATTTTATGAAGAGGTTGTAATTTCAGTCTTCTGATTATCAATGAGCATGGCCACCTATGCCAGACCTTCCATAATTCAATGTTACAAACAATTTGAGCATTTTTCATCCAGGTTGTCCTGGAGTGTAAGTAACCTTCAGAAACCTCCGACTCTTATCCACTAATACATGCATGAATATGTTAGACAATAATAGCATAAGCATCCTTTTCATAGACCATGGTAAAAAACGTATTTAGAAATGATTCTTGAGTTAGAATCTTCCAAAAATATATACCAAAAGTAAGAATGCACTGACTCAGAGGTAGCATTCTGCCATGATGAATAGCTACAAAATCAATTTAATAAATCAATCATAGAAAGAGCTTTCAATCAAATAAACCTGGAAATAAAGGTTTTTATTACACTCTGAAAATATACAATGCAAAAAATATGATTATAAATGACACCAAATCACATTGATAAATCAACTTAAATTTTAATTGATCCACTAACATTTAGCACTTCTTATATCATACCATTTCTTTTCAAAATAGTAGTTAATTCTGATGTGCATGCATAAGGAAGAGACATAATAAAGCTATTTTTAATTTTGCTGTATGCATACCACCCTTTAACATGGGAGAAGTTCTAAGATTTTGCTAGGCCAGAGATATGTCATTCATTACAACAGCTTTTAAAGCCTCATGTTTGTGCCCTCAACAAAACTAGATAATCATGAAAACTGAGTCTTACTTGTTTGTTAGGAAAGCACTTGATGCACCTCGTCTGGTATTTTAAACTGGATTCCCTCCTCTGTTGAACGTACCCCATGTTCCTGAGATCCCAAACATATACCTTTCGTCCATTCAATCCAACAACCATCCTCTCACCGCAGAGGCTGAGGGTGTACACCTAATACGAAAGAGAAATAACACAGTGATAATGAATTCATTTATGGCCATATGGATGCTACAGTTAAAACACTTAACAATTATTTTATTGTTATAAGTACCAAAGCTCCACAGAATTATTGGATAATGCATACAATGAAAATATAATGATAACCTTTTCTACAAACCCCAGGCTAATTTCATGGAGACCAACCAAGGTTGCCTTCCTGCACATTAGAGAGTCAAGATCCAAAAAAGTATTATTACTTTTTACACTTAAGTAATTGAGAGCCAGTAAAAAATAGAGCTATTAACAATAAAATGCTTCAACTATGACTTATTTCAGACAGAAGAGCAAAAGGTAGAATGCATTTTCGATGATAAACAATTAAAAACTAAACCCATATCACATTACATAAAAGTATGCACACTTTTTCCCTCCAATTTGAATGAAAATGAAAATTAGGAGCAGAAATATAAATTTTTATGCCTGCTAAATCCTGAATGAGTTGCCTGAGGGTTTTCAGAGGAGAAAATACAAAGTAACGATAGAGAAAAAAAGAGGGTTGTGAAAGGATACAGATTCAATATTTTTCACAGGTAAAAAAGGTGTGATTTTTTTTGTTTTGTACATGTTGAGGGAAGATAGTAAAAGGGAAGGTGTAAACCAATACAGTCATGATTGGTAGAAAGATCCTTAGATTCCACATTATTAGGGGTTTAAAGCGAAAATGATATCCCAAGATATGGTAGTGCAGAATAAATCATTCCAAGAATCTCTTTTGAAGGAAAGCTTGAAATAATTGAGCTTAATTTATAAGCTTCCTAAAACTGGGCATTATTTCAAATTAATAATGGTTTTTTAATTCCAATGGCTTTGCTTCTTTCACAGATAACTCGCATTACATGTGAAAGCATCAGTTACAAAACTTATATTCTTAATTAATCTATAGTTGACTCAACAAATGAACACTTTATTACTTAGAGAGAAAAAAATGTTGTAACCATTTCACTCCCATGTCATTTACCTTATACACTCTCAGAAAGCTCAATACTCATATTTGTCAATTTCAACTGTTTATTTTGCCATTTTTTGTAAGTCTAATGTGTAACCTTAGTACCTACAGCAAATTTTTCTAACATACTGATTTTAAAATGCTGTTTAAATAAAAATAAATACCATAAAATTAGGCAGTATTAATTTTTTATACAATGAAGTTCATACAAAATAACTTTCTGTACGAGCCAATATATCATCACCTACAGCATCTAAGGGTTAAAAAAGAGATTTGGTCATGTGTATTGTAATTTTTTCATAAGTGATAGACATTCATTACCCATCATGATTTCTAATGTAACTTTTAGAAAAAACTCTGGAATATTTTCCCTCCGCATAATTATCAATAACACTGTTCACAATGTGTACCTACCACATATGTAACAAAAAGGTATTCATTAGGAAAAATTCTATTACATGACCTAAATGATTATGCACTCCTTTACTCATTTATTATTATTATTTACTTTTTCTTGCGATCAGGCCATTGCCCTTAAGTGCATATACTTGTGTCCCTTTCCATTTTGTTATAAATTAGTATGAGCAAATTTGCTGATATTTGTTAGTCTTTTATCACGTACAGTTTTAGCGCTCTCTTTCATCTTGTACATTACTCTATTCCTCTATCAGCTGCAAGCTCCTTGGAACATGTGTTACTAATGTTGCTCTTTATGGTATTGTGAATTGTATTTATAAATTTCTAATTATAATAAATAAAATTATCATTCAGACAAAGAGGAAGTCACACACATGCCATAACACCACACTGCTCCCCTGCCACACACCCTTGAGGTGACTTGCAGGGTATATTGTAGATGTAGATAACATTGCAATTAATTCAGAGGGTATGTCTGCTTTTACTTAAATATCAAGGCATGCATTTATCAATTTATAAGTGACATCAGTAACATCAAGGTAAATGCAGGTATGTGATATCAAGTATTATAAAATTCAGTCTTTAAAAAACTGATAATGTCAGTGGCAAGGATGTAAAATCAATCCATGTCTTCCCAAAGGAAAATAAATTTAAAATGGCACAGACATACTATGCTAATAACATTCAATGTGCCAAGTAGTGAACAGATGGATGCAAATAAACACAGCAAATCTTGGGATGACCTTGTTAAACAGATTATTGAGAGGAAAAAGTACTGAGGCAAGAACAGGCAGTTTGACGAGGGAATTTCAGCGTTTAAAGACGTTACATAGCATCATATGTATAAGGCTAACTTCATTCACTAGTCGTCAGTCCAGGTCATTAATAGCTTTTGAACTGAGGTTTTCGAAAACTGGGCATCAATTTTACTCTATTCGGGAAAACTGCAGTTCTTATGTCATATAAAAATGTATCAACTGAAAAAAGGAGTTCAGGGCAAAGTTATTGCTGAGAACCCATCTCTAGCATCTGGCAGAGTGGCCCTAGAAAGATTCTAGTAATTTGATTGGCATTACTCACCTTGCTAGGCTGTGTATGTGTGCCAATACATTGCGGACTCCTTGGATCCCATAATTTTACGGTAGAATCCCAGCTTCCAGTAGCGACGGCATTTATTTCGTTTGAATGCTCAACGCACCTTATAGCCGCATCATGTGTTCCCACAATCGTTTCTAAAGAGTTAATTTTTTTGTGAGAAATACATTTTAGGAATGCTGATGAACATAAATTTGAAACCAATAATGCACATACATTTCATTAAAGCAAACTGTTATAAGATAAGAGCACAAATCTAAGGATCTTATCATATGTATCAAACTAGATATGAAATGTGTGTGCCCAGGAATTACATAATACTAAATGAATAAATAATAGTTTTTACAATTACAGCTACACAATCGTAACGATAATATAATAATAAATCCAACTTACCACTATTGCTGTTGAAATCATACATTTTTAAAGTGCTGTCTAGACCACCGCTAAATGAATGTACGGCATCCTAAAAAAAAGGCAAATACTTCAAGAAATGACTCAGATGTTATGATATTGTTGTTATGATTTTTGGCGAGGGCGACAAACATACATAACATAGACAGGTGATATTCATTTTACCTGAAAACAGGCGTCAAGAACCGCCATTGAATGGCTATATTTAAGGCGCATATTATTTGCCACCACATCATATAACCGAACAGTTTTATCCCAAGAGGACACAAGTAAAAACTGTGAAGAGTTTGGGCCGAATTTAACAGAAGATATTCCATCATCAGGGGGAGATTTCAATTTGAACTCAGTTCTGGTTTCAGTCATTTCGGCGTCCTTAATACTTGAAACACAACTGTAGTTTCACCTTATATGATAGTTGTTTCACTGTTGCTTCACTAAAATGCCTGTATTTACAATTTTGATCTCAAAAAGTGTTTTCAAATTGCAAATGCAGCGAACCAACAGAAACACCAATCACGTTTTGAAAACTTGATCACGATTTAACGGCATTTGACAGTTGAAATACGAATTTCGTTACAATCGTAGAAGGTTTCATCCGTTTCATCACATTTTCATTTATAGCAAGAGTGTTTCGTGAATCATTTGTATCGTTTTTCATTAAGTCTTCAACTCGATTATTTTTATCTTAAGGTTAGGTGGAATTCATATCTTTTGTAGATTCTATCTCGTTTGAATACTCAGTTGTCTGCAGCTCGACATCCCGCGCTTATCCCAGCGCACTTCCGCGTCAATATTTGAATTTCATTTTGAGGCCCTCCGTAATATAACAAGTGAATATGAACCAAACATTGCATGAGAACAAAAAAAATAGATAAGCTAAAACAAGTTCAGGGTCAGGAGTGAGAAAAAGATATTTATATGAAGTAAACAAAGGAAAACCTTCATGGATTCTGTTTTAGACCATAATAGAGCCGTATCAATATATACCTTTAGTATCCATGATATACCAATTGTGTTCACATTCGTTTACTTTGCTGTTTTAGAGAAGGAAGTACCACGAAATCACTCAAGGAAAATGTACTCCAGAACTGCAGAGAATAATAAATCTGACATGCAAAGAATTAAAAGTGGCACAAGGATTGCATAGTATGTAGAAATTGCTACATATGATAAGCTCCTTAGGTTTTTGCTCTTTTCTTATTGCAGTTTGCTTTGATGAAATGTATATGCGAAAATAGATGTTTGGTTGGCGTGTGAAACCAGGTTATCTGGAATCGAGGTTCCACTCTTACAATTCAAATAAATGGTATAAGTAATCAACGAAGGCTTAGTTTAGAATATGAACCAAAATATGCGGCAAACTTAAGTCATATTTAAAACGTTACACCTCTAGGAGTTTTTTAGCAAAATATATTAAAGAGTGCGTTTGGTCTGTAGTTCATCAGTCTTCTACATTCTTAGAAGCAAGTAAAAACCATTAGAGACTCTAGGTTCAGCAAGTTTTTCGGTTATTGACTTATCTCCAGCGTATAGAGAACATATGAGTATTTGGTACCTCTACTTTACGAATATAACTATCAATTCCAAAGTTGGTCTCGACCACTAGGTACAAGGATGTCTATGAAGGATCATCAATGACCCCAGATTAAATTCCACAAGAAATCCAGCCACGAAAATGCGATTTTCGAGGATGCATTGATTAACTGAAGATATTTCATCTAAGTGCAGTATCTATGATGGCTTAGAAAGATAAAAATATTCGGCCTTTCTGCTTTTTAAGAAGTGTGAGAAACATTTGGATTTCTTTTCGGGAAATATTAATCAAGGCGATTTTCGAATCACACTGTCAACAGAAAACCTCCATGAAAAACGTTATGGAGATAACTCATCCGAAAAACGTAAACATTCCTTTCGACACCGTAGAGTAGAAATTCGTGGACACAGGACGTTCCATTGAAACTCGCATTAAGAAACGCTAAAGAGTAGCGGACCTACCCACGGTCCATAAAATTTAGCTCAAAAGAATCTAATTTATTATAAATAATGCCAAATGTAAGCACACAGCAACTCATACATATCCTAAGATAAGAGGAAAAATAAAATCCCAACTGAGACAGTTACCTTCAAATCGGCCGTACACCCTATAATTCATGTATTGTTTATTCCGTGATGTTAACAAGTATTGAATAAAATAAATTCTTCATTGATCTTTACCTCTAACCCAATAACTTCCCTTCCTCATTCCTAAAGCTGTACCATATTCAATTGTCAACATCCGTCTTTAATTACAGCTATCGAGATGCAACTATATCGACGCGACGACAATAAGAGGGCACACTGTGCGTTATCGACAGTTTTCCAAGCACTGATCATCAAAGTATTGTGGTGTATATAAATATCGACAACACTGTATTAATTTCAGCAAAGTTCATATAATTATCGTGCATATTTTCTGTTGTTGCCAAAGTAGACAAAGTGACAAGCAGTTCGGCCGAAACGTTTCTTCACTCCGGCAAGAAAATTATTAAACTCGATGGTTTCAGGCTTAACTTTGTGAAAATCCATTCTAAAGAATTCAAAAAGAAATGGTACTTTTTTCACAGATTTTTATTTCAAGTCGACCGGTTTCGTCGCATAGGCGACATCATCAGGTACATGATATTTGCCATATTCATGTACCTGATGATGTCGCCTATGCGACGAAACCGGTCGACTTGAAATAAAAATCTGTGAAAAAAGTACCATATCTTTTTGAATTCTTAAGAAAATTATTAGTTTAATACTGAAGACCAATCCCTTACCATTATTTAGTGGAAAGGTCTTCCGATGAATAAGTAAAATTAGACGTTACTTCGCTTTAGTTAGGTCTCGTCTTAAGTGTGCCGCAAAAATTTGGGACTCATCATAGAACGGTTTATTTTGTTAACTAACCAAACAAATAACAGGGGAAAGCCGCTCGTTTTGCAATAAAAACTAGTGGGAACGATCAGTTGATCGCAGAACCAAAAGAGATCCAGGAGAAGTGGAAGGAATATATTGAAGAGCTTTATGGTAATGAAACAAGGCCCAGTATGTTAGATGTAGAGGGGAATACGACATCGACAGAGATGCCATCGGACCTTATCCTTGATAGTGAAATCAAAATTTCTATGAGACATGAAAAGGAATAAGGCGGTGGGAATAGATAACGTTCCTGCAGAGTTTCTAAAGAGTACCTAGGGGGAAGAACGGAAAAAGAAAACTTTTTTCGCCTGTTCGTAGGATTTATGAGGGTGGAGTATGACCGGAGGACTTCGCGAAGACAATACTAATGTCGATACCGATGAGGAACAAGTCAACAATGTGCGAAGACTAGAGGACAATAAGCTTAATATCCCACGCGGCCAAAGTAGTTCTGAGAATTATAAATAGAAGGCTAGAGAAGAAGGCTAATAAATACCTGGGTGACGACCAGTTCGGGTTTAGGAGAGAGACGGGATCGCGAGACGCTATAGGAGTGATGAGGATGGTAGTAGAAAGAAACCTAGAGTATGGGCAGGATGTTTTTGCATGCTTTTTAGATTTCGAGAAGGCGTTTGATAGGGTGGATTGGACGAAATCAATGGGAGTTGAAGAAATGAGGGGTCGATTAGAGGGACAGGCGTCTCATTCGGAATCTGTATATGAACCAGATGGCGCAGTTTAGAGTAGCCGAATGGAGGTAGGAATAAAGGTAGGAGGGGATCTGATAAAATCAGTGAGATTTGCAGGTGATTAAGCATTGTTTTGCCAGTCAGCCAAAGGGGTACAATCTTTCTTTTTCTTTTTTTTGCAATTCAATGAAACTTTAATACGTTGCCTTGTGGCTAATGACATGTTCATTCATTTGAGTATTCTACCAGCTGATTGGTATGTTCTTGGAACGTTCCCATCTTGCATCCCAATTTTTGAAACATTTTCTCGTTTTCCCTTCTATACATGTCCCACCGTTAGATTCCTCTTAAATTCTTTTTATGTTATACCTCCTCTTATTTCGTCCAGAATTCCCATCCTCTTCCTCCATCTTCCACGCCTCCCCAGTGTTCTCCCCTCTATTACCCTTTTCAAACATGCCTTCTCCTCTCAAAACTTCATCCATCCATCTCTTCTGCCTTCTCCGAACCTCCGCCTTCAGCTTCCTCTCCTCTCCAACCATATCCAATACCTCCGCGTTCATCTTCTTCGCCACCCAGCTCACCCTCTCCAACCTTATCCAAACACACATCTCAAGAGTCTCAAGTTACGCACATCTTGCCTTCGCACTAACTATGTCTCCGACCCATACAGCACCACGCTCCATATTAGAGTTTTCGCCAGCCTGTTCTTAACGTCTTTTCTTAGACCCCCCCTGATCCATTCCCTTCTCGTTGAAAATGCCTCTTTAGTCAGGGCAATTCTGTATCTGATGTCGCTACCACTAAACCTACTCTCCTCTAAAATACTACCCAGATACGTAAACTGATCGACCTGCTTCTATCTTGTGCCCTCCCACCCTTATATTCAGCCCAGCCTTCTTACTTCAATAAAATCTCATCACTTTCGCCTTATTGTGGTTTACCTTCACCACATACCTTTCGCACTGCACCTCTAACGCATTCATCATTGGTTGTAACACCTTGGGTGACTGACAAACTGATGCTTGATCATCTGCAAATCTCACTGATTTTATCAGGTCCCTTCCTACCTCCTCTTCCCCCCATGCGACTTAAGGGACTTTATGCAACTAGGCGATAGTGGGCACTAGGCACCCCTGCCGCACTCCCCGTCCTATCATGGCCCATCCCGATTCTCCATCGGCTACACTAACCGCGCGCTGTCTGGTTCATATACATGTTCCGAATGAGACGTCTGTCCCTCCAATCGACCCCTAATTTCTTCAACTCCCATTAATTTCGTCCAGTCCCCCCTGTCAAATACCTTCTCGAAATCTACGAAGCAAGCAAAAACATCCTGCCCATACTCTAGGTTTCTTTCTACTACCGTCCTCATCACTCCTATAGCGTTTCGCGTTCCCGTCCCTCTCCTGAACCGGAACTGGTCGTTACCCAGTAATTGTCGGCCTTCTTTTTTAGCCTCCTATTTATAACTCTAAGGACTAATTTATGTAATTTATGCAGGGACCAAGGTCCCTGTATATAGGGACCTTGACTTTGACATACCCATCAACCTTTCTGCTTACAATTATCCCAGCACGAATTTAGTGATGTCTCTGCGCACGAAGCCTGAGAGGGATAGGGTAAGGGTAATGGCTAGTGCACGAGAGTACTAAGAAAGGAAATCCAATTGCTATAGATTTAAAGCAGAAAAGCAGGGGGATGGATTTAAATAAATGAAGACTTAGATCTGTCCGATTAATTTTTTTGTGAAACGTGTTTCAACATCCAAGCGTCATCCTCAGGTACAATGTCAGTTTGGAAAAAAATGAAACGTACCAATCGGAAACTGAACTTCTTAAGGGTGGTCCAAGTCTTTAATGTGCATTGACTCAAAATTCAACCACATTACAGCACTTTATGTTTCGCGTGTAACACCGATTAAACATCGATGAATACAATGTATCGATGTCAGTGTTACATCCCAACAAACAGTGCATGTGGATCCGGGCTGATTTCATGGAGTGGCTTAACAAGTTCAGCGCCATGCCAGGACATGGCCCCCGGTGTAGGCTTGCGCCTCTTCAGGAGTAAGTAAGATGTTATGTAACCCATCATCCGCCTCCGATGCACGACATCTCATCATCATCAGCTCCGAGTACAGCTTGCTCTTTTTTCCCATCATCCGAATCCCTTTCTTATCAGTTAGTTCACGATTTTCCTCTTTTAACGCAATCAAATGACTATTCAATTGAGCAAAGAATACGATCACTTTCATAAATGGAAGAGGGACTAGGGATACAATTGAAGGGGTGAGAACTATAAACGACAGAAATTTGGGAAAAGATCGAGTTTTTTTGCTAAGCCTTTGATTAAAGCTCAGAAATGAGAGGAGGAATAGGGATGCAAATTAAAGAGGTGAGATCTTGCGCCATTTTTCTAGGTGTTTTGTTTTTGTTGCGCTCCCTCCAGCCATGTAATAATTGAGAGAACAGTGAATAAAAGGCTCCCGTCAAGTCAACATGTCTTATTGACGTCAAGCCCAAGAGTCTTAAGTCACGTACATTCAGTCTGTTAAAATCCGATCCTAGGTCAGAAACCGAAGATCTATCGTGGACGGATATTTCGGAAAAGATCGAGAATTTTTATTTTCTAAACCTTGGATTGCGCACACTTGCACTGGAATCTCATAAATTCCTGCTGGATCCTCCGGAACGCATCTGTGAGCTCATTATTTTTATATTCGTCCCAAACCAGTTTGTTTAACAGTAATAAGTTCGCATCGGCTGATTGAAGACCGGATCGACTCACTGTCTGAGTCTAAAAGTGAGGATGCTGCGTGGAAATTTGGCGTGTATATCCATTCAGACGGGTGTACGAAATCTATTTTAAAATATTTTGTAGCACGAAACAGAATGTTGAGATAATGTGTATACAGCTCTTGAAAATCGTGAAACATATTGCGTGCAAAATTTTTGTGATCTGGCTTGAAAATGCACTGAATGGTCAAAACAAATAGTCAAGATGAACGAACGACAGCTGTTATTGCAGTCAAAAACTGAAGTAATCAACATTATCACTAACCAATTACGCACCGATTACAAATTACCCCAAAAGTAACGATTAGACAAATAAAGCAATCACATTTGGAGTAGATTGTAAATAAAATTACAATTTGAAAAAGGCAACGATTAAAACTAAAAGAAAGTCAAAGTTAATCGTTACCGGTAATCGGATAATAAATGGATGTAATAAATTATTTTCCATCACTGTCCAGGAGCCCATGAAATTACTGTGGGCTCTCAGAAGCCAACACAGCATCATCTGCGTACAGTAGGACTCGCACATTCGGTTCCATGCTCGAACATGCCTGGTGAAAACCTGGCCACAGCGTTGACTTATAAAACACTAGGGTGATCGCTACAGAATGCAGATGCCCATCATGGAGAACCCAGAATACTTCAACAGGGGTAATGGGTATTCGGTGGCCTCGGCATGGAAAAAGCTATTCAACCCCTCAACCAATCTAAACGCAGAACCAAATTAAGTATATTTTTGGCACAACTAGCCTGCCAATATAATCCGACAATGATCGAGAAATCGTCACTTCGACCTGAAGACGCCTCCTGTAGCGGAAGAGAAGCTGTCGTCACCTAAACGCTGACACATCCACTTTCACCTTTAAACATGGGATCCAGTATCATCACATCCTTCCTTCCCGTCGGAGCAGCAGAATCTATCAAACATAAATTATACAATTCACACAAGCGACTGATAAGTGACTCGCACCCACACTTCTTTCATTTCTTACACCAACATTTCACTATGGATATCCCTTCTACGCCGGCAGCCTTTCCACTTTTCATTATTCTTACTGTCGATTCCACCTCATTCTCACTTATCTCATTTTCCCTATTGACATTCTCGCGTACTAATTAGCAAAGTTCACCCTCATCGCCTGCATCATTATCGCATAATTATTCGAAACACTCCCTCAAACAGCCCCTTATATCGCTGTCATCCTACACGATCTCGCCACATTTGCTCTTTGTTGCATTCATTCTCCTGCCCTATTCTTGCTTCGCCCTCTTCACCCATTTCCGAAATAACTTTTTACACCCTTCAAAATCACTCTGCATTTTGTTAGTCTAATCCGCACACTTTCTTTCTGTGCTCCCTCACGACGGCTTTTCATTCATTCTCTTACCCTCTTTATTCATCGCATGCCTTCTTTCGCTCTTCCACAGGTTTGGCTGCAATCAATATCTTATGTGCCTCTATCTTTTCATTCACCAGAAATTTCACTCTTTCATTCCACTATGCACTGTCTTTCATTTTCCCAATCACCCCTTGTCCACACCCACATTCTGCACATTCTAGATCAGTGATGGGCAAACTTTTTAAAGAGGGGGTCATAGGAAAGGAGAAAAAAACTTTATGCGGGCCAATATAACGTATTAAAAATAAAAATGACACATTTTACATAATTCTTGCGTTTTTGTGATACTAAGTCCTATTAATGTCAATAATAAGTCACTACATAAATGTGTATTTCGTTACTGGTAAAAAACAGAGAAGAAAAAGAAGGAAAATATTTATTTTTCTTACAGCCTGTATTCATTATTAGGAAAGCGGAGTGGATGCGGCTACAATCCGTTCCACACACTTGCCGCGCCACCTTACTCCTCGTTGCAGGCGGGTTGGACCAGACTCGACCACGCGATCGAAAAACTGATATGAAATCCGGCTTCGCAAACGGTCGCAGCATAACTCATCGGATTCGCACTGTGGAAGCTTTGTAGAGTTTCGCCATATAAGTTACTTCGCGATGCTCGGCGATGCAATTAGCTATTTCTCTACATATATTTTTAAAATTACCAAAAATGAGGGTCCGCCATTTTGTTTGATATCTTTGGTAAAAATAAGCTATAATAGATATAATATATAAAGAATAATAAGTGATACTTATTATTCTTTATTTATTCCAGATTAGGAATAATGCCACACGGTCCGGATAGAACATTTCAGGGGGCCGCATCTGGTCCGCGGGCCATAGTTTGCCCATCACTGTACCTAGATCATTTATTTCTAACTCTCCCTTGGCATCATTTACACTCTTATTACATTATTATATTCGTCTCATTCTTTCTGCTTCGAGGATAGCATATCCTCAAGCATGCATCCATACCGTACTCTCACCTCGTTGTCTAACAACCTCACCACTTATTATCATACTTGCTTTCTCTCTTTTGCTTACGCGCAGCACCCTTCCTCGGAACCCACTTTCTAACCAGATCCACTCTAAGAGACCACCAAGTGGTGGTCTGTTCCACGCTTGGCACTCCTCCTCACTGTTGTATCCATTACTTACCAACTTAATCTCTCATCACACACATAAAAATCTACAATGCTCGCACAATCACCCATTTTCCATGTTCGGCAGGCTTTCGGAGACCGTCCGCGTCCTCAGGCCAGGCTGAAGTGGATTTTGCTTCTAAAACGCCGGCATTTATGTGGTTCGACTGAGGAAGCCTACAGCATAGTGGGTAGGGATGGGACGTGTAAACGTGTACACGTCTGGCTGCGTGTACACGTTTTCTGTTCCTTGCAAAATAATACACGTTAGCATCGTCCGCCTTTGATCACGAATTGCCGCCACATCCCTCCCCCCTCCCCCGGTCACTTACAAATAATACCGGTCACTTGTTAATAATATGACTTGAGTCAAGGTGCTTTAGACGCCGGAGACACCCAAAACCATCTAGATCTACATCTACAAAATACCCTGCAAGCCACCTCAAGGACGTGTTGCAGGGGGTGTGTAGTCACCAACATGCTTTTCACTAAACCCTAAAGCTAATGTCACTACGACCATTGATGCATTAGCATAAATCGCTAATGGTTGTAACGAGGCGAAGCTTCACAAGCATGCACATTACTATACATATGTTACTATTCAGCAGCATACCTTATGAACGTACTTATGAAATTATACAGGAAAATGGTTATTGTTGTGGTTATAAAAAATTAATTGTGATCAGAAAGAGTTTTCGGCGCGTAGGTATTAACGACATACTAGCATACCACACATCGGTTTAGGAAACAAACATTGTTATGAATCAGTGTGCTGGAATCTGGATCGCAGTCGGTGACTACTGTCACCGCCTGCAGTCACCTCCTACTCCCTGTGACACAGACATTAGCAGGCTGCCGTTCTGCAAACAGCGGTGCGGTAGGGGGCTACGAAGACCGTCGACGGGACTACCAACACTCTAGGCGTACTTGTAGGCCCACCGCAGAACGGAACGTGGGGTGGGGACAGAGACTAACTATTGTATGCGTCGGGTCAGGTAAGACGTGTGCACGTCTGAATATCAAGCGTGTACACGTTTACTGCAATACACGCTTTTGCCCATCCCTAATAGAGGATGAAACGTCGCAATCAAGAACGATGCCAACGCGTACGGAACCCATAAACCTGCCAAACTGCGAACCAGAACTCCCCGAAAACCTTCGTCAGAGCCCCCTTTTCCATGTTTTCAATTTTTTCATGCTTCATACATTACGAACAAAAGTCCTCCCAAACATACACTCACCTAGTTTTCACTATTATCATTCATACGAGGGTCACCAAGTGGCCCAATCACTCTCCCTGATGCATCATGTGTAAGGTCAACCCAGACATTCATGTCGCCTAGTACAATTACTCTCTCACCAGGGTTACATTCATTCAAAACCTCTCTTTCGTTTCCGCCAAAATGCATCTTTTAAACTTTCACTTTCTCCATTCACTGGTGCATAGCACCTGACCATCGCATCTCTTCGAATGCCTGTTTTAATTCGAACCCAGAGCAATCCAGTGGGTCATTTCCCAGTTTGTATCGCACGTCTGTCTCTAGATGGGTCGACTATGTACAACTTCCGCCGCCCATCTTGGCTTCGGCCGTCCGAGTCTATTCTTTGACTATTGGCAGTAAGTTAGAATAGATTATGCAAGATTGCAGTACCCGCGTATGCAAGATTGCCTTTGCAGTACCCGCGCCACGAGAATCTTTACCTGATTACGGTTAGGGCGCTCTACAGGTCAGTTTTTACACATTTTTTCCAGGAAACCACAAGAGAAATCGAAGCCTAGACTCACTTTCACTATTCTTCTCGAACTAGGATCCCTTTTGATAAGACTACCTTGAGAGCCAGCATACCGTAGCCCGCGACTCGTTACCAGGAAGTATATGTGATGTACTGACACTTCGGGAACGCCTCCTTTGGGCGTTCTTGATAGGAAAGTCTAAGAGACTTTTAAAAGTGACTGGTTGTTCTCATAATTGTGTCACTTCGAAGAGAGACGATGAGTGAATAATATGGAAGCCCAATTGCCATGGAGTATGTATTTCATCAGCGATTTTTTCCTTCCTCCAGAATGAATCATTTACTTTCAGTGAAGTTTGGTATCAAACTTAATTTCCTAAAATTTAAACAAACAGAACGGAGTTGGCCATGAGGTAGAACTTCAGCATTGTCTAAATTAGATATTTCAGACGCCGCAGTTCTGTAAATCAGACTACTACTTTCTTCAGGCAGAAAACTAAAAACGGAAGTGGTGAGGAATCTAACCGGCAATAAGGGGAGGATTTTTTGGGTAAGCGGGTAAGGAGAAGGAAGAGACTCTATGTGCGGGATGAGGAAAGGTAAGGCGACTATGGGCAGGGCATATGCTGAGATAACGAAAAGGGAAAGGGGCCTGCTCCTGTAAACATGCAGAGGAATCTTACTCTCATCCATTTAAAATTACCCAAGCCGGTAGATTACCCGAATGATAAAAATAAAGTGAGATCCTTCAGCCCTTGTATCAAAATTTCCTCCATCGCCCATGTGATTCCTCAATTTCTTCTTACCTTCCGCCTCCTTTCATACCATCTAAAATGCCCTTTTGATTCTAAAATTCTTTTCCTCCATCGTACTTTCCTCACACTACAGCTCAAAACCGACATGCAATTACCTAGTACTACCTTCTCCATCCACACGTGGTGGTTCCTTTGAATTTCCTCTTCCTACTTGACAATACTCAACACCTCATTTATTTTCCTCTCCAACCAGCTACCCTAAATTTCTGAAGTACACAACGTATTCATGCGACTCTGAAGTAATCTTTTGTCTTCCCTCAGTCCCATAATCAATTCCCTGCGGCCGCAAATGTTTTTCAAAGTGTTTTAAGTTTGGTTAAATTCGGAGTAGGGTGTTTTAACTAAACTCCTGTAAGCGCTACTTTAGCACGGTGAAATTCTGTTCGTTTCGGCACAGAGTAATATGGTTTCTTACTCTATGGTTTCGGCGAACATTTTAAAATGCGCTTTTGCGATGAATAATTTTATATTATATCGATGAAACCCGGATAAGTATGTATTACTAATCGCTTGATGGAGCAGGGATTGCGCAAATTTCATCTCAGGGAATGGTATACTGTGCCGCCGTCACAGTAGGCGGGACGGAACGGCAATGCGAGGAAAACCTCAAAGGATACGGGCTAAGGAAATAAAAAAGGAAGCAATAAAAATCACTCGGGAGACTCCTAAAAAAAGATGTTCAAAACATTTTCAGGCCGTTCCACCCAGGTGCAATGGCTGCTAATGGTGCATGTGCTGATTCAATTTTGCTACCACCTTAAAATATTAGCCAATTAATAACAGTAATTGTTAATAATAATAACCTGGATGATGAATCAACATAGTGAAGACATTATCATCACCAGTTTTCTCTACCTCTCCTTCTCAGTATTCTTTCGGCTAACTATGTACGTTATTCTTTATTTTTTAGAAAATTAAATTTATTATTATTCCGGGACAAGTATGTCCCTTACGTATATATATAATGAAAAGTACATATCTTTAGATTCAAACACATATTACAAAAGCAATATATACATGATGTATCAATATAACAGAATCCGGCATAATATTTAAGAAAACGGCAAAATTATAAAAATACATCAGATTTTGTAGAGTGGAGCACAATATTTAGTTCAGTTACAATATTTAGTTCACTTTTAGTAATATTTCATGAAATTTATTTTTAAATTTATCTGCATTTTCAGATTTTGTTATGTTTTCTGACAATTGATTCCTTTGTGAGTATTAATTTTAACATGCCTCATAATTTGCCTTGTATATTTTATCTTTGTCCTTCCTCGATAATATCTCCTTCCATTATTATTTTCAAGAGATATTTTGCCGAACGGATAGGTATGGGAATTCGTTTTTCCCCCGAACAATAAGGGACTTAAATAAATGCTAGGCGTAATTTAATTAGAGCGTTTCCTTTTTATAGGCGGCTTGCGGGGTAGTATGTAGATGTAGATATTGTCCAATTATCCGATACCCAGTAGTCTATCCTAATTCACTAAGTAGTCAATATAAGTATAATAACAAGTAAAAGATAAAAAATACAGCCTCTTATAACTTCAGTAAAATGAAACAGAATTGTATTGGCGGAAAAAAATAAGTGTGAAGGAAACAAAACACTCCTCTAGGATGGATGACTGGTGACAATAATGATGACTAGTTTCATAGGACTTATCCCTTCTCCTCGAAGCGTGCACTCGGAAAATCTAAGAAGGTGGAACATGTGAAATCCTTCTAGGCGGCACGGAAATGCACAGTTTAAAAAAATTATTACAAAATGCTGCAATTACCGCCATGAAGCGCAAAGCGACGGCGATAGGTTGCATTATCTCACCAAGGACAGCCGATGACGATGAGCAAAGGATACCTGATTTTCGAACCTCACTCTCGTTCTTGGTTCGCGCAAGGAAACCAAGAGATTCAAGACGTGAAACACCTCAAGAACTGTGCTGGTTCGTTTGCATGCAGGAGATCGCAAATAAGGAGTTAAGCACACACAAACCAACAACCGTGAGTTTTAATCCTGATCAGATTTCGAGCTTCTCAATGTATTTCGGTAATGGTCTTCTAATGTCAAGAGTGGAGAGTTATCGGGGAAAAAAGTACACGGCAACACTTCAAAGCCACTTCTTCCACTTCCACTTTATTTTACAGGCTTCGTTTACTTGGCCTTTATGTTCCCTTTTTAACTTGGAACTCACTGGACTAGGGAAAGTTTTTAAGGGAGGGAGTTGCGTGCGTGTAATTTTTGAATTAAGGTATTTTTGTGTATTAAATTAGTATTTTTTTCTATTTTACTTTTATTTTCTTTTTTTTCATCATGCTTGGGATTTTATTTATTATTTTTTTTAATGCATGGAATAACTTATTAATATCTTTCGACTTATTATTGCTTCCTTTTTTATTATTATATTTTTTAATAATATATATATATATATATTTATTTATTTATTTATCTCTTTTTTTCTCAAAACAAGACTATGCTGAGGTAGTGCGAGGTTATAATGAACTATTTTGTTATGCTAATCAGGGGGTAGGAGATATCTAGGAGACTGAATGGCTTTAGGTCGATTTGTCGGTGATTGGGTGATATTGGTCAGGAGGTTGGGAGGGTCTAGGTGAATGATTGAAGGATGGATTTTTACTTTTTTGCGCTTTGAAGGAAATAGGCTGTGGAAGAGAGGATTTTTTGGGGGGGATTTAAGTGGGGGTCAATGTTAAGGTTCCAGAGTTGGTTAAATAAAGGATTTGGATGCTTATTGAGGGATTCTTTAAACGTTTTTGAATTTTGGATGAGGTGTTCGGTTACATATTGAATTCCTAGTTCGTCGTGGAGGCATGCGTTGGAGTGGAACCATCTGGCGTTGGTAGTCATGCGGATTATTTTGTTTTGTGAAGTTTGAAGTTTGCTGATTTGGGAACAGGAGAGTGAAGCTGCCCAGATTTGATTGCCATGCATTGTTGATGGTCTGACAATTGCGGTGTAAATAAGTTTTTTCAAATGAAGGCGTAATTTACTTTTTCTATTGAGAATGGGATAAAGAGAACTATGTGCGGCATGGAAGGTGGTTATGACTTTATTAAAATTTGGGTGAAAATGGAGGGAAGAATCAATAATTAAACCCAGGAATTTAGTTTGCTTAACTGTGGGAATTGTGATTTCGTTGAGGGTGAGAGGAGGGCCTGAGCGTCTGACGCATTTTATTTTGCTGTTGTGAAAAAATGGGACTTATGTACATTTAGTGGGATTGATAGTGATTTTCCATTTATCTGCCCAGGTGTGATAATTATTTAGGTGGTTTTGTACATTCCGTCGGGATGCGACAAGCCATCTGTGAGAAGAAGTAATGGTTGAGTCATCGGCAAAGAGATATAAGTTAGTGTTGGGGGAGGTAAGGAGGTCATTGGTGTAGATGTTATATAAGGTTGGTGACAGGACGGCTTCTTGTGGCACTCCAGCAAGGATAGGATATGACGGGGAACGATTATTTTCTAGGCTTACTGAGAAGGTACGATTTTGCAATTTTGAGTTTATTAATTTGATGAGGTAGGATGGACAATTGAGGGTTAACAGTTTGAATATTAGGCCTTAATGCCAGACCTTGTCGAACGCTTTATCGACGTCAAGAAAGGCTGCAGTGGTAAGTCTTCCATAGTGTTGACTGTTGATCATTTAAGACATTATCGGTGAGTCGGGCAATTTGGTGGATTGTGGAAGTGTGGGGAGTGAAGCCAGCCTGTTCGGGGATCTGAAGAGGAAGACATTTTTTTTTAATTTAATAATAAGGAGTTTTTCAAAAAGTTTTGAGAAGCAGCACGTTAAAGAAATGGGACGGTGGTTGTTAGGGTCTATTAAGTTTTTATTAGGTTTCGGGAGTACAATGATTTTGATGCTTTTCCAAATAGAGGAGAAGTAATTTAGGTATATACAAGTGTTTAGAAGATGGAGTTGGCTGACATGCATTAAAACCCATCGCTCCGTTCCCTTTCGGGGTAGGCTTAGGTGGTCAAAAAGAAGTTTAACTCTTAGTGATAGGCCTGTGAAGCTGACTCTGCTTTGATAATTTCCTTCACACTGCCCTATTCTCGCATACCTCTTTTTCTTCTCTTACCCTCATACATACATGCCCTCTTGTTCTTATGACTCCATATATTCCTACTCTTAAGAGTATCTTCCACCACATTCACCCATGACTTTCTCTGTCAATCCCGTCCTCTCATAACATTCACTCCTCTATCATAAATCTGCTTCGTCAAATTCGATTGTCATCCATTTTCTCGACATGGCCAAACCATGATGCGTAATAGCTCTAAAATATTTTCCTGAGACCATTGTGGAATACGTTTTATTCTCTTAAGTTTCTTAGAATACTTTATTGTCTTCCGAGCGTTTTTACCACGATCTCGCAGGACGTTCGTTGAAAAATAACTCACCACCAAACATCGACCAAAATCATGGCCCGCAACTCGGGGCTTTGTGGATAAGTGGAAATCCAATTCAATCCAATACCACTTGGAATACGCCCAGCTCAATCACAATGTGGGCTGGGGACGCTGTTTCTACCAATGGTTCAACATGTGAAGAGTTCTTAGATCAAATGCAAAGTTTTAAATGTTCGGAGTGTCTTAAGTGATCGTCCAGATTTAAATAGAGGACCCCTTGACGGTTTGTTGAAATATTTACCACAATGTGTGCTTAATATATTTAAAAATCAATTGGATGCATCGCCAGCACCTGCGAATCACAGCAAAAGACCCCTTAAATGCTTAATTCACAACGTGAAACGTAAAATAGGATTTTTTATTGGTGCATTTTATCCTTAAAGTTTGTTGCAGGGCATAATGTGGTTTGGCTTTTCTCGACGTAAATATCTGCTCATTTTTCCCGCGTAAACTCCAAGCTATGGATTCTGGAAATTCATTCCGGTCACCATGGAGATTTCTCTGGGGAGTTTCCATGACGAATGACTTAATCAAGGGATTAAAATAAATCATGACTGCTTGACTCGGAGTTAAACGCGATGGCATTGTGTAACGAGCATTGATCCACATCGTAAAGTCATAGAAAATTATTCCGTGTACAAACCTAATTTTTATTTGATTTTATTTTTTGTTTGAGATGAGAGTGCTTTCACGATTAGAGACTTTGCTGGCAAGAGCGTAATTTCGAGGGAGTAAATATGGGATTCGATAGTATTAATTGATATAACTCGCTCCAGTTGGAATCAAATACCAGTACCGCGAGTACCCCTTGCTGCATGCAAATGACTATGCGAATCTGCTCGTTCTAAATGGAATGATGATCTACGAAGGCACTTCGCTCTGATAAGTCCACACGAGTCGTCTTTAATAAAGATTTATTGCAAGTTAATGGAAACCTTAATCAAGTGAAAATACCTGGAGTTCCAATCTAACCATTTAGATCGTTTCTCTTCACGTGCGCCGTCGTAAGCGCACATTAAACGGATGAGTGAGTTCTCGCGAACATCATTTCCACCTGCATTGCGAAACATGCTTGACGACCTTGCTCAATGAATGATGTCCAGCGTCCGCATGCATTAGAAGTACACTTGGCTTCCCGATGAGACGGCGGGACGAAGACACTGGCCGCCATTCGTTCGCGAACTCTCGGAATGGATAATTTCCTCCGCATCACTGGAGCTACTGTTGGATTCCACATGACATTCACCCGCCGAACTGCAAGCTTTGATCCGTAACAGACCTACACAGAACACCTTTACTATTACCGTGTTTCAATTTGCGTCGGCTCGAATTTGATCGAATTTGGGGAGTAGGGATGAGCTAACTTGGGAGATTTTGTGGTTAGAATCCTATCCGGGGTGGCCAGCTAGAATAAAGTGGAGTATATCGTAAATACTTCGTCACACAACACGGCATTTCACGCATAACTCCATGAGCGTTCAGCAACCGATGACATAACACGTTTCCACGCATTACTCTTTACAGCACGAATAATTATAGAACTGTGACATTTCGCAAGGGCACATTAAGGCATTATTTAACCTTCATCCAGTCCTTTATACTATGTCAATGTTTTGCTTTATTATTTAACGACTCAAAGAAATCGCCTTTCATCATAATTGTCTGTACGTGTGTTAAACCGGTTGGGGCAGGTTTTGATGGAGTTTTTTTTGCAATATTCCTCTCATCAGCTCAATATGCTGGCTCTCTTCGTTCTATTTCACGCACTTATTATATTCCATACTTGCAGGGCCGGCCCTAAGTTCATTGATCCACCTAAGCAAATGTTCATTTAAGCCTCTCCCCCCTCCCCCAGCCATTCAGAAGCAACATTTGTTCAATCGCAAGGACTTCATAAAAGTACATCAAAAAGGACGCCGGAATCAGGGACAAATAATTACACTTTTAATGTAAACTTGCGCAAGATTCATATAAATATTTGTTATTTACTTAAACAGTGCTTAAAGTTTAAAAAAAATGCCTGGTATGGCTATTTATGGTGTTATGGGGGGCGAGGGTTTTTACGTAGAAACATTTTTTAAACTGCCAGATTTTTCGCCATTCCTATGAAGTGCTTTATATGTTTAGGCTCGGTTTTACAGTTTTAGTTAAATATTTCCTCTTTACGAAAGCCGATACTAATGCGTTCTCCCATCTATAACGCAAACTTAACAAACCGGCTGTCTGATATATTATACAAAACTCGAACCCTCAGTCAAAATTAAGTTAAAGCAAATGCTATGTCATCTCACGTTTAACGTTAACCAGATATTGAAAAAACCGGGTCATGGTTATTTTATCCGGCTATGCTATCTCAATTCGACGGCTAAGTTCATTTCGCACTTATTGTCTGCCACTTGCATACTTATTATTTCTGCTGTGCCGATTGCAGTAACTTTATCCATATATCATTAAAATATTGCACGACTTTAATTTTTAGATTTTTCACATGTATTCTAGCATAATTACCTTGTTAATTCAGCAAACATTTATCCACTCGACAAGGACTAAGGGAAAACATTTTTGATGGGGTTCTTAGCAATGTTTTCCGCCGATATCATGCCGAATCGTACCTTAATTCGGCCTTGCCCGTTACAAAGAGCTTGACTAATTTAAATTGGAATATTGGTAAGATATGTTACGGTCTGCAAATACATGGCATAAATTATTAAATTCCCAAAAATATTATCCACACGCAATTCTCGTAATTGTTGCCACCAACGATGTGAAGCATTACAATTCTTGATGATTTAATTGCAAGTATGCTTGCATTTATAAATGCCATATTTCGATTTTATTAAGAGGGAAAATTGAAAATGTACCCGAATGAGCGAGTTCAAATGGTAACCAAACAGATTGATAAATTTCTGAGAGCGTTTCACGTTCATATGCCCATTTTCTTCCGACCGGCCTTGAATAATTTCCTATTGCTTACTTCAAATCCATTTGTAAGAAGACTCAAAAGAGCTTAATAAACACCCAAAATTAAGAAGCCTTGCCATAAACGACGACCCATAGGTCGGCCATAGATCCTCTTAAGTCAACATTTTGCACCTATGATACTATTACTATTTATTTATTCTTCATCACATTGTCGTTTTAAAAATTTCGTTTAAAATTTACACATTAAATTTCCAAAGGTTCCTCCTTATTATCAAATAATGGATGTTACCGGAACAACATTAAAAATATATCAAATATTTTTTAAATGTGTTTGTAATGTTTTGTTTATCGAATTGCGTAGATACACCTGACATCAAATGGCCAATGGATAACTTGTCTTAATGCGAATATTTGAGTTTTCAACGGATTTTACCCAAGACCATGTACCACCTTCTCTCTATTTACTTAAAATTACTAATTTAATGTACAGCTTCATATCAGAAATGGTATTTTTTATATCCATAGGGACCACCTGGATGCAGGAACTTGCGTGGCTCGTCAAGAACGACCTGGACTACGAGACGGCAATGAAAAAGATGTTGATTGAAAGATATGCTTTTCTTGAGTAAGTGATGTTCGTAGTACGCTGGGAGGTACGAAAATCGGGGAGAATACCGTAGTCACTCGCGTAAAAATGTTTACGTTTGGGCCAAATTTATGTTTGGATTAAGTTTAGCCCAAATATCGGCAATGAGACTCCTAACTTCAAATAGCGTCTAAATATTTATACTTAGCCCAATTTACATAACCTTACAACAAAGTTGAAACACCATTCGGGGAAATTTAGCTAGTTTTGGGCTACTTTCGAAAGCTAATTCATTTACCAAATTCATTCCACATTTTTCCCAAATTATTGTTAGCTTACGTGAATATTTGAATTAAAGTTGTTGGAAAATTTATGAATCTTTGGGACAAGTTGCGCAATAACTTTCCTAAATAAATTCGGTGAAGTATATCTACATGTTTAGACGCTATTTGAAGTGAAAAAGGGTTGATGAAAAATACTTGGGACGTCTTTCTGCGAGAAGAAGCAGGAATGATAAGGGTTACAGTCATAGTTAACGGGGCGTATATACAGCGATGTATCCATTTAAAACACATTGCTACCAAACAAAATACCAGGAAGCAAGAGAATGTTAAAAAAAAACAAATCGAAACTCCACCCTTAACATCAGTAAAGCATCCGTACCCAATGAAATAAGGTTTGTTTTTTACAAGTAACTTCATTTTGTCTGCTTAAAAATTCATTGTCTTCAGAAAAAGTATTTAAGAGCTTTCCAGGCAGCGCATTCAATTCCAGTAAGACTAAAAAATGAATGTATATTACTATTATTCTCTTGAAGTCTCGTGTTAACCTTCCTCTAAATGTCATTATTCCTTTTGAGCTCGCTCTTTCCACTATCTCCCTTTTTTTAAAAGCGGTTATTTTGCCGCAGGATTTGCTAGGATTTGTACCAATGAACCTCCGATAAATCCTCAATCGCTCGACTCCATAGTCACAAATTCATACCAATGAAGACTATGATTCTACGAGAAATTGTCACCACAGAATAGCATGTCTTTCTCTACTTAAACGAACCACTAATACCGATTTATCAACTGTTTTAAGGTGATATAATCCTGGTGAATGTTTGAGCGTAAAATAAGGTACAGCGGCTGAGACGAAATCCGAGGAGATAACATTTTTTAGGTCTTCAGTGGCCACTCTTCTAGCCCTAAATCTAATACAAAACTGGTTCACATACATTTAAACTGAGTTCCATCAAACCAGTGAAAAGAGTGATAGTGGTAGCATTCTCCTAAGAAGAGTTTGATCCAGTACGAAGTGTTCTCCACAAGGCGAAATTCTGCCTAGGCATACTAGGCAGCTGCATAGAGCCCCAATCTTGGAGGGGGCACCGGCTAAGGGAGTAAAATAGTACACATTGAGACACAGAGCACGGAAAATAAAGTCAAATTTTGCCCAATAAAAATAGAAAATACAGTACGTTAGTCTATTCATATAACATTAAAGGAATAAATAATAATGCTCGTTTTTTATTGACTTGCCAAAAGACTGTTAAATGCCTAGCCTAAAGTCCGGCTCAGGTTCAGCAGGGCTATTACACATGAATTTATTGTTTAGCATATAGCAGTTTAGCATGTGTAAGAGTATTATCTAGGCGTCATTTGCGTTAGTTTTAGAATTTTAAAGATGGCTTTCAATATTTCCGCCCTCTAACAGGTGGTGACGTCATTTTTTCATATCGTGGATATTCCTAAAGCTATATTCGCGACCTTCATTTGAAATATTCTTCAAAGATTTGGGAAAATCAAATCATAAGCGACCCATTTCGAGTCGTCTAACAAATTACCAATATCAATACAGGCGAAATAGCATTACAGGCAGTTTTAAAACCCGATAGACACCATTAGTGCAATAAGTGTAAGCTTGAGTCTCTCATTATTAACTGACTACATTATATATCCTTGACTGGAGAGCTTGGCACAGTGAGCAGATCCGGCCATGGCCTCTACCACCACCAATACCAATTGTACCTATCTGTTTACGGCTATGTCCGCGGGGCCTGCCACCTTGGATATGGGTAAAAGACGTAACACCGTGTAACCCACTCCGTTGGTATCTTCAGTATTTCATCGATTTTTTTTGTAATGCTACGACATAACTGTGAATTCCAAACGGCATAAACGTATATTTTTTCATAATCCTTATTTAATACTCTACACAATGGCAAGGTTTTTCGGAGACAACAATTTTGATGCTAACAAATGGTTTTCAAATTCATGGTTTACATCAAAATGGCTTTTTGCGTGCCATCTTACACTGGGTTAACGAAAAATATTGATCTGCACGTGCCTGCTTTCTTATATCCGTGGGGTTTTTTATTTTAATCTCCTTTGCAGGGTAAGCATGCTGTTGACCAAGGATTTGACGAGAGAGTTAATCGAAGGAAGCAACCGTGACCCGAAATGCATGGACACGCTAAGAGCGATGAGTGAGCCCGGATACGAGACCGCGGCCAAGATGACCTCTCCGAGACACTTCAAGACACACCTCCCGCTCACTTTGCTGCCTCCAAAACTTCTGGACACCTGCAAGGTTTAAGTAGCGTTTCCAGCCCTCCAACGCCGGCCATATACATACATCTGGTTAACCATTTATAACGCTTTGCAGCTGAATACAAACGATATCAAATTCAAATAAATTATGTACTTAAGAGGATGTCACCCTCTGGGAATACTCACGAATGTGAGAAATTCGAAGTAAAAAATTAGTCGCCTGGACTGGGATATAAGTTATAATAATTTAGTAGCTAAAGCGCTGTTATTTTTGGATTAGATGCCCGCATCCGTATTTTGAAAAACCTAAGTTTCTTATCCTTTGCCGGGGAACTAATCAGGGCTAAT
The DNA here is from genome assembly GCA_963573305.1 of Pyrrhosoma nymphula. Lineage (NCBI taxonomy): Eukaryota > Metazoa > Arthropoda > Insecta > Odonata > Coenagrionidae > Pyrrhosoma > Pyrrhosoma nymphula. The sequence continues at coordinate 123,373,131 of OY754330.1, forward strand.
GAATGTTGTCTTTTTTGCGCATCAAAATATATATTTGCATATTTATTTTATTCTAATTCTCAAATTTAATTATTCTTCGTTATTAGCTGTAGGCAAAACAAGTCGCGCAGGTTCGTCAAAGATATACAAATATGATTACAAACAGAGAATATACAATAGTAATTAACAAGACAATAATAAAGCAACTGAGATATTGACACCAAATAGACATTAAAAATAAGAATCTACATATTATCGTAGGTTAATAGAACGGCTCTCATTGTATGGTAACCATCTACTCATCCGGTGAATAATAAGGGTGTTTCACGAGATGGATTCCCAATTGTGACTTGGGTCGTTTTTATGTTTTGAGTTGGGGTAGTTTTTAATAAGGGAGAGTTATGGCGTGGTATGGGCTTCTGTCTGAGAGTGATAGATCATTACTTCTATGGGCTTGTCAGGTTTGGTAGTGGTGTTCCTGGTTTTTCATAGTAAATAAGTATAGACATGTTTTTGCCAATGTTGCTGCCTCTAGAATGAGTATGTATGGGAGGATCAGGTTTTTCTTAAATTTATTATAAGGGGTTGCTTTACTGATTCTGTAAATGGCAGGGACAGTCTTTTTTTACAACTTGAAAATTTTATCACAGGGGCTTCATACACCCCAGAAGACGATGCCATATCCCACATGGGAAAAGAAGTACAGGAATAGTTCGTTTGTAGATATTATTTGGTATATGTTTTTCAACAAATACATGTGAAAGTGTAATTTTTTATTTAGATTTACAATGTGACTCAACCAGTTTAGGGTTTCAGAAATAGTTATTCAGACAAATTTTGTTACTTCGCAATACTGAATCTGATAGTCATTTAATTAGAGGATTAGGGCGGTCGGTCTTTTTTCTGGTGGGGTTGAAAATAAATACGTGATAATTTGGCTTTATTGAGTTGGAGACGATCCTGCATCCACCTCATTCCCGCCGAGTGCTTTAACCAATTATGGAATTCTGATTTAAATTAGAAACTTAATAAATTTGTTGTTTCAGGCTTGACTTCGTGGAAGTAATAGATTTCCATTTTTAATAAAAAAACTTTGTACTTTTCCACACTTTATTTAAAAACTGCGACCGGTTTCACCTTAATATGGCATCTTCTGGCACATTCTGAAGCTTAGGTCCTACAATATATACCCAGAGAACGTTAAAAATGGTGGGTGTTGGTTTGAAATGGGGAGAGAGGAGCAGGGCGGTTGGGGCACGGCAGAGTGAGAAGGCGTAGAGAAAAAAAACGAGAGGAAAGGAAGGAAAGTAAATCGGGGGAAGACAGTGGGAGGAGTAGAAGGTCACCAAGTTATACTGTTTTCTATTTTTTTTAAAAGGAAGATTGGTTAAAGCCCCAGCCCAAACATCTGTGACTGAAACGAATTTAAAGAACTTGGCTTAGTATCCCAGTCCAGGCGATTGATATTTTTCCTCTGTAAACTTCATTTACTCGGTTTTAGATTGTTCGGGGCTGGAAAAAATTATCAGCATCCAATCTATCTTAGAGTTGAGAAGTAGCAATCGTATTGTGTATCCATCGTCAAAATATTCCTGTATGGAGGCACTCGCAGCAACGCGAGTGAAATATTAGGCCAAACATGCTCCCAAAGCAGCAAAACTCGAAAGCAACGCCAGAATTCATCAACAGCTGCGAAAACCAACAGTCGGGGTTGAATAATTTTCAAAATTATTTTCATTCAAATCAAGACCTTTCCTCAAACTCCCAATCTTCGTTAAACACTTCCCACTCTGCTTCTCATAGTCCCCTGCATTTAGTTCCAAGACATACCCAACGTCCCCCCACTTCCTTCTCCCCCAACCCCGACAAAATTCACTCCATCCTCTCCCCGTCCCTTCTCTTCCCCCCTCCCGGTTACAAATATACATTTTCTGTACTTCACATGCTACTGTACTAGATGATTGATTTTGTTAGTACATGAGCTTTATCTATTAGTAGGTTTTCGCAGGTTTTTCACACTCCTCTTCATGTTTGAGTGTTTTCTTGCAGTGGGATTTTTCGTTGAGGATATCAGCTCCTTACTCCTTACGTTTTTTTCACAATCATGCATATCTTCCTGCACTTATATTCCAATTGACCCATTGTAAAATATTTATGTTGAAAATTTTAATTTTTTTATATAATTTAAATGGTCAAAATGTAATTATTTCATAAGTGTATTTGACGAGGATGGAAAAAGGGACTGCCCCAGTCTCAATCTCGCCCAAATAAAGACGCATTATTATGTCTCCTTCGCGATACAAACCGGTCGAAAACTAATAAATCAACGGTGAAAATCACAAATCTATAATAGTGATTCAGTCTAGTCTATGTCTAACATTGAATGGCTATAAAGGTGAAAAGTGTGATTAAAATATCAATATTGAGAGTCAAGAAACGCCAAATAAATGTTTGAACTTTTAATAGATACCTATTCCTCGCTACACTAATGCTGTAATATTTTTCCTTTCCTCAGGTCCTGTACGTGGCACGGAATCCCAAAGACGTCGCCTTATCCTGTTACTACCACAACAGAAAATACAGATCCATCGGCTTTGAATCAGATCTAAAGACGTATTGGGATTTTTTCCAAAAGGGCCTGAGTACGAATGTTCAGATATGCGGTCTTTGTCCTTAAGTCCTGATTTTTTTTCCACACAAGAGATCATGCCTTATAACGCCCGGATTTCTATTTTTCTCCCGTCAGCATTTTGGTCACCATTCTGGAGTCACGTCAACGAAGCTTGGGAGAAGAGGAGCCACCCAAACCTGCTTTTCATCTTCTACGAAGATATGAAAAAGGTATTTCTCTCGGCATGATACTGCTAAGCTGTGTCATGCTGAAGCATGATACTTACAATTAGTAATGTCATGGTTTTCGCTGGGGAAACATGCTTTATTTTTAAAAACCCATTGTATTTGATAAACATATTTTTAGTTATACCAGTACGTGAATTTTATAGGAATATAAAATTGCATTATTGAAATGTTTCTTCTTAAAAATTACGCACGCTTGGCGGCCGCGGCGTGGAAACACTAAATCATCAGGAACCCGGGGAGTGATGTCAAGGAAAAAGATAGCTAACAGCAATACGACGTCACAGAGTGGATCAAATTTTGCATATGAATCCACCGAAGGTTGTAGCTGAATTTCAAATAATCCTTTTCCGACAGACTTTTATTATTCGCTTAAAGCTGATATGACAATAATATCCTTAAGATCTTAAAGCATGGGAAAATATTTCGAGAGGTTTGTTTGTATTAAACTGTATTTCATACCTTGAAAAACAAATATGCCGACCCGTTTGATATTGATTTTGCCTCACCTGCGAGCAGACGAATCCGAAAATTTTCAGAGAAGAGATTTTTTTATTTTTTTTTGTTTTTATATTCTCTCAAGGATTTGCCGGGAACTATTCACAAGGTGTCTCAATTCCTGAACAAGAAAATAAACAAAGAGCAGGTTGCCCAGCTGGCCTCCCACTTGGATATAAAAAATTTCAGAAACAACCCCATGGTGGACACGCTCCCGAAGGAACTCAAAGGAATCGAGAGGGAAGGCGAGGAGTCGTTCATCCGGCAAGGTGAGAAACGCTTGGCAAGATTTACATTAATGTCTGCATTAGGGTAATCTGCCAATTGGGGAAGGTCTAAATGGAAGTAGGTCAAAATGACAAAAATTCTGGGCAACGGCCGGCCACGATGGAAACACCGGTTCCCGATCAGTCACCGAAGCGTTGGGCTCGACTCGAGTTTGTAGGGGTGATCCTCCGATTTGTCCGAGTGCTGTTGTCCCTGTCTGCACGTGGCAGACAGTATGTGCGAAATGACCTTAGCCGTCGAAGCACGTTAAACAAAATTACTACTTACTATTACGACAAAAATTCTCTTGACTTTTACAGGATCCTCATCTCCTAAAACAATTTCTTTCTTCATCTCAGCGCACGTCCCACCTCTCTTCATCTCGTCCATTAAGTATATTCTCTTTCTTTCCCATCAGTTACTATTAGCGGAAATGTATCTAATAATGTAGATTCATATTTAAATTGGATCATCTCTACCATTTTTTAAAATAATTGCAGTACCCTACCTTGATAAACGATTTCATTATTCAACACTGCATACGCACTACTCTCCTCATCCCGTCCATGAAGTTTATCCTCTTCCGTCTCCTTCCCCGCTCACCAGCCATCCTCCCCTCCATCACAGCCTTTACCCCCTTCTGATCGAGCCTCATTATCTGTTCACCACCTACTCTGCCTCCTTCTAATCTCCTCCAGCAGTTTTCTCTCTTCAACCACCATGCCAAACACATTCTCCTTCATCTTCCTTTCCATCCATCGCATCTTTTCCACTCTCCTCCTTACTCGCATCTCAAATGTCCGCAACCTATTCTCATATTTTTTCCTCAAAGAGTCTAGTTTTCTGCTCCATATAATGCTACACTCCATATTTGAATCTTCGCCAGTCTTTCCTACTCATCAATAACAGTATTTTGGCCCGTTTACTGCATATCCGCCAAGGTAGCATTGTCCTGCTTTCTGGTTTAGTCATATCTTGCCTGACAGCTGTTAGATTCTTGCTTTGCCTTCCGAGGGGGCGTGCAGCATTCGACCTTGAACTGGAATGAATATTGTACGCCCTTGGTGTCGTGGATAAACTATGGGGGCTTTCCAATTGCCTTGCGCAGATTAGCGCACATCGCAACAGATGGGAACACACGAGCGCACGTTGAAACGGACAATTGGAACGCATCTGCGCTGATGTGTTTCCAAGATGGCGGAACAATCACGGTATATTTGAATTGATTATAGTAAGTGGGCTTAAAATTACAAATAGATGAAATGAGAGGCATTACTGATGAATGAAAACGTGTAAACAATGTATAAATGGCTGGCAGAACATATAATCATGGTATCTTAAGACAGTCCAGTTTCTACTGCAACATTCATTTCCCCTCCATCACAAGTTTCGTCTGCTAGCGCATATGGAACAGAGGTCCCGATGTGTTTCCATCTGCGCTGCGCTAATGACGTCACAGCGACAATTGGAAAGCCCCAAAACCGAAACAGTTTGCAACAGATCAGCGCAGATGCACAATTGGAAAGCCCCCTATGTTACCGTTTTCCGTGCTTTTTTTTACATCTCCCCCCTTCGTTGACAACCGCAGTATTTCCCACCCCCCCTCCCCCCGACGTGTAACGTTGCCTTTAAAAATGAAACTTTCAATTCAAAAATATTTTCTCAATTATTGAGTGAGCTTATTTTAAGGGTTAGGTAGAAATAAGACAAATAAAGAAGTCAAACTAGATATAAAAGAACTATCTAATCTCAATTGGAACAAGAAATATTCATTTCTAAATTCTAAAAATCAATCATGAATCACTGCGCAAGGTGTTGTGCTTAACTACTTCGTTCTCTCCTCTCCCCACATTTCTGAATACTGCCACAAGGCAGTGGCGGATACATATGGGGGGCGCGCGCCCCCCCCCCCCCCTTGGGCCGCCCGCATTGCCGCCCGCGCCGCCCCCGCCAGTCAGCCCGCACGCTATTCATTCGTGTCTTTCGCCAGTCGACTCTGAGTCGAGTTATCGAGTAGTTGTACTTTCATGTAGCACGTGCGCGCGTCTGCGTCATCGTATTTTATACGTTTCTGTCTGGCACGTACTAGATAGCAAACCTACGAGCAAGTCGCGGCCATTCTAGTGATCTCGATACGTTATTCTGTCTGGCATTTGTTCGAGAAAAGTCGCGAATATTCTACTGTTTGTATTTGTTCACACTCCTTAAAAGTCTGGAAGCGAACATTCTGGCACCGAATGTTCTCGGAACAACCGAGCTACATATATAAGGGAAGCAGAGTCACGTCAGTTTGAAAGCTACAATCGTCGCGATAACTTGCGCCCCCCCCCTTGAGTTTTTTCTGTATCCGCCACTGCCACAAGGTCGCTATTTAACCCGCGTGAAGGTTAAAATGTAAGCAATTTGATGGTATGAAGACTTGAAACATTGCAGAGGCAATGGTTCAGTTACATTGAGTTAAAGGAGAAGCTTGGGGTGTGAGAAACACTTCTCGCGCCCTTCCTCATGTTAAACCCTGTAGTATTGTCCACGCGATGTTGACGAGTATGACACGTAAACAGGCCCATTACAATTAGCCATTCCATTTAAACTGAGCCCAAATATGGAAAAAATAAATTTTTTTTTCTTCTACAATTTAAATTTTCAACTTAGCCAGATTTAATAGAGCTTAATTGATCAAATACACTGAGCTATTATCAAAATTTGGAAGTAAAAATTGAATTTTACTCATAATTTAGAGCAGAAAGAGTAATTAGGTCATTCCTGGAACTTTACCATGTCACACCCGGAACTTATTGAAAATGTAATAACTCAAAAAATAATGCTTTTAGATGCTTCTCCATTAGTTTAAACTAAAGAACAATTACTCTAATCTTAATAATATTAATATCAATACATAATGTTTAAGCTATTCACAGAGTTTACAGGTTAAGGTAGTCTATTTTATTAAGTGTCATTTGTGTGAGTCTCCCGGAACCACAGTTTTATTCCAATTACAACAATGCTAGTTAATGTTTTAAATTGCAAATTACTATCGCCGCAAAAAAGGTAGAACGCTGAACTTTAAGCATTCGTGCGAAATTCCGCCGGGGCTCCAAAGAGCCGTGTAATATATCGTTTTACTCCTTGTGTATTTGGCTACAAAATTCATTCATTGAAAAGTGATTAAATGTAAACGGTTAGCTCCTATGGTCGAAAGAGTGAAGAAAAACAGGCGAAAAACTAGGTGAACGGCGAAACGGTCGTCTTCTTCATCTCGTCACGGCCAAAATATTTAATTGGTTCACTTCATTATTTTTTTACGAAGAGGACGACATCTCCGTATTACAAATATTCTTTTAAAATTTTATTTTACCCATTCTTTGATTTTTTAAATGGCCGAAAGCTAAATTTCAATTTCCGAGGTGTGGAAAAGTATATGAATATCGAAATTACGTATGCTTTATGGAAAAAATATTGCAAAACTTCTCATGTAAGGAAATTTTTATATTCTTCCCCTTACTTAAAATAAACGACAAAGAAGAAAATCGCTCCGCGGCAATGCAAATTACCATTTTGCTCAGTTGGCAATTGTTTAAGCTCCTAGCCGCGAGTGACTCAAATCTCATTGCCAAGACCCCTCTAGTGAGACCTCTGTCCAGCGCTGATTGGACAAGGAATGGGAAAGGCTCTAGGTGTTTCATATTCTTTTAACTTTATGTGAATGGATTTATATTGAATATTTCGCAATTAGATATTTAATTCAGTCTCAGAAATTACACACTTTAATTCAGCAAAATACTGTTTGTTTATGTGTTAGAAGTTTATTGATTCTATGGATTGTATTGTTGCCACCATAGAGTTATTAAGGTACTCTAAGGTATATGAACTATATACTCTAAGGTTGCCACGAACGGAGCTTAAACAATTGCCAACTGAGCAAAATGGTAATTTGCATTGCCGCGGAGCGATTTTCTTCTTTGTCGTTTATTTTAAGTAAGGGGAAGAATATAAAAATTTCCTTACATGAGAAGTTTTGCAATATTTTTTCCATAAAGCATACGTAATTTCGATATTCATATACTTTTCCACACCTCGGAAATTGAAATCTAGCTTTCGGCCATTTAAAAAATCAAAGAATGGGTAAAATAAAATTTTAAAAGAATATTTGTAATACGGAGATGTCGTCCTCTTCGTAAAAAAATAATGAAGTGAACCAATTAAATATTTTGGCCGTGACGAGATGAAGAAGACGACCGTTTCGCCGTTCACCTAGTTTTTCGCGTGTTTTTCTTCACTCTTTCGACCATAGGAGCTAACCGTTTACATTTAATCACTTTTCAATGAATGAATTTTGTAGCCAAATACACAAGGAGTAAAACGATATATTACACGGCTCTTTGGAGCCCCGGCGGAATTTCGCACGAATGCTTAAAGTTCAGCGTTCTACCTTTTTTGCGGCGATAGTAAGTTGTAAAGCTCTTGCGAAAGCTAATGTCGTTCGGATGTGCAGAAGAAGACGTCGTGGAGAGGTAAATTTTGGTGGAAGGGGTAGGGAAAAGGGACGTAGGGGAAATCAAAGAGACATGGCATTTGTGCCATGCATGATTGCATTCCAAAAAATGGAATTTGTGTGACGTGGACAGCACAAACGCCGCGCATCCGAAGGCCATAAGCTTTCGCGAGAGCTGTAAATTACCTACTTTTACGGCTAACTAAAGGTGTACTCCAGTATATTTTAGTTGAATTATTTTATATGAAAATTTAAAATTAAACGCTCTTAACCCGGGATTGGTCGCTAAGCTACCTATCACACGAGCGGTCGCGTGTGAGACTTTTTCTCACACTCATATGTATCAATGATTATCTATCATAGAGCGATTATTGGCAATATATTACACTATATTTTATATTTCTCTAAATGTTCATTTGAAACAATGATTTCCACAGATACACAATTACTGATACAATTAAGTAATCATTGCTAATTTTACTGGCGATGATATCATTGGATTTAAATGAGGAAAATTACCATTCTCATGAATAAATATTTATTTATGAGGACATACATTCTTATGACTCATAAATTTGCATAAAAATATCCGCTCTCCACGAAATGAATCAACTTTGCCCGCATGCTACGAGAGTGTAATGCAACTGATTGTGAGTGATACAAAAACAATAACGTCAGTGGTCGCGCGATGAGAAAAAATCTCACACTTTGTAGCCGACGGTATCAGACATATCATTACACAGCTGCGGACGTTTCATTTATACTTTTTGAGACGGTCGGTCAATAGGAAGAGATAAAAAGTCTGCTAGAAAGGAAAAGAAACTAATTCTAACTTATGATAACAAAGTGAGCACAAGTTTAAATTTGGTGTGAGAGGAAAATCTCATTGCGCGACCAATGGCGGGTTAAGTTACACCTGGAACCAATGGAATGGCTGAGCTACGTTACTTTGTGTGAACCCCCCGCCCTCCCCCTGGTTACCCGCCGTAGGTTTTTAGGCTCCTCCTTCCCCAGAATCAATACAAACTTTGTAAATTTTACAATGTATTTTATTCAATACGACCGACCTGAAGATATCGCTTATGCAATGAAACCGGTGGTATTGAATAAAATACATTGTAAAATTTACAAAGTTTGTATTATTCTGTCAATATGGAATTTTACAAAGTAACGCCTGGGAATATCGAGTTCATCCTCCTTCCCCCCCTAAGTTGGTAACGTAGTTTATGCACGACCCCCTAGCGGTGTCTTGAATGGGACTTAACGGATTCGGATTTTGCACCTGCTACAACCCAAAACTTATATACTGACTGTTGTGAAATCCATTTACTTTCCAGGCCGTCCTGGGGTGTCATTCTGTAACTCCAAACCGATCGGTACGGTAGGCTTTTCGTCGGGTGTGACGTCACACCGACGAGAGAGAGCAGCCGTGCGATTCTGTACGCACCCGACCGGTGCGCCGGCGAGCTCCAGTCGGTGCGAATCGGTGGATCGCACCGACACCTAAAAGCTGTCGGTGCGGCGGAGAATCAGTCGGTTTGCTTGAGAAACACCGAAGCAAATCGATAATTAATTTTGATTTTTAGCCCGAAATGGGATATTTGATACTTGTAATAATGATTAAACATATATTCATGGATGTAATAGCGACGTAATTTGTTATTAAGAGAGTAAATGCAAAAGTCGATGAATTTAAGGTCATAAAGGTGATGATCTATAAGAGAAACTTCTACACAACTAGAATTCCGTAATATTGCATTGTATTCTCTTGGCCGTTAAAAATGTTTTACTATTTGGCACTAACAATTGTACGTAAATAGCACCATATATAGGCTATTCAGCATACTGTCACCGGAATATTTTTCATAATAATTGCCAAAAATTGTCCGCGGTGAATGCCTACCTATTATTGCGGTTTGGCTATTCTTAAATGGATGATTCCCGTTGAAAGTTTTCATATTATAATCTTACATCGTGTATGGGGTCACTTACCTAACTAGATTACATACTAAAGTAGCTTCTGATTTCAGGAAATAGGCGATTTCGCACATTTGCGATACCTATGTTATCCCCCGATTTTGGGCCAGGGTAACGAAAGTTCGTATTAATACTGATGTTTGTTTGCTTCCGGCCTCTATTTTCGTAGTTGAGGAGATATATTTTATGAATCTTTTGCATTGAACTGTAAATCATCACTCTATCATAATAAATTTCGGATTATTCATCAAATAATGTTGAAACAATGTGTTGGACAACAACATGGTGTGGTGACAACACTACTTGCAAATAGGTACCTACACGTACAATAACCAAGAGTGCTAATAGCAAATTTACTTACTTCTACACTCAACTTAAATTTCTTTCACCATATGTATTTATTTATCACTCATTAAATTCATTTTACATTCAACTTTGCTCCACGAAATTACATAATAAATGTGTCATGGCACGAGCGCGCAGCAATTTCACTGTCCTAAAACCACGAATATAGAATAATATACCAGCAAGAATATTTCAATACCATACCTACAATATATAATACATTCACGGATTTTCTATTTTCGATATCACGCCACTGTTCAATTTATTTCAACGAACAATTCTATCAATCTTTGGAAGATTAAATACTACATATATCGGTACAACACGTAATGCCTTTTCTGCAACTAGAAATTCCAAATGCGAAACGCTGTTAAATGTCGGATCTCAATCACACGAGTTAATAAATATAATCAATCAATATACAGGTTAAATTGAAATTTTGGAAGTTATTTCTGGATTCAAACGATCACAGCTGATTCATTCTCACTTCGCACACTTCATTTAATCTCGTAGCACTCAACGTCTTTTACTGATACTTCATATTCTCACGGATGCTACTAGATATGTGCTTTAAGTATAATGCACTTATTTTAATTGTCAAATACACATTGCTCAAAATTAATATACGATCATTCTCTTTTCGACATCGTTGATTTCTGTTGTTGTTTTCAACCCCGAGAGCACTAGGCGGCTTCCGATAGTCATTTGTTTGTTCTATCGTCTTCCATTGGTGGGAATACAGCATGTGACCGTCAACTTCGGAAACACTCGGAAAATTGTGAGGAGGGGGGAAAATTTTGTGGGAGGAGTTACCTAACCGACTGGAATGGCACCGACTTGCATACAGAATCGCTGAAATAGGCTCCGTCGGTGGCTGAGTCCAAGTCGGTACGGAATCTCAACCGGTCGGTTGGTTAGGAAGCCCAACCGATCGGTACGGAACCGACGAATTACAGAATGACACCCCTGGACAATGGGCAGATTGCTTTACACCGGAACTGAAAGAGAAAGCGGATGCATGGATTAAAGAACAAGAGAAGAAAACAAAATTAATATTTCGGATGTGACATGAACCCACCGCTTAATTTGTGTTTTTTTTTATAATGTCAGATCTGTAATAAATGAAAAATAAATACTCAGACACATCACCCCATAGAGGAAAAATATCATGAAAACGAAACAAATCCATGCCAATTTAGTTTCGCTAACCGTCAGATGTTGCCGAGTCAGTACCGATTCCTTTGGTATTTTTTACAGGGTGAACTCCCATGCCACAGCTAAAATGGTCGCCTACCTTAATTAACGGAGAACGCCACCATTCGGCGATTATCTGGCACTTTGCACAGAATTGTGACCAACAAAAAAAACTCTGCCGGGTATATTTTGTTTAGAGATGCCCACCACGAGTGCATATAATAGAGTTTAAATGATTTTTTCTTTGCATCCCTATTCCAAAATTTGAAACGGATTTTTGAGCTGGAAGGGTCGCCGTCAAAAACTTATAACCCTCTTGCATGTATCACAACTACTGACGAAGATGGCAGGGAGCACAGTTATTCTCTGCCGACTTTGGGGCTCCACGACATGAGCAGTGGCGTACGCAGTATTTCCTTCTGGGGGGGTTTCATTAATATGAATGTGCATCATCCTAAAATGATATTTAGATTATTATTCACTAAAAAAATAATTAAATCAACATTCTATTTTCGTGAAGACCATTCAACTATATTTTTCAGCCCAATTTGAAAAATTCTGAACGCTAGTGCAAAATATAGTAAATTACGGGAAAAGTAACTTAATATGTAAACACGTTTGGGGGGGGTTTAAACCCTAAACCCCCCTCCTCCCGTCCACCGGACGCATTATTTGCGCCCCGAGCGCCGACCACCCCCGTCCTCCTCGGCGCATACCTCCCCACCCCTTCTTCCTAGTACAGATTTATAGTCGCCACACTATGAACTACTTCCATCCTATCGAAGACCAGTGCTGCCAGGGGATATAATATTCTATTCCCTGGTGTTGCTCTCTATGAGACGCGTAAAACTTTTTGTGAGAAGAAAACAGTATACCACGTAGCGCCGTAAATTATGCATTGCCCTGGCCCCAGGCATCAATCCAACGACGAACAGTCAAGGCAAGGACATAGTGTTCTTTACACAAGGGCTCTTCATCCTCACAGGTTGTATTCCCGGGTCTCTCTTCTCGCTCCTTCATTGGCCACTTCGGGCCCATATGGAGACTCGTGAACGGCGAGTTTCTGAATGCTCGTGCTACCTATCGGCGTTGGAGTTAACTAATTTGCAACCGTCTCACGAGAGCCGGCAGAAGATAAATCAATGAAGTGATATTTTGGCAAACGAATTAAACGAAACACATTTCGAATCTCAGAGGGAATTAAGAATTATGAATCCTTCGCAATGTTTTATTCAGTTCCAAGACTTTACAAATAGCACCTTGGAGTTGTTAATTCAATTATTGTATTATCAATTGTTGGAGGTTATCAATCCCTTAATGCAAAAGGTGATTCAAAATTTATCAAGAATTAATAAAATAAGAATTAAACGGCATGCTAAAAATATTAAAATAATTATGAGACAGATGTACAGCCTAGAAAGTCATCATCCTAGGGCCACAAGGGCCCTCATGTTTTCTTGTTGGTCAGTGTTGCACTTGGAAAGAAAATGTCATTCCTGAACATATTTTGAATGAAGTTTCATGGACAAGCCTATGTCCATGATAACCCCAAATGTGGGGATATTATGGACAGCTGATGAACATAAGATGTCACAGGATATATTTAGAAAGTTTTTCACTCTCCCCTGAAATATACCTACTCATCAATTGTATGTACAAATAGGGTATTCATGCATAGGTGACTAAAATGTGAATAAACAGAACACAATTTTATAGTGGAATTCCCTATCATAGATATGGTTGGTCACCCCCCTCTCCATTGGTATAGCTAGGGATTTTTCCCAGGGTGGGCAGCCATCCAGCTGATCAGCCACCACAAGGTTTCAATTTCGCTATCCCGATTGGAGATCAACTAGCTTTTTAGCAGACACAGATTGTGTAATTGTGTTTACTTGGAATGGCAATGAATCTTTATCTCAAGATAAAAACAGTATTTTTCTTCAATACTGACGATTTTTCAAGGGTGGGCGATGCATTTTGTGGGGTGGGCGGTGCCCACTCTTGCCCCCCCCTAACTACGCCCATGCCCCTCTCCAACACAAGGGGGAAAAAAGATACCCAATTTCAAGTTTCAATGAAAAAGAACGTTATAACCTGGCCAAGAGGAATGGGTAAATGGAAGGACCCCTTAATAGATAGCAAGAACGGAGAGGATTTTAAGGGGTGTACCTATATCCAGACGCTTAAAATAGATATTTATTCCAGCACCGTTTACTATATTTGGCTGATGTAAGCTTTGGTTTGATCAATTACAGAGATCAAAAAGGAAAAGGTAGTGAATGATTAATTCATAATTATTATTTTTTCGTACCTACAGAGGTATTTTCCTATTGAAGTAGATTTAAGTGGAACACAAGACTCCGAACTGCTTTACCCAGGGATATTCATTGTTATTTCTCTCCATATACAATACTCAAAATTCCTTTAAGCCGATAAATTAATCAGTACCAAATACCTTCAATGCATTTTCCAATTTAAAAAAAAGAGGAATTAACTTCTAGTATTTCAAGATCTCACATTAATTCATTATATTAATTATTTAACAGTTAAAGAGAGACCCCACACTCAAGTGATTACTGCTGTTAATAATTACCTACTGACTTCACATTGCCAGTACCTATCATATCACCTCTTGTCACACATGAAAATGCGTGCTACATAACCAGACTCACCCTCATTGCTATGCAAGAAAGGTTTTTGACTCTTGACCTGAATTCCTTGATAGTCTGTACAGAGAATTTCACCCGAAACCCACTTTCTAATTTATTTTTATTATACCAATCTAATGCAAAAGGCATAAAAATTCAAATGAAGTAATAAAAATAATGTCCTAGCCAAAATCTCAATTGCACTAATTCTATTCTTCTATATATCAAAAATTCAATGCTCATCATCACAAGGATCATTTTACATAACTTTTGAGAGTAATACCCCTACCTTCACAGGAAATCATCCATCACATTAGACATTCCACAATTATTTTATGATGCACTAGACTAAGAAATTGCCGAACCATGTCCTTCGAATTACACACCACTAGGGTAGAAGGAAGCAATTCACCCACACCAAGAAAAAAAATTTCCCAATCCCACTCAGGTTTATTTTCAATGACTAAGTCCCACCAAGGTTAAAATAACAGCACTTATCCCTTAAGTTAACTGGTACTGGCACCCAACGAGTCACACTACTTACACTGACCATTGGATTCAAGAGAATCCAGACCTCCCACTTAATGTCCAATCACTGCCCTTAAATAGCATTGCATTGGAGCATCCCCACTCATTCGTTCTCCCTTAATACACCCATATATAGGCACAGCCCTTCCACCACCAAGGAAGGTTTACGACCTAATGACCCCAATTACTTTTGCAGCATTAGAAAAAACAAACAAACCTATCCTATCCGAGTGTACATACTCGGGATTAAAAAAAAAGAAATGACCAATATTAAGGCCAAATAACATTAACATTGTTTATTCTTAAAAACTTACTCCCTCAATATACTGAATCTGTAAAAAGTGCAGTAGACGAACTAGCAACAGAATAATAGATTTCCAGTAAAAATAACTAACAGCACTAAAAATAAGGACAAAATGCTTATAGAACTTCAAATTCTAAGAAGCAGACTTTTCTGACGAAAAAAAAAGTTAATGAAAAGACAACAAATAAGCTTAAACTACTATGTATCTGAAAAATCTATCATTGGATAAATAGGAGTCAAACCTTGCAAAAACAATAGAATGGACAACATATTAGTAAAAAGCCAGAACATAAGACTGAAGTAAGGCTAGGCAAGGGAACACGAAATAATGCATTTAAGATTTTTTAACATCAAGAAGCTCTCATTTAAAGAGCCCCTAACAACAGTATGATAAACTAATAAAACCTGTTAGTAACAGATACTTATATCATGAAAAAAGGCCTATAATAGAACTGACTAAACAGAAGTGCTTCAACTAGCAAAATGAGTTTTAAACGAAATAATTTAAAATACATGTAGTAAAAATCAATAATGCATAATAACTTCAACGGAAGCAACAAACGATAAACCAATTCTTACGACAGATATAAATGGAATAAGAATACACCAATGAAGTAATTGAGTCAACAGGAAATCCTCCCCTACCCTGGGTAAATGCATGCTTTCTAAAATTAAAACCATGAATAATTTATCTACTATTTACTGCCACTCACCTTGAACTCACTTATACTAAAGACCTCTACTGCACACAGCTTACATCTCAGCAGAACTGGAACGTGAAAGAGGAAATTCAGGATGGGAAAATACAAATCAAACAAGATGATCATGCTGATGCAGGGATTTATTCAGATCCTGGGACAAATGTACTCATCGTGGAATGCTTTGCTTTCTGAGACCACAGTAATAAAAAATAACATGCTCAAGTTTAGTATTCCTCAGCTCCCTCGCCCTCTCCTTCCACGGAGTCCATGCCAACCTCCTCGTAGTCCTTCTCCAGAGCAGCCAAATCTTCACGGGCCTCGGAGAATTCACCTTCCTCCATACCCTCACCGACGTACCAGTGCACGAAGGCTCTCTTGGCATACATCAAGTCGAACTTGTGGTCCAGGCGAGCCCAGGCCTCCGCGATGGCAGTGGTGTTGCTCAACATGCACACGGCACGCTGAACCTTGGCCAAGTCTCCTCCAGGAACCACGGTGGGTGGCTGGTAGTTGATGCCAACCTTGAACCCAGTGGGACACCAGTCCACAAACTGGATGGAGCGCTTGGTCTTGATGGTGGCAATGGCTGCGTTGACATCCTTTGGCACGACATCACCTCGGTACAGCATGCAGCAAGCCATGTACTTTCCATGACGGGGGTCGCATTTCACCATCTGGTTGGCTGGCTCGAAACAGGCATTGGTGATCTCAGCAACAGACAGCTGCTCATGGTAAGCCTTCTCGGCAGAAATGACAGGGGCATAGGTAACAAGAGGGAAGTGGATACGTGGGTAAGGGACCAAGTTGGTCTGAAATTCAGTGAGATCGACATTGAGGGCGCCGTCGAAACGGAGGGATGCAGTGATGGATGAGACGATCTGACCAATGAGCCTGTTCAGGTTGGTGTATGTGGGTCGCTCGATGTCAAGGTTGCGCCGGCAAATATCGTAGATTGCTTCATTGTCAACCATAAATGCACAGTCGGAATGTTCGAGGGTGGTGTGGGTGGTGAGGATGGAATTGTACGGTTCAACAACAGCAGTGGAGACCTAAATAAAAAGTAACGTAAGGTAAGTCACACTCATTCAACCAAAGGCTTACTAAACTTACTTTGACAATGGAAACTTAACAAACCTGTGGAGCTGGGTAGATGGCGAATTCCAATTTACTCTTCTTGCCATAGTCAACAGACAGCCTCTCCATCAACAGAGATGTGAAGCCAGAGCCAGTGCCTCCTCCAAAGGAATGGAAGATTAGGAATCCCTGAAGACCTGTACATTGATCAGACAACTTGCGGACACGGTCCAAGACTATATCCACAATTTCCTTTCCAATTGTGTAGTGACCACGGGCGTAGTTGTTAGCAGCATCCTCCTTACCAGTGATCAACTGCTCGGGATGGAACAGCTGACGATATGTGCCAGTCCTCACCTCATCTGTAATTTAAAAAATGCCTTAATTGAATATAATGCGCTACCTTCATTGATCTTCCACTTCACCAATATTTCCTCTACATCTATGAAGTACGGTGCTACATGATGTGAAATTATTGGCCCACATACGCACGAACACCTCAATATTTCATTGAAACTACCCAGGCTGTCCTGTAACTCAAGTATGACTTTTAGCAAAACACACCTTAACTCCCTAGTTTTCACAATTTCCCCCTTAAACATCGTCGCCGCAACGAAATTCAACGTGCGACTGATGAATTTCTAGACATATTTCACACATCGAATGCTATATTTTTTCAAATAATACTCACCAACAACTGTGGGTTCCAAGTCAACGAAAACGGCCCTGGGTACATGTTTCCCTGAGCCCATTTCGCAGAAGAAAGTGTTGAAGCTGTCATCACCTCCACCAACAGTCTTGTCTGAGGGCATTTGCCCATCAGGCTGGATGCCGTGCTCAAGGCAGTAAAGTTCCCAGCAGGCATTGCCGATCTGAACACCAGCCTGTCCAACGTGGATAGAGATGCACTCACGCTGAAAATAAATGGAGAAATTATCATCACATCGTCACAATTACTATCAAATATTCATCAGCAAACTTGAAGGCTCATTTAAAATGACTGACATTAACCACACGAAAATAAATTCTTGGCCCACATACGCAGAAAGAGTGGAATTAATTGCAGCATTCTCCAAAACGAAAGAATTAATCTGAATCAAAAAGGGGCCGAGGCTAATCTAATACCCTCTTGCATGCGCTGCCAACATCGATATCAAGGAAATACTTCACAATAACGTACTATTCCCCATCAAAAACCCAAAGGCCCAATTCCAGCTTATTCAAAATAGTCTACGGTAAAGTTGAGCTTTCGCCTCGCCATATGACTTTCATCCTCTTCCAACAAAGGTATCGCCAGAAAATTCTCACCACTAATCATGGAAATAACATAAGTTTCAACATAATAATTCAACTTTTTCAATACGAATGGCCTCGTGTGAAACCTGATTTCCTTCTCTCCGCCATATTCGATTTTTTTTATTCGAAAAAAGTTCACAGTAGTTGGCGCAACGATCGAGCAGTTACTCCTCTTACCTATTCCTACATACCCTTCCTCTCCTACCATACTTTACCCAAGCCAATCACTATGGGTGGGTTCTAAAAGCACCTTACTGTAATTATAACCAGAACAATCACCTAAAGGCAGATTGTTAAATGCAAACTCGCCGTAAATTTACGCAAACCAATCACCAATGGAGTGGTTAATCAATACTGTTACAATACATTAACTGATGGTTTAATAAGATTTTCGTTAGAAAAAAAATAATTATCCGCCATAAAATCCCCTCCAACAAACCAATCACCAACGCGTTATTCACTAACATTTCACTTTCACACCTTTCGTCGCACGAATTCTCACTTACCGGGTAATTGTGAAGTGAGGTTAATTATGTAGGGAAGAAAAGCTACTGTTCGATGGCAGCGTCATTTAGAGAATTCGGTAGCTCCTACAAACTTCAAACATGGCGACAAAAATCACAGAAAAATTCGAAATATTCGTCATATTTTAAAAAAATAATTTCCTGAAAAACGACTAATCACAGTGGTACTATTTGTAACATTTTACAAATTCGCATTATTAATAAGGTTTTTCGCAAAAATAATAAATTTGGATGTCGAGACTGAAGCACACCTCTAACTTTCAAGTTCACTTTTACCTTATCCAGTACTCACCATTTTGGTTAATTACTTAAGCAAAAACTTGAAAAGAAGTGAAGTCCAGATGCGAGTTCGGTCGAGCTGAGTCAAGACGCCGTTCCAAACTTACAATGACGTTTCAAGCAAAAATGTCTTTTATATAACTCGAATCACGTGACTTCTTCAAGCTTTATGATTGGCCGACGGGTTCAGGGTGCGGCCATCGTCTGCTGCGGAGGCGGTTGGCACTGAACGAGTCAAACCCACACATTTTATTCGATATCATAAAACGTTCAGTTAGATTTGATTTTCGTACGATTGAAAATACTTTGTTTTTTTTTGTACCTAAACCATGGATTTTGTGATTTTGACCGCACTAATATGGCACATAGTTCTTTTTTTTATTCATTCCTTATGCTGACACACCGGTCCAACGCATGAATGTTTCCTATTATTCACAACAATTTTGTTCGTTATGAGACTTTCTCAAGGCTGTTTTCAACGAAGCACTTAATTTCTCAATTTGAGGCAAAAAATTAGCAAGAACTCGAGCACGGAATTTGAGTAGGGGCTATTTCCCCATATCTCGTTTATGCATTTCAGCATGTATTCTTGGAATTCATGGCTTTAAACGACGCAATCACGCAATTTTCAATGTACATCCGTACATACATTAGATTTTGCAATAGAGTGCCTCGTGTAAGCATAAATTCCTGCCCATAAAACGCTACATTCCATATTGAACTCTTCGGTAACCTTTTCTTTGCATACAAGGGGTTTCATTTGTAATTTCACCCCACGGAACATGAGGTCATGGATCGCTCCTTATATGGATAATATTTCCGAAAGTGGAGTTTTAAACCGTGCCTACCAGACAATGAGAACATCGACTCTTTCATTTCCATAGACCTTGAATAAAATGACATAATCTTCATTTCGGTCTTGGAATTGAGCTTCCAAATCGCCTGCTAACTGCTTGGCGATTTGGCGCTGCTGTCTTCCGAATTTGCAGATATCCCGCGAAATTCGCAAGGAGTTCGCTGTTAATGTGTTTGAAAAGTACTTTGTATTTAAGTCCAAGTTTCCTCATACAACCTCGGTAACTTAATAGATTTTCACCTCCTTCGTATTTCCGTGTCCCATGATTTTCTTATAAAGTCAACCGTTTGGTGGATTGACTTAGCACCTGGGATATTCCACAGAGGAAAAATTATTCGCTTTGACCGGGAATTTGTTTCAATCGGACAAAGTAGGAGTGAACTTTTCGTGTTTAGGGGTATGGTTTCTTCAACCGCGACGGAGAGTAAAATTTTCGTGTTCAACATTTTAATGAAAGCATAATCAATTAAAACTTACCTTGCTGAAGTTTGGCAATGTCCAACCATAGCGTTACACACCCAACTTGAATTTCGAAGGGCACTTCAGGATAAAAGCAATGTACATCCACCCTCAATTCGCAGAAAAGGCAAAATCTACGATGAATTTTAAAGCGTTGCACTAGGGAATGTATAACCAATAAATGTAATACTTATTCAATGGATAATGATTCAACGACTTTTTCCATGGATACTATAATTTGTTTATTTCCTTGTACATACGGCTGTTGTTGTCCCATGCGCAAACAAGATATCGCTCAGCTTTTGTTCTGCACAGCGCCTCGTCCCGGTTGTTAGAACCCGCACTTTTCAAAACCCCAGTCCCCTACCCCAATCGTCCGGGTTTCCAGCATAGGTTTTGAATGCCTTAAAACTTTGAGCCGTCATATAGGTTACTCCAGGTACACGCGCCTTAAAGAGTTGGTTGATCCATGTCTGATAGCAACGTAGTAAGTTACGGCTGGAGCCACGATTATTCGAAAGATTCTTATACATTTCAGTGATTTTAGACACTACCACTGCAACCAGGCAACAGACAGAGGCTCTTATAGGTCTACGTGCATTGTTCAGAGTGAAGGAGTAGCCTATGAGCTCTGTAATGAGAAATTTATATCTGATGATGAATCATGGAAGCACGTGGGCCTGACAATATTATGGGTTTCATGAGGAAGCCTATGTTAGGTATTGCAGGCAGTAGCTAATGTTGGATTTCATGGGCTAACATTGGCTGGGCCAATGTCATTCATAGCAAGTTTATGAAATTTGCATGTTGGACAGATAATGGGGCCGATATTGGTATGCCAACCTCGATGGAGGTAAATATATTTAAACAATTTATCGAGTTTTATCATTCAGGTGCGATAAATATTTTTTAAATTTAAAGTTTTGCTGTAGTAGAGTGGAAGGTTTGTTATTCAAATTATGTGCCCCTAGGTTCCTACAGATAAATTTTCCGCCCCCATTGTTGGCCAATGGGGTGAATAAAATATGGGATTGATTTGGAATTCATTAACCATACCTGCATGCATTATGTATGCTTAAAATTACTGTTTGTCTTGTTTGGAATAGGTCCCCCTATAAAGATCTATAGGGAGAGCATTCCCTATAAGTACCCATTGTATTGTAAATGAAAAGTATAACTTAGTTATTCCACATAGATTTATTAACACAAAACGACCTAGGTTTCGACGAAGCTCGTCATCTTCAGGTGCTTACATCTGATGATGATGAGCTTCATCGAAACCTAGGTCGTATTGTGTTAATAAATCTATGTGGAATAACTAAGTTATACTTTTCATTTACAATGTCAAGCAAATTCCACCAAGTCACGCCTGAGACAACAGAGTATACCCATTGAATGTCTATAGGGACTTCACAGGTCCCAAGGAAGACCTATAGGGCCTCGGCATGACCCATTGAAGCATAATGGGGAAAATGGTGTCCCTATAGGCTAATGTTAATTATTGTCTTAACAGGGTGATGTTCCATTTCCCCATTCTCTCCGCTGCGGTGTCCAAGCATGAGTCTTTTCTACCACCAAAGACAATTGTTCCTTAAGGTTCTTGTACTCTGATGACCAAGTGGGGCTTCTTTGATCTCCGTCCCAAACATTAAAGGTCACCAACCATTTAGGCCACTGAACTTAAAATCCTGTGGATACTTTGAATTTTGTTGACAGATAGATCTATGATGTCCAAGTTTCTCAATGTGTAACTATAATTTGGTCACAGCCAATAAATGGCCTGTGAACCAAGGGTTGGCAATACAATAGGACCAGAAAATGTGGGAACTTCCAAAATTGGCAAGAACTGGCCAGAAACCTGGTTCAGAATAATTTTCCCACATGGGCACTTCGGCCTCATATGCTGACTTTCGTGAGCGGGGAGTTTCTGAATGCTCTTGTACTATCTATTGGAGTTGAGATTAACTAATTTGCATCAGTCTCACGAGAGGTGGCAGAATATAAAATACTTTGGTAAACGAATTAAATGAAACAGTTATCGAATCTCAGAGGGAACTAAGGGTAATGAATCCTTCGATATTTTTTAATCAACTGAAAGACTACACATATAGCATCTTGAAGTGTAATTGTTGGCAAGTGAGAGATATGGAAAATACTTCTCCATGCCTCTCACTTGATCTCATAATGCAAAAGGTGATTCATAATTGACAATAATCAATTTAAAAAAATATTGTAATGGCATGCTAAAATATTGAAAGAATTATGAAGCAAATGTACAGCCAGGAAAGTTATCACCCTAAGGCCAACAAGGGCCCAATGTTTTCTCATTGGCCTGCATTGCCCTTGGCAAGCGAATGTAATTCCTGAACATATTTTTAAATGAAGTTTCATTGACAAACCTATGTTCATCATATCCCTAGATGTGGGGAAGTTGTAGGCAACCAATGAGCATAACTAACGTGAGTTGTCACAGGATATATTTAGACAGTTTTTCACTCTCCCCTGAAATATACCTACTTATCGATTGTGCAATCATGGTATTCATGCATCTTTTGCATTGGTGATGTAAACGTGAATAAACGAAACGTCAATTTTAGCTCATTTCCCTAGCAAAGATATGGTCACCTGACCCCTCTCCAACACAACAGGGGGACAAGATACCCAATTTCAAGTTTAAGTGAAAATAAACATTAAAACCTGGCCCAAGGGAATGGCTGAATGGAAGGAGGAGGAAGAAAGGATTCCTTAACGGATAGCATGAAGGGAGGGGGGAATATTACAGAGGTGGATTTTTAAGGGTGTATATTGAGAATTATGGTAGATAAGATATTTTACCAGTGTTTGATTTTATTTGGCAGGATGTGATGAGCTTTGGATTGAGAAAATGCAGTCATCAAAAAGGTAAAGGTAGGGTAATGATTAATTTATAATTATTATTTTATCGCAAGTACATTGGTGATTTTCCAATTGAAGTAGACTTAGATGGAAAACAGGTTTACTCTCTAAAATCTTATAGCTGCAGGCCCCTATCTCCTCAAACAATTTCTTCCATAAAGTTGGCATATGGGATACCCTTCCTCCTCCCAACCATTATTTAGCCTGAAGTCTTTAACAGCTCCCATTCCAGCTCTGCTGATAAGAGAAATAACAGGCAAATGATAAGCTTTTCCTGTATGAAGACGCACTATAAGTCATACAAGGAGGGGGAGTTACATAAATAACTTTGTTACTAATACGGTATTTAGAAAAATAGAGTACACTTAATGTGATGACACCTCTTTGGACTCTCTCATTCTTCTGAATGGAATTAAAATATGGATTAGGTTGTTGGGGTAACACATTCTATAAATTATTAAGTAGGAAAATTTAACACTGGATATTATTAACCAAGTGAAATAAATACATAAAACATTCTTGAAAAACCACCTTGATTAAAATACTTTACAGAAGTAGACAACACCCACCATCTTCTACTCCTCATTTATTATACTATATTTAGATTTAAACAATTCTGAATCTTATTCAATCAGAGACCTTGCCTGAAAGCCCACTGTCCTTGAAAGCTTTAACTTCGTTATTCCACAAGAACTTTATTTACGACCTAGGTTTTGACTTATGAAGTCCTCATCAGAACTCGCGAGTCGAAACCTGGTTCGTAAATAAATTTCATGTGGAATTACTAATTTAAAGCTTTCATTTCACTATGTTAAGCAAGTTCCACCAAGGTTCATCTGACACAACCAGTCAGTCCTTGGTCATTCACAACAGAGAGCTTATTTCAACTACCATTTGCACCATATCACTGGGAATAGTGAAATGACTATCTCTTAGGACGAGATAGTAGTTCCTCCAACAGCGAGATACACCACCTGCATTAACTGTCATTTTTAACATCTGGGAGCAATAAACTTTCAAGCTAACATATCCAGAAACAGCCCATTGATACTCAAAACCTGTCATGTAGACTGCTTCAGTGGAGGCAGCCCAAGGGAATTTTATTATCTTTTCCAAGCCCTCACCTCTCTGACTACGTAGCCAAATGTTCTAAGAACTCTCATGTGAATCTATACATTATAATTACATAAAAGCTGAAAGCATTAACATGTATTACATACAAATCCTATTTAACCGTGATTGAAAATGATCTCAAATTAACCAAGGTCACCTAACCCACCCCATAAACTAAGCACCTCATTCAAACGAAACACCATTCACCCAGAATGAGGAAGTAATGTAATTATCCTAATTAAATATAGGGGGACTAGAAAGAGATTTGTATGAAACCTGACCTGTTCTCCTGAAAAAGTTTCCAAAAAAATAAAGGAAAGGCAGCAGTAGAAAATGCCCAATGAATAAACTGGAAATGAAACTTAAGTGAGAAAAGAATGAGACCATGGGAATGAGGTTATGAGGAAGAGAAATATTTTTGCATTCAAGAATCTGCAATGTCCAAGAGTTCAAAATCAAAGGAATGACATCCACATAATCAGAAAACAAATTTCTCTGAGATTAGGAGCGGCAGACAACACTCAATTGGGAAATTATCCTGCTACAGATATAATATATGGAGGAATAAGATAACCGGAATTAACAAGCAATTATAATAAGAACTTAAGAGATGCAATTTTCCACATAAAAACATTTATTCGACACTGGTTTCGAAACACTATCATCACCTCCTGAAGCCCAGTTCGAATAAAATTTTTATGTGGAAAATTGCATCTTCTAAGTTCTTATTATGTTCATATTCCACAATATCTATATAATAGTATGTAATTATGAATTATGTTATTTGTAATTAACAAGTAAATTACGAATAACAAAGAGGTGGTTCAAGGTAATGTTTCCACTGACAATGAGACAACAGTGCCTCTCAACATCATCTTTCAAGCCAAATTTCTAGGAAAAAAGATGCTCCTGATGAATCACAAAACATTCAATAACCTTGATAAAATTCAATCTCAACAATTAGGTATACCCAGAAAGGATAAATGTACATACGTTAAACAGAGTTTTAAAAATTACTTTCAGCAACTCAATGGAAGTTTCCTAATATCTTTTTTTTTATCCTTGCATAGCATGTGAACAGAAGTATCACCCCCCCAAACAAGAGCCCAATGAAGCTAACATAGGCGAACTAAGATTTCACAGACTGCAGACCTTTTACCATAGATATTCCGTTACTTCAGTGACATGGAAGTACATTTGCATGAAGCATTGCACAGCAATTAACATACATTACAACATACAATTAACTGGGAAAGATAACATTTTAATTGAAGAGGAATAATTAAAACTAACAGGGAAGGATATTGAACAAATTATTTAAAGAGAAAATGGCAGTACAAATCTGTTGGCAAGAGTGATTCTTATACCTCAGGCATTTCTTTTTTTTCCATTTAATCCTTACATCAAAATTGAGGGGATAAGCCCCTCCTATTACACTATGTAAAGCAGCCACTACTGTGCAAGTACCCTGATCTAATTTTAGCTGACATTAAGGATTAAGACAAAAACCTACCACCCGCACCAACAAATGATTTGAGTGAAAGATAACTGCTCGCAAATAAGAAATAATCTGTACCCAGGCATAGATTAAGCTTAAGAGCAACATGATAACTAACAAATTAATATTGGAAATTGACACAACTACTTGGGATATTCTTAGTTCTTTCTAAGCCTTATACAATACTCCAAATTCAGTTAACTTGACAAATTAACAATATCTAATTCCTTCAATGCATTTGCCAATTTTAAAACAGGAATTTACTTTAGTATTTCAAGTAGCCCTTAAAATGAATTCATGCGACTAACGATCATGCAGTTAAAAAGATACACCACACTTGTCATTCCTTGAACTTCTGCAGTTAAAAAATTACTTACGAACTTCACATTACCAGTACATAACACCCCTAGTCACCAGTATAAATGCCTGCTACATAAACCCATCCTCATGCATTAAAGGTTTTTGATCAATTGACCAATTCAGTCAGCACAGGGACTACATTTCACCCGAAACCCACTTTCTCTTTCACGAGGTATAAAAATTCAAATAAAGTAATAAAAAAATAGCACGAAGTTTTCATACTAATTACATTCTTCTACCTTTTCAAGTTCAACGCTTATCGAAATGATAGATATATGTCACTTTGAGGAATACCACTACCTTCAACTGAAATTAACAAATCTCATCGGAAATCTAAAGATTCACTAGACTAAGAATAAATTCACCTAGACCAAGGCAAAAATATTACCACGCAAGACGTGTACTGAACACATCACTTCATTATAAAGTCTCACCATAAAAATGACTGCACAAATCCCATATTTAAATTGGCTCAACCTAAAAAAAGGCACACCTACTACCACAAACCATGGAATTTAAAAGAAAATCTGGACCTCCTATCACTGCCCTTGCATTGTATCCTCCGCAATCGTTATTTCGTCCCCTAATCAAGCAACATTCCCTTCGCCTCATCACAAAAAAGCTTCATGCTCATACTATGTATCGAAGAACAGGATAGCTACATTTAAAGATTCTATTAGAATGAAGGCTTTAACCCTTTCCCCTAAAACACATCAGGTAAAAATGTGGGGGCATGACATTACATTAATAATTAGGACAGCACAAATAACATTCAGAATGCAGACTACAGAATGTCTAGGTTAAGGAGAACTAACGGTAATACAAACGAAAGCAACATCTACTGAAGTTAAATATTTCAAGGGGCATAAATGGCATAGGGAATGACCAATCAGGTAATGGATGGCCTACTGGAAATCCTCCCACACCCTGGATAATTAAAGCACGATTTATGAGCCACTCACCTTGAACTTCCTGCAGCTTACGACATCAACTTACACTTCTTAGCCGAGCTGGAACGTGAAAGAGGAAATTCAGGATGGGAAAATAAAAATTAAATGAGTTGCTAATGCTGATTCAGGAATTTATTCAGATCCTGGCACAAATTTACTCGTGGAATGCTTTGCTTTCTGAGACCACTTGGCAATAAAAAAATAACATGCTCAAGTTTAGTATTCCTCAGCTCCCTCGCCCTCTCCTTCCACGGAGTCCATGCCAACCTCCTCGTAGTCCTTCTCCAGAGCAGCCAAATCTTCACGGGCCTCGGAGAATTCACCTTCCTCCATACCCTCACCGACGTACCAGTGCACGAAGGCTCTCTTGGCATACATCAAGTCGAACTTGTGGTCCAGGCGAGCCCAGGCCTCCGCGATGGCAGTGGTGTTGCTCAACATGCACACGGCACGCTGAACCTTGGCCAAGTCTCCTCCAGGAACCACGGTGGGTGGCTGGTAGTTGATGCCAACCTTGAACCCAGTGGGACACCAGTCCACAAACTGGATGGTGCGCTTGGTCTTGATGGTGGCAATGGCTGCGTTGACGTCCTTCGGCACGACATCACCTCGGTACAGCATGCAGCAAGCCATGTACTTTCCATGACGGGGGTCGCATTTCACCATCTGGTTGGCTGGCTCGAAACAGGCATTGGTGATCTCAGCAACAGACAGCTGCTCATGGTAAGCCTTCTCGGCAGAAATAACAGGGGCATAGGTAACAAGAGGGAAGTGGATGCGTGGATAAGGGACCAAGTTGGTCTGGAATTCAGTGAGATCGACATTGAGGGCGCCATCGAAACGGAGGGATGCAGTGATGGATGAGACGATCTGGCCAATGAGCCTGTTCAGGTTGGTGTATGTGGGTCGCTCGATGTCAAGGTTGCGCCGGCAAATATCGTAGATTGCTTCATTGTCAACCATAAATGCACAGTCGGAATGTTCGAGGGTGGTGTGGGTGGTGAGGATGGAATTGTACGGTTCGACAACAGCAGTGGAGACCTAAATAAAAAGGAACGTAAGGTAAGTCACACTCATTCCACCAAAGGCTTACTCAACGAAATTCGACAAAGGAAACTTAACAAACCTGTGGAGCTGGGTAGATTGCGAATTCCAATTTACTCTTCTTGCCATAGTCAACGGACAGCCTCTCCATCAACAGAGATGTGAAGCCAGAGCCAGTGCCTCCACCAAAGGAATGGAAGATTAGGAATCCCTGAAGCCCCGTACATTGATCGGCCAACTTGCGGATACGGTCCAAGACTAGATCGACAATTTCCTTTCCAATTGTGTAGTGACCACGGGCGTAGTTGTTGGCAGCATCCTCCTTTCCAGTGATCAACTGCTCGGGATGGAACAGCTGACGATATGTGCCAGTCCTCACCTCATCTGTAAATTAAAAATGCCTCGATTGAAAATCATAGACTACGACTAACCACATTCATTGAACTTCCACTTCACCAATGGCAGCAACATTAATCAGTAAGGCAATGACGACGTGACCGAACAAATATTTTAAACGTCTTAATTATGCACACAATTCAGGGTGAAGAATGAATGAGTGACTTTCTTAAGGAGGCAAATATTCACTCCACGGAGACTTCCCTCCAGAAAGGAAGGCACACGAGATTACGTCGTGCAAATTGGCGATCCACGTCTTTTAATCAAATTACAACAGGATGATCAGAAATTAATGCACGGTCGCCGTCGTAGGAATTCCCCTTCAAGCATTACAGGCTTTTTAAGAAGGATGCGAGCCGAAGGAACAATCCAAAGAATTCGGGAGATACGAATAATTGATTGTGCAAATACTTTGGTAGATCTCGAGTACAACGCCTAAATACGCGCTCAAGGCTTTACCTCACTCCACCACCCGTTCAAAGCGCACAATTTAATTTTGATTGATGGGACTAAGGAGACCAGAATTCCTGAATCATACTCGGCCATCGGTAAGTATTAATCGATGCTCGCGATATGTCATTGAATTTCTTCCCGGGTTTACTGGAACTTTAACATATGACCTTCAGCAAAACACTCCTAAACTCCCTTGTTTTCACAATTTCCCCCTTAAACATCGTCGCCTCAGCGAAATTCCCCGTGCGACGGATGAATTTCTAGACATGTTACACACGAAGCGAATACTATATATTTACAATTAATACTCACCAACAACAGTAGGTTCCAAGTCAACGAAAACGGCCCTGGGTACGTGTTTCCCCGCGCCCGTTTCGCTGAAGAAAGTGTTGAAGCTGTCATCACCTCCACCAACAGTCTTGTCTGAGGGCATTTGCCCATCAGGCTGGATGCCGTGCTCAAGGCAGTATAGTTCCCAGCAGGCATTGCCGATCTGAACACCAGCCTGTCCAACGTGGATAGAGATGCACTCACGCTGAAAATAAATGGAGCAATTACTATCTTCATCGGCAAACTTGCAGGCTCTCAGAAAATGAATGACTGGCCCACATACGCAGAAAGTGTGTAATGGCAGCGTTCTCCTCAACGAAGGAATTAAGCTAAACCATAAAAAAGGAACAAAGCTTAACTACTACTCCCACAAATTGATAATTATCGATCTCAAATTTAGCTTCAACATTGGTTACCAATCCCTCCCGCCCAGCGGAAACAATTTCTAAAATGGCGGTTTCCGGCTACGCGCTCCCCACATGGATATCAAGCAAATACTTCACAATAACGCACTAGTTCTGTCAAAAACCCAAAGTCACGATTCCAGTTTTTTTCAAAATTATCTACTACTCACCATTTTGATTGATTACTTTGGCAAAAATTTGAAAAGAAGTGGACAAGTCCAGATGCGAGTTCGGTCGAGCTGAGTCAAGACGCCGTTCCAAACTTACAGTGACGTTTCCAGCGAAATTTCTATTTTATATAACTAGTATCACGTGATTTCTTCAAGCTTTGTGATTGGCTAACGGGCTCGGGGTGCGGTCATCGTCTGCTGCCTCTGCGGCAGAGGCGGTTGGCACTCAACGAGTCAAACCCACACATTTTATTCCATAACCTAAAAAGTTAAGTTGATTTCATTTCCGTACGATTGGAAATATTTTATTATTTATTTTGCACCAAAACCATGGACTTCGTGATTTTTACAGCACTAATATGGCAAATAGTTCTCACTTTGATTCATTCCTAATGCTGACACACCGGTCAAAGTATAAATATTTTCTCTTATTCACAACTATTTTGTTCGTAATGAGACTTTTGGGGTTCCTGATTGTCACACCCCTGTAGCATAATTCCTCGAATGGATACCCTAAATATTTCCCCAAACTCACACTTGAGTGTTTTCAGCGGTTTCTTTGGATGGTCTCATTGACCTCGTTGGAATGTTCTTCTTTTCAAATTATTGTTAGCCACTTGAACTATGGTCGTATTGACCGTATTTACCACTTGGTTTCATGGCCACAAGTTTATGCTAACTTTCTACGTATTCTGAATTGTCTGTATTTCAGTCCTATTTATCTTAGTAAATTGTATATCGTCATTGATCTCAGATTTCCTTCATATATCTCATCTTTGAATTATTAAGTTTATGTTGTTGCAAACCACAACAACACACAGTTGTATTACATTGGTAGCATAGTGAAATTTCAACTCCTGACAGGTATTTTCAGGATTTTGTTTATTCAACAGTTTTATCGACTTTATTTAGAGCATGCTGGTTAAAACTCACCGGCTGCCACACACTCTTGAGATAGTCTGCGTAGGTTTCTAAGGAGATGGAAATTTATAAATTGTAAGAATGTTTAAGTAAAAAAATTACCTGCTTCAGTGAATTCAAAGATTTTTTGTGTGATGCTTTTTTATGCTACGTATTTGAGTTTATTACCGTTACGTTGACCGCGTTCTACTCCAATGATTTCAATGCATGAATTCCTTTAACAGTTTCGTATAAGTGTGGCTTCGCTGTTATATCTTATCTAAAGGGTTGTGTGTGCATAAGTTGTTTAATTCAGAATATTTGGACGGCGAGAATCCACATTTGGTTTGAAGGCACGACAGTGTACCCCAACGCGATGACGTCGTCACATGAGTCATGCCTTATATGGAAGGATTTTCAAGACGAACGTGGGTTCAGTGGAAGCGGAGGAAGCCGTGTGAATGTGGGCGACTGACTCATTTCCTTGAATATTAGTTACACCAGATGCAAACAACTTTTTCTCTTATTTATAGGAATTTTGGTTTTACTTCGCACTACGTGGCAATCAATAACGAGCCCTCGGAACTCAATCAATAATTTCTTTTTTAGCCCGTTTTCGTGACTATTATCTTCAAATTTCCCTAAAATTCCCAAGATTTCTCTGACCTCAACAGAAACGCCGCCCACGATAAGTAGAACACCGACCTTCTTGATTTCTAAAAAAGGTCACCGTTCGCCTCCACGTATGTATACGTATCTATACGAGAAGCTTCTAGAAAGGAGGAAAGTACAGCTTTAAATCCTGCGAACATAATTTGACTATACAAAATCTACTAAACTCCACTGATACATTTTTACAGTGATATTTGAGTCATGATCTTGCTTGTACCTACCAGCAAAATTAATATTTAGGGATGCAATGTGATTATTTAGGGCTGATATGCCATTTCCGACATCCTCGGTTTTCTTAAGGCATTCCGAAAGCTGCCTTGAATAGCATTAAAAAACAGGTAAGAATTTGTTAAGAAAACAAATGACTAAGAAATGTGTATTCGGTCATGAAATTTTATTTGCTACCGAGTGGAATATGGCTAAATTAAATAGGCTATTTTATGAAAGGATATAGGCCTAAATCGAATTCGAAGAATATAACCTTCCGTAAATTACTTTTATAAAAATGCTCCTTCACCAATAAATGGCCCCGTTAAAAATTGCTAATACTATTTAAACTTGATGTATCCTATTTTTCATAAATCAAAGTAAAAAAGTATCAGCATATAAGAAAATCAATTATCACATTAACACTATATACTGCGAGAAACATATGAATGAAACACATGTCATTGGAAACAACCCTATAAAAAAGGTTTAAAGCTTGAAATACAAACTATAAAAATCTTAAAACAATAACTTCTTGTTGAATCTTAATGATTAGACGAGAAGAATATACGAAATATAAGAGTAATAAGCCTGAAATACGGAAGATTCGGAATACGTAGAAAGTTAGCATAACCTTGTGGCCATGAAACCAAGCGGTAAATACGGTCAATACGACCATAGTTCAAGTGGCTAACTATGGTCTAAGACTATCTCAAGTAAAGACTATCTCAAGAGTGTGTGGCAGCCGGTGAGTTTTAACCAGCATGCTCTAAATAAAGTCGATAAAACTGTTGAATAAACAAAATCCTGAAAATACCTGTCAGGAGTTGAAATTTCACTATGCTACCAATGTAATACAACTGTGTGTTGTTGTGGTTTGCAACAACATAAACTTAATAATTCAAAGATGAGATATATGAAGGAAATCTGAGATCAATGACGATATACAATTTACTAAGATAAATAGGACTGAAATACAGACAATTCAGAATACGTAGAAAGTTAGCATAAACTTGTGGCCATGAAACCAAGTGGTAAATACGGTCAATACGACCATAGTTCAAGTGGCTAACAATAATTTGAAAAGAAGAACATTCCAACGAGGTCAATGAGACCATCCAAAGAAACCGCTGAAAACACTCAAGTGTGAGTTTGGGGAAATATTTAGGGTATCCATTCGAGGAATTATGCTACAGGGGTGTGACAATCAGGAACCCCAAAAGTCTCATTACGAACAAAATAGTTGTGAATAAGAGAAAATATTTATACTTTGACCGGTGTGTCAGCATTAGGAATGAATCAAAGTGAGAACTATTTGCCATATTAGTGCTGTAAAAATCACGAAGTCCATGGTTTTGGTGCAAAATAAATAATAAAATATTTCCAATCGTACGGAAATGAAATCAACTTAACTTTTTAGGTTATGGAATAAAATGTGTGGGTTTGACTCGTTGAGTGCCAACCGCCTCTGCCGCAGAGGCAGCAGACGATGACCGCACCCCGAGCCCGTTAGCCAATCACAAAGCTTGAAGAAATCACGTGATACTAGTTATATAAAATAGAAATTTCGCTGGAAACGTCACTGTAAGTTTGGAACGGCGTCTTGACTCAGCTCGACCGAACTCGCATCTGGACTTGTCCACTTCTTTTCAAATTTTTGCCAAAGTAATCAATCAAAATGGTGAGTAGTAGATAATTTTGAAAAAAACTGGAATCGTGACTTTGGGTTTTTGACAGAACTAGTGCGTTATTGTGAAGTATTTGCTTGATATCCATGTGGGGAGCGCGTAGCCGGAAACCGCCATTTTAGAAATTGTTTCCGCTGGGCGGGAGGGATTGGTAACCAATGTTGAAGCTAAATTTGAGATCGATAATTATCAATTTGTGGGAGTAGTAGTTAAGCTTTGTTCCTTTTTTATGGTTTAGCTTAATTCCTTCGTTGAGGAGAACGCTGCCATTACACACTTTCTGCGTATGTGGGCCAGTCATTCATTTTCTGAGAGCCTGCAAGTTTGCCGATGAAGATAGTAATTGCTCCATTTATTTTCAGCGTGAGTGCATCTCTATCCACGTTGGACAGGCTGGTGTTCAGATCGGCAATGCCTGCTGGGAACTATACTGCCTTGAGCACGGCATCCAGCCTGATGGGCAAATGCCCTCAGACAAGACTGTTGGTGGAGGTGATGACAGCTTCAACACTTTCTTCAGCGAAACGGGCGCGGGGAAACACGTACCCAGGGCCGTTTTCGTTGACTTGGAACCTACTGTTGTTGGTGAGTATTAATTGTAAATATATAGTATTCGCTTCGTGTGTAACATGTCTAGAAATTCATCCGTCGCACGGGGAATTTCGCTGAGGCGACGATGTTTAAGGGGGAAATTGTGAAAACAAGGGAGTTTAGGAGTGTTTTGCTGAAGGTCATATGTTAAAGTTCCAGTAAACCCGGGAAGAAATTCAATGACATATCGCGAGCATCGATTAATACTTACCGATGGCCGAGTATGATTCAGGAATTCTGGTCTCCTTAGTCCCATCAATCAAAATTAAATTGTGCGCTTTGAACGGGTGGTGGAGTGAGGTAAAGCCTTGAGCGCGTATTTAGGCGTTGTACTCGAGATCTACCAAAGTATTTGCACAATCAATTATTCGTATCTCCCGAATTCTTTGGATTGTTCCTTCGGCTCGCATCCTTCTTAAAAAGCCTGTAATGCTTGAAGGGGAATTCCTACGACGGCGACCGTGCATTAATTTCTGATCATCCTGTTGTAATTTGATTAAAAGACGTGGATCGCCAATTTGCACGACGTAATCTCGTGTGCCTTCCTTTCTGGAGGGAAGTCTCCGTGGAGTGAATATTTGCCTCCTTAAGAAAGTCACTCATTCATTCTTCACCCTGAATTGTGTGCATAATTAAGACGTTTAAAATATTTGTTCGGTCACGTCGTCATTGCCTTACTGATTAATGTTGCTGCCATTGGTGAAGTGGAAGTTCAATGAATGTGGTTAGTCGTAGTCTATGATTTTCAATCGAGGCATTTTTAATTTACAGATGAGGTGAGGACTGGCACATATCGTCAGCTGTTCCATCCCGAGCAGTTGATCACTGGAAAGGAGGATGCTGCCAACAACTACGCCCGTGGTCACTACACAATTGGAAAGGAAATTGTCGATCTAGTCTTGGACCGTATCCGCAAGTTGGCCGATCAATGTACGGGGCTTCAGGGATTCCTAATCTTCCATTCCTTTGGTGGAGGCACTGGCTCTGGCTTCACATCTCTGTTGATGGAGAGGCTGTCCGTTGACTATGGCAAGAAGAGTAAATTGGAATTCGCAATCTACCCAGCTCCACAGGTTTGTTAAGTTTCCTTTGTCGAATTTCGTTGAGTAAGCCTTTGGTGGAATGAGTGTGACTTACCTTACGTTCCTTTTTATTTAGGTCTCCACTGCTGTTGTCGAACCGTACAATTCCATCCTCACCACCCACACCACCCTCGAACATTCCGACTGTGCATTTATGGTTGACAATGAAGCAATCTACGATATTTGCCGGCGCAACCTTGACATCGAGCGACCCACATACACCAACCTGAACAGGCTCATTGGCCAGATCGTCTCATCCATCACTGCATCCCTCCGTTTCGATGGCGCCCTCAATGTCGATCTCACTGAATTCCAGACCAACTTGGTCCCTTATCCACGCATCCACTTCCCTCTTGTTACCTATGCCCCTGTTATTTCTGCCGAGAAGGCTTACCATGAGCAGCTGTCTGTTGCTGAGATCACCAATGCCTGTTTCGAGCCAGCCAACCAGATGGTGAAATGCGACCCCCGTCATGGAAAGTACATGGCTTGCTGCATGCTGTACCGAGGTGATGTCGTGCCGAAGGACGTCAACGCAGCCATTGCCACCATCAAGACCAAGCGCACCATCCAGTTTGTGGACTGGTGTCCCACTGGGTTCAAGGTTGGCATCAACTACCAGCCACCCACCGTGGTTCCTGGAGGAGACTTGGCCAAGGTTCAGCGTGCCGTGTGCATGTTGAGCAACACCACTGCCATCGCGGAGGCCTGGGCTCGCCTGGACCACAAGTTCGACTTGATGTATGCCAAGAGAGCCTTCGTGCACTGGTACGTCGGTGAGGGTATGGAGGAAGGTGAATTCTCCGAGGCCCGTGAAGATTTGGCTGCTCTGGAGAAGGACTACGAGGAGGTTGGCATGGACTCCGTGGAAGGAGAGGGCGAGGGAGCTGAGGAATACTAAACTTGAGCATGTTATTTTTTTATTGCCAAGTGGTCTCAGAAAGCAAAGCATTCCACGAGTAAATTTGTGCCAGGATCTGAATAAATTCCTGAATCAGCATTAGCAACTCATTTAATTTTTATTTTCCCATCCTGAATTTCCTCTTTCACGTTCCAGCTCGGCTAAGAAGTGTAAGTTGATGTCGTAAGCTGCAGGAAGTTCAAGGTGAGTGGCTCATAAATCGTGCTTTAATTATCCAGGGTGTGGGAGGATTTCCAGTAGGCCATCCATTACCTGATTGGTCATTCCCTATGCCATTTATGCCCCTTGAAATATTTAACTTCAGTAGATGTTGCTTTCGTTTGTATTACCGTTAGTTCTCCTTAACCTAGACATTCTGTAGTCTGCATTCTGAATGTTATTTGTGCTGTCCTAATTATTAATGTAATGTCATGCCCCCACATTTTTACCTGATGTGTTTTAGGGGAAAGGGTTAAAGCCTTCATTCTAATAGAATCTTTAAATGTAGCTATCCTGTTCTTCGATACATAGTATGAGCATGAAGCTTTTTTGTGATGAGGCGAAGGGAATGTTGCTTGATTAGGGGACGAAATAACGATTGCGGAGGATACAATGCAAGGGCAGTGATAGGAGGTCCAGATTTTCTTTTAAATTCCATGGTTTGTGGTAGTAGGTGTGCCTTTTTTTAGGTTGAGCCAATTTAAATATGGGATTTGTGCAGTCATTTTTATGGTGAGACTTTATAATGAAGTGATGTGTTCAGTACACGTCTTGCGTGGTAATATTTTTGCCTTGGTCTAGGTGAATTTATTCTTAGTCTAGTGAATCTTTAGATTTCCGATGAGATTTGTTAATTTCAGTTGAAGGTAGTGGTATTCCTCAAAGTGACATATATCTATCATTTCGATAAGCGTTGAACTTGAAAAGGTAGAAGAATGTAATTAGTATGAAAACTTCGTGCTATTTTTTTATTACTTTATTTGAATTTTTATACCTCGTGAAAGAGAAAGTGGGTTTCGGGTGAAATGTAGTCCCTGTGCTGACTGAATTGGTCAATGGATCAAAAACCTTTAATGCATGAGGATGGGTTTATGTAGCAGGCATTTATACTGGTGACTAGGGGTGTTATGTACTGGTAATGTGAAGTTCGTAAGTAATTTTTTAACTGCAGAAGTTCAAGGAATGACAAGTGTGGTGTATCTTTTTAACTGCATGATCGTTAGTCGCATGAATTCATTTTAAGGGCTACTTGAAATACTAAAGTAAATTCCTGTTTTAAAATTGGCAAATGCATTGAAGGAATTAGATATTGTTAATTTGTCAAGTTAACTGAATTTGGAGTATTGTATAAGGCTTAGAAAGAACTAAGAATATCCCAAGTAGTTGTGTCAATTTCCAATATTAATTTGTTAGTTATCATGTTGCTCTTAAGCTTAATCTATGCCTGGGTACAGATTATTTCTTATTTGCGAGCAGTTATCTTTCACTCAAATCATTTGTTGGTGCGGGTGGTAGGTTTTTGTCTTAATCCTTAATGTCAGCTAAAATTAGATCAGGGTACTTGCACAGTAGTGGCTGCTTTACATAGTGTAATAGGAGGGGCTTATCCCCTCAATTTTGATGTAAGGATTAAATGGAAAAAAAAGAAATGCCTGAGGTATAAGAATCACTCTTGCCAACAGATTTGTACTGCCATTTTCTCTTTAAATAATTTGTTCAATATCCTTCCCTGTTAGTTTTAATTATTCCTCTTCAATTAAAATGTTATCTTTCCCAGTTAATTGTATGTTGTAATGTATGTTAATTGCTGTGCAATGCTTCATGCAAATGTACTTCCATGTCACTGAAGTAACGGAATATCTATGGTAAAAGGTCTGCAGTCTGTGAAATCTTAGTTCGCCTATGTTAGCTTCATTGGGCTCTTGTTTGGGGGGGTGATACTTCTGTTCACATGCTATGCAAGGATAAAAAAAAAGATATTAGGAAACTTCCATTGAGTTGCTGAAAGTAATTTTTAAAACTCTGTTTAACGTATGTACATTTATCCTTTCTGGGTATACCTAATTGTTGAGATTGAATTTTATCAAGGTTATTGAATGTTTTGTGATTCATCAGGAGCATCTTTTTTCCTAGAAATTTGGCTTGAAAGATGATGTTGAGAGGCACTGTTGTCTCATTGTCAGTGGAAACATTACCTTGAACCACCTCTTTGTTATTCGTAATTTACTTGTTAATTACAAATAACATAATTCATAATTACATACTATTATATAGATATTGTGGAATATGAACATAATAAGAACTTAGAAGATGCAATTTTCCACATAAAAATTTTATTCGAACTGGGCTTCAGGAGGTGATGATAGTGTTTCGAAACCAGTGTCGAATAAATGTTTTTATGTGGAAAATTGCATCTCTTAAGTTCTTATTATAATTGCTTGTTAATTCCGGTTATCTTATTCCTCCATATATTATATCTGTAGCAGGATAATTTCCCAATTGAGTGTTGTCTGCCGCTCCTAATCTCAGAGAAATTTGTTTTCTGATTATGTGGATGTCATTCCTTTGATTTTGAACTCTTGGACATTGCAGATTCTTGAATGCAAAAATATTTCTCTTCCTCATAACCTCATTCCCATGGTCTCATTCTTTTCTCACTTAAGTTTCATTTCCAGTTTATTCATTGGGCATTTTCTACTGCTGCCTTTCCTTTATTTTTTTGGAAACTTTTTCAGGAGAACAGGTCAGGTTTCATACAAATCTCTTTCTAGTCCCCCTATATTTAATTAGGATAATTACATTACTTCCTCATTCTGGGTGAATGGTGTTTCGTTTGAATGAGGTGCTTAGTTTATGGGGTGGGTTAGGTGACCTTGGTTAATTTGAGATCATTTTCAATCACGGTTAAATAGGATTTGTATGTAATACATGTTAATGCTTTCAGCTTTTATGTAATTATAATGTATAGATTCACATGAGAGTTCTTAGAACATTTGGCTACGTAGTCAGAGAGGTGAGGGCTTGGAAAAGATAATAAAATTCCCTTGGGCTGCCTCCACTGAAGCAGTCTACATGACAGGTTTTGAGTATCAATGGGCTGTTTCTGGATATGTTAGCTTGAAAGTTTATTGCTCCCAGATGTTAAAAATGACAGTTAATGCAGGTGGTGTATCTCGCTGTTGGAGGAACTACTATCTCGTCCTAAG
Organism: Pyrrhosoma nymphula; assembly: GCA_963573305.1. Classification (NCBI taxonomy): domain Eukaryota; kingdom Metazoa; phylum Arthropoda; class Insecta; order Odonata; family Coenagrionidae; genus Pyrrhosoma; species Pyrrhosoma nymphula. The sequence goes on from OY754330.1 coordinate 123,412,268, forward strand.
AGATAGTCATTTCACTATTCCCAGTGATATGGTGCAAATGGTAGTTGAAATAAGCTCTCTGTTGTGAATGACCAAGGACTGACTGGTTGTGTCAGATGAACCTTGGTGGAACTTGCTTAACATAGTGAAATGAAAGCTTTAAATTAGTAATTCCACATGAAATTTATTTACGAACCAGGTTTCGACTCGCGAGTTCTGATGAGGACTTCATAAGTCAAAACCTAGGTCGTAAATAAAGTTCTTGTGGAATAACGAAGTTAAAGCTTTCAAGGACAGTGGGCTTTCAGGCAAGGTCTCTGATTGAATAAGATTCAGAATTGTTTAAATCTAAATATAGTATAATAAATGAGGAGTAGAAGATGGTGGGTGTTGTCTACTTCTGTAAAGTATTTTAATCAAGGTGGTTTTTCAAGAATGTTTTATGTATTTATTTCACTTGGTTAATAATATCCAGTGTTAAATTTTCCTACTTAATAATTTATAGAATGTGTTACCCCAACAACCTAATCCATATTTTAATTCCATTCAGAAGAATGAGAGAGTCCAAAGAGGTGTCATCACATTAAGTGTACTCTATTTTTCTAAATACCGTATTAGTAACAAAGTTATTTATGTAACTCCCCCTCCTTGTATGACTTATAGTGCGTCTTCATACAGGAAAAGCTTATCATTTGCCTGTTATTTCTCTTATCAGCAGAGCTGGAATGGGAGCTGTTAAAGACTTCAGGCTAAATAATGGTTGGGAGGAGGAAGGGTATCCCATATGCCAACTTTATGGAAGAAATTGTTTGAGGAGATAGGGGCCTGCAGCTATAAGATTTTAGAGAGTAAACCTGTTTTCCATCTAAGTCTACTTCAATTGGAAAATCACCAATGTACTTGCGATAAAATAATAATTATAAATTAATCATTACCCTACCTTTACCTTTTTGATGACTGCATTTTCTCAATCCAAAGCTCATCACATCCTGCCAAATAAAATCAAACACTGGTAAAATATCTTATCTACCATAATTCTCAATATACACCCTTAAAAATCCACCTCTGTAATATTCCCCCCTCCCTTCATGCTATCCGTTAAGGAATCCTTTCTTCCTCCTCCTTCCATTCAGCCATTCCCTTGGGCCAGGTTTTAATGTTTATTTTCACTTAACCCTCTCATGCATGAGTTACTAAATTCAAGCGATATAAATTTTTTCAATCGAGTTTCTACGTGTGATTGGCCATAATATTGAAGTAATATTGTTATAAATAAACATATTTGCCATTTAATGGCAAAATTTTGACGTCCTCATATGAGGACATTATGCTTGAAACAGGTCATCGTGATAAAATCCGATAAACTTATGAATTGGATCTTTTAGGTAGAAAAAATATTCAACTATACTTTTAGTATTATGATATCTTTAATTGTTTATTTAACATTCATAAAAACATATTTTTCGGGTGTTTGTTACTACATTTTGTTAATTTGTTTATGATATCACATTCAATATTTTTAACATCAACCTTGCAACAAGACAAGGAAAATAACATAAAAATTACAAGCAAACATTTATAATAACTTTACAATAAATTGGCACTTCCAGATAAAAATTATTTTTAAATATGAATTCTAAAACTACCATTGTTACAAAATGTTTAACATTAATTACAATATATATTTTTGGGCCCCTGAATGCACATTACGAGTGAAAACTTTCAAAACAATCTGGACATAGCGGAACCAAGCAAGTGCCGCACATGTACCTGGTTTTGCTTGTGCATCTCTTGTCCCGACACCTATTTGCGTTATTGCTTTCACTTTTTTTTGGATAGTGGCCACATTTACTTAGTCTTAGCTCATCTATGACCTTATGAGTCGGTTTTTTCTTCATCGGCAGCGAGGAAGGGCTTGATGAGTTTGACCGTCCCCTTTTTCTCGATTGCTCTGCTTTGCCACTGGAAATCAGTCCGTTTGCCACCCGACTCTTGAATTCGAGTAGATCCATTGGTACGTTATTGCTTTTCCTCCATAATAGCCAGGCGTTAACCACCGCCACATTCAACATGTGGTAAAATATCCTCATATACCATCTTGAGTTGCGTATATCGTTCCTGTACAATGCAACAAGGGAATCCATGAGATCTACCCCTCCCATATGCTTGTTATAAATTTCAATGCTCACGGGTCGGTTTACATCCACATACTCCTTATTCCGTTTGCACCACCTTTTGGCTTTTCCCATGGGTTGAATTCCGGCGTATGACGATATAGTATGCACTGGTATGCACTACATTATTGTCAAACCACCGAGCCACAGTTATACCATCTGAAGAAGTAGCAATGGAAGAACTCCCTCTCCCACCTTTCTTTAAGTCTTTTACATCCTTCAACTTTTTTACTGCTTCTTTTAACCTGTTTTCCCTACATGTTCCAACGTACCATATTCCAATGTCTTTCAACTTTCTAACGAGGGGAAGACTAGAGAAAAAATTGTCTGCATATACCTTCACATTTAGATGGTGAATATCATGGCATAACCTAAGAACAACATCACCAGTTGCACCACATTCAGAGGGTGGCTGTTCTGATGCCCCCTGGTACAATTCGAAACAGAAAACATATCCAGACACCCCAGCCCTAACCCACGTTTTGTATTTCTTTGGTTTTTTTGGGAGATAATTTTTCAAGGATGAGCGCCCTTTAAAAGGAATCATCATCTCATCTATTGATTGGAATTCTTCTGGATCGAGGGCATTATGAAATGATTTGTGGAGAAAGTCCAAAAATGGTCGGATTTTAATCAACTTGTCCCTGTTATCTGCTGGTATCCTAGAAGAATCTGTGAAGTGCATATATCGCCTTATCTCTTCATATCTGTTAATAGTCATGTTTTCAGCCACCAATAAAAGTTTCAAACCAGTGTCTGAAGACCAATAGAGTCTAACTCTGGGATATTTTACGTACGTCATGACAAGAGTAATTCCCAGAAAAACTTTCAATTCTGAAACAGTCAGTTTAAAATTTTCTTTGCCATTCTGAAATGCATATAGGCAACTTTGCTCTACTAAATCTTTCATATATTCTTCTGTAATTAAACCTAAAAAGTAATCGACAGGAAACTCTCCATTGACGTTTACCTTCATCCGTGAATTAGTTGAAGGGGGAGATCCTAATAAAGGGTTATCCTTTTCAGCAAACCAGATTGCATTACGATTAGCTGGGGATGGCGATCGCCCAAAACTCGCAGATATCAATGGACTTGTACTTGCACAATTGTTGGATGTTGCAATGCCGCCGTTATCTTCGTCAGATGACGAAGATATTTCGTAAGTGTTTCCTGGATCGTGGAGAGAGCCATCACTATCCCAATCCATTCCATCCTCTGAATCTTCATTGAGGATTTCAACAATCTGACACTGCTCCAGTCGTTTTCTTGATCTAGTTGAGATGCATATTCGATCCTGAGGAATATATGCCATTTGTTAGCTAGTTGAAACAAGGTCATTCATGCAATATATTTTGGGAAACGATTATAAATATATATTGTTCCAGCCAACATGCTGATTGTAATACTTAAATATACTTAAAATTTTAACGAATGACAATATTATCAATTATTTCAAAGAGTGAAAAAACGGAAACTGGAGCACCAAATACTTACCATAACGTCCTTAGTTCGTTTTTTGGGTCGGTATCAGCAAGCGAACTCAGTAGGTTGTGTTATCCTATAACAAAGTCTCAGTTTTAATAAACTTACATGCCACAAGTCTTCTTCACAAAAATACTATCTCAATTAACTCTATTGATTATTACAATCTCTTAAGAGACTTATGAACGTCCTCTTATTTATTACAAATAAATATTAATATTTGGTGGAAAAATAGTATTTAAAATAAAAAATATTAATATTTGCTGCAAAAATAATAAAATTTAAAAGTTACATTTAGTTACTTAGAAGTGATAAAAATAACTTCTATGAAAGCTCATTTCCTGTGAAAGGATCAATAGCGATTTTATCGCAAAACTTTATAGTTATTGGCAATAGAAATTATGGTACTAATTAGAACGTAGTCATTGTACTGTTTGTAAATATCATACAACATTACTTATAATGACTAACACTCAAAGAAAGTAGCATTGATTTGCTAGACATGAAAGAATGTGAAAATCTTGGAATAAAAAACACTCCACTATATGCATGCATTTGACCTTGTACACGCATAATGTCCTCATTTGAGGACGCATGACATTTGTCCCATTAAAATATTTACAGATATAAAATTTGTTTAACTTATTGCCGTATATAATAAATTGAGCATCAAAAATCAAATATTTATACTCACAGGCGAAATTCACTGCTTATAGACCCTTGAAATCACAGCACAAAAATGAGCTTCCACGCTCCGATCACAGCGCCACTACCCCCACTCCTTTGCTGACTTCCAAGAGGGACAATGTAGCACTAATACAAAGTTTCTTTGTCTCTGCTGCATCGGAACATCATGAAAAAGCTGCTAGCATCTCAGGAAACCGATACAGTTACATTTGGTTACATTGTAGTGAGAGAGATTTGGCGTCCTCATATGAGGACACCATGCATGAGAGGGTTAAACTTGAAATTGGGTATCTTGTCCCCCTGTTGTGTTGGAGAGGGGTCAGGTGACCATATCTTTGCTAGGGAAATGAGCTAAAATTGACGTTTCGTTTATTCACGTTTACATCACCAATGCAAAAGATGCATGAATACCATGATTGCACAATCGATAAGTAGGTATATTTCAGGGGAGAGTGAAAAACTGTCTAAATATATCCTGTGACAACTCACGTTAGTTATGCTCATTGGTTGCCTACAACTTCCCCACATCTAGGGATATGATGAACATAGGTTTGTCAATGAAACTTCATTTAAAAATATGTTCAGGAATTACATTCGCTTGCCAAGGGCAATGCAGGCCAATGAGAAAACATTGGGCCCTTGTTGGCCTTAGGGTGATAACTTTCCTGGCTGTACATTTGCTTCATAATTCTTTCAATATTTTAGCATGCCATTACAATATTTTTTTAAATTGATTATTGTCAATTATGAATCACCTTTTGCATTATGAGATCAAGTGAGAGGCATGGAGAAGTATTTTCCATATCTCTCACTTGCCAACAATTACACTTCAAGATGCTATATGTGTAGTCTTTCAGTTGATTAAAAAATATCGAAGGATTCATTACCCTTAGTTCCCTCTGAGATTCGATAACTGTTTCATTTAATTCGTTTACCAAAGTATTTTATATTCTGCCACCTCTCGTGAGACTGATGCAAATTAGTTAATCTCAACTCCAATAGATAGTACAAGAGCATTCAGAAACTCCCCGCTCACGAAAGTCAGCATATGAGGCCGAAGTGCCCATGTGGGAAAATTATTCTGAACCAGGTTTCTGGCCAGTTCTTGCCAATTTTGGAAGTTCCCACATTTTCTGGTCCTATTGTATTGCCAACCCTTGGTTCACAGGCCATTTATTGGCTGTGACCAAATTATAGTTACACATTGAGAAACTTGGACATCATAGATCTATCTGTCAACAAAATTCAAAGTATCCACAGGATTTTAAGTTCAGTGGCCTAAATGGTTGGTGACCTTTAATGTTTGGGACGGAGATCAAAGAAGCCCCACTTGGTCATCAGAGTACAAGAACCTTAAGGAACAATTGTCTTTGGTGGTAGAAAAGACTCATGCTTGGACACCGCAGCGGAGAGAATGGGGAAATGGAACATCACCCTGTTAAGACAATAATTAACATTAGCCTATAGGGACACCATTTTCCCCATTATGCTTCAATGGGTCATGCCGAGGCCCTATAGGTCTTCCTTGGGACCTGTGAAGTCCCTATAGACATTCAATGGGTATACTCTGTTGTCTCAGGCGTGACTTGGTGGAATTTGCTTGACATTGTAAATGAAAAGTATAACTTAGTTATTCCACATAGATTTATTAACACAATACGACCTAGGTTTCGATGAAGCTCATCATCATCAGATGTAAGCACCTGAAGATGACGAGCTTCTTCGAAACCTAGGTCGTTTTGTGTTAATAAATCTATGTGGAATAACTAAGTTATACTTTTCATTTACAATACAATGGGTACTTATAGGGAATGCTCTCCCTATAGATCTTTATAGGGGGACCTATTCCAAACAAGACAAACAGTAATTTTAAGCATACATAATGCATGCTGGTATGGTGGGCAATATATTTGTTGATAATTATTTATGAATTTTATAAGTTTGTGCATTACACCCATCAGCCAAGTTGGCACATTCTGCCTGGTTCCCATGATATTTCCAATTTTAAAAAGCAATGAGGAGTCTGAAACTCTGAATTAGTCCTATCAGAGTTAAGGTATTCATGACTTTATTTTAGTAATTAATTATTAGCTATGTATTATGATTTACTTACATTGCCATTCATTATATCTTTCATTGAAGGTCTGCGGCAATTCATTTTAAAATGAATTGTCACAAATAATTAACTTGATAACTTAGTTTGATTGCTTGTTATGCATACTATAATGAAATTAGAAAAGAGCTACTCAAATTTAAAAATTAATTTTGTGCATATGTTTCTTCAGTTGCCTTCACTTAGTTCTTGTCAAATTTGTGCAAACGTCCTGACCGGCCACAGGGAGGTGGTGGTGTTATTTAAAAAAGGATATTTCTAAGTGGTATACATAATGCACTGATCCTTCTGAAGTGGCCATTTATATCCGTTGGCTGGACCATGTTCATTCTGATGGTGGATGTAATTACGAAGGTATGTAACAATAGTGCAGAAGCCTGAAAACTTTAAGAAGGTATGTACTTGAACCTGAAGCCTATCTTTGTGCAAGCACTAGCATATGCAGATGATATAGCTACCATATCAGGTAGGTTAGGAATCAAAGCTATAATTGGTTTACAATTTTTAAAAATTGTAAACCAATGGAGTGAGCGCATTAAGAAAAGAGGAATGATAGTAAAACCTAAGGAAAAATAAACTACAGCACATAGGAAAAGAGGAGCAAACAATTCAAGGGATAAAAATAGACTGTAAGGGGATGCAAGCACTTGGGTACAATTTTTTCAAAAAATGGTTAAAACACTCGAGAAATACAGCATAGAATAAAACTAGCCAGCAGTGAATACAACCTGACAACACATTAATAGGAAAAAGAGACATAGACAAACAGATGGAAGTACATAAAACAATTGACCTGTTCTAACGTATTGTTCCTAAAGTTGGCCTATTACAACCAAACAGAAAGTTGAATAACTACAGTAGAAATTTAATTATTGAGACCATATGATACCTAGGAAGAAACTGAAGAATGAGAGAAAAACTTCAGGAGATGCCCTTCATGGAAAAATAGAATCCCCAGGATAGTACTTGAGGCTAAACCAGATGGAAGTAGAGGTAGACCTAGAGAAACATGGATGGGTAAAATAGCAAAGTATGGAAAGATAAGAGGGGGATGATGATTAGATGAACGACCATAAGAGGTGGAATGAATTATTATAGCCTTAGGTGCCTAAGGAAGAAGAAAAGGAAATTGCTTGGTTATGTTCCATTTAATATGTTAATTTGTAACAAATTAATTTAATATTATCACATCATCAGGGTTTTCAAACGGAGGGGGAGAAAGTTTGGGTAAGGAAGGGGAGGGGTTATTCATCAATGAAGGGAGCAACACGTACTGAAGGGAATGTAATAACAATGTCATTGGCTTGATTAGGATACAGAGACAGTAAAAAGATGAGACAATATTACTGAATGATGGATTTGGACCTTTGGAGTGATATAGTTAAAGTAAATTAAGGGTAGTATTTACAAAGAAACCTTTTACGTATACGTGCTTATCTTTTACAGACTCAGGCACATATCTCTTTACATGATTTATTTATTCTGTTCAGCATATACCCCACCTCTTTTCAACTCATATACATTGTCCATTCTCTCTCTCCCCCCTACCTTGATTGACCTACATCCCCCATCAACCATAGGCTTCAGCATGCGCAGCTTCAGAAACTTTTTCACCTGGAATAGATCGCTTTTCAGCACTCCATTTCCCAGCATCTCCCTCCTGAGCCAAAATTATAATGAGACATCTTTATTTAATACAACCTAAATAAATATTAAATCATGTTACTATCTTTAAAACAAATTATCTCATTGAAAGGATATTTAAAGTCAATTTGTTTTTTTCCAGTTGCATATATGCCCCCCCCCCTTCTCAGGCCATCCCATTTCAATGAAATACAACCTGCTTGGCGTGGTGGAAGGGCTCCCGCATTCCTATGACTCCTAAGGCTTGACTGGTGGGAGCAATAATAATTGCTCCCAATAGGGACACCCACGCCAGATAGATCAAAGGGTAGGAACCAGATGAAAGGTAGTTCACCCAATGATGTCACAGTGTTATGTATGCATTTATTATGAATTTAGTTCATAATTTTTTTGTTTCTATACTATGAATTTTGTTGATTATGTATTTGTTTTTCCTTTGCCATGGTTTTTATATTTACTATTGCTGTGTTACGCCATTACTGCAATAAAAATGTTTCAAATTCGTCGATAGTGGTTTTATTTTATTGCCGGACACAACAGTTATAAATATAATTGGGAATGGCAATGAGGAAGTCCCCAAACTATCAAATGCCCACAAAAATGGGAGTTGATCAAAGAGAATTGCATCCTGGCAGATACGGAACCCAATAGGGTGGGTAGGGCCTGGTTTTGACTTGGGAAAGCCAATTTTCAGGCTAGGCCATCACCACCCAAATTCCATGTGTAACAAGAGCGGCAGATACAATGCAAATGAATAGGGTTGCTATAGACCAGAGATTATGATATTGCAGATGAATGAACTTCAACCGGGTTAGACTCTCCATGGTGGCCGACATTTCGATGTCTGCCTTGTGCATCATGGAGTGTCTAACCTGGTTGGAAACCCAAGAAGAGTTCATTCATCAACTATGCCAGGAAAGCACCAGATCGTACATATGATATTCCAAGTTTTTAAGCCAATATATTCATTTTTCAAGGTGAAAATATCCATTCTTTGGTGTATATTTTAAAGAAGGTGCAAGAGTAGGAGCACAACATGTTAACGCATGCAGGTACTATGGGAAAATGCAGTTACCCAACAAATAGAGTGCTACTGCTATCGCCCTTGGGGAAAATCAGCTTCCTTTCCGATGGCATATAATTTTTAGGTGTCATCTACTAAGTGGGAAATTCAAACACAGTAAGGTGGTGGACTCGTCATCCAAGTCAGAGATGGATAACCTGCTGCTTGCCAGCCCCAAGTGTCATTCACGCTGGCCACCAAATGAATGCACATTACATAACCTTGCATGCATTTTAAACATTGTTTACCTCTTTTGTTCTCGCCGTACTTGGGGGCATAATTAATAGCTAAACACCAAATTAGAGCTCCACTGCCTCATTCAGGCAAGGTACTAAACACCGAAAGTCCACATGCCAACAGGCAGTGCATACAATGGTACTCTCTCTTATTGGAAACAGTAAAGATTTTTACTTGAAAAAGCAAATTTCCAGACTAATTTCTCATTACTTTTACAGGTTTTCCAGGCCCATTTTCAATTTCCAAGCCTATATAGCAACCCTGATGAAAAAGAAGAGGAAAGCAGTGTTATAAGGAATGATGAAGGCAGGGAAGCTGTGAAATATTGAACAGGAGCTGGAAAGGGGGTACCTATATGTTGGTTGGGGTATTACGAGGTTAGATGGAAGGATGGTATTATTGTAGCTACAGTGACAGTAATTTATGGTGTGGTTGACTAGCATCAATTTGGGGAAGCCATATATATATATATATATATATATATATATATATATATATATATATATATATATATATATATATAGTACTGAGTACAAAATTGGAGGAAAGGGTAGTGAACATTGAATAGGGGAGTGACAGGATACTGTTGATTGAAAAAAAGCATATCCTAAGAATTTCTCTGTGCTCCAGCTACGAGTAACCACATACGGAAAGAGAGGTGGATGGGTACTTTTCTTATGGGATTTTTCTTTGAACAACTTGAAGATATAATTTTACAGTCCCACTTAGGAGAAACATAATAGTGATGGGGTTGGAATGTAGTGGTAGGGGAAGAGATGGATGGAAAATAAGTGGGAGAGTATGCACTATAAGTAAGGCAGTAATGACTAACACTTGGTTAAGACACAACTTAACTATAGGCATAGGTGCACATGGAAATTCCACAAGACACAGGAAGTTATGTATCAAGTAGATTATATCATGGTAAAGGTCTGGGAACATAATCAAAAAGATGCTGGAGCTAGTTTTTCCGGAACAGCTGTGTTAGTCAATTTTCATGACAATGCAGTTCCTCCTCTGTTACAGGAGGTGTCTTCAGGTCGAAGTGATGACAAGAAAAAGAAACGAATGTTAAAAAGAAATATTGAAAAAATTGAGGAGCTGCATGAACAAAATGAAGTAAGGCAATGTTACATAGCGGTAAATAAAATGAAAACTGGATACGTCCCCAGATTAGGAAGATGTAAAGATAAGGCTGGAAATATTATTAATGAAGAGCAGAAAATGATTGAGAGATGGGCTGAGCATTTCCAGGAACTCCTCAGCAAGGAGGAGGGGACCGAAAGTGATGATCTAGAGGGACAAGAAGCAATAGATGGGGATAACGAGGAAATGACCTACGAACCCTCTAGAGAGGAGGTGGAGGAAACCCTCAGGAAAATGAAGAATAACCGCTCCCCTGGAGAAGACAGCATTGTAGCTGAGCTGCTAAAATATGGCGGTAAAGAACTTCTAACCAAAATCCATGAGCTAATCACTAATATATGGCGGAATGAGGTAATGCCAGAGAAATGGAAGACAGGTATAATATGCCCTATACATAAAAAGGGTGACAAGCTCTTGTGTGGAAACTACAGAGGTATCACACTGCTGAACGTAGTCTACAAGATTTTATCTGGAGTGATAAACAAGAGGTTGACAGTATTCGCAGAAAGGATACTAGGGAGATACCAATGTGGATTCCGACCTAATAAGAGCACAACAGACCAAGTTTTTACATTAAGACAAATGATGGAAAAGTTTTATGAGCATGACTTAGACATACATTTTTTATTCATTGACTTCCAACAGGCATTCGATAGTATAAACCGCACGGAGCTCATGAGGACACTGATCTAGCTCCAAATCCCACCAAAACTAGTCAGGTTGGTGGGAACCACACTGGGAGAAACTAGAGCAAGAGTAAAAGTTCAGAATAGGGTCAGTGCAGAGTTCAAGTTCAATGCTGGAGTTAAGCAGGGTGATGGACTGTCAGCTGTACTCTTCAATCTGGCTCTCCACAAGGTAGTAGAAGCTATAGACTTGAAGGGAGCGATATTTGAGAAGTCAAGTCAGATCTGCGCATACGCGGATGATATCGCAATCGCAGCAAGAAGATTGGTAGACTTAAAGCAAAATTATGTGATTTTGAAAAGGGAATCTAACAAATTAGGGATTAAAATTAATATAAATAAAACTAAGTACATGGTGATGTCAACAGTACAGAACCGAAGAGAGCCCCGTGACTTGACAATTGACGGTGACACCTTTCAGGGTGTAAGCAGCTTTAATTACCTTGGAACATTAATAACTAGCGACAATAACCTCAGGAGGTGCATACAGGAACAAATTGAAGCTGGAAATAGGTCTTTCTATGCCAATTTACAATTATTCAAGAATAGATTAGTAAGTAGATCACTGAAAATGAAACTTTACATGACGTTAGTACGGCCAGTGGTGACGTATTGTTCAGAGACTTGGACAATGACAATGGCAGATGAGGGAAGACTTAGAACCTTCGAAAGACATATCCTCCGTAGAATATATGGCCCAGTACATGACCAGGGAGACTGGAGGATAAGGTATAATGAGGAAATAGAGCAGCTAATCGAAGGAAAGAACATAGTAAAGTTCATTAAGTCGCAGAGGATCCGATGGCTGGGACATGTCGAGAGAATGTCAGGTGAGGAGATACCAAAACGGATGGTTAAAGGGAGGCTATTCAACAGAAGAAGGCAGGGAAGACCTAAGAGCATATGGATGGACCAAGTGCTGTGTGACCTGGGAAAGATGGGAGTGAGAGGCTGGCGGGAGAAAACTCCCGATAGGAAAATATGGAGAGCAACTGCAGCAGGCCAAGGCCCACACCGGGCTGTAGAGCCACGAAGAAGAAGATTCCCATAAAATCTGCCCATTTATTCCGGCATATTCAGAATGGACATCTTTTCAACCTGAAGACACCTCCTGTAACGGAGGGGAAATTGTTGTCAGGAAAATTGACCAACGAAGCTGATCCGAAAAAAAAACTAGCTCCAGCATGTTTACCAGCCACTGCGGAAGCCTACACTCCAATAATCAAAAAGAGTTATCCAGATCACAATCTAGAGTGCATCCTAGATAATAGTGCAGTTGAAATGTACTGATTTGGCTTAGAAAGAAATGAAAAGTAAACAATTTTTCATGATTGTAAGATGTAAATGAAAGGCCACCATCATGGATTCTTCGGTTATGTGATTCTCTTCCACAAATGGCATTGGACGTGTTTACTGTTAGGTTGCATTTCTATCTGTGAACTGCACCATTGTCTTGGACATGGTAAAAGGGTAGTACGGAAGAAATAAAATAACTTAGTCAACTCCACTTGTAATATTTATTACCATGATCGGCTTCGACACTGTATCATCTTTTGGTGAAAATTCTTTTCAGGTTGCGGATCGAATGAGGAAGGGTGGGGTGAGACTTTGACAAGGCTTAGGGGAAAGGGGGACTGGGTGGGAAGGGATGGGGTGGTAGTCATAATCCTTGCTGTTGCCTTCACCACGGGAGGTTGGGTTGGGTCAGGGGAATTTTTGGTGAGAAGTGGTGGCAGTGCCATCCCTAGGGTAGTGCGACAGGTCCCGCTGCACTGGGTCCTGCACGGCCTTGCCTTTTTCAGATGGTGCAGGGAAACCCACCTATTACCCGAAATTACCTACTACTTGGTACATATGTATATTTCTTGAAATCATAAGCCATTTTGTAGGTTAATTTCCCTCTTTCCATGAAATTTGCTTAAAAGATGCCACAATATCAAAAAGGTAATACGAAGTTAGGGGGTCCCCGACTTTCATTTGCACAGGGCCCCTCAATCCCTTGCACAATGTATGATGTTTGTCAGTTCACATGTCTTGAGTCTTTCCACTACACCAGAGTTTTCATGTGGATAGAAAATATGGGGGAGTGGGAGGGGAGCACTTGTTCGCTAGCTAGATGGGTGTTGTTCAGGGAGTGTTGCATGATTTCAAGTGACTCTAAGGTGTCTAATCTTCTTCTTTCTTTTTTGAAATGGAGTATTTTCAACAAAAAGTTGCTGTGATGGTTGTTGTCTCTGAGGTGGTTGGCAAACACTGAGTCTTGTTTAATTTTCTCGTAACACTTTTTGTGTTCATTCACTCTGGTTTCTATACTTCTCCCTATCTTGCCGACTTACTTTATCGGGCAGTCGTCACACCCCCCTCCTTACCCCCCCAGCCATTGCCAGACTCTCACCCCGATCGTTTGATCCTTTCCCCTCCCCTACCATGCATACAATAACCTAAAATGTATTTCCACCTGAAGACGACACTAAGTGTCGAAATTCGGGTCGTGGTAATAAATATTGCAAGTGGAGTTATAGTTATTTTAATTCTTCCGTAGTGGATAACTTCCACAAAATCAGGCCTACAACCGTTCCTTTGTAAAATAGTAGTGCTGATGAAATGTAATGCTATACTCTATGGTATAAGTGGTAGTTAGAGAGTGGTGAAGTGGATTGTGGGGGCATTTAAATGGCCAAGAGGAGGGAATACCAAGCCTAGTGAACAGGACCATAAGGTACATGATGAGAATATGAGATCAGTTGAGGAGGGATGGGAATATATAAAAAATAGGATCATCAAGAGTGGCGGAGAAAACAACAGATACAATGGAAACAAAAAGGATTAATAACCAATGAATCACAGGAGATATGATTAGGAAAATAGAGGAGAATTTCTAAATATTTTTCATACTCATGATAAACAATGAGTTCATTGAGTTCATAGAATGAGACTCAGCTTACAAATATAGAAACAGCCATGTCAATTTACTATGCGCATATTTTTAGTAGATTAAAATATGGTATTTTAGCCTGGGGTCACTCCCCTAAGGCAGTCCGTCTTTTTAAATTACAAAAATGGTCGGTAAGAATATTATGCAAAGCTAAAAAACAAGCTAGCTGCCGTAATCTTTTCAAAAGGTTACAGATCCTTCCCCTACCTTGTATATATATTTTTTATGCTGTGATGTTAATTAGAGAATTTAAACAAAAGTTGTGTCTTACCATGAATAATGATATTCATGATTATCATACAAGAAGTAGAAATGAGTTCACAGTTGAGGCAACAAAATCTTTCTCTCTACAGTAGAGGGCCTATCAATATGAGTATTAAAATTTATAATAAATTACCCAAAGCAATCAAAGAGGAAATCAGACCTGACCTTTTTAAAGCCAAATTAAAACAGTATCTTCTAGATCATTGTTATTATTCAATTGATGAATTCTTTGAGGGTGCATCGCAATTTCTGTAATATATATGTATTGTAATATATGGTGAGCTGGTTTTATTTTTGATTTGTTTTTTATGTCATTTTTCTGACGGGTCCTATATATGTATATACATATCTTTTCTGGGACCAATAAAAATATTATTATTCCACAAAGTTAAAGTCCCCGAAAACTGCCTGCCTCATTGAGGTGTACATTTCAATCATGAGGGAAGGAACAGTTCCTTCCCTCATGATTGAAATGTACACGTCAATGAGCTTCCCTCAGGAACTATCTGCTATAATAGTCACCAATGTGTATATATATATGTCAGTAACTTTCTCATAAGAAATACGTGAAGCTGAATCTTCATTTGGCTGCAGACCTTTTTTATTTCCAAAATTTAATTAGAAATTGTGGTTTCCTGTTATTGGAAAAGATACCAACAGAAAGAAAATAAAACGAAGTTTCTTATTCTCCCAATCGAATTTGGTATTCAGGTCAAAATTCCAAAATTTTTGCTAAAACATAACGATTTTTCGCAATATTTTAGCATTGTCCCCATAACGACCATGCACATTGTTTAAGTCGAGATTCCGTGTACATCAATTAACTCAATGATTCTTTGCTATAAATAAGATATAAATGGTTTATTACAATGTATAGGTTTGATTTTTTGCATCCAGTTGATATTCAATGGGCACCTTCTCTAGTGTAAATAGAATTGTTACATTAGCCACTGGGTGTTCTGTCAAGGGTTCAAACTCCCTGAGTGCTTCTAATGCCCAAGAAAATACAAATAGGCACATAAACTCTGGGTGTTGATGAAATGCCCCACCTGTGTATTTCAATGGCTAACCAGCAAGAGATATTTTTGCAGCTTTCATCATATCCTATGCACATATGATACATTTGTTGCCATGAGCAAACCTCAGTACAAAATTATCCATTTTCAGAAGATGGGAACCTGATCCTATTTGTTAAAAAAAATCACACTAATGTTTACATTCGGCTGGCTTTTGCATATTACAGTAAATGAAATTGTGATGAAATTATATCCAAACCAGGGGTGGACCAATCAGGGCTGCAGTGGGAGGCACCGCTCCTCCCACCCGACTGCATAATTCCTGGGAATATGTACAGATGAAATGGTGATCATAAGGTATTCCATACCCACCAGACAGTAGCAATCTGCCCACCTGCCAAAAAAATGACCTGAATTCAACCCTGATCACAATCCTAATTTTTGCTGATCATGACACAGGAAGTAAGATATGTACTGACTATCACAAACCATCTTGTGCCATGTTCTCATGGATGTAATTTATAGTTGGCCGAGTCATTGGCATTCTCAAAATTCAATTCATAGATGTCATGCTGATAGCATTTTAGGTGTAAAATGGAACTTCAACGTAAGGAAACATCTCTTGAGGAGCAATATGGACACATTTTGGGGGAAATCGATGGTGTTGGTGAGTGAGCCATCATAAACTCTACCTGTGGCAAATTATGGTTTATTTCTGAAAATTATTTTAATCATCTGATATAAGATTGCTTCTTAAGGTTCCTTTTTCTTGAGGTTGAGAGGCAGTGGTAACGTGCTACTGTTTGGTGCTTCTTGTAAGTTCACAAAGCTAGGCAATGATATATTTTCTGCTTGGCAGCTAGCCATATCTGCATCAACACAATATGATGCAATCATTTAAAAATCACATGGCTCTCTGTTTTATTTTTGAGATTCTAGGTGGGGTACATCCATATCTGACAGCATGAAAAATGATTTTTCTGCGTAAAACCAAGAAAAATATACTAATAATTTTGTACTTCAATTTATAAATGGAATGAATACAATAACTTTATCTTAAACTTCACCATCAAATCATATCTAAATAGGTATTATGGATATCATATATTCCTAAAAAAATATGCGGAAATTAATGAACCGCCCTGGGTAGTCCAAGCTGAAGGCACATCACTGCTCATAACTCTTTATTAAAGAGACTTATTCATATTTTACTGTCTTGAAATAGGGCTTTGGCCTGGTGAATAACTGTATTATTATGGATGAGGTACTGTAGCTTGAGTTGTGCGGAGATTCTGGAGGTGTCTTTTGACGCTAAACATAAAATAGTGGAATCAAAGATATATGTATGCTTGCATCCATAGAGGTTAGTAGTTAGCCACGTACCCCTGTGAACTGATTACCCTTACAGTTTGAGAATAGCCAGTGCTCATTTAGGATTTAGATGTTGGATTATTTCCAAAAATAGATTATGCCTTAAGATTGTTCACTATACCTGGAGCATGCTAGTATTCAAAAGTAAACCCACAGAACAAATTGTAGTATTTTGAAGGCATTTCACCTGTCCCACCTTACTTGGCCAACCATCCCCTTACCATGCATTGGTGAGAGGATGCCCCCAATACCGTCTTTACCACAAGGGCACACGGAACCCGAACTAAAATTACTGCCAGATTTACAATTTTTTCAGAGTGGACAGTGAACATTTTAAAAATAATAAATATGTATTATTCGCTATTTGGTGAAACTGATTAACTGTGCCATAAGCGTAATGAATATAAAATAATAGCAGAAAAATATTTTTCTTGTCATTCCGTTTTTACTTTCCAATGGGGCCCCAAATTTTTCTGTGCCCAGGGGCACCGGCATGTCCTACGACGGACCCGAATTCCCCCATGGTCACAATATGAATTACATGACGAAATTAACTCTATAGCCCAACACAACAGACATTCTCCATTGTTGAAGGCAGAATGCTCCAACCATAAGAATATTGCAGCCAAATTATGCATAATGTGTATCAATACAAAGGTAAAAAGAGTAATTGAGTACATACAGTGGAGGTAGAGTCTCGGGTAACTATTTGTAGAAATCACTCATGCTGGGCACAGAAGGTGAACTTTGCAATTTCCACTATTGCAACTATTTTATAGCCAACAACCATGTTATTCTTGCATTGCAACATTAATCACCAACAAGGTCGGCAGCAAAAAATAGGTAGTGGATTGTGCAGTTCACCTTTCCTCCCTTTCAAGCATATTTAGGGGAATATTAACAAGTATCATCAAGGTTGTCGACCACAGTGAAATCCATTGTATAAGGCAGGTTTTTGAGGGTTTGGCCAAAAATCATACAGAAGCCATTGCCAACGTTTCGATTAATTTGTAAATCTTCATCAGGGCTGGGCAAAGATGATAAATATACGTTAAGGGTCAATAATAATATATGCATAATACTCTGGTATATGCATACATCTACTTTCTTAGTAATTTGAAACAAGATTACTGTAGACAGCATTTTAGACCAAACCCTCAAAAACTATCCTCAATTAACATTAACAAGCACAATGACAATGCATAACTCCCTTGGTTTTTTCACAGATTATAATTCAAGTATGACTTGGATCTCGCTCCATTGCAAAATTATCAAGTACAGAAATACCAATCTTGGTTTGATGGTGTTGCAACGTAATTTAAGCCAGTATATACCTTAACAAAAATCTGTTGAGAAATCAAGTGGATTTAGAAGGGAGATCTGATGCTTTCCAAGCATAAGCTGTTAGTGAATACTATTCGGTTTCTCCACTGGGCCAAATCTGCATTTCTATGGATGAGTTGTCCATCATCATGCATGAGATATCTCAATCCCAATAATATCAAATGAGTGTCACACACAATCATTAGAAAAATTTAAAATCCACCCTATGCCGATGGCAACAATGCATCACTTTAATAGAATCCTGTTCTCACTCATCTCATAGGCTCCAGTAGAATGATACACAGCTAGAATTGAGTGATAGTACACTTAGTTACGAACTTACGTGAAATGTGTTCAATTAATACACCAACTTCTAGTAGTGCTCAAAATGAACAGATGAAAAAAGAAGGATTCCAAAGACGATCAAATTTGAATTATTTTAAGTGTACGATTACATAGAATCTCAAAAACGCAGAAAACAAAATACCAAGGTCCAGGGATTTCGCCAAGAAAGCAAAAAGGTTATCTACAACACTTCAGCTTTACATCCACAAATTCATAGATTGTCACCGGAACTAAACATTAATTAACTCGAAATATGCAATTCCTTAATCGAGAAATTAAATAATCAACACGCACACTTAGTTGGAATGGTGTATTTCGTTAGAGACAATTATGAACTGCAATGAAGTATCCACATTGTAAAACCGCACTTAAACAAATTATATGAGCCATGAATAGAGACAAAGGTAGAAATTGACAAACAAGACTATAACTTTTCAGCGTTGCTCCAAAATCTAACTTTGTATGGTTGTTTAATGATAATAATTAAAAACAAACGCATCAAAAATTATGACATTTAATTTGGTTTCCACTAAGAGAATATATGATACACATATTGCCAAGCTATTTTACACATTATTGAGGACTAAATACAGTAATTCAGGGTTTAAAATCTGCTATACCAGCAGCCTTGGCCAAATTCATCAGCTCCTCTGTAACGAGAGAAGAGATTGGTCGTGATTAAACTCTCTATGAATTACTTACCACTTGGTTTATTTCATTTTCCCTAAAATTTACCTTTAGACAGTCTAGCTTTTTCTTCCGCTAGTTTTGCTTCTTTAGCAGCCTTAGTTTTCTCTTCAACTGCTCGAATGCCTGCTTCCTTTTTGGACAAGGACCTATGTCTAGAAACACCCCACAGTACTCCGGCGAAGAGAAAACTCCATCGGCCGAACTTAAAAAGAATGGAATCACCAAGCGTAAGATATTTAATGAAAATATCCCTTCCGACTACGATGAAGGCCGGAAATTGAAATATTACATTTGGTAAAACCACAGTATTGAGACCTACGGAATTTCGTAGGTCTCTATCCTGTGGTAAAACCGCACATCGAAAATTTGTTCAGACCGGACCTAGGAATAAGTTCACATGCCGTAACACATTACTATTCAAGAAGCTTAGGATTTTTGATTATTTGATGAAAAAAATTTTTAACGGCTCACATAGTTTAATATTAAGCCACCTTTCCTTGCAAGCATATCAAATTACCTTAATCAGAGGTGAAACCTTCACAGGCGCTGGTAGGTCTGCCATCTTGCAACGGAAGAAAAATAGACCTTCGTTTCCGGTTGAAGTGTTGTTAGTCAAGTGTATACTGTGAATAACTTAGCTTTCTCAACGAAAGGTTATCGTTCTAGTATCTGAAATAAAGTAATATGTAACATATATTAATTTTATTTGTGTCAATAGATATTCTCTATAAGTATAGTACAGTATCACATTTGGAACGCAATGTTATCATCTGATGTTGCTTCCGTCCCCGTCGATAAAATAGCGCCACCCATTACAAACGATTGCAGTCAGCAATATGGCGTTAATCGCGACGGCGGTAACGTTAGCGTTCTCGATATTTTTGACTCCGTTTCTCCTGTTCCTGCTCGCAATAATATTTTTGGCATCAATTGGGAAGTCCTTAGGAGTGAGGAGGTTGTACGTGAAACTTCTCCTGAAAGTGTTTGAGGTAAGGGACCTCTTGTTATTACGAATTTGACATCTTATGGAAGAGGGATGGATATGCTTCACACGTTTCTTTTAGCTGTGCATAATAATCCATTGCCAGGCATGAATTAATAGCAGAGTATCACCTTAGAATTGTGATCTGATAATTGTGATTAATCCATAGCGATGTCATCTCGATATAATGTTTATAGACGAAAGTTGGTTGTATTGCGTGTTTCGTCTATTAATTATTTGCATTAGTTTCCTTTCGTTATCATATTTATTTGCGAGGAAAGGATCCTCAGTCGTGTGGCTTGCAAGTTCTTTGCACATATGTTTGTTTAAATCGCAGTCTTGTGTAGTTGCTGAGGTTTTGATTGAAAGTGGCCTTTAAAAGGCAGAGCGTTTGTAACCGTTCAGCATGTTCCAAACGATATGCCGGCATGCATCGGATGCATGGGAAACCTCTGAGATTCAGTCAGTCTCTCATTAAGGGTTATATGTGCTTTGTTTATTTTGTAACTGGATTACCCGTTTGGGAACATCCGTTTTCCGAATGAAACTACCCTTTCAAAAGTTCAGGTTAAGAGGTCAAAGGTCATTTTCCCCTTTAATTGATCTCAGTCGAAGGTAGCATGTCACATAAACCTCGCCCATTTTTTTTAAATTTGTACATTTATTGATAATTAATAACTTGAGTTATGGATTAGTCATGAAGTTTGATCGTTCAGTTTGTTATTCTTTAAAATTCGTACTCAACTATATGTAAGTTATTAGTAAAAAATTTTGATTCTGTTATCGTTTGGGAAATATTACTTAATTTGTTTTAGTCTGTGATGCTTTTAATATTATGAGGCTGATCTTCAAGATTCTTTGCAATATATTTATGAAATTATTTTGTGCTGCTCAAGGTACTAGGATGTTGCAACTTTGTTGAGGCTTCAGTAGTCTTTCGACTGCGCTTTTCAATAGAATGGTGATTGGTTTTTCATTTATCTGTAATTTTTAAGCTCAGTATCCTTGCAGCATCTCGATGACTTCATCTTAGTATTTTCTTCTGGATACCTCACGGAAGCATCTGTTGCTTACCGTGATGTACTTTTGATCGCGATGTGCCTACTTCCCTCGAAAGGTTATCAAATATCTTTCTTTTTATATGTATACCACGCATTTCAATCGGTGTTTGCATACTTTTGTGGTTAGTCCAAATTTTCAATTCCAGTTTTATTGCATAGGTGATTCCCGACAGTAGTTTCTTGTAAGTAATTTGTTGAGTTGTACGCGTGCCTATTTAATCTTATTTGCAACGCAAGTTTCATATGCCAAAATACCAGCTGTTAGCTTACAGGACTTATGTTGAAAGCAATGTTCTCTACCACAGTAATTTAATTCCTTACCTTTCATAAAATTTGCTGTTGTTTAATTGTAATTGGATGAACATGAATTGGTTTCCCTTTAGCTCTGTGATGGTAAGCGAAAGTTGGTGTACCGATTGCACCCAATTCACTTGCGGGGGAAAAGTACTCATTATATTCATTATTTAATATGAAATTATTTTTTGTATCTGACATTGTTTTCGTTGTGTTATTCCTTGCTAAGTTATTAATCAATACTGTCCTCATATTTAAGTTTATAACTATTTCATAATCATATTACAATTAACCATTTTTCGAATTCGAATCTGCATCAAGTAAAATTCATGGCGATATAATATGAGGACGACAATTAAATTGCTTCTCGCGTTTTTTACTATCCCGTCTTCATTCAATCGCCAATCAATGGGGGCACTAGGAAATATATAGTTAGTCTAGCTTTAATCAGAGATTAGAGTAGTAAAAATCGTAGCGAACAATATTGACTGTACCAACATTTCGTTGATATAATATATTCCAGCTTCTTTTATAGAGGATAAAGTTTGAGGCGAATTATTTTTGCGTAATCCGATTTTTTCTTTCGCGAGATTTCGTCCTGTGGCCCCGGAAAAGAACGTTTTGCGACGTCATAGTACCCTGATGGCCACCTCTTCGTTGTTTTGGAGGGTGAATATTGATATTGACCTCCAGGTAGTTCCAACACTATCAGCTGTTTTCCTGTTTATTTTTTTCCGTCAATTCAATCTTACTTTTCGCTCTGTTCCCTCTGAAGTGCGCTGAGTATCCGTAGGCTATCGCGGGGGTGATTTTTAGTGTCTCGGCTTGACGGGTTGTCTCCGTCTGATATCCTAGTTATTGAATCTCGACTTTGAAAACTGGCTTTCTGCCAAGCTGTAAGAAAGCTAACGAGATTATGGATTCTAGGAAGGGACCACGTATTTATTTTAATCCCGGAAAGATGATTTTTTTCTCCTTCACAACTGTGTTATATCCGACAATCGAAATAGAATAATAAAGGTTGTGATCCATTTTCCATCGCTGAATTGTATGCCCCTGGAAAACCCTCATCAATTTTAATGTGCATGGTAGACTTTCTTTCATTTAGGAAACAAGGACAATGGCTGGTGCCCTGACACCCACTGCCACGCCCCCTTGAGAAGGCTCGTGGGGTAGGTAAGGTGCAGATATATGTCATATATCTTTGTTCGCTAATTCGGCCGACTTAATTTCGTGCTCGTAAGTAGTATTGTCGGTAGACCTGTCCTTTGTTTCGGAGAAAAATAGGGAACTTGGTTAGTGAAAGCAACCATAATAAAACGCATTCCATCATCATCAAGCAAAACGTGGATTGGTTTTCTAATGCTCTCTCTCTGCCAATCGTTTCAGGTGGCAGGAGCGGCAATCGTGGCGGTGGTATTTTAATATTTTTTAAAATTAATTTAAGTGCATCTGTTAATGCGTTGGAACTCACCGTACTGGCAGTATTGGAGATGATACTAGAATTATATTTGAAAAACATTTCTTCAATTAAATCATGTTATCACTAGAGTTTTCGGCGCGGCATTCGAAATTTAGATGGGATTTTATTGAAATATGTTGTTTTCGAATATTGGACTCTGCGTAACACCCAGAGAGCTGCAGGTGGGCGCAAAATCCGAACTCCCCTCGCCCGTGTGTGTCCGAGGGAAAGAGAGAGACTTGTTCTTCTCTCACCCCTTTTCAGCGGGAGGGAGGGTAAAACCAACAGGCACCTTCAGAGGGACTTCACTTTATAGTGCCGATCGTTTGGTGGGAGTGCGAACGACCGCCCCACCAACGGGCGACCGGGTGCGGTACGGGCGACCGTCTTTCGTCCGGTCGACCGCGTTTCGGCCGGGCGACCGCCGTGTCACCTTCGCTCATGAACACTTTCTTCTGCTTTGGTATTTCCCAAAATACTTGAAGTAGGGAAAAAGCTAATTTTACAACATGCAGCTGCAACTGAGCATTAAAGCATTTAACCTCCTACTGTTTAATTTCTGGAGAGGCTTCAAATCGTCTGTGGGAAATCAAAGTCTGTGGGAAAATAAGCAATCCTTTCTTGCTGAACCTATACCTTACTAGTTCGGGAAGGAATTTGCTTAGTGATAAATGATTTAAGATTTTCCCGGTGAATCATATTTACAGTTTTAAAGCAGCCATTGACTTCTCGTTAAAGCTCGTAATTGCATGACCACGGAAGGCTAAGGTGAACGAGGGGTCGGTATAGAAGGTTGCTATTATCAGCTTCAGTAGAAGTATAATATATTATATTTTGCATATTAAAAATTATAGTTACTGTTCAATTATTCATCTTGATTCATAGCCCACAACTGAAGGGCAGATGAAGTATTGTTCTATTAATTAAATATCATTGCTATTATTTGAGTTATTTTTGTTTATTGATTATTTTATATTGCTGGGATGAATACTTCTGGGAAGCACGACAACATTTTTCATGGTTGTTACTGTGCTGTGGGCGTGAGAAAGGGGGTCGCTATTTAGAAAAAACCCGGCGTTAATTTCTATCAATAAATGACCGCTGAAAGCACTCTACGTAACTTTCAGCAAACCTAACTGCACATTATGCACTTTTCCACTATCTTTGTTACCCGGGGTTACGCCCCCTCATTAGCAGTAGACATCTTTCCGAACGGTCACATACTCTTTCGCTTTGCTGCTTACCCTCACGCCTGGCGGGTGTCATCGAGAGAGGCGGTCGCCCGGGAGGACGACGAACGACCGGGAGGGCGGGCACGAACGGGCGCGATCACGGGCATGGGCAATAAACAGGCGAGCAGGAGACGACCGGATTTTCCGACCGCCTGCAGCTCTCTGGACTAACACTGTGATATTTGTTTGCAACAATTACAATAATTATTAATGTTTTATTTTGCGTTCAGAAGAAAACATGTTCATATGTAATCGAATTATTACGAAATATATGTCATGTGCCATAAGTCTACGTGTTAAAATAGCATTGAAATGCCAAAAAACCAAATCGGATTTAAAGAACTTGTGCTAAGTTTCTCGCAAATCTGTATGTAAGCGAAAATCGCTCCCACCACTTTAATGCCTGCGTAGTTTTGCTTTGACATCCTTTACAATTTGCCTGATGTATTCCATTCTTCGTCTTCCTCTGTAATTCTTCCCATTCATTTCTCTGTCCACTATTTTTTCTAGAGGCTGCTGTGTCGCACGTATTGGATCTCTATCTAAATTTACTGAAAAGTTCGTCAGTTTTTCACAGTGTTCAGTCATGTATTTATTTTCTCCAATTTATCGTAGGACTTTTTCATTGGTAATTAATTCTCTTTGTCCATTTGACATTCGTAATACTTTGATAACTACACAATTCCGTCGAAACCCCGTATCGTAAGATTTTGATTTCCATTCAAAGGATGACACCTTCATAGTTTTTTCGGCAGGTCATTTCTAACGACGACGAGCGAATATTGTCCACCTTCTTTATTCCATCTATTTTGGCACCCATTATTCTCTATTTTAACGTCTTGGGCAACAGTCTTGGCTCCTCATGACTGTGCAGTTGACATTAAAAGGGGAGTATGTGCGCACCTTCTTTTGGCAAATGCTCTCGTTTCGGATGATTAGCAAATCCTAAATGATGGCTCGGAAAGAGATGATTGGTAGTATTTCTCGTAGCTCGTGTGGATAGACACTTTTATGTTTCTAAGTTCATGAAGTCAACGAGCCGATTCCTTGGAACAAAGGTGACTTGTTCTCGTGCAACAGAATTGATCCCATGTGAATTTTGCTCTCTGCCCTATCAATACCCCCGGCCCCTCAGAAGTACGTCAGTTGCACGATCGTGCGTCAAGTCTGGTCCACCGAAGTCCGATATAAATTTGTTTCCAGGTTTGTTGTAACAATTTATCCGATGATATTCAGAGATGATCTTAGTTGCGGTTGAATTGAAGTTGGAGATCGGGTCGGTGTGGTGGCTAGAGTGTGTGGTTTCTTATCTTGAGGGCCCGGGTTCGGATCCCGATCGGAGATTTTTCGATGGAATCGCGATCTCCACTTGGGTGCCATCTGGAGAGTTTTTCAATTGTTGTGCCCCGTCCGACGATACCCTGTCAGCCAACTTAAGGGTATGTGGCAGGGGTGATTCCACACCATGCCTTCAGACACCGTCACACTCACTTTCATTGTGTTATTAGCTATTTTACAAAATATAATTTCATATTGAATTATGTAAGGTAGGCGGAAGGGACTGAGCTTGCAATACGGCTGCCAACCATCATTCTACTCGTGCGGGATAGGCACTGCACGCGTACATCACGGGGACCATTTATTAGAGATCAGTCATTTACATAGAATTACATTTTACATTGGACATTACATTAACATTTTACATAGAAGTACATTTACATAGGTACCCTACTATCTATCTCCCGGGTATGTAGCAAAGCGTGAGTTTTCACCAACGTGCACTACACTATATCCTACGATGCTTTTGGAACCATAACTATTGATCTATGCAGGAAATTGCAAATTTCTGAAAGTTGGTGAATTTCCACCAACGTGCGCTACACTGTATAATGTAATATAATTTATTGCTTCCTTCTTAGATACAAAGTACATTAACAAAATAATTTAGCAGAAACTAGGGAAGCTTTAGGTTACCCCAAAGATTTTAAACCTGTGCGGGGGTAACCAAGAAATTCGTGCAAAAGAACATAAACTATTTCAGTTTTAAATGGTACTATACACAATTAACATAAATTTTAATAATTTCCTTGCGAGCAAACAATTTCATGGACATTTGCAAATAATATTTCAATATCATCATGTTCAAATAGCAATTTTTTACCTGCTTTAAATAAGAGTTAACTTTTTTTTTAATTTTAACTGCCATTGGAAGTAGATTAAAGATTTTCGGGGCAAAATAAATAAAACTTCTCTGAAATAAATTCAAATGTGGCCTATGGGGTAGAACATCGAATTTAAAGCGATATTTCCGCCAGGGCTACCAATGAAATGTTATGTCCTGATGATTAGCAAAGATGATTACAACATTATAGGCACGCAGTACATGAAATTGATCAGCCATAACTATGGACCCCTTGCCACCTTTCATTAAGGGTAGGCTACTGCCGGGTTTCGCCCCAGCCTTACTTCATTCCCCCAATTATGCATTCCTTACTAATTTCTTCACCTGCCCTCAATGGCGAAAATTACTTCAGTTCTTCCCCCCATATTACCAATAAATAACCAACGGTTCATCATTTCGATTTGGATTCGGATTTCCAACAGGGTGTAAAAGATACCATAATTTCTGACGTTTCGAGGCCCGACACGT
Organism: Pyrrhosoma nymphula; assembly: GCA_963573305.1. NCBI lineage: Eukaryota > Metazoa > Arthropoda > Insecta > Odonata > Coenagrionidae > Pyrrhosoma > Pyrrhosoma nymphula. The sequence goes on from OY754330.1 coordinate 123,439,104, forward strand.
TCCTCGTCATCTAGGACGTTGATGACGAGTAACGTCCATCAACCAGGGATCAACATCCCTGACGGCGAGGAACGAGTCGGACCTTGAAACGTCGGAAACCATGGAATCTCTCAGCCTGTTGGAAACCCGAGAATACCTCATTTTGATAACGCCGGGAAAGCACCAGATACTTCATTTCGCTTTGGATTCGTTGTTTTGCCGTCTTTGGGATCTTCCGAATATGAAGGGAGGAGAGATCTTGCGTTATTACCGTAATTCGGGGCAGCAGAAACGATTTAACTCATTATCCCAACCGTTGCGCCTGAGATTGCATTTGTATTCCTCTTCCACTCATTAGTTTCCGTTTGATGCATTCGTGTGATATTCAAGGAGCCGGTTGAAAGCTCCCGTCCCAAGCTCTAGTGCCTTGTGGAGGACAGTTATAAAGCGCTGCTTGCACTTCGTTTATCGGATGGGACGTAGAACTCTGGACCACTCGGCGCCTACCACCAGGAGTTAGAGAATTCCGATCCAGGGTAACTCTCCCATCTTATTCCATTTCTCACGTAAACCTTACGTACATGATCATTGCAAATGACTTCCATCGGACCCTTTTTTGGTGCGTGGAACACAATGAAAGATAATTCACCTCACCTTAATAAATTCCATATGCTGATCACTAATCTAATGTCGTTCATCTGCGAAATGCGTTTTATCTGATATGAACATAGGTGGAGTTAAAATATCAATTTAAAAAATATTTAATAGCTAACATTTAACATTCTTTCTGTTGTAGAGTTATTCGTGGTTAGTGTTAGTGTTATTCGTGGTTAGTGGTAGTGTTATTCGTAATGCCATGCATTTAATGCATAGTCCCACGTCATGACTGTTTAGTAAAATTAAGCCTGGTCATTTTTAAGCATTAATAAAAGAATTGTTGGGTTCTGAATATGGATTAAAATGAAAAAAATAATGGGCAAAATTGAACTGCTATAAGACGGAAATGGATGCTTATGTGACCAAAAGTTAAAATAAAAGTGATATTTTCGTTTTCCTATCACGTCGTTACCTTCGAAATCCGACCTTTAGCTCGAATTGGAGTCACAGTTTTAAACTGTATTGGGGAATTTTCCGCCAAATTTCGGAAATATGGTTGATAAATAAAGAAGTCGATTAGATCCCAACGGAGTGAAAATGCCGCATTTTCTAAACAAAAACTCGTTATCTTTTTTTGTTGAATTTTCAATTTTATTGAAGAAAAATTAAACTGTGATTAAATTTTGAAATATACCCATTCTTTATATTTGTCCTTGAACATGTCCTTAATTTCAGTGAGTGGGGACTATATGACCATTTTTTATTTACTTTAAGAAATAAGATTCAACTTTGTTTGGATTTAATTAGAGAATTCACAAGAAAGGAAATATTTTAAAATTTATGACAATAGGAAGATTTGACTTTAGTGAAAATGAGGATGATTTGGGATTAGGATTCGAGTTCGGAGTGAATAAAAAAAACAGGATTTGGATTCGATCAAATTTTAGATTATCCCCATCACTTATTAATAATAAAACTATAATGAATGTTTTGAAATAGTTTATTTTTTCATGAAAAATGTCCTTGAATTTTATTAAAATTGATCCTTGAAATCCTCAAAATGTACTCGAAATTGAAATACAATTTTTTGTAGACACCCTGTTATAATTGTTGATAAAAATATCAAGGTGTGACGGCGATTCCAATATTAGAAAACAGCATATTTCAATATTAATTCGAATAATGCGCCGAAAACTCGAGTAATAGCATTCTTTAGTTATGGAAAAAATATAATTCTTGATCATTTACATTACTGCCTGGACGGTGAGTTCCAACGCATTGACAGGTGCACTTCAGTGCTTTGTGGTCTTACGAATTTTTTTTTTTACTTTGGTAAATATTATTAAAATGTGCCCTCAAGTGACCCACAATTTCCACTCTTGTCACCTTCACTACTTTGTTCAAATTGAGTTATTTTAAACCGCTGAAAAGTATTGAAGAACGTGGTGGAAAAGATGATATGATGTTACTCGCCGTCAAATGTTTTGAGGCAGAAGGCGTAATATGAACTGGTTCGGTCTTGGCAAAAAAATATTTTTAACGGATTCGTTGGAATGAACCAGCCTTTCCGAGCGCCTTCGTTAAAAATACGAAAGGCGCTTCTGTAAAGGATTAGGACTTGGGTATCTTAGCGAAGTTTTATTCGGTCGTAGCCAGGCTTTTCGGGCGGGCTTTTCAACTGGGATCGCTGAAGCTCACTTAATCCCCAACCGGTTTCTGCCGGCTCGTTTTTTTATACTTTTCGTCGAGAAAGGTGGACTGGCTTTTTGACGTATGTGCGTGTCAAGGTTTCGACATTTATAATAATATTTTTTTCGTCTTTTTGGTTTTTTTTCGCTGTTGTATTCACTTTCTCATGACGCTTCAGTTACATCATGCTATAGCGTTTCTTTTTCAATCCACTTTTGCTTGACCGAATGTCTCTTAGGATCGGCAGTCGGTGGGACCGTGTTGACGAAATCACTCAATAAAAGCCTACTCCTCTTCTGGCAGAGCGAAAGGGGAGTTCCCACGTCACACTCCATGACCGTGCTATCTTGTTTTGGAAACTTGTGGATCGTCTCTGGAAGTTGCCGGGCAGCTTGCAATCTTTTTTAATTTTACGATGCTTGGTAATAATTAAGCTAAAATACTTGCTATTTCCTGTCAGCTTATCGACCACACTTATTTTATTTTCTCAGTTGTCGGTTGTTTAAGTCTTCGGTAATGTTAATAGTAATGTTTAATGTGTATTGAATATATGCCTGCCTACGTTTCCATTTATTCATAAATCTTCTTCAGGGCTAAGAAAAACACAAATGGAACGTTTGAACTACCAGTATATCATTTATGTTTTCAGACGTCACTTCGTGGTATTCCCATATTATATAAAGGATACTCTATTCATAATAATTTTATTTCACTGCCCGATCAAGGTTTCGACTTGTGAAGTCATTATCAAGGCCTTAGATTAGTCTCTTAGGTCTTGATAATGACTTCATAAGTCTAAACCTTGTTCGGCGGATGAAATAAAATTATTGTGGACGCTACGAAGTTTCCATTATTTACCATAATAGCATTTAAGATGGTTAATTATAGATAAATGTAAATTTTGGCAGGTACTTAAGTGTCTTCATTAAATCTTTCCAAAATCTTGAATCATTTAAAACAAGAAAATTACTTATCATTGTTCAGTCGCAAGTTTTCGCGGCGTTGATGCAAAGATTTCTTGATTTTTGGTTTCCACCGCGTTCGTTGATTTCTTTGACAACACTTTACCATATGTAGCTACTAATCGTTCATCACATTATGTCTTAGCATGTCGAATTTTACCTTTACATCTGTTTCTAGTTTCGTGGTGATTCCATCGCTCTATATTGGTGTGTGGAATCTCATTATAGTTTATCTGCATATTTATAAGTCATGTTTCATTAACCCATGTCATTTTGGCGTCTACATGAAGTAGAAAGTTGAGGCAAACTTAGTAGAATTGAATGCTACGAGATGTAATGATATTTCATATATTCTGAGAACAATTTGTTAACAGAATATTTTCTACTGTTGTTCGATTTTATTATTTCTTCCACCTTGAAAATGACCGCATAATGGTTGAAATATCATTAGGTGATACATTGTTAGTGGACTTCAAAGTATTTTCATTTATTCTGGGCATTAATTAAGGATAAAAAACGTACGTTGCTTGCGTTTATCGGGGTAAGTCTACACGATTCTTCAGCTTTAGATGGTACCCGAAGTACACTCAGATTTCCATCCAGTCATAGTGGCTCCGTTACCGACGTTTTGACGCCTTTACTCGACTGTCGAAACGTCTGTCATGGAGTCACAAACCCGGATGGAAATCCGAGAGACCTTCGTCCACTTAATTCACCTTAAGTCATTCATCAATTCCCGAACTGTCAATGATCGACAACTTGTCATGAGGGTTAACGTCTGTTGATCTAACTTGCTTGCGGGATTTTTTCCCACGCGTAAGCGGAATATTTAAGTGGAGTGAAAAGGACGGGGTTCGTTCGTTCGTCTCATCTGAATGACACTGTCGTGTCACTTCACAGCGGATCGGACGATGTCGTGTAGTGTCGCGGAGGATCAAGCGGCGATGTGGTCGTTTCTTTCGTCCGGTCCGTCGCGCATGTCATCAGTGCGGCGTTGTATGAGAGTCCTCTTTGAGACCTCCTTCTCGACGTTGGCAGTCTCGCTCAAGAGCCGGCGTGCGCTCGCTCTTAAAAAAAAGTCACTCGGGCAGGTCATGGATTTCCTGTGTGTGCAGGCGGAGGGGAGACCCGATTAGCTCCCGTACATTGCGGGTGGATGGCGTTTTTGTTCGATAGGCCCGCCTACTGTCCTTGGCGGCGCCGCGTTTGAGAATCCCTGCTGCCGGCTGACCACTGTAGAGGCTGAATCACTCTGTAATTTTTACACGTACTATGTCTCTCAGGGTGTCGGAAAAAATCGGGAAAATGGTCTCTTCCGTAATATTACCTAGCATACGGTCAATTTCGATGTAACTGCGAACATCATTTCCGTAATACCGTATTTGCCGCCGTCGAGGACGCGGTTTTTTTAAACCTGAAACGAGTGTCTCAAATTTGAAGCGTGTCTTCTTGGCCGAAGGCTACGTTATTCATAGGTCTATGCTAATTCTAGAGAAAGGTAATCAACATTGCACGGTAACCTGAAGTCCTGTTTGTGACCTATAAACTAAGAGAATTAATTGTACTTAGTTGAAAGAATTACATGACGTCGTATCATAAAATATATATGCAATGGAGTTTGTATATTATATTACTTTTTTTATGGCGAACGTAAATCCGAGACCCATTTGACTTAAATCTACGCATTCGCTCTGATTTTCTGCCATCGCTGAAGAGGAGCGATTGTGCCTATCTGGAGACGGGCTTCCCATATGCTAAATATGTTCAGGGGAGCTTTTTTTTCTCAGGCTTTCCACTCTCCATCTATCTAATGTTCGAAGTATGCAGAGTACTTCGCTTGTCTGTACCACTTCCTTCCTTTACCTTTGTAGTTACACAAGTATTTTGACTTAGTGTAAACGTAGTATTTAATTCGGGCGACTTAGGTGACCTAAGGGTCACTTGCGGATAGTAAACCTTTGTTAAAAATCCTTTTATTACATATTCCCTACCGCATTTCGAATAGTTAATGTCTCTAGTACCTATTTATAAAAGTTAGTTAAATGGGATGCATCGCTTCCGAAAAGCTAGATAAAATATTTATCGTGTAGCATGTCAAGATAGAATTTAACGAATTTTTCTTCTGATACTGGCTGGTTGTTTTTGAAAACAAGATGCATATAGGTATGTATTATGGGTGGATCACGATCCGAATTAAATCATCCGAAATGTACATTGTAGCACCCAAATCTCTAGTAGGTGTCTTGTATTAACTTTTCTGCAGTTACACCGCAGCCTTGAAGGCTTGGCGAATGTTCCAACCGACGCATCTCAGCTTCAGATTTTTAAGCCGACTTGCCTATGCAATAGGCGTCCCTGTTTATTGACGGTCGACTATAAATCTCCAGCGTCTATATTTATACTGCTACTTAGTTGCGGGCAACGCGTTGGCTGTTGGACGTAGAGAATGATTCAAATATCTCATTAGTATTTGGCTGGTGAGTGAAGAATGAACTGTTGAACATACCATTGTTTTTGGGTGTTAGGCTCTTTTTTGTGATCCGTACGACTTTCACATTGATGTCATTTATTACGTAAAAGTGGAAAGTTTCATATTTGCTGAAACTGAATGAATGTATACTAATATTCCGAGCGCTATGGGATCAATATTGGGCGTATGGTTATGTTTTTTAACATTTTGTGGAAATTGTGGATGTATATGCAGTTGTGTTTTCCCCGTCCATCCCTATCATATTCGCTTCCAATTGAATATAGAAATTTATAACTTCAATTAAATGCGTGTCTTGCCCGAGGATCGGGGGTGAGTAGTTGAACGACCTCCTAATAATTATCTCGTATAAATGAAAGTTAAAAAAAATTATCCTCTTTTCGAATTTCTCCTGCAAACGACCTAAATGTTATGGAACATCAGGGCAAACGACAGACGTCCATGGTGGAGCCCCATTATATTGCAGCGAATACTAATGGAGTCAGTCTCAGCATGTAGGACTCGTGGTGGTGAAACTAATTTACTGCCTAACTGTTAAGACTTAATTTCCAATGGAAGGGACGAAAGACTATTTTTCGTTTCTATGCCATGAGGCGTGCATACTAAATGGAAAATTTTTTCTTCCCACAGACACTCCCACTCAGTTGCCTGAAAAAAACCTGGGGATGCGAATCATTTCAGCCGAAAATAATGACATTTACTAAACCGAGACTATTCGGGCTGTATTGGCCGACTTGCCGTGTCTGACGAACAGCGCCTCTTAGTTTCTGCGCAGTCAACTTCTCCGTTGATGCGTGAAGGTTTCTCGAGTTTCACACCGGGTAAGATTATTTAAATTGATCAACGTTTCGATGGTTGACTCAGCCATCGTAATCAGGATAGTGAGACGAGCGAGGAGGATGGCGGTATATATAGCCGCAGATGCAAGATTTTATGAATTTTTGTGGGGGCCGTTACGAGTTCTTTGTATTGCGTCAATTACTGGGCGCTTGGTCAAGGCTATGCTCTGCTAATGCAGACTTCCGGTTGGAAAAGCCTAATACATATGTCATGCTCTTTAATCTTTTCTCGATGGTCCTACCTGTCTCGCCTATATACTCCCTACCACACTCGCATGGTATGCGGTATACCCCTGTTGTTTTCAGGCCGAGGTTGTCTTTACAGGTGGCCGGGAAATTTTTGAGTTTAGCATTCGGTTTATGTATCGTTTCCACTCTGTGTCGTTTTAATATCCTCGATATCTTGTTAGATATAGATGATATATAAGGAAGGCAAGCCTTAGCGATAGGTTTTTCTTTCTCTTGCCACATCTCCGCTCCATTGGCGGTGAACGTTCTTTTTAAGGCCAAATTTATTCCCGTAGGCTATAGCAATTCGCATGGAAGGTGTCTTTTAGGTGTATTAACTCCGTCTAAAGGCTGTTGGAGTCTGCAATGGTTTTCGCTCGATGGAAAAGCGTAGTTGAGAACACTCCTATTCTGCGCCGGATGATGATGGCTCCTCCCGTTGACGTGTAGGTCGGTGTGTGTTAGTTTTCGGTACACAGCATGACCCAACCTTCCATCTCCTTTTCTTTCAACCAGAAACTCCTTTTCTTTCTCCGTTGATGGTGTGCGTAGACTATGCATGCATTATCTATGCTTCCGTAATGAATTATAGCTCACTTTATTTTCTTTAGAAACAATGTACCGCGTTGTTTTGATCGTAAAAAGCATCGGTTTCTTCATTTACGTATAGTGTGCGAGGAGTCCAGGATTTGAGAGGGGAGGGGGGGGTGGTAGTTACGGCCTTTGACCCCGGTTTTTTCGATCTCCTACCTGGAGCGCCTTTTTTGATTGAATGAAAAGGGGTCCTCATCAATCTCTTCCTATTAATTCGATTGATAGGGAACCTCTCCATTCACCCCTGGGAACCTCTCGGCTTGTCGGGTTCTGCCTGTCGAGTGCGGAGGGAGGAGGCTGGCTCTAGAAAGGGCGGGGGGGGGAGACAGGGGAACCGGCGTGGAGGCTAATCGGCTATTACTCACCGGAATTCGGCCAGGCGGCCAGGAGGGATTTATTTCTCTCTCTCTCTCTTTCGCCGCGAGGGGCACTAATTGGTTCTCTTCCTCCACACCAGTGCTTGGTCTTCGCCTGCGTATCCGCCGTTCTGGAAATAATCGGAACTCGAGAGCAAAATCCCCCGGCGCCAGGGTGGTTATTCTCCTCTCTTCAGACCTTGCCATGCGATTCCCCAACAATCTTCCTTTATCATTCTTCTTTTGTTTCTTCGTCGTCAAATTCTTCCTGTAATTGCGATTCTCTCTTCATTTGAGGAAGGGCCTTAAATTTGGGAGGGTAATTGCGTGGATAACCTATCTGTTTTGAGGTTTCCCTTGCACAGCTATTATGTCATAGGTTGCTCTGAGATAGTCTGTTGCTGTCTGTCATAATTGTATGCAAGTTTTGATGACCGGCTTTGGCGCGCCCTCGACGATGACGTCACATCTGGTTTCCTTTCACTATCCCTTCTGTAACCTCTGATTGCCCGATTTTCCCGCCTTTCCTGATAGGGTGAGTTACTTGAAACTAGTAGATGAACAGATGGATTTAATATGGTTTTATGAGAGCTAGGTTTAAGCTTCTCTATTATTTCTTTTTTTGGTAGAAAGACGCGATGAAATAATAATTTGGGATTTGCAACGAAACGGGAATAGCTTTCTCCGCTCCTCTTCGTTCCTGCCATTCATAATGAATTATTTTTTTGTTTTTATTCTGAGCGATCTGTACAGATATTTAAAGTCAGGGCACATTTTATTTAATTACAGCAGTGTAGACATCTTTACTGCTCTCTTCCTCCAAATTTATATTCTATGGCCTCTTTTTTGATTACCCATTTACTACATGGGAATCTTCAAAATGTCTCGTTATACAGCTCTCATGGAGTGGTTTGTCAAAAAGGAATTATAGTCGCCCTGGAAGCTTTGAATAACGGGACGAGAAGGATATTTGCGAACAATACATCTCATTGTCGTCGCTTAATTTCACCATCCTTTCATAATCTTCCTTTTATCCCCTTTCACTCGGAACATTTTTCCTCCTTTTTGCTGCATAAAAAGGACAAAGTGCGTGTATATGCGACCGGAGGGTTTCCGAGAATTCATAGCTCACTACTTTTTTGTTTGAATTTCGGCGTCTCTTGCCTCATCGCCCCTTTAATGTAAAGGGTCCGACTGTCCATTGGGGTGAGGCGTGGAACCCTACTAACAGGTGGCAGCAGACGGTCGAAGTCTTGTCTGGCGAGGCTCGGGGAATCCCCCTAATAGCCGGAGAAAGGGTTTTGCTCAGGAGGTTTTGCCATACCCTGCCCCGCCCTATCGATTTCTCGCAACTGCGTCCGAAATCAGCCCTTGAATCTCCGGGGATATTGCTTAGGACATGTTTGTCTAGTATGTCTTGTGGCATACGTGAAGGAGACTCAATTCAGAGGTCAATTTACGATAGTGGATTAGTAGTTTTGCAGTTTTTTGAAGTCATAATCGTCCATCGCTTTTCCCATTTCTTTACATCATTTCAAGATGTAAGCACCGACAAGAATCGTGAATAAATGTAAAGAATGTAGAAAGTTTCCATTTCATTACTAAACCTGAGTTAGTTTTTCCACATCGAGGAATATCACCTTTGTGTACAGCATTCTACCAGACGAAGATGCTGACAGCTGGCAACACTAGCCTGATAGTTAGGAACCACTTTTATAAAACTCATATTTCGAGCATGCTTTTATATGGCTGTGAAGCTTGGGCAATAACAGCAGCTGAGCAATGGAGATGTGGTGTTACCGGAGGATGACGAATATTAAATGGACGGAGATAATTCCTAGCGAAGAAGTCCTACGAAGAGAAGGAGAGAAATGGAGCATAATGAGCACTCTGCGAAGAAGGAGAGACAACCTTATTCGACACATTTTGCAACACAACAGCCTAATGTAAGCAATGTTGGAAGGAGAAATAAGTGGGAAGAATCATAGAGGAAGACCAAAAATGGAATACTTTAAGCTAATCATAATGGACGTCATAGTAAATAATTATGTTGGAATTAAGCGGATGGCAGAGTGGAGAGTGGAATGGAAAGCTGCTGCAAACCAATCTTCGATAAAAATACCGCATTTTGCCCTTCCCCATGACCGTAACCATAAGTCTTCACCCCAAGTGCTCGGAGGAAAGCCAGTTCCCATAATGAAACTCCCACAACAAAATTAAAGGCCCCAATATTTGTGTAAAACAAAAAAATCTATATATTTCAATTCTGCTTTAATTTTTGATGCTAGGATGAAATATGTCTTTGAAATACTTTTAAAAACTGCAATTAAATAAAGCTTTGATAATATTTGCATTAAATATCTTAACTAGTCAGTTATTTACTTTTTATCAAATAAAAGCAGAGTAATTATAGGGAAGAAAATTCGATTTAAAAAATACGAAAAAAAAAGTTTGTAATCAGCTATATCAGAATAATGTTTTTAATATACTAATACTATACTACTACTCGTTTTTTCGCGTCCGCAATCGGGCTCCGTACCGTATTTCAAAGAAGCACATGCAATGATTGTTTGAGTGGTCTTATTACAGATCAAAAAATAAAATCAGATCTTTAAAAACGTTTCGATTGATTGATTTTTCAGTTCTTTTCAGCAGGACTCGCCTTCTCCAAAGTTTTCTGTTCCATCCAATTGTTGGCGCCCCTCCTAAATTTTTGGGGGTGCCGCGGCACCCATGGCACCCACTGTTCACACTCCTATGGACCAGGACTCAGGGAACTTAACGTTATCGTGTACAATTTTTAGATGGACACACAGCATCCGCTGCATGTCATCGGGAATTGAGGATTTGGGCTTAGTAAAGGAAAAGGAATTGGTTTCAGTCATCACGTAATTGATCGCTGTAAAAAAAAACGATTCTTTTACTATCAAACTTTTCTTGATAATTTTATTTTTATTTGAAAACTTAGGTCGTGCTTGTATTTCTCTTTGATTTTGTTTCTTCTTCTTCCTTTTTTGAATTAGCCAACAACGGACCTTGTTAGTTTTGCTATTTTTCTTTCAGAGTTCTTCCTTTTTTCTCTTCCAATACTTATTCATTTTTTATGTGCTCCCTTCTCCTAGTTTCTGCCGATTTCTGTCGTCTTCGATTTTTTCTCCCCACAGGTCCGGAAACCTACCATTTTGCTACTGAGAGTGTCACGTTCTTTCGTGTTCTCCAAATGTTTTCAATTTTTCCTTTAGGTCCTTTTCCACATTAACAAACGAAACACCCTTGCCTTTTTATCTAAGGAGTACGTACTCCCAATTCGTACTGGTTAATTTCATGTCATCAATTCTTTCCAAGTGCCCATCAAATGTACCTTTTTTTCGCATGGTATCCGTACTTTTACTACATCCAGGTTTAGGTCGTGATTATGTCATCTGATATGTAGGTTCTCCGCTGTCTCTGATTGAGAAAAAAAAATTCCCTCTTTATTCTAAAATTTTTCCCTGAAGGCTTTTTTATCCATTGCTAGACATTCAGCTGCATAATGGTCTACTGGCCTCACTACAGTACATATGTCCCAAGTTCGCGTTATTGGATACGAACTTATTGTTGTCTAATTTTTTCGTAAGTTGAAAAGCCCTTTCCAGTTTGTTATGTCGTGAAACTGGTGAAACCATAGCTTCCTTCTCCAGGTTGTCCAATCCTACCCATTTTCTTAGATATTTGAAATTCCAGCGTGTGCGATTCTTTTTCCGTTACTCTCCTGATGTTTTTGACCTTCCTTGATATCTGTCGAATAGTTTTCCTTCTCAAATGGTATCTGTATGCCTGCTTGATTCTGTTTATTTTATAGCTTTGTTTATTTGTTTGACGGGGGTGTTGAAAAATGGAAAACTGTTCCCCGATAATTGATTTTTAAGACCTATAAGTTGAAACTTATTGGTCAATAGGTATTTATTGGAAGTGCTATGTTATAGTGCATGTAAATTCTTTTAGAAGCATCGGGTTATTGTGGTGGCTGGATTACTGATTTTACACTCCGATAGCCTGGGTTCGATTCATGGGAGTTGTGATTTTTTTCTATGAAAATCGGATCCCTACTACAGTGAGAGATCTTCAGTTACAGTACTCATTGTCAGTGCCTTGGATGAGACGTTAAGCTGTGGACTCCACGGCGTATTTCCATAAGAATTGGCTAATGTCGTTGCCTGGTGTGTCTATATTCACTCCTATTCCCAAAAAAATCCTTGCCTCATCAATCCACCCAAGCGTCCAAAATAGCAAATATAGCCTCAGCTGTCGGTCGCCTTCCGTGAATAGTATGTACCATATTTTCCGGCACGCAAGACACCCTTTTTTTCTCGAAAATGCGTTCTGAAATCGGCCTGCGTCGTATTGGGGGAGGGTGGAGCTATGTTTTCATGCATCCAATTTTGCTTTTCCTCCGGAGGTGCCCATGCTTCTACTTTAACCGCAACTGCGTTGCGGCAGCGAGATGAAGGTGCTCTATCCGTCTCTCATTTGTTTATTGGATTCTACGAAGAATAGTTTAAATACGGTTGCTATTTTCAGAAGTTCAAGATCCTGTTTTCTTCCTATACATTTTTTACATTAACGGGTGTTGTTTATTATGTTTTTAAAATTTTAAATATAACCCGGAAAATCAGAGTACGTCTTATAGGCCTAGGCATCCAATGGTCCTGAAATTCTGTACCTACTATTATTTGAAGCGAGGTGGAGCCCTAAATAGATAGCATTTGAAGTTATTCTCTATTAGAATATGCGTTTATTTTGCGTGAAAAACTCCTAGGCCATACACTCTTGGACCATCAACTCTTGGACTCCAAGCGAAAGGCAGTCGCATCGAAAGTGAAACTAACTTCCGGGGAAGCTCCGATAGATGCTTGGCGCTGATTAAACGTCGCTGCTACTACCAAACCGGTTACTCAGCTCCTAGCATTTTTCGCGGTGCATAACTGCGTTTCTTTGGTTTCTAGTCTACTTTTTTTAAACTTAAATTTTTATTAGGCTGGTGCTACAATCGAGAAATTTCGCTTTGGTGTTGCTCTGGGTTTGCAGGGATAGTTTTTTTCAGAGAGATGCGAGGTGTGTCCATTAGCGAATCAAATGAATGAGCGACTTCTTCAAACTTTACTCGCTTCGCGAATCGCTCTCCTCACTTCTTATAATATAAATTATACATTGTTTTTACTATTCTCGTTCTTCTTTGTGTTAAATATTTGTGAGTTCCTCGATGGGTATGAATAGAAAGCATGATGACCTAAGCGTCTCGTTAGCATCAGATGTTTCCGTGAGTGTTCTGAATGTATCTTATCCTTGAACCTAGTGGACCGTTTTATTAAGTGTCTTTCCAACTCTTGTTGTTGTCTGATGCCCTTAGTTTCGAGGTTGATTATGTTATGCATTTTCGCTACAGAGACGAAGATGTGAAAACATGACTAATATGTATCAGTTAAGAGTGCTTGGAGTGAGTGCTGCACATTAGTGAAAGCTCTTTGTGAGTCATGACGAGCTTTAGATGACGATCGTTCTTTGTACCCGCCGTATGGCTGCATTGCTGACGTGTGTTCTCATCCCGGAAGAATTTATTTCAGTGAGAGTGCTTGAGCAGCTATTTTTAGTAGCATCAGCCATTCCATGTGGGTGAAAATGAGTACCTATCTTCAGTTATACCCACTACTGTCCATTAAAAAAGTCGAGTCCCTCGAGTTTAGGAAGCTGTATCTTCAAGTAGAGTTAACGGATTTTTACGAAATAAAAACCATGCGATAGAATGATCATTCCTACGTTTATCAATGTGTGTTAAAAAAATTTCCCGTACTTATCTGCCCTTTAACGATATTTTATTTGAAAAAAGTCACTATTTTCGGAGCTCAAAATCCGATTTTCCAACTTTATGTTATCACTGTTCTCTTAACGTCAGACATAGAAACGGGAAATTCCGATATAGGTTAGCTAAACATGTTATTAACGTAATAAAGGAAATAAATTGGTTATAGGTTGAGTTTTACACGAGCTGGTGTAAACGTTGTAAACCTCCTCATATTTCGAAACTAATGACGCGATTGAAATTTTAGGTATACTGTTGTGACGCGCGATAACACCAGCATTGCAAATATGTACATGACAAATAGTAAAAATTAATGGTATTCTCAACAACGATTTTTATTTATATCTACTTTCACGCGCCAAACAGCGGTTGTTGATCGGTAGACGACGACTTCGCCGTAGGAGGAGAAGAGGGAAAGGGACAAGCGACGTTGCCATTTGCTACGCGTAGCACTACTCTGCCGGCGGGGGCGAAGTTGAAAGCATAACAGATGTGTCTGTTCAGAATTTGGACTACAATTTAATGATGGGATGAATTCTCATGACTCCCTTTCATCAAAATTAGGAAGGCAGTTAAATGATAAAGTATAATTATTTCCCATCAGCATTTTTCATGTGGGCTTTGGACCACCATAGGCTGCTTAAAAAATGGTTTTAGCGGTTAATACCACCAGTTGATTATAAATCTATTTACAAAATGTACACACATTTACACAACACAAATTATTTACAAAATGTTTTATGCGTTTGAAAACACTTTGGCTAATCCCGAAATATCCTCTTTCATTATTTCAATTGGAATCGCCATCCGACTGTGATTCATCGTCGCTCAAGTCTGAATCGGAGTCAGAGTCTAAATTAACTATGATCCTCTGGTCATCACTTAATTCATCAAGGAGATGCTCTTTTTTCCTATAATCATCTTCTATCTTTTTGACGTGTTGTATACATTTCCTCCATAAGTTTGACGTCACAGATTGAAGAGCCTCCAGGCACAATTGATGGGTTACGTTGACACTGTTCCCTTTTTCAGCAGCAGTCGCAAGGTTCACTTTAGCTATTGTATTTTTAACGTAAGCCCAAATTAGTTCGATGACATTCAGCTCGCAGTGAGCCACTGGTGTCCAAATTAAACATACGTCACTCCTGAGTTCTTTCACAATATTTTCCAGCTTCCTCTCTGTCGGAACAAAATATTGCCTACCGTGATTAATCAAAGTCGCTTTTGTTAAACACTCAAAAGTAGGTGCATCCTCCGGTAAATGGATTTTTTTCCTTACAAGCCATGCGATGATGTCAGCCTTCTTCCATGACATCGAAGGATTTTTTGTCTCTGGATCTATCATCGTGTGATACGGTGCCTGGTCTAAAACTACAGCGGATCTGGGAGGAAGCAACGACAACACTTTTCGAAACCACTCCTCGAAGTGTCTGGCATTCATCTCAGAATGGTAGTCATCACCACCCCTTTTTCCCACAAAACATAGTTCGCCACCCTCTAGGAAGCCATCCTCACTACCTATGTGCAAAATGATGACTCGTTTCCCGGCTCCTGAGGGGGTCTTAAAACCACCGCGCCAGCCATTCACCTCCTGTATGCGCCCCCGGTAGATATTATACCCAAGCTGCGAGGAGTCCACAACGTTTTCTACCCAGCTATATTTCAAAGTATGATGCTGAGAGCACCAGGTCTCATCAGTGTAAAATATTTTGTATCCACTGTCCCTCAGCTTTTTAATTCTACGGAGAAAATTATGACGAGTGGCAGCAATTTTTACCGACTCCATCATCATTGGCTTTTTACATAATTTCTGATACCTAAACCCCAAACTCTGCATCACAGACCGGAGCTTAGGCAAGGAGAAATCTGGGCATTCGGGCACAGACTCAACCAACTTGTCCTTCACACTTTGAAGAGTTGGATACATGTTCCTCAAATAAAAGTCATGGACTGTCCGTCTAATGACTCCGAGCGTGAAATCATCCACAAAAATTCTTGGTCGCCCAAGCACAAATTGTCTTTTCCTTGGAGAGGGATTGCCATCACCAGAGTTTTCTTTGTCACTAACCTTGGATTTAGCAGCCGTTCTTTGCACTGATTTTTTGCTAATACCGAGGCACTGGGACACAGTTTCATAAATAGGATAACGCTTTTCCGATCTTTTTTCCGCCTCCATTTGGAAAAAGCGAATGGCACTGAGTATCATTCGCTCTTCCCCTTCTGAGAAGCGATTTCTGCGGTACATGTTTCACTTTTGAAGCTCACAGACCTAATGACTAGCAAAAATAGTAAAGGGTTGTTGACAAGGGGCCATTCAAGTATTGCCATAAGACGTTTTCGGGGGGAGGGAGGTTCAGATATCCTTACATTGTCTTCCGTAGGGGAGCTCGGGGTCTAGCGCCAACTTGCGTAAGATTTTGTCCGTCGTGAGACAACATTGTAGATCGCTCCAGGAGACTGATCTTATCTGACTATTCAAGATGTTTTGTAGATCGACTGCCTTGAAAAGTGACTTGTAAGTCTTTGGACTAAAATCGACACACCATTGAACAAGATGGTGTTGTTTGAATTTTTTATAGTCCATAATTTCTTTGTATAACAGGAGTAATTCAAGCGCGGTTTCGAATAAGAGTTTTTTTTTAATTTGCCGAATAGCCTGTAATTGTACACACCTCCATCATCTGTGGTGTTGTTTCAATCTTAATGCATGCCTCTTTCAATCATATTCATTACTCTTGAGTCTCTGTCCATTTGTGTGGTTGCAATATACATTATCGGTCCCTCTCCATTGGTAGCATGTCTGCAGTGTAGTTCATGCTTGTGAGGCTTCGCCTCGTGACATGCATTAGCGATTAATGCAAATGCATAATTAGCCGTAGTTACACTAACTTTAGGGCATAGTGTAATGCATGTTGGTGACTACTCACCACCTACCACACACCCTTGAGGCTGCTTGCAGGGTATTTTGTAGATGTTAATGTTAAATAATGTGGTACTCCAACACCCTAAAATTTTCAGAAATCAAGTGCTCAAAGCTATAAGATGGTTTCTATCGAGAGCCGAAACCTCAGAAAACGACTATTTAACGAAGAGTAGATATGTACAATTTCTTTCTAACTATCCTCTTACGTAAGATAGAGAGGGGAGGGTGGTGGGTTGCAGAAATCTTACATTGTCTAACATAGGGGGAGGCGGTTCGAAAAATATACAGAATAGTCATACGTAATACTTGAATGGCCCCCAAGAGATTAAAAGGAACGAATTTGTAAGTACGCGACATCTCACTACGGTGCGGCAACAGCGGATGGCTATGGACGATTTCCCCTACCTTCCCCTTACGATCCATCGGCGCTCCTTCCGTGGTAAGTCGTGCTTTCTTGGCGCGTGAAAGTAGATATAAATAAAAATCGTTGTTGAGAATACCATTAATTTTTACTATTTGTCATGTACATATTTGCAATGCTGGTGTTATCGCGCGTCACAACAGTATACCTAAAATTTCAATCGCATCATTAGTTTCGAAATATGAGGAGGTTTACAACGTTTACACCAGCTCGTGTAAAACTCAACCTATAACCAATTTATTTCCTTTATTACGTTAATAACATGTTTAGCTAACCTATATCGGAATTTCCCGTTTCTATGTCTGACGTTAAGAGAACAGTGATAACATAAAGTTGGAAAATCGGATTTTGAGCTCCGAAAATAGTGACTTTTTTCAAATAAAATATCGTTAAAGGGCAGATAAGTACGGGAAATTTTTTTAACACACATTGATAAACGTAGGAATGATCATTCTATCGCATGGTTTTTATTTCGTAAAAATCCGTTAACTCTACTTGAAGATACAGCTTCCTAAACTCGAGGGACTCGACTTTTTTAATGGACAGTAGGGATGTTGTTTCATGGAGTTAATTTCTTCACCCACATTTTTAATCATTTAAGGTAAACATCTCGGAAGAGGTTCTTCCGGAGCAGCATCTATTTATTTGGTAGGAAGTCATTAGTTTCTGAATGTGGCCATTATTAATTTCCTCCTGTTTAGCGTCAATGGAGCGTTTTCAGGGGTTAGAATATTTCTTACCCAATTTTATTCCGGCTTCCTTTGAAGGTAAAATGTGGAATCCTGTGGATTAGGGAACTTTATTGTGTTTGGCCTCAGTACGTATAATTATCAAGCTTAGGTTACTCTGCCTGTGATCACCGCTATCTGTAGTTCCTTCACATTTATACATTAGGTTTTCAAAATTGATGGGAATATTGATAAAAGTTCATCTACGCCGATGAGTCCTCCCTCCACGTTGTCCCGTGGCTGCGGTATGATTGGCATAAATATCAACATTCATGTTATTGGGACTTTACTAATCATGGTTTTTCTGTACTAGCGATATCTAATCATTGAACTCATCTCGGCTTCTTTTCGGCGATTTATGTCTCAAAATCTATACTCAACGAAGCGGGGTTAAATATTGCAATAATTGGTCTTCAGGTTCTTCTTATTAGTATTCCGGAGTATCCGTATGGAATTTCTGTAGTTTTCCAGCGTTTTTCGCGCACGGTTGAGCATGGTACAATTTAGAAGGTACCGTAGTAACATCTATGAATTGTTTTTCTTTGGGATTGTGTTTCAACTTGATCCTCAACAAATGTTTTGGGGTATACCCACATTTACTCCCCTACAAGGCGCCACAGTTATTTTTGGCAATGTGTGGTTGCTTAAATCGTTGAACTCGTGAGAGCCATCGAAAAATGAGTGGAATGTATATTTTAGTAGTGTATTTACAATTTTGTTCAGCTCTGTTTGCGCTGCGGAAAATACTGTGGGAGGTAGGTGAATTCTTGAACATGTAAGTTAAAAAGGTAACTTATATACCACCATTCATATCCTTTTCAAGTTTACAGTTTATGGCGAGAAATGTGCAAACCTACTTAAAATTGGCGTCGCGTGTGG